>CM029520.1:7734045-8334045 GCA_017140615.1 Eucalyptus cladocalyx | reverse complement strand
TCGTTGTTGTTCTTGACGGCCATTGAGAAGAGGTTTCTTGCTTTTGGTGTGTGGGGACTTGGGGGAGAAAGATGGCGTTGAAAGATGGGTTTCTCTTTCGAGGGATCTCTCTTGGGCTGCTGCTGCTGCCTTTTGTTTGTGCTTTAAGGGTTTGGGGCGAGTTGGTTTTATAAGGTTTCTATCTAGGAAGAGAGGGGTTTGAAGCCCGCCAAAGACGGCTCGAGAGGTTGGACCGCTTGGAAATGTAAACGGTCATGACTTCCGTGAAGACTTTATGGGACAACGGGACAATATCCTCGTAAAAAAATATTTTGGTGACTTCCATGTCCCTGCATCCCTGGCTTAATTACTTACCAAGGGAGCTGGAAAGGGAGACGTGGAGAATAAATAATTCCAGAGGGAAATCAATGCCGCGCCATAGCAAAAGAGTACTCTAGAATCTAGATCACTATGAGTGTATGTTTCGGTGTTGTTTTGTTGTAAATATTGGTTATAGCTTATTATGATTACCTTTCACCAAAAAAAAAAAAAAAAAAGTACTTTAGAAATTGACCCTTCGATGATACTAATTTTTCGTGATATGAAGGACAAAAAATGGGTACAAAGAATCAAGAATTTCCCAACTCGAAAGCTTAAATTAGTTGGTCTACATGTATAAGTGCTAAATGACCTCTATAAATAAGTAATAATTTCAATTATTACGGTTAACATGTCTTTGATTAGCACGTCTAAATTTGTAGAGAAAATATCTTTCTCATGAAAATGACTTATGCTTTCTAATTAGTACATGCAGTTGGACTTGACAGCTTGCTCCCCATGCATGTGGTTATAGACATGGTGCAAGTGGAGGTAGCAGGTCGATCTTCTATCACATAAACTTTAAATTGTTCTCAAGTGGACATTCGTGACATATGTTAGGGTTATAACTCGAGTTCTGAAAGCGAGATTGCTCTCGCATTGTCAGTCAAGAAACCTTGGTTTGGCTGGACATTTGGCAGATTTAATATTTTGGGGAGCATAATAGTTTAATCGAAGGGTGTGCATTGCATTAAGATTTTCCTAAGTTAGATGTCCCTATCGATTGCGTTATGGAGGTACCATGTTTATCTTCTTCGCCTTGACATGTTCTAAAGGCGTAGGTGTCAGCACATGCTCAGATCATCACTTTTCTTGGTAGACAAACGTGCGAAATTCCATTATACAAGTTTAGTTATAAGTGGCAGTTGGTTGTAAGTGGCTTTTTTGTGTTCGTATATTGCGGCCCCTTCGTCTGAAAGGGACAGGTTCCGCGAATTAGTCCCTAAATCAAGAAACGCGGGGGGGAAAAAAACATTTGGGCCGTACAATAAGTACATATTGCTCGAGGATTTTCGTAATAATAGCAAATCGCAAGTGTCGTTTTAAGCGCCTAAAAGTAAAATGCTTATGCTTTGTCCCATGGCCTTGTGAGATGCCCAATATATTATATTCTACATTCTTCTTTGTTTCTCTAACATAATAAGCAGATTAATTGTATATGGATCAATAGATGTCCACTAGATGTTCTTGAGATGCCAATATCTGTGTATATAACTCGGGTTAATCCCACAAAACATTCCTAAATTATACCTAATGTAACATCAATACCTAAAACTCTTTTTGTCATCAAAAACCTTAAATTAGACTCACCATAACACCAATGCTCCAACTTTTTTTTGTCACTCAAAACTCCCAAACTTATATTAATGTGACAAAGATACCCTTAAACCATTTGCCTGCTATCAGATCCACATTAACTCCATTTGTCATTGCTGTTTACGCGAGCCTTTTTGTCACATTAGTATAAGTTTGGAGTATTAGAGTCGTAGTGGAAAAAGTTCAAGTTTTTAAGGAAGATGATAGGTCATTTTGTTGCATTTGATGACATAAGAAAACATTTGGAAAATGATGTTATGGTGAGCATACTTAGAGTTTTTTTTATGGCATTTTCCCAAAAAAAAAAAAAAAAACACTTTATGGCAATGCTAATCTTTCTAGTTGTGTCGTTGAGTAGGTCATTAATGTTTATTATGTCAAAAAAGTGTGATCTCATTTCATCGTGGTTATTTTGTAGTGACCAAGAACTTCAACTTATGGAATGTTTAGTTGAAGGAAAACTATTTGAGTAATTATTTGAGTAATTGTCCGTGTTTAGATGATGGAAAACTAAGCAATTTACAGAGATCATGAATATTAATTTGAAGGAAAATGATTAGGTTTTCCATTCATTTAGTAGTTTAGAACAAGTGATTTTTTTTTTTTTGCTTATCATAAGGAGAAGTCATTTTCTCCCAATACAAACTTGTTATTTTCAATCTATAGAAAAACGTTTTCCATAAATCAATAAGTGTTCCATCATCCAAATACCGAAAAGTCATAAAATAATTCTCAAAAAATGCTTTTCTTTCAAACAAATGGACCCTTAAATGATAGGAAAATGTCCAAAATGTGTTAAACCTATTACATTTTGACAAATTCAGTTATAAATTTTTCAACTTTGCTAATTGAATCTTAGACCTTTTTTCACTTTTTGCTAATTAAATCCATCCAACTAATTTTGACCAAAATCACTAATGTGGACCCTAATAATGCCAAGTAGGATGAGCAACACTAACGTAGACAATTTTTTTAAAAAATATTCTGCTAGCCAACCCTCGCCGACCACAAGCTAGGGCTATGACCCTTGTTAGCCACGAGCGAGGACCTCATCTGTGACCAGTAAGAGCCTGGGGCTTGGAAGAATAAAAAGGAAATGAAGAAATAATAATAATAATAATAATAATAATAATAATAATAATAATAATAAATACAAAAAAAAAGAATTTATAATTTATAATTAAAAAAATGTCCAAGTCGGTCTGGTAATACGTAACATGGGATGCTATATTAGCCAAATTGGCCAAATAGTTTCAATTGTCAAAATGTGAGAAATTTTGAAATTCAATCAGTTAAATTAAAAGATTTAAAATTAAATTAGTTGAAGTACAATATATTTAAGATTTTTTGGATAATTTTCCCATTGTTGCATGCTTAATTAAACTCAAAACCTATGTATGCTTGGCTTCATCAGCCCTCGCGGCGTGGATTGCGTAGATTGTAGATCGGATCTCGAAAGGGATGGTCCGGAAATTGTTTTGCATTTTCGTGACTTTTACACGAACCACTAAACGTAATCCCCGAGATTTGGCAAAATATCTGAAAAAGTAATTATTTTTAGAGATTCTAGAAGCACCATTAAATATTGGCGCACTAGTGGGGACAAGGTAACATGCGAGGAAATGCGATTTTTTCTATGATTGATTCGACTTGAATTTTCAAGGCTGGCTTTTTAATATTCGTTCCGTTCGCAGTATTCTATCGAGACTTGGACAACACATGAATGTCATGGCCAGCTGCCTCGACCGGGCATCCTCCGTGGAATGTTCTTTCGTCCACCCAAAACATGCACCCAACGTCCCAAGATTTGAACCCACCCTGCAATCAAACAAATCCGCCAGAATAATTAAAAAATTCAGCAAAGAATAATCATGACTATACCTGCAATTAGATTACCAATAAAAGGAGCAATTTTGGGGAAAAGTATCAAAAAAAGTCATAAATCTATTACATTTGTGTCAATTTAATTATAAAAATTTAATTTTGTCAATTTAATCACAAACATTTTGATTTAATGCCAATTCAGTCCTAAACATTTTAATGGTATCAATTTAATCTAAAATTTTGAATTAGTACCAATTTAATCTTAAACCTTTTGATTTTATATTAATTCAGGCATTTCAACTAATATTGGCCTGAAATTACTGATGCGGACGCTCATTGGCTTACGTGGCACAGGTTGGTGCCGGCCACTAACCAAAGGAAGAAGAAAGAAATGAGAGAAAAAGGAAAAAAAAATTTATAAAAAAAATCATAAAAAAAAATTATTAAAAAAATTATTCACACCAACGCCTTGTGCCTTGTGGTACCACGTAAGGAAATTGGCGTCCATGTCAACTATATTCATCTATGTCAACAATATTCGGCTAAAATTAGCTGAATCGGTATCTAATCAAAAGATTTATGACTAAATTGGCATTAATACAATAAGTTTATAACTTTTTTGACACTTTTTTCAGCAATTTTGTATTTGTGAATTAGGTAGACTATGTACATGGATTCAGTTCATCGTGTGATGCATCGGTCTGTTAAATTGGGCTTTGACTCGGTATCTTGCGGAGATCCACAAAGGGTAATAGGATACATAATGAACTTAAATCTTACCTGCCTAGAATGGATTTTCTTATTTTAAAGCATTGTGCGTATGTATAAATAAAATTCAAAGGTAAATTAGTGGATTCATATGAAACCCGTCGCGTAAAATAATTAGTTATATACCTAGCTTTCTATGTCATAATTGCTCTGGATGGACAATTTAAACTAATTTACCCTGATTAGTTTAAATCGTGAAAATCTGGACACATCCACGATTATAACATGGTCAAAATGACCGAGAAATTGATTTACAAAATCTAGTATCTTTGTAGTGATCTAAACATTACCCTTTGAAGGATAATCTAGGAAAGACGAAACCCCTTTAATAGATGATGAGACGCCAGTGATAACTTCCCTATAAAAGCGAGACGTGGTGATCTACTTTCACCTAATTAAGGAGGCACCCCAATAATATACATTTATTCAAATCCTACTTTAACACATAACTTGACCCACATCGATAGCAACGTATCATTTAAAAAAGCAATTCATCATCATGGTTTGATAATGAACACCGAAAAAAGTACATCATTGTAATTTCTTTCAAATGCAATATGAACGATCTCAATACTTTCCCCAATCGCTTCCCTTCAATTCCCACGCCTCCTTCCAGGTAATCCGTCCTAATCAAAATTGTTTCTAATCAAACTGACCCGACCCGATCCAAGCACGCATCGACACCCAACTTGCGCAACTATTTAGGAGAGATTTGACTTTAGCAGTCAACAAAGACTGCCTTTCTTTAAGTGAGGTATAACTCAATCATCGTCAGCCACAATAGACTCAACGGCAGCCCATCTTCTAGATAAAGAGAAGATGCCCTACCCATTTTCACGCGTTGCTTATGATTCCCATCGACCCGTCTTGGTCCACCAATGTCTGTTGTCACTCCCCAAAAATAAAATTCAAAAAAAAAAAAAAAATAGAAAAGAACGGTCCACACCTTAATTCGGTGAAACAGCAACAACCGCTTCTATTCCATTCCAATCTAGTTTTGGGCAGCGTCAAAATTGGCCGGCTGAGGTGGTCCACTAAGGAGTCGCATTCAAGTCTCTCGTGCGAATGAAGTTGGAACACAGGATTGCGCGCTCCTTCGTCGATTCGTATCGGTCCTTGACCGGCAGAGACTTCGATGAAGAGATGGTGCTATTTAGGGTCTCGATTGCAGTCCGTACCCGAGGCGACTAGGGGGGTCGGTCATCTTAATCGAGGTTCGGCGACCTCGGCGAGGCAAACACAGTGTCGCCCTCATGTTCGATTCCTGCGCGTTTGGACCCGACTTACTTGTATCTTATCACGTTCGAAGTTGATCAATGTTTGGAAAAATTAAAAGAGGCACCTGCCACCTACCGAAGTGGATCGGGTGTGGACTGAATTGAATGACCGTTCGTGAAGCGTAGCGGAAGCTTCCGAGTTTTTTCTTCTTTTTTGTTTGGTCTAAGGAAGCTTCCGAGGTCAAAAAGTCCAAATCTTGGACCGGTCCAATCCATTCTCCGCCACCGTAAGAGAGCGGGAATGTCAGCGAACATTAGGAAAAGGACAATAAGAGAACACGAAATTGACCTTAAGCCCATCGTGTTCTTGTGGGCCAAGTCCAAGAACGAGACCCGACCCAGTATGAACACGAACCAAACGGGCCTCGAATCTCTCCCCAGACCTTACGGAAAGTTTTCTGCATGGAGCCCCAGATCCGTCCAGTTTGGTAAGGTCCAAAAGCCCAAATGGTCATAGGGTTTCTTCTGGATCGGCCTTACATTAAGTGCATGGGCCAATCGGGCCCACTCCAGAAGCAGTTCTTCACTTGAGTATTTATGAACATCAGATTATTCAAGAGACATGTGTTAGTAGCCTAATTCATTATATCGAATCGGATCATAGAAAAAATAATGATTAATGTCTTGTCTAAGTAACAGCAGTTGTATTAGGACACGACCTATTTTTCAATTTTTAAGAATTATTATTTTTGGACCGTTATTTTATATCGAGCGCCTTTAATGATGGCATTGAAGTTGCCAAAATGTTTTTCTATGATAATTGATTTAGAAAAGGAATATTGAAAAGGGGATTTTAATTGCTTAAAAAGGCCGAAGCAAAACTGTATACTTGTTAACAAAACTTTAGAAACCTCGTCACCCTACTTTCTATGGGAGGGCATATAGAGCACATCATGTGATTCATGGAATGGTCGACTATCAACGGACCATTTGCAAGCTCAAGCGCATGCCCCACGTGGAATGACTTCACATACACCAAAACTTCAAAAATAAGTCAAGACTACTATTCACATGTGCCACTCAGCACATCATCACTAATAATTAGCACTAAAAAGGTCGATTGAAAGGCCAAGGGCATGCCCCATGTGGAATGACTTTGCATACGTCGGAACTTCAAAATAAATCAAGACTACCATTTACATATACCACATCGGCACATGATCACCGATAACCAGCACTAAAAAGGTCGGTTAATTAGAGAAATAATAATATGCCTTCACAAAAATCGACATATCTCCGGATCAAGTAAACCAATACCCATTTTACTCAAATGACTGGAGAGTATAATTGGCAAACCCCCCCCCCCCCATTTGCCAAGCATCAGGACTTTAATACAACACAAAAATAAAAAATCAATAGTGTAATTATCACTCTCTACACACTATAATAAGCTCCCTTATTCTATGGATAAAATTCAAAAAATAATATCTAAAAGAAAAGAGAGAGGAACTAGCATAGCACGTGTCTTGACCTTTGCCCTTGATTCTCGAAGGGTTTTGGAGCCCCCCACCGCAATAAAAAAAATAATTATAATAATAATAATAATATATAATTTTAGGCCCATCCCAGTTAGATAGACAAAAAGAAAACGTCACCGTCTAAACCCCTCCACCACCCCCAACCATGAACGAATGTGCAGCCCAATCATGAAACGCACTGTCGTTTCGCTGTCAGAAGGCCTGCGCTGGAGCGCGCTGAGGTCAAACCTGTTCCTTTCGCAGCTGTCCCGCACCGTCGTCCGTCCTGGACAGCCGTCCACTCCTCGCCAGCCCGCACTGTAGCCACGTGCGTGCACGAGGTGGAGTGACAAAGCTTTCCCTTTTCTCTCTCTATTCTTTCTCTTGTTTTTTTCTGGTTTTCTTTTTCTTCTCTGGTGTGCTATAGCTATAGCTATATTGTCAGTAATTACAGCAACTGTACCGACACTAAACCTTCTTGGTTCTCTTCTCTTCTACCCAAATTATGTACAAAAATCTTTCAACGGTTGAAATATTATCTAAGACAGAAAAAGAAAGAGAGTTTCTTCACTCTCTGTGGGTGGAGGAAGGCTAATGGGATCTTGAGAGCCACGTGTCTTTAGAAATGCTCCTTGTGGAAGTCGAATTTGGTGGAGCCTTTCTGGTTGAATTCGTAGCAGAGCTTGCTCAGCTCCTTGGCCAGAACAGGTGCTCCACAGTAGAAAACACCTGATTCAAGGAAGCCCAAAAAAGAAGGAATAAAAATTGAATATTTGGAGATTGATTAAATAGCTTCTGTGATTCAACTGGGTTGAGAATTACCTATTCTTGCACCGCTGTGCTTGGAGCATAGTTTATTGAGAACTTTTTTCCAGTTGGGTCTTGCAAAATGAGTCCTTACCTGAATGAAAACGTTCCCATTTTGCAATTCAGGATGTGACGTACGGTTGTGGATTGGAAAAGAAAACAACAAATATTAAATTGACAGAAGAAGAAGAGGAAAAGGGTACTTACCGTTGTCCCAGACACAATGTCTACCCCATTCTTGGCATGATTAAGAGCTTGGACCATAGTGATGAGAGCTGATCTTGCATCACCTTCCTCGTACACACTGGTCAAGTAATTGTGCATCTCAATCACCCCCTAGAAGTCCCAAACCAGAACGTGATCAGTAAAGACGAAACTTTAATCAATTCGATTAATGAGCTGAAAATTGGGCTCAAGAGAAAGCACTCTTTCTTACCCTTTGGTCAATCTCCGCGACCTCATTCATGACCCCCTTGAACCAATCGAATGACCCTTGTTCTCTCGTCACCCAGTAGAAGTACGCATTGGTTGTTTTCAGGGTCTTCCTGCGCCTTGGGGAGACCCGGTTCGGGCCAGGTGACTCGACGCTCCCGATGCTTAAATCCGAGTTCCTACTGACATCTGTGACTGAGTCCTGCAAACAAAGAAAGGAGGCAAAAGGAAAATTGGTCTTGAATTCTCACAGGTACAATGCCAATTAATTCTCATGTGCATCATCAGTCCACGATCATGTTGTTCAAAAGGTAATTAACAAGTTAAAAGAGTACGTAGTACTTACCGCTTGCTCCTCGCTTTTGACAATGGTGTTGATTAAATCTTTGAGGATACTAATGAAAGGCGTTGCCCCAATTCCGAGACCAACCAGCAGCAACACATCGTATTTTTTGTAGTCTTGTGCTGGAGCGCCATATGGGCCGTCTATGCAGAGCTTCGGCAAACTGTAATCAACAGAGGAATGTGGTCTTGATTATCATTAATTCCACAAGCTCACGTTCAGTTATCGGAAAATTATAGCGTGTGGACAACGAAAGAATAGAACAGGAAGTGTGCACACCTTTTCTTGGTCGTTTCATCAGCCCTGAGGAGGCCACTCTTTCCTGCAACAGGAGCCTCACAAGCCTCGGCGAACACCCTTTTGAGCTCTTGCGTCCAGTCGCCAAGTTGACGGATGTGAACACTGAGGAAGTCGTCACCGGGAGCTGAGGTTATCGAAAATGGGTGCCTGGCAATGTGTGTCGGGAGTAGAGATCAGTAAGTATGCGAGGAGACCATATGCAGTTGAGCAGTCCGCTCAAGAAGTAAATATGCCTAGGGTGGAATGTAATGGCGCTCCTATTACCATAAGCAAAATGCATTGTCCTCAGTGGACACTTATCGCCATTACTTGGGGACTTACCACTCGAATGGAGAAACCGCAGGACACTGGACAAACATGTACTGCCCGCTTTTGTACTTAAATTGGGGAGGCTTCGACATCTTTAACGTCAAGACATTTCCTGGGTAGATCGCAACCTACACAATCAAGACGATTCGCTCTAAATGTCAACAATTTTAATTGAAGGTCCAACAAATGAAGATGGATGACGCGGGAATGCTTTTGTTACCTTCAGCAGTCGGACCGTGTACATTCCAGACCTGAAGAATCTCAGGGTCCTTTCTCCGGCATAGAGCAATACAGGAACAGCAAGATACATCCACGTCTGCAAGGACACAAACTCCACATTTCAAAACTCAAGTCCTGCGGACTTAGATGCGACTACGTTAGGAATACACCAGCTGTCTTTCAATATTTCAATGTTGGAAAAAGAACGCAGCACATTGAAGAAGCCTAATTCTCGGAAAGTTTATGGAATGCAGGGAAAGAAAACGATTCGTACCGTCTTGCGGTACCAGTGGTGAACGAGGTAAAGGAAGACTCCGTGAATGATGAGCAGGATATAGACGAGTACGAACAGGTGGTGTGAGTACCAAAATGCATTGAAACCAGTGAGCCGGTCGAATGGTTTCGGTA
This sequence comes from Eucalyptus cladocalyx, assembly GCA_017140615.1. Taxonomy (NCBI): domain Eukaryota; kingdom Viridiplantae; phylum Streptophyta; class Magnoliopsida; order Myrtales; family Myrtaceae; genus Eucalyptus; species Eucalyptus cladocalyx. Next base: position 8,324,227 of record CM029520.1, on the reverse strand, counting down.
ACTTGACGAGGCTTCGGCGGAACCATCGGGTAGCTAATGTGAAGGCTATTACCATCAAGATCACCATGAGGATCCCAGTAACACCTTCAATCCCCTTGACAAGATCAAAGTACGTCGGCTTCGGATTACCAAAATCCTCCAAGTATCTATGATAGACGTCTTTAGGCGCTTGTTCAAGCCTCACAAAATCGCACGCAAGATGGTCACCCACATGGAGGATGACACCAACTACAATAGCAGCAGCAATCGTCTGCACCAATGTACAAACCAGAAAGATATTATTCAGATGTTGCAATTCTTGGTATGAATCCTGAAACTCAAGTATCATCCCATCACTAATAACTGATGATTCACTAGCTGCTAGGCTAAGGGGACAACATTTCAGTTTCTCATTAATCCAAAGTATCAGTAAAAAGCATGACTCCGGTAATTATGCAAATGGTGGAGACATTGCTTCCGTCGCTAAGATCACTGACCTCAAAAAAAAAAAAACATTCTCTTCTCAGAATTCTTGCTTTTTCACTAATCAGACAACCTAAAAGATCCTAGGAATGTCATTCCCCATCACATGCGTAGTTCTCCATATCTGAGCAGCATTTTGCATCATATCAGACATTATCACTTAGAATGACATTGCAATATAAAATCTGTCATTTGATTAACCAATCTCTCTTCCTCTCCATGTTCAGAACCTGAAAATCACGATCTACATTTGTTCTCTGCATCACATCTGTATCTTGTCACGCTTTAAGTTGTGATTTTCTGTATCGAAATTTATTCAAGCAATGATCGATGCACTCTTGCTCTCCTGCCAATTTACGACGCCACAAAACAGAGTTTCTTCTTAAGGATCTTGGGAAATGCAAGAGATCCTTTCTTCATGTCACTAAGAAGTCAATCTCCTAGCTTAACTAGCTCATACATATAGACAAAAGCTTCATAGTCTATAAACTAGCATGCAATCATCACAAGGAATCATTTTAGGCAGAACAGAGTTTCCTTTTCCACATGTTTTTTCTCAATTTTCAACTCGTTAAGGGGAGGGAAAAAAAAAGAGTCAATCTTTATGGCTTTCCACAAAGTTCTTCTAAGTTCTCTGCATACAAACAAAGACAATCGTGATCTCTCTGGCCCAAGGGAAGATTCTCATTTGTCAACCTTTGCTGCCTTTAAGCAGAAAGATGATGCCTTGCACTGCACCATACGCGTTCTAACACAGGACATATCGTCATCATCTATGTGCACCCAAAGAGACGTATCGGGAATCATTTTTTTTCCCTTTAAAAAACGAGTGTCCAGATCAAATCAATCACGTTGACTTTCACCAGAAATCCTCCTCGCGGGTCCCCAAGGGAACAAAAAAATGTGTGCAACGAAAGTTTCCACCGCCTATAGGATGACAAAACTAGCTCAATGACGTGGAAAATAATCGAAGGATTGGAAATTTTCAAAAAGGAGGGTTGGGTTCCGTGATTAAGATGAAAGTTTTAATCATACGGATGGATTAGACATGTTTAATTTCCATAGGTCGGACCTAATTTATTCCGAATTTTTATAAGCTTAAAAATATGCACATTAGTCATGGAGCATGCATTAGGGGCACTGGGCATGGGTTGCTCGAGCTGTCGGTTCATGATTGGATCCACAACGTATGGAATGTTCACTAATTGAGGATGTAGCTAAGTTCACGGTATCAATTCCGGTAATAATACAGCATTTCACGAAAAGCATTTGGCGTGAATTTGAGATAGCCTATACAGTAAATCAAAAGTTAGGAAAGAGGTAAAATTTGCGCACCTTGTGAAAGTTGATGTTGTCGTCGAAGGGTATGAAGAGGCCGACCCTCGTGTTGCGGAGCCAAGTGATGGTGTTCCGGCACACCGGCAGCAGGATGAGGGCCATGTTGAACTTGAGCGTCTCGGCGGCCCCCTTCGCCGTGAGGAGGCAATAGCCCATGACGTGGTAGGCGGCCTTCTGCTTGTACTGCAGGAACTTCCAGGTGAAGAGGCCGATCATGATCATGACCCACAAGGTCACCACCCAAATCCTCCTCCAGTTCTCTTCCACATAGTAGAGGCACTTGGTGCTCAGTCTCCTGATGCGGCTCCTCCTCCTCAGGCCCTGCAGGTTTTGGCTCAGCGCTTGGCTCGTGTAGCTCAGCGCCTGGCTGTAGTTTAGGTACGTATCCTTCTGTAGCAGCAGCGTCTCCAGTTGCCATAGCTGCATCCGATTTTCACCAAGAATTCAGGGGCTAAATCGCAAGCTAAAGCCGGTAAATTTTTTACTTTTCTCCCATGTCATTTGCATTTTAAGTGGAATTTTTCCTCCTCTTTTTTTTCTGCCACTGAGTAGAAAGCTTTGTGCATGACACGTGCACCGCCCCTCGATCCATGGAATCGATGCGTCACCGTCGCATGTGAACAAAAGTAAGAAACGTTCCGCGCATACGATGACATCAGTTTTAGTTAAAGGAAAACGAGATGATGTTAGTCTCGAAATCTTGGCGCTTCCCATCGTTCCCGTGTTCGCCATCACGGAAACTCGCGAATTCAACGAGCGTCTCTGTAGGATCGGAATCGTGGGATGGGACGAGGCGGAAAAGACAAAAGAGGGATCGGGTCGAGAAAAGCTCGACAGACCCGCAGCGACGGTGACCGCCGAAAACGGACAGAACGCGGGTGAATTTCGGGCACTGGGTGTGGTGCACGCGGTCGTGCGTGGGGCACCCCGAAGAGCCCCCCCACCTACTCGTTCCGACAACGCTACATGGCACCAATCCGGATGCATATCTACGTCAGTTTTTCTCCGCCATTGGGAGGACTGAAATTTCCCCGGAAAATTTTTAGCAGCCGAGAAAAGAAAAAAAAAATGAGAAAAAAAATGAGAATTTTGTGCAGAAGATTCGTCGTGTGAGTACAGCCAGGAAAGCTGTCAAACGCAGGCGCGATGGACATGCTCTCGGACCCAGAAAGACCGGAACTCACCTATTCTTGCTATGTACTTAAAAAATAATTAAAACGATTACGAATATAATTATTTGATAATATATTATGCCTGCAAACGCAGGCGTGACGGACATGCTCGGACCCAGAAAGACCGGAACTCACCTATTCTTGCTATATACTTAAGGAATAAATAAAACGATTACGAATATAATTATTTGAGAATATATTATGTTAAGGCTTCCCATCTTTTTGGCTGTAACTACATGATAAAACAGCTTGTGTTAATGTATCGGCCACAAATTTATTTATTTTTTTTGCCATTTTGATTTAAGTCCAGTCAATCGGACCCTAGATTTATTGCTTGATTAAGGGCAAGAAAGTAAGGAAGATGACATGATATGCGTGGCTTGTCGGTCGTCCCAATTATAGCACTGACCAAGAAATAACAAAGTTACGACGGAAAGGAGAAACCCTAATGACCGAAACTTTTAGAAAAAATTGGCTTGAAGGTCGAAGAAAAGTCGCTCAACTAACACACATTTTAGAAATTTCGTCAGCCGCTTTTGCCTTATAAACAATCTAATTTGGTCAGTCCAAAAGTAATGCGCTAGCTACGTCTACAAATATTAATATGAATATATACACACATATATATTTATATATAGTCATAAGCTTTTACTATTTCTTCTTGCGCGGTTCAACAACACGGTTACCCAATTCTTAGAAAAAAATTTCGATTTTTCGCCAAACATGGACTTTAGGAGGAAAAGTCGTAACTAATACTTAGACCCCCTTGAGTATTAATCGTATAAAAAAACTACTGGTCAAAGCTGACTCGATTAAGATGCGTATCCCCACTAACTACTTGGAAAACTATAGTCTGACGAAATATGTATTTTGGACTTTGCATTATCTTTAGATTTTAGGGCGAAATCATAAAAAAAAATAAAATAAAATAAAATGGACCGACCTCGATGTAGCCGAGCTGCTCCGGATCCAGTTCTTCCATGATCAGAGCTGCGTACTCCTCCGCCTGCTCCTTCAACCTCGATAATCGATTCGCCGAGGCGCTCAGCATTATGATCTGCAACCATCGGCAGCAATCAAAATCAAGAACAGGAACTGTAGAAATTAGGGTTTTTTACGTCAAACGGGCATTAATGACTCGCAAGTCCACGTAACCCAAGGCTGCATGCATCAAGAAGACAACCGTGACACGTCGGACCGACCCGAATTGACCAAAAAGCCCCCACCAACCCCACTGAAAATAGTAATTATTGCGTTCGGGATTAAGGTCGTAGTGGAGAAAACCTCCGGGTCGCCATTTGTCGCCTTAGACATCACGAAATAGGGGGCCTAAGGGCTCATGGAAACCCACGAATATCCCCAAAAAATCTTTAATGAATGAGAAGATGCTTTTAGAACATGGGCAACGTCAGAGCAAGCCCAGGAAGGAAAAAAAAGAAAAAACCGAAATATTATTTTATAAAACTTCGCTTTCTTTTTTTTTTTTTTTTTTTTTTTGTTATCGTTTTGACGGAGTAGTTTCGTTGTGGAATTTCAGGGATTTTTAGGGCTCACCGAACCTTGCCTAACATCGATTATTATATTGTAACCGAAGCATGACACCCTGTAAGGAAAACCTAGTTTATTATGAAAGCTTATGCGTGGACATGAAGGAGTGTTGGCTAATTCATGCACATTAGTTCCTATTCCAATTAATTATGTACGGTCCAATCTATTGCGCATATATATAATCAGTGTAGGAGTTTAGTTTAACAGGGCCGCCGGGTCTAATCGAGCTTTAATTTACTCGAAAATGACAGCTAATGAGAATCGGTTCAAACGGAACTCTCACCTCTTTTACTTCTTCTCCGGTGATTCTACCGTCCTCGTTCTTGTCTACCCTGTCATGTATTCAACAAGAGAAAAGATTAATTATCGACCAAACATATGATTGTTTTTAATGAAAACCGTACTAGGTGCAAATAAAAAACATATGACTCGATCAATAATTAGGTCCATAATTAAGATATTGTTCAGCGGTCCCTGTTCTTGCTTTTCTCACTTCTGGCTCTTTACCCACTGACAATAGACAATCATCTCGCGTTAATATGAAAATAATTAAAAAAACCTAATGGAGATGAATCGGTCTGTTCCTTAGTTTGTTAAAGAAGTGCAATCTTTATCAAAACACAACAGTGTAAAAAAAATTAATTAATTAAAAAAGCTATCAAGTCGGGTCTTGTTTTTTTTTTTTTAATTCATCATCATCATCGCGATCATCATGCGTACATGTCGAAGAAGATCTGGAGACGGGAATCGAAGCTCTGATCAGTGATCTGACACCAGAACTCGTAGAGCTCTTCTTTGCTGATCCTGTCGACCTTCATTCTCCTCCTCCTCCCCAATGCATCGAACAGCTCCAAAGCAAACTCCTTCGAATCTTTCATTCCTTCACCGGGAAAAAAGACAAGGACGTCGTCAGTATGAACAAAGAGACGTGAATTTAGAGAGAGAGAGAGAGAGAGAGAGAGAGATGGCGAAAACCTATGCATTGTGCGAAATCTTGACGATAGAGATAACCATCCTTGGCAAACTTATCGAAGCTGGCCTGAACTTCGTTCCATGCATCGATGCTGCAGGTGGTCTTGCTGTTGCTGATGAACCGCAGCCCGCGCAAGGCCTTTTGGGCGCCCGAGCGGTTCCGGTCGAGCTGCGCGCGCTGCTTCCGCAGGGCCCGGGCCGCCAGGGCCACGTCGAAGCCGCCGGCATTCTGGCCGGCGGACGACGTGGACGCCGAGAGCACGCGGGACGCGTGGCCGTGGCTCCACGAGAACCGCCGCAGCTCCGCCTTGAGCTCCTGCGAGAACTGCCGCGCCTTGGCCACCGCCTCCGCCTTCAGCTCCTGCGAGAACTGCCGGAGCCGGCTCGACGAGCTGCGGCGCATCGTCGGCGACCGGGACGGGGCCGAGGAGGAAGCCCCGCGGGGCGTCTCGGCCCCGCTGCCGCCGCCGCCGCCGCCGCCGCCGTCGTCGTCGTCGATCTTGATAGTCAACGCGGAGGCCGCCGTGGCGGGCTCGACGCTGCGGAGGACGATCGTGTCGTCCTCCTGCAGGTCGAGGGTCACCTCCACGAGCTCCTCGCCGTAGCTGGCCTCCGTACCGGCCGGCGAAGTGCTGTCGCTGGCCGGGGACTTGCCGGGGACGGTGTCCGACGCCCACCGGCGCCCGTGCTTGGCGAGGCCCTTCATCTCTTCTCGGTCGCCAAGGGAGGACGCGAGCGAAGCTCTCTATAGCTTCGGTAGGTGGGTGGGGTGGTTATATATGATGTGTGCGCTTGATATTTCGTGGACCAGATATGGGCGGAATTTTAATGGAGTGGAATTTGCGGGATGACGCGTACAGAATCCGGGAAAAATGACACGAAAACGCGGTGCGCAGGTTTTCGAAGATGTATGTGAGAAAGAGAGAGAGAGAGAGAGAGAGAAATGCAGAAAGTAAGTCAGTGGAGCTCTACAGGGAGAAAGGTGGAGGAAGAGGGAGGAAGAAGACAAAGGTCGATATGGTTGAGGAGGAGATCGAATGGACGCAAGGCAGGAATTATAGCAGCGGGAATATAATACACACACACGCATATATAAACATATACATGCGTATGTATTTATGTTTACGGCATTTTGCACAGGACCGCAGGAAAATATTATTCCGTGCGACCACCGAAAATGTAATCTTTTTCTCTCTCTTACTGTGGGGGAAAAAGGTATGGCCCATATCGCACCGCGTGGGCCCCACCTCGTGGGGAGGAGTTTTTTCTCGAATCAACGGCAGAGATTGCTCGAGTCAACCCAGCTTAGACGGCATGTCCCTCTTCTCTTTTTCTTGAGTTTTTGGGGGGTTGGTCTACCCAAGATTTTTACACGGATTAGCAAGGGTTGAAATTTCCAAAAGACAAACGAGGATGTTAATGAATGTAATCAAGACAAAGAAAGGAAAAGTCTTGGGGACATTTGCGCTATACGTGTGAAATTTCGGCACACTGATTAAAAATGTATAGACAATTTTTCCCACGTCTATTGAGACGAGGACATGATAATTTCTTTTTACATTATCGTTTGGGAAGCTTCTCCCTTCAAATGGACAAATGGTCCATAAAAGGCATACTAATTTTAAATAGTATCTCAAATGCAATTAATTACACTAGAGAATCCCAGCAACATAATGTCTACTATTCACATATGAACGCATTCATTTGTTCATTATTATTCGCAACGGTGCAAAATGCTTTTATGGGACATCTACCTGCCCCAATTTAGGTCATGCTGCACTTGCCTAATTGCCCATTCCTTTTGTTTGGTCCACCGCAAATACCGGCTATTGCATTCCCATATGTTCATCTGGATTGATATTGGATATAAAATCCAGGTAAGGCTGTCTGTGTACATAATAATTAATATTGATCATTTCTATTTAAGGAGAGCCTTCTTTTTTAACTTCTCTTATTAACAATCCAGAATAAGAAGGGCTCCAAAATTCGCAATCAAGAGACGCGTGAAACTCCCTACAAGCTCTATGAACTATTCAAGTTTATGCCTTTAGTCTGGTTAGTCAATTTTGACTCTGAGTAGCTTCCACGCAATTGGTATATGTGAACAAGTGAACTCTATCTACTTAGTTGGAATCTCTAGAGACCCCGATCAATTATGTAATCCTGAGAGACTAGAATTTCTTTCCTTTAATTGCAAAATATCATGAATACTCATCCCCAGATAAAAAGGTGAAATTTTTTTTTGCTAATACAACTACTAGTTTAAGGATGGAAGTAGAACAAGATAATTGTCCAAAAAGTTTTAAACCTATAGTACCATCCTGCCAATTCATTTCCAAACTTTCCATTTGACAATTTTCTAAGGTAACCATCTAACCTATTTAGGCCAAAAATTGCTAACATGATCATTCAATCAATATCAATAGTCCTATGTAGCATGAATAGTGCTAATATATAAATTTTTTACAAAATTTTTAAAATTTTCGTCAATTTTTTTTTCTTTCTATTCTACCATTCATCTTTTTCCTCCGTCAATCGCTGGCCATACACAATGGCCACCCTTGCTGACCATTGCCGAGGATCCAATGACCAGCAGAGGAAACAAATGAATAGTAGAATAGGAAAAAATGAGATAAGAAAGAAAAGGAAAGGAAAAAAAAATCAGAAAATTTTCAAAATACTTGTAAAAATTGCTTACGTCAGTAAAATCCAAACTAAATTGGTCAGAAGAATTACATTGGTAAATTGTCAAAAAGTTTAAGACCGAATCGGCATCCATACAATAGGTTAAGAACTAATTGGGTAATTTTTTTGAAAATTTGTTATGTTTTTATCCTTTAAGATATAGAAGGAAAGTCCAGTAAGATACTTTCATGCGTAAACCACTTTCATAGGAGAAAATGACGCCCTTTTGTCATGACATTGTGACCTAGGAAAAAGGGAGCAATGAGAAATCTCGGTTGATTTGCATTTGATCTTTGCCATCCTCAATTCCTCCAACCAAATATTGCTATTGATGGCTAAACAATACGGGACCCCCACGTTCCTCCCTCTGGCATTTCACTTTCCCTTTATCCTCCTTTGAAAAGTCTCAATCTCCCACTTCTGTTTTCATCTATCTGTTCTTTGGCGTATCTTTTAAGGTCCCATAAGGGTATTGCCCGTCAAAAAGCACTAGGCCTCATCTTATGGACGACATTGTTTTGGACATGTTGGAAGAGCACGTTCTTCTTCTTTCTCTTTATGTGGAAATTGGGGTGATCTGGTATTCGTTTTTTTTATTACCATAACCTTGGAAACAACATAAGCTGGAAGATAATCAATGAGATCCCTTCTTGGGCGAGAATACCTACAGGATCGATTAGGATTAATGAAAGCACAAATGGCTTGTCTAGCTTTCATTTGAGAAAATTACCAAAACAGTCCTAAACATATTACAATTTTTCCTATTTAGTCATAATTCCTTCTTTTTTTAAAAAATTAGTTCAGTCCTAAACATTTTAATAAATGCCAATTCAATATGTCTGGTCATTTTTGGCTGGCCAACACTAGCGTAAATAATTTTTTTTAATGAAATTCTACTTTTTTCTAGTTTTTTTTTTATTTTTTCTCTTTTTTTTTCTTTTTTTTTTCATATCCTTTTCTTCCCCCAGTCAGTCACCGCTGACGACTAGCCAGAGGCAAGGCTAACAAGGGAGCTCGTCGGCCTTAGGGAAACCTAGCCTCAGCTAGGGGACCTTGCCTAGGTTGCTCACAAGCCATGGGTGAAGACTCGACCTCGCCAGAAGCTGCAAGGTTGAAGGCCGTGACCTTTGGTTTTGGTTGCTAGTGGTAGGCAAGGCTCACCCTTGCCGAATCAAGCAAGGTTGAGCATCGCTATGTGCCTCATCAGAGGCCACAAGGTTGAAGGGCTCAACCTCGCACAACCTTTGGCCTGGGTGAGTCTCATCGGCCATGGGCAAGTCGCAACCTCGCTAGATTTGGCAAGCCCTTGCTCAACCATGGCAAGGGCGGCCTTGCCATTGCTAGGTGAGACTTGCCTTCACCGGTGGCGAGTGGGGGTGAGCATCGTCGGCACTCACCTCTGGAGGAAGAACGAGAAAAAAAGAAAAGAGAAAGAAAAAGAAGGAAAAAAAACTATTATAAAAAAAATTGTTCACGTCAGCATCAGCCAGCATCTATGTCAGCGTCGGCCGGTCAAAATTGGTTAGATGAACTAAATTGATACAATTATAAAATGTTTGTGATTGATTGGCCAAAAAAAAAAGGCTTAGAATTGTGTTGGAAAATTTGTAGTAGGTTTTTGACTGTTGTGGTAATTTCCACCTTTCATTTCGTATAGACTTACACTCACAAAGTTAGAAACTCAAAATTTACCTAGAAATTTATATGTTCATGTTGCTTATGTGAGAAATCTCGAATAAATTGTGAATATTTTGGTCGCAAATGTTGCTTTCTTGAAAACCTTTATCTCAAAGCAATTGCTAAGTTTAAATACCTGCCGACATTCTCGTCAGCAAACTTAAAATCGAAAGTCATCAGAAAAGCGAAAAAAAGATCGATCGAGATAGAAGTTCCAATCCTTGAGGCAATTTGACTTTTACTCCCTCCGAATAACATAAGCAAAATTCCTTTGACTAAAACGGCGCAGAAACCCTCTGTGTCAATTTCACATGGTTATAGGACTCGAGTTCAGATTTCTCTTTCTTGTGATGCTTTGGGACTTGAGCTCAAAACTGAAAATAACGTGACATCTTAACGCATCCCATGCCCCCATTCGACATCTCTTTTGTCCGATTTATAGCACGTCAAACAAATAATTCTAATTAAATGGGAGAACAATTAATATTTTAAAGGGATAGCTGACCAGGAATTCTGGCGAAAGTTGATCTGCAAGAGCAGAATTGAGAAACCCAGTAGAATTAGGGTTTACCTCACGGGTCATGAGGAGGCTCCTATGATCGTTCTTGGTTGTCTTCATTCTTAATCTTGCTTATTAGTGCGGAAGTCAACGGTATGAAATGGAAAGTGCGAAAAATTAGACCATTTAGAGCGTCTTTTTCATCTTAATATAGAGAGATTAGAGACCAAGCATTCTTGCATATATTGAGATTTTATTGATAGGTCGATACATAACTTTTAAGTCACTCACTTCCTTAATTTCTTTATATTGGTAACACCCAGAAAAAGGAAGGAAGGAAGAATAATAAGTATGATGTAATATACATATCCCAAGGCCAATTATTCCATGAGCTTCGAATTGAGATGGATTTCATGAACCAATTTGAACAATCTAAAAAGTCATCATAAAAGAAAATTATGAGATAATTCGGCCTTTGAAAAAGAAAAGAAAGACGATCATCCCGAGCAACTTCTGCGGCGGGTTGAAGATTCGCCACCATAAATTTCAGAAACCACCCGCTGCCAACAAGAAATTTTGTGTATGCTTGGTGGGGTTTGTTGGGATTGACAATTTTGAGAAGGGTTGAATTTGATCTTCATTGAGTCGTGTGTTATTAGTTGACAAATACAAGTTTACCTGAATCACTTACACGATTCGATATCGCCAGCCAATCTTGTATTGACCCTATAGCTATTCTCAACATCTACGTAGGAATAATGACTTATGAAAGAATTGAGTGAGGCAATCATTTTAAGCAAGATCCAATGAACATCGGTAGAAAGCGCGACGCCCACCATGGAGTTCGGATTTTTCATTGATGTATTATGTGTAATGGAGTCGTTTATGACTTCACTTCCCTTGAATGAAATAATTCAAGATTCGTGCTTCGTTGGCTCCTTGCAGCCAACACGTAGATTTCACATGCCATGCTGAGTGTATAAATACCTTCTTCGACGTGAAGGTTTTGTAGGTTATAATACTCACGTACGTGACGGTGGGGATGAGGCTCATGATAATGTCATGACGACCTAAGTCATGTATTATATTACGTTGGAGTTGGGAGGTTGTGATTATTTGGATTTGGCTTGCTTTGAAAATTGAAATGTTCAAGATCCTCCATAACAAAGTGTAGTGCGTATTTTCCTGTACAAATAGCTTCTTTTGACCTCTTTTCAATGATGTCGTCCTGAGACTTACGTAAAAGACTATTCCAATTTCACATTGGGGAGCACGCGGTTGCGTTTCCCACGTTTGTTTTGTGATTTTCCTTGATAGATGTTTGCTTTCAAAATCGAGCCATTATGCCAATAGAAAATGAATTACCATAACTTCCTCGGTTCAAAGACTACTGTCGACAGATAGGCCCTATCTACAGTAGGTTTTTACTCTGAATTTTTGGCTTTTTTCTATGTAGAACTCGTGAGACACACACTTTGACTTTCTATTCGATCAAAAACAATTGAAATCTTCAAAATGTTCAAAGCTTTTGACATATGCAATTATACATAATCTATGTTTGCGATGCTTCCGGAGTTAATTAACATGTTACTTTATTCTCAAATATTAGAATGAAAGGCATGAGCTAAGGTTCGAAGTAGACAATAAACACTACCAAATAGAGCATAACGGAAGACAAACCACATTATTGCTTCCGTCCATGGAACTAAAGTTTCTATGTAGATCTCGCGAGAATCACGCTTTGATTTTCTATTAAATTAGAAATACTTGAAATCTTCGAAGTGTTCAAAGCTTTTGACATATGCAATCATATAAAATCTATCTTTGCGATGCTTCGGAGGTTAACTAACACGTCACTTTATTCTCAAACATTAGAAAGAAAGCCATAAATTAGAGTTGGAAGTAGACAATAAATACAAACAAACCGAGCGCACATACTAGCCAGAGAGGGAAGAAAAGAACCCCCCATTGTTGCTTCCATCCATGGAATTCAAGATGTCATCAGTGAGGTAGCAATAGCTGTTATGGCAGTTTTGTTTATGTTTCCACCGGCCGAAATCTCACAGCTTCCAATTGACTTTGGATGGTCACTGCCACGTTTTCGCCAGTCAAATTCAACCGTCCAAACCCGCAATCATTTGTCGTAAGTGCTTCCCATCCTATAATCTCTGCCTTATGCATTCTCCAAGCTCCTTCATCTTAATCCGTTTCTGAGTTCATACCCTAATAAATGCCAAGAGAGAAGTCAGGCCCGCAATACTATATACTTTCCTCATTGCCAACCATCCTTTTCCCACTTATGTTCATAGAGAATTCTGACGATGGTCGTGGGTGATGCACGAGGCTAATATTTAACTCCAAGAAAGGAAAATAAGCTGCGAAAAAGGGTGGAAAAAGGCAAATTTAGAAAAACCGATGGGTAGGGAGATAGATCCGTTTTGAAACTAGGGAGATTTGCCATGAGCAAGAGGGTCAAGACATCGATCGAGCTCCTGTTTTTCCTTTCGTCTGATGAGGAAAAAGATACAAGGGTCGTCGAAATCATCTCTCTTCTTCTCCTCTCTTTATTTGCGTCGTCATTATGCGTAATGTTTTAACCAACCACAAGCAGACTTGTCCCGTAAGCAACCTCCATAGCAAAGAAACCAAACCTCCCAGCACTCAACGGAGAAAGGTTTTGAACTTGGAAAGCATCACCCCACCAACCGCCTTGCTATCGCGTGCTTACTTGTCGCGCCGGGGTCGTCCATTTGAAAATTCGGGCGGCCTCGTTGAAACTAGGGATTTCCCAAACCAAGAAGAGGATTATGCAGAGCACCAGGAGACGTCAGGAAGTGATTACTGCGTCTTGACCGTTGCTTGGATGTGCGTTTGGTCGTGCCGTCCTTCCTTTTCGTGCTCCACGTAGAGAGAGAATTTGACCCCTCTGTTTCGAGCAAAAAATCTATTGATATCTATGGATGTTCTTAAGCATGAGCAAGCCCGAAACCCTAATTTCATGAGCTTTTTTGACACCCTAAATTTATTGAGCAACATATTTCGCCTTAGCTAATAGAATTTAAATGAATTCAAGTGGTGCGATGAACAAGAATTTACTAGTAGACTCATTCGACAATTTAATCGCCTAAACAAAGATGAAAGTAATTGGAGTTTGAGATTTTTAATCCTTAAACTGTAATTTGGGGTGATTATGGTCTCTCTAACTTCACATTGTATTAGTTCCGAGTCATTATTCTAGCACGTGACTAAGAATTTAGAGATATTTTTGGGTTACTTCTTGATTGTGTTGCTGTAATTTCGCTGCCATGCAATTTAGTCATGTACAAGAATTGTGATCTGAATTCTTGGGTGATTTCAGCTTGAGGCTTGCTTGCATTACAAGTAAGATTACTGATTTAATATTAAATCTATCGTACGGATACCAATTTAGTCACAAACCTTTCAGTTTTGTTGATATACCCATAAACCTTCACATAAAATTTCAATATTTTCCTTCCGACTAATTTTCTTCTAAAATTGCTAATGTGACATTTGAGTCAACGCCAATCGACCTACATGGCAACCTCACAATTACAGAAGAACAAATTTACTCAACACGACTTCGTTTTTTAGTAATTTTATATATTCTCTCTTTTTTTCTGATTACTATTCATTTTCTTCTTGATTTTTTTCCTTCAATCATTCTTATCCTCACTAAACCCCGATTTCTTTGTCGTATGAATTTTAAGTCACCATTCTTGCTCGTGACTATGGAGATATCTTTGGATTACTTCTAGATTATGTTATTGCAATTACATTGCCACGAAATTTAGTCACATACAAGAATGATGATGTGAATCTTTGGGTGACTTCAGCTTAAGACTTGCTTGCAAAAGGGAAAATTAAATCTTTCAACTTTGTCCATATATTCATAAACATCATACTTGAAATTACTAGCATGGCAGTCCAATCAACATTAGCGTCAGTCAATTCTATCAATCTAAGGTGGATAAATTTACTCAACACGTGCTTTAGAATTTGGAGATTCTTTTGGGTTACTTCTAGATTATGTTGCTGTAATTTCATCATCATGCAACTTTTGTCATGTACAAGAATTATAGTTTGAATTCTTGGTGACTTCAGCTTAAGACTTGCTAGCATTGGAGAGAAAATGATCAATCCAATCATAGATTTATTATATTGATGTCAATTCAATTCTAAACATTTCAATATTGTCAATATATTCATAAAACTTTACATGAAATTTCAATTTAGCCATTCCAACTAATTTTCACTTGAAATTGTTAACATGGCAATGCAATCAACGTCAATTGACTTACGTGGCAAGCTGACAATTTAAGGAGAATATTACTCAACACAATGTTGTTTTTTGGTAGTATTATGATTTTTTTTCTTTTCTTTCCCCTTTTAGATTACTGTTCATCTTCTCGTTGATTTTTTTTTCCTTCAATTATTTTATCCACACTCACCCTGGTGTCTTCGTAATATTAGTCATCATTCTAGCACGTGACTTACAATTTGGAAATATCTTTGGATTACTTCTAGATTATGTTGTAGGAATTACATTGCCATGCAATGCAGTCATGTTCGAGAATTATGATGTGAAATTCTTGGGTAAATTCAGCTTAAGACTTGTTTGCATTAAAGGGAAAATAGCTAATTCGATCCTAAATCTATTATACAAATATCAATTTAGACATGAATATTTTAATTTTATCAATGTTGTCCTAATCTTCACATGAAATTCCAATATACTCATTTCGGGTAATTTTATCGCTTAAAATAATTACTAACTTGACAGTTCAGTGATATTAGCTAACCTACATGACAAGCTAGCAACCTAAGGAGGACAAATTTACTCAACCTGACGTCATTTTGAGTACTTTAATGAAATTTTTTTCTCTTTTTTCTTTGCTTTCCTTTTCTTAGTGCTGTTTTGATTTTTTTTTCCTTCAATTTTTCTAATCCTCACTCACCCAGAATGTCCGCGTCATATTAATTTTGAATCATGATTCTTGCACGTGACTAGGAATTTGGAGATATTTTTTTGGATATTTCTAGATTATATTGTTGTAATTACATTGCCATGCGATCTACTAGTTGTGCACGAGAATCATGATCTGAATTCTTAAGTGACTTCAGCTAAGACTTACTTGCATTAAAGGGAAAATAATCAATTCAATTCTAAACTTATTATATGAATGTTAATTTAGTTCTGAACATTTCAATTTTGTCAATATATTCATAAATCTTTGCGTGAAATTCTTATATGGTTCTTTTGGACAATTTTCACTTGAAATTACAAACTAAACAGTCCAATTATTGTTGGCCAACCTACATGAGAATCCAGTAATCGAAGGTGAACAAATTTATTCAACACGACATCATTTTTGAGTAGTTTTATTAATTTTCTTTTTTTTTCTTTCTTTTCTTTTCTTTTTTCCCGATTACTGTTTATCTTGTTCTTGATTTTTTCCTCGATTTTTCTGATCATTACTCACCCCAGATGTCTTCATCATCCACCCTCATCGCCGCACATTGCTCGTTTTTTGTCAAGGACAATGGCTCCCTGATCTCGGCCAAGCTCGACATTCTCGAGCTCTACCACTACATCAAGCTCAAGCCCTAGATCCGGAGGGCTCGACCCTGGTCACAGCATCAAGCTTGAGCCCCTAGATCTGGAGGGCTCGGGCTCGGACGCTGCATTGAGAGAATTACCTAAGCACAAGTAAGTACCCCCTAATTTTATGAGGTTTGGCACCCGAAATTTCTTAAGCAACAAGTTTCGCCCTAGCTAATAAAACCCAAATAAACCCAAGTATTACAATTGATAAAATCCAAATAGTAGACTCATCTGACGATCTAATTGCCTAAACAAAGATGAAAGTAATGTTGAAGTTTGAGATCCTTTATCCTTAAATTTTGTGTGATTATAGTCCTCCAACTATGTATTAATTTTGAGTCATCATTCTTGCACGCGATTTAGAATTTGGAGATATTTTGGGGTTACTGCTAGATTCTTATGTCGATGTAATTACATTGCCATGCAATATAGTCACATGCAAGAATTATGATCTGAATTCTTGGGTGACTTCAGCAGCTTATGATTTGCTTGCATTAAATTGTGTTGTCTTCTTTGTTTTGCGACTTTCTGTGCAAGTTTACGATGCTCGAGTAGAGGGTTTTAAGAGCAAGGTCCTTTCTCTCAGTTAAAAGCAACCACGAAAGAAAAATGCTGATGGCGATAGCCATGGTCACCGAAGATCTGGATTCGACAAGTACGGCGGCAGTGACCGAGCCAAGATTTTGAGGGGCGAGGCCAAATTTTTCACTATGATGCAGCTAATATCCCAGTTAATTTTTGTTGTTAACGTGTACCGAAAGAAAAGTCAACTCAATAAATGAGTTTAAATTACAGAAATAAAAAAAAAAAATTCACTAAAATCGAAGTTGATTTGATGCATCGGTTTCTAAACTTTGAGTCCCTTTTCTTGAAAACCGGCAACTATGCTCTAATTTGTTTTTCCTATAATGAATTATGCATCAATTTACTTGATTTGGAAAGAAAAAATTCCTCCAAGATGACAAATTCGAAATAAAAAACTTCCCAAAAGATTACATAAAGTGCTGAAATAAACAAAATAAATAAATATCTGGAATGAGTAGGTGTGAAACTTACAATCTAAAAGGAGTAACGAACATACCTTGATCCATTCATGAGGGTTGAAGAATGAATAAGTGTAATCTGTAAAAATGAGAACAAAATAACAAGGAGACGATCAAGGTACTCTCCTTTTCTTTCTCTTGTCCATTGCAAATTGCCTTTCGAATAACTGATTTTTTAAGTAGCCAGCTGGGCTGTCGCCATAGGATTTGACGGTGATTTAATGGTCACGTCAGCGGTTTTTTTTTTTTTTTTTTGTTTTGTTTAAGGTAGGACCAGTATAATCATAAATTGAATTATACAATTTAAGGACAAAGTTCGAAGACCTAAACATAATGAGAATACAGCTAAAGGAGCACGCATCGTCGCTCCTCTGCAGAAAGTAACTTCGAATTACGCCCGTACTGACCCGAGCATCGAAGGATCCCTGAAAATTCAACGCTAGGGAAAACCTCTTTGCCCGTGGCGACCAAGAGAGGTCAAGCGCAGCAGCTCCAAGGGTCGTCATGACTCGCGAGGACGATCAGCCCAGGATCTAGATTAAGACGCGTGTGTGAACGATACAATTATAAAATCAAGTGAACAAGATTTCTAGAAGAATTTCTCTGGGCATGCGTGTCACCGGAAAAACGAGGGTTATTCATAAGACGGCTATTATAATCATGTGCTCGAAGCCACAAATGGAATGGGTGGTGTGGAACGATGACATGCGGGACCAAAAAAAAAAAAAAAAGACGGAGAGGATATGCTTTTAAAACCAAAGCCACACGTAAGTAGAATATTCGAGCTCCCACGCGAATTATATTTTTATACAAATCAACCTAAAAGTTCATAACGATAGATGGAACGAGAAATATTTCAACACCCTATTTCATGTACAATTTGGATTTGATCAATGGGGCTCAACGCACGTTCAAAAATGATGATATTGGTCCTAATACCATATTCAAAAGTCTAACAAAAAAACTTAAACTGATAAGTGGAATATAAAAGGTATTTAAGATTAAGATAATACTTACTGGTTTCATCCCAGCTCTATTACGGAATTTTCATAACCAACCGATCTCCATTTTCATGATAACACTTCATATGTGGTGGGTTAGAAGGCATGTCGGGAGCACGGCAGGGTGGAGTGTCAAGGAACGGTGGGGGGGCCATGGCAAGTGGTGGGGGCAGGTTTCGGGCACGAGAAGCGTGTGCACTTGGAATTGCACAGTCTATGTCGGGGGGCGGGGTCGATCGAAAAAGTGGGTCGGAAACAGATGGGCTTCTAGAAGGTCCTTTTTGAGCATGAAGCCCAGAATCGCCTCGGGCCCACCCGGCTCCCTTTTGTCAATGGCTCACCAACTCCCGTTGTAGGAATGTTCACTCATTTCAAAATGTTTATTAATTCTTTCGTGATAACTAAGTGCACTATGTTCTTTTTTAGAAGATAGTCAGCACGCAATTTTCGACGAAAATTGACAAGAATGACTACATTAGAATTACGAGCCGAGGTTTGAGATTGAGTTGATGAAATTAAAATGTTTATGATTGAATTAGTATTCATACAAATAAGTCTAGGATCGATTAGAAAATTTCTGTAAGTATCAAAACATTGCAAACATATATAAGTAATAATAAATTAGAGTGACTCGCAAAATTCATTATCCTATCAGATATGATATGGACTCCCAAATTATTGTGCTACATGATTCGACACAAAGTATGTGCGAGAGTTGACAATCAATATATCATGGAAAAATTCCATCGATAAGAAATCAATCTATGATATTTGATATCTAAGTGATCGCATTCCATGACACTGTATTCATTAGCAGTTGTACAGACAGATTAAACATTCTAATTTGGGAAAAATCCACTTCGTCCGAGCTCACCGATTCAAAGATGGTTCAACTCTCTCTCTCTCTCCCTCTCACCACAAAACCAACCTGGAAGTTCGTGAAAATTACCGGAGCGCCATCAAGAGGGAGCTGGCAATCAACATGCTTCCAGGGGCCTCAAGTCGTCCCACCGCCCAGGACCCTTGGTCTTGAGTCATGCCCCAAGGGTCTCAAGTCCACCCCTGAGACCCCACAGGCGAAGACCCAATTATTTTCGATTCCATATACAATAACGAACACATTATGTGTAGACCGATGGTTAAAACAACTCTTGTATACGTATGCAGCGTAGGAAGTTTCGATCATCAGAAGTAATCGTTTTCACAGAATGTCAATGGATCAAGTACTACATGAGTATGTGAAAGTGATTGCAAACCGGCAAAAAAACTACCAACAATACCAGATCGGTTCGATGTACTTAATTTGAATCTCTCGAGTCGTATCTAGAAGCTCGAATCCCCTCGTTGGCTGGCGTTCTTGTTCAAAGAGGGAGTTGGTAAAGTTAGCTGGGACCCTGGTTTAACGCGACGCTCGCCTCATGTTAACGACAACGTTTCAGTCAAATGGCTCAGTGCGTATGCTCGTGATCCGTTCCATCTTTGCTGCTGCCGCTGAAAGCGAAGATATATCCAATGACACGAACAGACCCCTCGTCATCCATCTTTGGTTAGGTAAAGACTTGGTCACGATTCATTTTGATTGTACTTCCGCCATCAACAGGCACAGGTCGTCTGGTACATGCATGTACTCTTTTTATATATAAAGTGATTTGTTAATGATTACGTTTCCTTATCCCGGAAGGAAGGTGTGGAGTATCTTTGAAGCTAGGAAGTTGGGTGCATGATTCTTCAGTTTCGCTAAGCTAGCTTTTCAATTTGTGTGTTCTACCATGCCTGTCTTCTTATGGGGGAAAGAGGGTTATTTAGTTTGTGCCATGTCCACTTATTGACAATTTCCCCAATCTTGGCAGCCACTAAACTTTGAAATTTGGAATTTAATTAAAAGGTTTTGCACTTCATTTTTGGCAATTCATTCTTGTTTTTGACTATCTAACGCAAATGGTAATAGACAATCTAATTCAAAATTTTAAAGGATTATATTAACATAATGATTTTTTGGCTACTATAAAAGGAACCGTAAATTCTTGAAAAAGTAAATCTCACAGCAATTAATTTTTTTTTGTTTTTTGTGGTCTAAAACAGGTTGTTATTTTCGCAATTGATTAAGGACAATGATATAAGCATTTCTCAAATTTAAATAATTAATTGGGTGTTTTTATATTCAGATTTGGTAAAGACTCATGTTGATGCGAGGGTTTGGATTGACCAAGACAAAAAGGGAGACAAATTAGGGATCTGAAAAGATTGGCTCAAGTCCTTCAACTCATATGCCATATTAAGAAAGTCCAGTCAAAATATTATGTTTATAAATGAAGATGTTGTCTACCATTTAAATATTGACTCGTTATTCTAACAAGTTTTCACTTTTCATGGGTATTACATTTCCTTATAAGTACAGGCAGTGATTTGTGATAGCGGGTCATGGTCATGTCATGTCGTTATAAGGGTAAATTAGAAAATAAGTCAATCCGAATACGACACGACCATGCCGATCATATCAACCCGTGTGACATGAACATGATCTAAAAATTAACGTCGACAAGTGATGACCCACCACGTAACACAATCAGATAATGGATTGATTGGTCGACAAAAGAAATTAACCGATTAGCGTAAACTTGACACGATATCCTTGCATTCTCAAAAGATACATTTACAAATTGTGATAACCTGACAACAAAATATCACCAAATCAACTTTGGACAATGCTGGTTGTAAGTAATGAGATATCGTCAATTTAAATCATAACAGTGAATGAATGACGCGAAAAGAATAGGTTTTAGCTAATCATGTCAAAATTGGTCATATACATGTCAGATTAACACTAACCCGTTAACTTTAACTCGCTCATCTAGGCGGGTTGGACACAAATGTGTTGACACAAATTGACCGAGACACGATTAACCTCAACCCAAACATGCTAGTTTCCTATCGTGTTCGAAACCCAAACATGCTAGTTTCCCTACGTTTTCGAATTGTGTTATCGCGTCGGATCAAAAATTGCCACCGTACTTCTAATAAATTATACCAATCGTAATTATTGTGCCTTCACCGAGGCCCAACTACTATATATCGAAGGCCCGCCTGCATTGCTTGAACCCGCAAAGCTAATAGACTGAACTGAACTGAGGCCCGGCTAAAATGGCCCAACATTATAATTTATCTTGTATAGAAATGGATTTTCATCTTCTCGAATCTATGTATACTTACTCAATTCTAAGAAGGTATCACCTTAGACCGTATACATCTAAACGACTTCTGCATTCAACAGCCATCTTCAGTAGCTTAATGGTGCTGACTCGTTCGCTAGCCGTCATCTATTGGACGATACCGCCTCCTTGCAATCGAAATCTTAAATTCCCATATCAAAATTTACCCGGCTCAAAGTCTCAGTTGATTTGTCACGACCTGTATTGTCAGGATCTCTCACTTGCATAGGCGAAATAAGTTTGGATTTGTTGAAAATATATTTGCAGGATTCTGATTATTGATTCCGATTGTGGCGATCTTGATTATAAGCTAATTGATTTAGTCACTCTATGATTGATTTAGTAAATAGGAAAGTCGTTATTTTTCGTATATTATTTCCTATTTTTCTTTCATTCTTATACTATAAATAGGAGCACTGTACTTGTACACAATACATGAACATACAAGGGAATTCTCCATTCTCCCTTTTATTTTGTGTCAGGATTGTTGTGAAATGCGAAAGATTGTCAAACTTCTTGTTTCCTACCGTGCAAAGGTGGGGCATTTCCTTAAGACGTTGTGACAGGAGAAGGAGCTGAGTTCGATCCTGAAGAGCGCAAAATATCACGACGCCTGGTCAAGAGCCGAAGTTACCGAGCATGCTCCAGCTCGGTTAGCGTTTTACAGCGGCGAGATTCTCGAAAGAAGATATCGAGGAAGCCCCCGAAACTCGAGGAACGCTAACTATTCCTCACGGCATGTTAACTTGGGACCCGCCATGGTTGAATGCTTCAAGGGGCAAAACAGGGGATGGACAGGGAGGGACACGGGCGGAGGCTTTGGCCAGGAATATCAGAAAGGCCCTGACGTTCGATGTATCCATAGGTTACGTATCATCCTAAGACCCAGAAAAGCCCTGTGTCTTTCTGGTCAGAGAGAAGGCCGCGTGTCCATGATTGATATAGTACTTAATTAGATCACGGAGTACCATCAGTGACGGAAGACCCCAGTCAAGTTGCACAGAAAGTTCAATATTCAAATCAGGGACGGGAATCCGGACCACTTTTCGAGTTCTAGCTGTCTTCCTTGACCAAAGTGGTGATTGGCTTGAGTGGTGGGTCGATTCCTACCCCTAAACTTGATATCGGATTGGGCAGAATCGGAACCGGTCGACCAGACTTTGGAACTGAATCGGACCGGAATTAGTGATGTCTTCTCTTTTTTCTTTCTTTTTATTTCTTCTATTCCCGAGAATGGGAATATCCCAACATTAAAAGGAAAAAAATATTTTATTAGTTAAGATTTGCTTCAAAATAAAGAATAACAAAATAATTAATAAATCTTGGTCAGTACAGTAGTCCGGCTCATTATGTGGAAGTGGAACCACTAAGAACTGGTCTATTTAGGCTGGTTCTATTCAGCTTTCGATTTGGATCAGGTCCAATGCACACCCCCGCTAAAAAAGGAACTTCCATTAGATTAAAGATGAGCAACGGGAGTCAATGTTAGTCAGTGTCGTGGTGATGTCGCCTTGATCATGCATGCATCATCAGTGTATCTAGCCTTTTCAAAAGTGTCAAGATTTGAGTTCAAAAAGGATTAGAAGCCCAGAAAGTTCAAAAGAACATATTAAAAATTACAGATTGCCGTCATGAGAGAGAGAGAGAGAGAGAGAGAGAGAGAGAGAAGAGGAGGGAGGAAGGTAAATAATTGATCGTGATCGGCTAATGTCAAAATCCATGTAAGAATCCGTTTTGCATTTGTTAAATTAATTAACACTTTTTTTTAATTGACTCCTCTCCTCTTATCTTTAATCCAAAGGAGGTCATCATAAATAATGATAAAAATCTTGTTAAGAAATATCATCTAGCGACACCTGTCGATAAGAAAAATAAGTTTCAATTTTTAAAATATTGATGACAGGCTTTTTATAAGATTACTAAATATTAGATTCCATTACGTTTCCTTGATTAATCACTTAATATAAGGGCTTCCGGACATTTTTTTTTAACAAGTGCCTTAATGTCAATGGAGCTCACCCAAATTCTAGAAACAGCAATAATAGCCTATTTGGTGGCGTCGTACTTGATGCAGACTATTATTGCACAATATAGACTATTATTGCCCAACACATCAAATCGCTTTCCCAATAAAGAAAAGTCAAGCATTCTAGATCGCAAATTGCAACTCACAAGTCAAAATAACCTTAATCTCGAGTTAATTCACAATTACGTTTATACTTACATGAGGATAAGGCCGTCCAAATTCTAGATCACGGCCAATCGAAAAGACTGAATTTTTTTCGTGTAAGAATTCATTGAGAGCCCTCGATTTTCCAATTGGCAAATCCTTTTTTTCCAACTTTTTGTGCCATGAGCTAACGAACGCATTGCAGCCTCGTGCACACCTCTCTCTCTCTTTCTGCGTGTGTTATGCATGCTTGGAGTAACACGTCGTTTCGATCCATGCAACGAAAGCCGCCTTCAAAAGATGCAAAGAGAACAATATCTCCACGTCCAACTTATTGACCTCATTAGGGCAAAAAGTTCAGCACGTAAAAGAAGAATAAAGAAAGCCCCCAGGGCGGTAACAACCACCGGTTCTCCTGGATTCCACTCTCCCCAGATCTTCTTGACCACCCCCCTCCCTTTTTCCCGTCTCTTTCTTGCCACCACATAGACATAGAAAACCCCACTTTGCCTAACTCTCATCGAAGAGCTCCAAACGAAATAAATATTAGGGAAAATCTCAAATAAGGACCCGAAATGACTTCATTTTCTCAAAAAAGGACCTGAAGTAGAGCTTGTCTCAAATAAGGATCCGAAGTAGTCATTTAGTCTCAAAAGAGGACGACTCGCCGGCGGTGTGAACCGATGCATTTGATGTAGATTCCGGCGACCTAATCGGGGTATTTTCGTCCAAAAAATATTTACTTTTCATTTTCCTTTTCCCAGTTCATCTTCTCCATCTGCGAGCAGACCTCCGTATCTCGCCGGTGAAGTAATTGCGGCGAGATCGAGCCACTTCAGCTTCTTGAGCCCCGCCATCTCCAGCGGTAGCGGCCCCGTTAACTTGTGTCATTGCCCAAGTGGAGTTCTTTGAGCTGGGTTATCGCCCGCGAGGACTTTGCTTTGGGGAAGATCCGGAGAGGTTGAGGAATCGGAGGGAGGTGGGGCTGCCGAGCTGCGGCGGGAGGGTCCGGTGAGGTTGTCGGTGGTGAGCGTGAGGTTGACGAGGTTGCGGAGAAGGCCGATTTTGGGTGGGATGTAGCCCGAGAGGCCGATGGATGTGATGTTGAGAGAGACGACCCACGAGCCGGCGTCGCACGTGACTTCGGTGAAGGAGCAATGTGGAAAGGGCGGTGGCGAGAAGGAGGAGGAGGAGTCGACCCAGTCGCCGATGGTGGCGGAGGGAGGCCCGACCATGGCGGTTTTTCGAGAGCACGTCCGGTGTCGCTCCGTGCGGGGAAGCGGAGATGAAGAGGAGGAAGAAGAAGAAGACTCCATTGCGGGCGGTTTCGTCCTCGGTGAGTTCGGCGAGGCCAGCAAGGTGAGGCCGACCCATGCCGGTCCCACGACCTTCGCCGGCCCTTCCCCACTTCCGATGTCCTTGATTTGGGCAATGCCTATCTTCGACGAAGAAGACGATGAACAGGGACAACACCATGGGGTAGATCGGGAAGAAGATGAACAAAAGAAGGAAAACAAAAAGATAATATTTTTTGGACAAAAATACCCCGGACAGTGTCGCCGGAATACGCATTGAAAATGCATCGGTTCGCCGGCCGGCATGTCGGTCCTTTTTTGATACTAAATGACTACTTTGGGGCCTTACTTGAAACAGATTTCACTTCGGGTCCTCTTTTGAGAAAATGGGGTCACTTTGGGTCCCTATTTGAAATTTTCCCTAAATATTATGCTTGAGTGTGACGGAATCTTGTAGGCGACGACCGTACACGCGTCGCGCCAAGAAAGGCTAATTCCTTGGGGTTTACAAGATATGCTGAGTGGAATTATTGCAGCAAATCGTCAGTTGAGAATAGCTCTCGACCCCATTTGTCGTCGAAAGCCCTTTCGTCAATTTTTATAGGCTTCATCGACACTGCATTCCGGTCGCCATTGCCAGATTTAGCTGTGCCCGCCTCCTTGCAAAAATTTAACGAATGAAATATCTTCATCACTGTATTACGTGATATATAAACATCAAGAAGGGGAGTCCCAGAAGCCTCGAACACGACCTGCGACAGTAAATTTACTCTCCTCCCTTGACAATGCTGCAGATCAGACCGATGCTTTGCGATGTGCAAAAAGTGCCGCGCGGCGAAGGCCACATTCCAAAGGTTTTGCATCACCATCACCGTCGTCTCGTCAATAATTCCAACGGAACAAAAATAAAAATAAAAAAATGGCAGCGTCACAGGAGATTTAATCTGGTCAGAGAGAAGGCCGCGTGTCCATGATTGATATCATACTTAATTAGATCACGTATCATCAGAGACGGGAGACACTAGTCAAGTTGCATAGAAAGTTCAACATTCAAATTAAGGACAGGATTCCGGACCACTTTGTCGAGTTCTAGCTGTCTTATTTGGCTAAATAATAGGAGGTCATCTGTCTTAGTGTTGGGTCGATTCCTATCCTAAAGCCTGAAATCGAATCGGAAAGGGTCAGTTCCTAGTTCGTGGAACCAAAAAAATGTCCACTGGATTCTAGAACCTGACCGGACCAGAATCAGTGATTTCTTCTTCTTTTTTTCCTCTTTCCTTTTTTTTTTTTTTTTGATTTCTTCTATTCCCTACAAATGGGATTTCCCCAACATTAAAAGAAAAAAAAATTGCTAATTAGGGTTTGCTTCATAATAAAAAAAATAGAAAAAATTGAAGAAGTCTTGTTCAGTCCAGCGATCCGGCTCATTATTTGGAACTAGGAACCAATCCGTCTATTTGGGTATGGTTTTGTTCTATTTTCAATTTGAGCCGGGATGCACTAGGGGTATTGGTTCCAAGGTGGGTGGGTTCCAAACCCAAAACATACCTTCTAATAACCAGTCTTAAGTTTTTAGACCCCGGAACCTACCCTATTTTTCCAGTTTGGGTCCAAGGTCTACTTGAGAATCTGTTTAATTTTTTTTTTTTGTTCCCTTTTTTGGTTCATTGTTTACAGCAAAATTATATGAAGTTATGAGTAACAAAACGATTCAAAATTTAAAAAAAAAAAAAAAAAAAATCCTAATCCGCCAAAATCAACAATCCATAAGATGAATATGTAGTCATGTACAATTATAAATGATAAAAATTCAAACTCGTAATATAAAAGATAAATTATAAAACTCAATTCCCCATTCATCCATAAAAATTTAGGGGAAGAAGAAAGATCAGCGAGGACTTTTCAAGATGGAAAAGGACGAAAGAGTGCTGAATTAGAATTTAGAGAAAAAAGAAATTAGGATTTTGACTTTTTAGCTTAAATACAGTTCCAAAACTGGTCTGAAATAAGGCGGCCCGATTCGATTCTCGAGTGAACATTCACTCGGAAACTATTCCTAGATCTGTTAAAACTAGTTCTAACAATTTGGAAGCTATCTCTGGACCAGTTGCCGAACCTTTTTTTTTTAAGCAGTCTAGTGCGGTTCCCGGGTATAACCAGTTTGGTTACACACCCCTTCTTTTTTTTTCTTTTTTTTGATGAGGTTACACACCCCTTCTATAAAAGGAACTTTCACTATATTAAATAGCGACGGGAGCCAATGTTGAGTCAATGTTGTGGTTATGTCGCCTTGATCATGCACGCATATACATATTGAAAATTACATATTGTTATTTCAAGGGAAAGAGAATTGAATAATTGAGAGAAAGGAAGGTTGATTTTTTTAATTAACCTCCTCTCCTCTTTTCTTTGATCCAAAGAAGGTCATCATGAATAATAATAAAAATCTTGTTAACGAATATCGTCTAGAGACACCTATCGATAAGAAAAGTAAGTTTCAACTTTCAAAATACTGATGACAAAAAAAATTATAAGATCACAAGATATATTAGATTTCACTCTGTTCCCTTGATTAATCACTTGATATAAGTACTTCCAAACTTTTCTTTTTTTGACAAGTTCCTCAATGTCAATGGAGCTCACCCAAACTCTAGAAACAACAATAAGAGTCTATTTGGTGTTGTAGCACTTGATGCAGACTATTATTGTGCGATACATCTAATCACTTTCCCTATAAAGAAAAGTCGAGCATTCTATGTCACAAATTGTAACTCATGAGTCAAAATAACCTCATTCACAAGTTAATTCACACTGATAATTATATTTCATCGAGGATAAGGTCGTCCAAATTGTAGAACATGATAACTCACAAATCAAAACGACCATTGTTGATATGATACTTAATTAGATCACGTATCATAAGTGACGGGAGACTCTAGTCAAGTTGCACAAAAAGTTTAGTATTCAAATTAAGGATAGGATATGGGACCACTCTATTAAGTTCTACCTATCTCCTATCTCCCACTTTATCGAGTTCTACCTATCTCTCTTGACTAAATAATAGGAGGTGATTGGTTTTAGTGTTAGGTCAATTCCTATCCCGAAACCTGAAATTTGAATCGGACAAGTTTGGTTTCAGTGCATGGGACTAGAAAATGATCCACCCAATTCTGGAACTGAATCGGACTAGAATTGGTGATTTATTCTTCTTCTTGTTTTTTTATTTCTTCTATTCCCTACAAGTGGGAGTTTCCCAACATTAAAAGAAAAAAATAATTTGTTAATTAGGGTTTGCTTCAGAATTAAAAAAATCATAAAATTTTTTTTAAGAAATCTTGTTTAGTCTAGGCAATCCGGCTCATTATGTGGAACTAGGAAACACTCGAAATCAGTTTGTATGGGTCCAATTTTGTTTGGCTTTCGATTTGAACTAGAACTAGGGGTGAGCATGGTTCGAGGGTCGAGTCTGGAACCTAAGAATCGGACCGGTGGACATTAAAGATTATAATTCACTGTAATCATTCAATTAATAATATAAATGGAATCTGAGTAGACTCTCAAATCGAACTTGAAACTTGTGACAAAACAGGTTCCAGATTTTAGGGTATGTAAAGTAGGTTCTATGTTTCAAAAAATAAGGAACCTAATCCTATGAGTAACTTCGAGGTAGATCCTGTACAAAATTTAGAACCGCTCACCCCTAACTGGGACCAATGCACACCCTACTGAAAAAGAAATTTCCACTAGATTAAAGAGGACAATAGGAGCCAATGTGAGTCCGTGTTATGGTGATGTTGCCTTGATTATGCATGCATCATCAGTGTATCTAACCTTCCTAAAAGTGTCAAGATTTGAGTTTGAAAAGGATCAGAAGCCCAGAAAGTTCAAAAGAACATATTGAATATTACATATTTTTGTTATATGAGAAGGAGAGGGGGAGAGAGAGAGAGGTTTTTTTAATTGACCTCTTCCCCTCTTTTCTTTAATCCAAAGGAGGTCACTGTATATAATCATAAAATATTATTAGCAAATATCATCTGGAGACACCTGTCGGTAAAAAAAGTAAGTTTCGATTTTCAAAATACCGATGACGATGAATTTTTAATAAGAACGCTAAATATAGTAGTTTTCATTACGTTTCCTTGATTAATCACTTAATATAAGTACTTCCAGACATTATTTTTTTGACAAATTCCTTAATGTCAATGGAGCCTATTTGGTGTTTTAGCATTTGATGCAGACATCTAATCCCTTTTCCAATAAAGAAAAGTCAAGCATTCTATAACATAGATTGTAACTCACTAGTCAAAACAACCTCAATTCTCGAGTTAATTCATACTGACGTTTATACGTTTATACTTCAACGAGGACAAGATCATCCAAATTCTAAAACATGGTAACTCATGAATCAAAACAACCATAATTTTTGGGTTTAAATCATATAGATGGAGAACGGAAAAATTAATTCTCTGCTGATGTTCATACTTCAACGAGAATAAGGTCGTCTAAACTTTAGAACAAGAATAAGGTCGTCCAAACCTTAGAACACTGTAACTCACGAGTCAAAATACTCTCAATATCCGGGTTGACTCGTACAACCCGAGATGGGAAAAGTTTTTACCCTACCGATATTTATACCGAGGTCGTCCAAATTCTGGAACATGGCCAATCGAGAAGATTAGAAATTCAAGCCCTATGAATTTTCTCCACATAGGAATTCATCGGGAGGCCTCGGTTTTCCAATTGGGTTTTCCAACTTTTTGTGCTATGAACTTTGGGCTAACGAATGCATTGCAGCCTCGTGTGTCCTTCCCTCCCTTTTTCCAACTTTTTGTGCTATGAACTTTGGACTAACGAGTGCATTGCAGCCTTGTTCTATGAACTTTGGACTAACGAATGCATTGCAGCCTTGTGTGTCCCTCCCTCCCTCCCTCTCTCTCTCTCTCTGCCTGTGACATGCATGCTTGTACTAACTCTTCGTTTCGATTCATGCAACGAAAGTCGCCTTCAAAAGATGCAAAAGAAAATATCTCCACGTCCAACTTTTGACCTCATTAGGGCAAAAGCTTCAGCACAAAAGAGAAGAATAAAAAAGCCCCCCTGGCCGGTAACAACCACCAGCAGTTCTCTTGGATTCCACTCTCCCCAGATCTTCTTCTGGACCACCACCACCTTTCTCCTGTCTCTTTCTTGCCACCACATAGAAATATAAAAAACCACTTTGCCTAACTCTCATCGAAGAGCTCCAAACGAATTAAATATTATGTTAAAGAGAAACGGAATCTTATAGACGATCGCACACGCGTCGTGCCGAGGGAGGTTAATTCCATGTGGATTATGAGATACGTTGAGCAGAATTATTGTAGCAATAGTTAATGATAGCTCTCGACCCCATTAGAACCAGCTGGTCGGGCATAGGGGCGGGCGTGGAGCATTGATGCACGAGGTGAATCCCTCGACACAGGGAAACTTAGGTTTGAGATCGTCAGGAGAGGTCCATCATGCAATAATGTCTTAATCCGTGGATTGGAAAATTAGGGAACTAGGTCATGTCATGTCTCGAATTCTTTTAACATCGACAACTTCAATTGACTCAACGTTTCTTGTGATTCACAAAGGTTGTGTTTACATCAAAAATTGACCAACTTTTGACCATAATCGACAATGGATAGGAACATCAATAAGAAAAATGACGATTGATTTCTGGATACCAATGACCAAGTGTTGATTTTGATATGCGGTGGTGATTGGTTTACAGTTGACTCCAATGTTGGTGAGTAGCGGCTATATCGATAACCAAGTGTTATTATGCAATGACAATCGATGGTGATTGGTGGACACTTGCGTCACAGGTCGATCAATCTAATGTGCATTACTTGCTCACACTCACAAGAATCTTAAAGAGAAACTATAGAGAAGGAAGCTTTGGATTGTATTTCACTTGTGAGATACATATAAATGAGGGAAGGAGACCCTTATATATACAAGTACAAGATTAACTTAGATCTTTTCTTGATCTGACTATGGAGACATATCCCCATTTACCCTACTATATGCATATATAATAACTGTATTTAGTTAGCATAACATCCGCTCCTGAGATTATTCTTAAATACTCAAGAAAACCCTAAGACAATAGTATATAGTTAGCATATCATCCGCTCCCAAGATTATTCTTAAATACTCAAGAAAACCCTAAGACTCAAGAGATAGTTGAGGGTCGCTCATTCATGGATCGGTCACGGTATCATACATAAATATTCTAAATCGCGTCACTTCCTTGGACTATGACAATTGACTCTAATGTTGGTGAGTAATAGTTGTATTGATGGCCAAGTATTGCCGTTGATATGTGGTGGTGATTGGTTGACGATTGACTCCAATGTTAGCAAGTAGTAGCTATATCGATGATCAAGTGTTATTATGCAATGACAATTGGTTAACAATTATTTGATAAATATGAATACCGATGACTGAGTTTGGCTATCGATAATGGTTTAACCACTTGATTAATATTCAAGATAAGTACTGAAGACAGTTGGAAATTGCTTAGATAAGGACTGGGTGGAGTTATGAAGTCTGAGATTGCGGTAAGGAAGTCACATTTGAAGATTTAATTAAGGGTTTTGCTAGTATAGTAGTCTTTAACTTATTGTTAGAGTTGTGTACCGTAAATTCTGTTAAAGAAAATTCTTAAATTGATTTTGAAGATTGACAAAACTTTTCTTAATTTTCTTTTGAATATGATGGTAATTTTTTTTCCAGATGGAAACTATGTGCATCATTGGACGTTACTCATCATATTCAAGGACGTAGTAAAAATCTTATTCTTAATATTCAATTTCAACAGAACAAGGATATTGATTCAACTTTGAATCATTGTGCTAACGACTAGAAGACTAGTGCAAGTTCCTTGCCTTATATATATTGACTGTCCGAATGGAAAATATTGAGTGCAATCTTACTTATTTAAAATATCTTAATCTATCAGCAGAACAATCAATTGAACACGAAATGTTTTCCAAAGGAAGGACACAACTTATGGAAACCTTATCTACTATATGGGTGGCAGATCTTTTGAGGAACTTTATTTTCGGCAATCCAGAAGCGATCAAATTTTCATCAACATTCAAGTCCGATAGGTTGATTGGATGAATGACCCTTGAAGCTTGAGTCTGACGATTAGCTTAGACAATGAGGAGTATTAAAGGAAGTTATAAAGCTAAAGGATATCAAGAGAACTGAAGTTCTGAATTCCAAAGTTCAACAAAGTCATATCCACAACACATTCATCTTTCATGAGCCATACATTGTAATCTTGTAGAGGTTGTGAGTGTGAGATTAAATAATATTCCATATGAGTTTGAGTAGTGAATATTCAGTCCTTATAACTTCTTATTGATTTACCATGGTGAAATCTAGTCAATAGACTGTCGGTGTGGAAAAGTAGACTTAAGCTTGTTAAAGTTGAACCACTATAAACCAATTTTGTGTAAATTTTCTATCCCTTAAACTCTTATTTTTATTTTGTTATAGATTGTTGCACATTTGTAAGATTTGAGCATTGCACAATTTATCACCAAGCATTGTCCTATCGCAATATAATCTTAATTTCCGCATTGTTACCTATTCACCCTCCTTTAGCCCTAACAAATTCTTGAAAAGATAAACTCCACAATAATTTCGAATTATTTGTTATTTTTTTTAGTTCGAAACCAATTATTATTCTAACAATGTATTAAAGACAGTAACCTAAGCATTTCTCTTCAAGTAGTAACTATTCATAAAGGAAGTTTTTTTTTTATCGATTATGTGATGTTTTAAAAACCCAAAGTGATTCACGTAAAGATCTATTTATCAATCAATTAAAGAAATTCAATGCCTCCGTAAATTTATATTTATATTTACTTTTCTGCAATTCAAATACCTATCCACTCTCGTTCCTTAGCCGTATTTCCACATTTCTCGTCATCGATTATATTCCCACGTATATCTTAATTGTAGTTTTCATATCTTCGTTATCGATTAAATTTCGACATTATATCTTTCTTATTGCACTTTGTCCTCGACTAAATTCCAGCAAAGCATTTTGTACTTTCTCCTTGATTAAATTCCGACGAAGAACATTTGTTCCCTCTATATCACTAAGACTCTTGTTCCGAATCGTCATAGAACTTGTCGCCTTCTAATGAAAATCGAAGAACGAAAAATATTTCATCGACTGAGACACTTTTCATTGAAACGGGCCAAATTTATTATAGATATGCTGTATATTTAATAGCCCGTGGCCCGAACCTCAAGCGTTCCGTCCGCTTATAACCTCATTATAAGTAACCCTCAAACCGTAACTCCTCATCCCAGCTTGAGCTTTCCAACACGGAGACGCACCCGACAAAGAAGATGTTCCTGTTCCTGAAACATCTATCAAGAACCGTCCACGAAGAGCAGCAGATCGAGGATGAATACAACCGCCTCGCGTCCTCGTTCAAGACAATCCCGAACGAGGATCGACGCCGGATCGGAGAGCCCCGCCACGTGAACGACGACGGGCGAGAGGCCTGCGTTTCCTTCACGGTGTGGAGGAAGTCGCTCCTGACCGACTGCAATGGCTTCACGGTAATCGACTCGCGCGGGGATATAGTCTACCGAGTTGACAGCTATGGCGGGCGCCCGCGGGAGGTCGTCCTCATGGACCGCGCCGGCAAATCCGTCCTCACACTGCGCCGTCTCAAGGTAGGGTATAGCGTAGGGGACATGGTTTTCTGCGCATGCTGATGACGTTCGGTAAGATAGCAAGTGCGTAGACGACTCATTCATCTTCTCTTGGGACATGAACTGCAGAAACTACTTGCGAGGCTGGACGACTGGCTGGTCTACGAAGGCGAGGCCGGCGACGACGATGGGCCCTCTTACAGATCCGGCAAACGATCAAGAAAGAAGCCCATCTGCTGCGTGAGGAGGCGGGTCGGCGTCCTACGCGCCGCTTCCGGTGCGATCGCGTACGTGTGCCGCGCCACGCCGGCCAAGGCGCGGGAGTATGTGATCGAGGGGTCATATGCGAACCGGTCGTGTAAAGTGCTCGAGGCATCGTCGCGGGAGGTGGTGGCGGAGATCAAGAGGAAGGAGGCCAGCCTCGGCGGGGGGTCGTTCGGGACGGAGGTGTTTGTGCTGGTGGTGAGGCCGGGGTTCGACTGCAGTTTCGCCATGGCTCTCGTTCTCCTGCTGGATCAAATGTTTTCCTAGGGATGAAGACTGAGAGAACGAAGGGCAAGAGAGAAGTCGCAAAGTGGCCCCTCTTGTCCTGGCAATTGTGGGATCGAAATCAAGTCGATTGTCCTAAAAAATTAGAGGAGAAGAGGAAGAAGAAGCAGGAGCAAAAAAGAGAGGAGAGAGATTATAAAAAACAGAGGAAAATGGAGATGCGGGGTATCGATCCCCGTACCTCTCGCATGCTAAGCGAGCGCTCTACCATCTGAGCTACATCCCCTTGTTGTTTACTGTTCCAAAAACATAATATTCAAAATGCCATTTGTCTGATGACCACATTCCAAAGATTCGTTCGAACTCCCTATGAACTCTGGATCTGGCGTAGATGAGAGAGAGAGGCCGAAAACTCTTCTAAAAGAATGAATTGGAGAAGAGCAGAGCAGAAAGTGCATCTTTTCTTCTGATTTGACACGCTTGTGACTTTTCTCCTAGGATTCGCTGGTCTACGCATCGCAAGATTCGACCAAATTTAGCCGACGTGAGGGGGGAATACTCACAATTTTTTTTGCCCTGATTAAGCTGTCAAGCGTCAACTATCAGTTACCCAAAGATGGCACCCATGATGTTCTGTATCCTTATCATGTGGCGTTCCTTGAATCAGCGTCGTTTACACTTTATAGTAATGAATAAAAGCGATTGCAAATTAGCGCCGTTGAAATAGAAATTGAAGCAGCAATCCGTCACAGAGGAGCTGGTGGGTAGAGAAGAGTAAGAATTCAACTGCCGCTTGAAATGCTTTACATAGGGCGGCAAACAATTCCTCTCAGTATGCTAAACTTGTTTTGCGAAACCTAATAATTGTTACAAGTTACAACATTACCCGCTTCCGCATCCTAGAGGGTGCGCATCTTCTGTCTTGACTGTTTCCCAGTTTCGACAATACATTATGTACAAAGTCCGTCCGTTCCCCCAATCTTCAAACAGTAAATACAGTTCAAATTGGACCTTATGGGAGTGTAGAGGGCGTCAGTGTAGACCATCCCTGCCTCTGCTCCAATGCAACGGCATGGAGGTTTTGGGCTTCTGATGGCTGTCATAAGCCTTATCAAAAACCCGTGCCGCTGGTGGCAACATGCTCGATTGCTTTGAGATGCTACTCACGGAATGTCTAGTTTCAGCAACAAAGTCCCTGACTGATCTGCTTGGTGATGATCTGCTCGATCTGGGGGTAGACCAACTCATTGGAGGTTTAGTAAAGCAGATGTCCATGTTGGAGAGCTTAGGCTTCTTCATTGATAATATTTGGTCCAAATTATTGGTGACATCTTTGGTCTCTGATTTTGGTGTCACAAGGTCCTCACAATTCTTGCTCGACTTCAACTTCCGAGGCTTGAGTGCCTTCTGTAGAGGCTTTCTTGACCAGTTCAGTGAAGGCCTCCCAGCTTCTTTGCTTGCAATACCACACAAGGTTTGTGCAGCAGCTAAAAGACTTGGGCACCGGCTCTCTGTCATGTAATGGAAACAAATTTCGGGAATAAATCCAGGAAAATAACATCTAATAAAGGTGAACGACATCAGTATATGTCTATTAGACAACTCTAAACACTGCTCTCTATGAGGAGTCCTTGAAGATATGAAAAGCACGCAATCCTCATCACATGCCACATGACACTAGGGAAAACAAAACAACCTCAAGGAGCTGCACAGATGAATTAGAGACCCTCTAGCATTAAAATTTTCAGAAGTCAAAGCCTTGAGATCTCTTCAATTCCAAACTTTGAAAATGTGCATAAGACTCCATGTTAACAAAACGGCAGTTTTCTTTTTCTTCTCATTTTTGCTTGGCTTGCAAAGGAGTTTCTTCATTTATAGAATAATTTTCCAACTGGTAATGGTGGTCCACTACTCTGGTTAAATGAGGTCCCGCTATTAATGAGAGAGTGGTCATTGAAATCAACATAACTCAATCATTCTATTGCTTACAGGGTCAAGTTATGCATTATACAAAATTCTGGCAAAGGTTTCTAGATGTTTTAGTTCCACCCATCACCCCAAGAGATGGCATATATTGGTTAATTCACTGTCTTCCTCTTTTATTAACAAAAAAGTCAACATAGCCTATCTAACATCAAATATTGCATTGAGGGTATAATTCTTCAGTGCCTACTTAAAATATAGAAGTTCTATGTTTAACATATTATCCTGCAATATATGACATAATTCGGGTATATCAGTTACAATATTCTTATTCTAGACCTGTCATCCCCAGATAACAAAAAGACAGCATAGCCTGTCTAGAGTCAGATAATCATAAGTGACCATCCAAAATCCAAATATTGCATTGAGGTTATAATTCTTTAGTGCCTACTTAATATATAGAAATTCTATGTTTAACATATTATCCTGCAATATACGACATAGTTCGTGCATATCAGTTACAATTTTCTTTTTCTAGACCTGTCATCCCCAGATACATAAAACCACATGTTAGCAAACAAACCAAGAAGAAGATGCTGGATTTCCTTAATAATGCAATTGGTAACTGAATCGTACCATGAGTCTCATTCTCCGTCTCAACTCCACATGGTGCTGCTCCATTTAATCAAACAAAGGCTGTTAGAAGGAGCAAAAGGACAAACATATAAAATCCATAGAATCTGAACAATGCCAGAATGTCTTACCCAGAGTTGGGTTGGAGGGAAAAGAGCAAGTTGCAGAAGAAGATGATGACCAGTCCCATGGCAGAATGCCAACACATTTTTGAGAAGTAATTTTACTTCCCAAAACCCCTGCTTTTCTTTTTACAGAGGGAACCAGGCCCTCGTTATAGGTGATAGAGTCCAAGTCTGTGTAACAATCAGCTGAATTTGCAGCCAAAATCACAGGACTCGCTACCCTTACCCATCTGCCCTGGCAAGTACTCCTACTAATGGACAATTTAGCGGCATCAGAATTATTCCGAGAATGTCCAGTAAAGGCATGTGACCATGGAAAAGGCGGCAAGCAACCTCGGCGAACTATTTGCTTGCCTGAACGTAGATCAGACATGCTCTTTGAAGATAAAGCAGGTTTTGCAGCATCCAGGAGCAAGGAGTCCAAATCTTTAGGTGGAGGGAGTGACAATTTCTCCCATAGGCCTTTTGGACTATAAAGTGGCAAATCAAGAGGATCCACAGAGGTCTCTGGCTTCCCACAGAGGCCCTGGTTTTTATGAACAGAAAGAACAAAAAAATAGGTAACTGGTCAGCTCCCACCATATCAACCCAAATTATAAGATGTCCAAGAGGACAGCAGATCCATCACACATCAGGCTACTTATGTTTGTTCGAGCAGAAATATGCCACCAATTTTATAGCTAGACTTATGTGATCAATATCAAAAGCATGAACAATCAGTGGTCAAGTTACTTATGCAAAGGTCCACATGCATAGAGATCAAAGATTGGCCCAACTATGTGCACTCTCCCTGGGAAAATTCAAAATGAAAGCTTGAAAAATATTCTTTTTCTTATAAATACTCCTCCAAACTTACCTCATTGGATGAAGAGGGGTCAACCGAGTACATGTCCCTGTAATCACCCTCGGCACCACTTTCTGCAAGGGAAGTGGAGCTTAACACAGAGGATATTTTCTTGTCTTCGCAAATGTCCACCTCAGCAAGATTTTGGGATTG
This sequence comes from Eucalyptus cladocalyx, assembly GCA_017140615.1. Taxonomy (NCBI): domain Eukaryota; kingdom Viridiplantae; phylum Streptophyta; class Magnoliopsida; order Myrtales; family Myrtaceae; genus Eucalyptus; species Eucalyptus cladocalyx. The sequence continues at coordinate 8,286,654 of CM029520.1, read as the reverse complement.
GCCTCGTCTCAGGGGCTCAAGCACAGAGCACGCCTTTCTAACTGATTGAGTTAATTTATCATCCGCATTAGCTGATTTCTTCCCTTTCTCTTTGCCTAAACTAGGGCATTTGCATGTACCCCCAAGGATGTCGATCAATGACAGGTCATCCACAAGCTTTGTAATATCACGATTATCTGACTTCAGACCATAGAACCCTGTCATTAATAGGATGTCCACATTAAATCAATTTATTACCTCTTAAAACATCACGTTTCAGACCCTGTAAGTGACAGAACCAACATAAAACAAAGGATAGGTGAACAGCAAACCAAGCTACTATTTTGTGCCACAATAATGCTAACACTTATTGTATGCCACTTGAAAAGCCAAACAGCAGCATGGTAGACAGGAGGAATAGCTCGTCCATAGGTTCTTTCACTCCTTTTTTCCTTTTGATGTTGAGTCACTCTACTGTTTAACTATTTCTGGTTTTCAATTTTGGACAAAAGGGAATTATAATAACCAACAATGAGAACACATCAATCCTATTGCCGTACATCACGTGAGAACTATTTCAGAGTGCTCCTGCCCAAACATCAAGTAGCGCAATATTGAAAGAACTAGCCACAGAGAAAAAGCCAGCCACATGAAAATTTTAGATAATCCAGGTTTTCTCCAATAGAATTAGGATCAATAGCAAAGGACATGCAGTTTTAGAGTCCGCAAGGACTGAAACCACATTACAACTACAGCAGAATGCTTTTACCCAAAACACCTCAGTCGTGAGAAGCCAGCCAACCGAAAAACTTAGTAAAACAATGCATTCTGCTGTAGTATTAGGATATATGATTAAGGAGATGCAGATTGAGAGTCCTTAAGGATTTAGGCCCTTAAAGATCTTTGAAGCATCTGAAATTCTTTAGAGGGAGAAAGAAGAAGCATTCACCATGGCCCAAGTGATAGGATTTGGGAATATCAGACCTAAATCAGTAATATTAGCAAAAAAAGCTATTCATAAAGGATAAAGTAAATAGACTCTGTGATAGTAGATGATGATATTTGCTTTCCAAAGGAAACAGCTGAGATATAACTCCTATAAACAGCAAAGATGCTTATAAATTCAGTCAATACATCCTGTGCATCTGTGACTTCAGAGTATGTCACACCTGAAAGGTAAAAACTATGATGTGTGCATGGATACTGGTTGATCCATAGAATGGACAAGGGGATCATAGTAGATATTCATTTCCAATAAAGTACAACAACACATTTTATCTACCTCTCTTTCTGGCGATTGAAAAAAACCCTTAATTCACAATATATGATTTTGGGGAACACATCATATCTTCTTAACAAGCTCATATCCAGAGCAACACCTTTTACAATGACAGTACCAACATACGGAAAAGTTCCGCAACCAGAGTTGGCATGCTTTATTTTAAACTATTAAGAACTATAAGGATTCAAAAAAACAATCAAGCACCTATGTCTGAAAATGCCATGCCTATGAACATGCAATTGCTCATAACTCTGTTCTCTGCTTCCACTCTCTTCTTGCAGTGAAAGCCAAGAGTCAGGTTTCATGCTTAAGCAGGCTTGCAGACAATGATAAAGTTATCAACAATACTGTAAGAGGATAAGAGTCAATTAAAATGCTTCAGCTGTTGGCAATATAGTAATCTCGCTCCTATTCTCCAAAATCTTGATAAATAATTTGCACCTCACAGTGCCAGTATATTCAGTTTTTGCGTAGGGAAATTTCTAAACTTGAAATGATTAAGCCTTGCTCTACCATTGATCTGCAATATCAGAAACAAAGCACCGGAAATTGCATGAGCCATTGAGCGTATCATGGAGCTGAGTCCAAGTAAACGCCTGAAGTTGCAGCATGTTCACACACTCAGATGCAGAGTTATTTTATGGTCCAGAAATAGAAATCTTTTGCTGTCAGCACTTTGCATTATATAGGCAAAGAACATTGCCACTGACAAGATAATTTTATCATAGAGCATTCATGTCACTTCGCGTCAAACATGGCATCTTTAGAAAAGTTCTCTCTAAACAAAAATGCGCATTTTTCCTCAACATTAACAGAAGAAAAGAAACTGAAAATCAATCTAAAGATTTCAAAATGGGTAAAATTACGTTAAAATGTAGAATAGCTGTACCTAGAAAATTGCTTCCTCCCGGAGAGACTGTGGAACTTGAAGAACAAGGCCTCATCATGAAAGCATCATATCTATTCTTCACAGGGGCTTTGCCGTTTCTTCTATCACCCCGTTTATTGCCAATAGTCCTCGATTTCCCCGAATGACTTTTCTCTGAGGAGTGGTGCAACAGCACATAAAAGTTTAAATATAATCAACACTAGCTCGAAACCAAAAAATATAGACTTGTACTAACTATCAGAGCAATGACAGCACAAACCTTCAATAAGGTCATACTAAACCGTTACTCAAACGACCTTCCAGGCATGACAGATTCCATGACAATGCTATATGCTAATAGAAAACACTCAAATAAAAGGAAATGGCAGAACCTAAAACAGAAAGTTCTCTGATTTCGTGGAAAATATGGTTTCCTTTGACTTGAACTCAAGGTGTGGGATATGCATCTCCTGCTAAATTAATGAACTAGCATATAGCTAGAAGGCTGTAAAAATAAGGTAAAAATTTATATTCAGACCATCCAGAGAGTATGCTTTATTGAAAGAAGAAATCCTTTAATCAACAATAAAAAATGCCTCGTGAATACCTACGCCAAGGGAATCTAAGTTAAAGGCTCACAGCCAACACTTTCAAATTTCATCAAACATACACCCATATTATTGAAATTTCATCAGACATACACCCATATTATTGATAAAGTCAACCTTCTGACATCTATTTACTATCCAAAGCTGAAGTCATAGCCATTGAATAGAGCATTAGCAGCTGAAAAGACTGGATTAAATCATGACCAACAGAAGTTTCAATTTAGACAGCAAAAGTACAACTATATTGAGACATTCCACTTGCTACAAGTTAAAAGTTAACTTATTAGAGCATATATATGTGTTAATGGCAACTCATACTTGTACTTTAGAGTTTTGAAATTATCAACAATTACCTAAAGAGCCATTTCTTGTCAAGGATTTGTCTGTGAGTCCCTTAACTTCATCAGCTAAAGTAATTGCTGAAGCATCTTCCACTTGAGTGCTTCGTGCTCTCTTGGAGCATGTATTACTGCTCCTTGGAACTTTCCCTGCTTTCCAAGGCAATCGACCATCTTCAGAACCAGGGCTACGAACAAAATTCACATCAGTCCTGGGACGATCTTGAGATACATCTTTACTATGCAAATCTGGCAGTAGATGATTATGCCTATGATTTTCAGCTTCTGTACTTCTATGCTGGGAAGGCATGTCCAAAGCATTTGCAGGAGTTGCCACATCTGCAAAGATAATGATAGAACAAGATAACCCTTCAATGAGAACCAATAAGGGGAAGCAACTCAATTTCACAGAAAAAGTTTTGAGGTATATTTGCTCTGTATTTCTCACTCAGACCATTCAAATGATAATGAAGGCCAGACTTACAATTACCAACCAGAAAGATGACAATAAGAGACCACAAAAAGCTGAAATCTCCATTTTTCGCAAAGGAATAATACCCAGTCTAATTACCAGCAAGGAAAGGAAAAGATCCCCCCTGGGGATGGAAATGACTATGACCAAAGGCAAGCGATCCAGCAGAAAGTCAACTCACTCAACATAAGGATCTTTTCCACCAACACTAATCTTTTTACAGTTAGAATAGCCACCAGTGAGTAAACTTCTCATACTAGCATCAGTTAGTAAAGCGCCTTAAGTAATCTAAGGTACATGAACTCCAAGCAGAACCGCCCTTTTGCCTTCACATAGACTGAAAACTCATCCAATCTCCCCAAAGAAAGCACAAACGAGGAAATCAAACCGCATGAATCCCAAAATTTTGCACATGACTGACAAAGCCAAATACGAAAAGAAAGTAACCCATGCCTCTAGCTTCGAAACTCTCTAGACTACTCCAACCCCTCTCTCCAGCTACACAATCTCGAACCTAATCATACGAAACAATTCGCAGGATCAAAACCGCTCGGCCGAAAGAAAGAAACCAAGCCCCGAAAAGAGACACTCGCCTTTCTTGTCGTCGACCGCGCTGCACGGCCTGATCGCGGGGATCCCAACCACGCGGTCCGAATCGCCCCCGCTGCGAGGCTCGACCTTCTTGACCGCCACAACGCCCCCACCAACGCCAGCTCTACCGACGAACCCATCCGACCCCATGAGCTTAGACACCGCAGCCGCCGCAACGTCAACCGGATAAGGCAGCTCCACCGCGTCCATCACCGCCCTCCGGAAACCCTAGCACCATAGATCCGCACGGTGATCCGACTAGCGGGCAGAGGCGAGGCTCGGCTCGGCCGGTCACAGGACGGACGGCGACGGGAGCATCGGCGAGCGGGGAATCCGGCGGGAGAGCGGCGACGGCCGGGCGGCGGCGGAGGTCGGGCGGCGACCGGGGTGCATCCTCTTTTGCGGCGAAGGGGGGGAAAGAGACGACGGGAGCGAGGGAGGGATGGTTTTCTAGGGCACGAAATTGGGGGAAAATGGGAGGTATTTATAGTTTTCGGGAAAAGGTAGGGGAGCCGGAGGCCGGTGCGTGGGGAAGGGGGCGTTCCGGTGCGGAGGCGGCGCAGGGTAATCGGGTGCGCGCGCCGCCGTGGGCCGTCGATGCGGCGCGGCCGGTGCGCCTTTTTGGAAGGATCTGGCGTGGCGTTATCCACTGATGGGAATGGTCCGCCCCACGTAAGCACGGGCGCAAGCAAATGAGCTGAATTTTTTTGCTTTTTCCCTTTTTTTTCTTTTTAAGTTTTTTTTTGTATTAATCTATTCCGGTTCTAATTGTTCCCCGGCCTAATTTATATACATACATATAAATATATATATAGAGAGAGAGAGCGAGAGAGAGAGAGAGGGGTCATTGGATGATGCATGCTGATGAGATGATGTGGCCCTTTCACATTTTTTAAATGACATTATTTTTTTTTCAAGCGGACTCTTTTTTATCTCTATTTATTTGGATACATATCATAAGAAAAAACTCCAAATTATACCCACTATAACACCTTAAACTCTATTGTGTCACCAAAAATCCTTAATTTGCCCACCGCAAATATTCTCAATTTTTTTATGTCCCAAAACAACCCAAACCTATACATGTATCGCATATATATACTATACTTGAGTTCTATATTTATCACATTAATATACGTTCAAAAAATTTCATGACATGAAAAAAATTCTAAGGTATTTATGTTACAATGGGCAAATTTAAAGTTTCTAGTGATACCAAAAAAAAATCATGATATTTGTGTTATGGTGAGCATAGTTTGGAGATTTTTGTGGTAACTTAATTTATTTCAATAAGTTATTTTCACCAAACCATAAAATAATGCTTTTTAATTTGATTAATATGGTCCTAGATCTTTTGTCAATTTGTAAATGCAATCCTTTCAGTCAAACGTCGGCCTCTTATACATTATGGCTAACGTTGGAGTGGATAAATTTTGCAGTTTTTAAAAAAGAACTCTAATTTTTTTTTGTTTACTTTTACTTTTTTACCCCTTTTTTTGGGTACTTTCCAATTCATTGTCCCTGTGTATGGGGGTTGCCAAGGCTTGGACAAAGGTCGAGTAAGGTCATTGGCCCCAAGCGAGAACCAGGCCCCCCTCGTCGATGGTTTGGATGAGGGTCATAAAGCGCGCTTACCGACCCCAGTGTCAACTTCGACAGTGTAAGCAGCATGGAATGGCTCTTTGCCCCTTGCCGTCTCACGCCGCCGCCGATCCTCGGTATTGCACTTACCGGAGCAGAGTGTACCGAGCATCGTTACTAGAAATCATAGTCAAATTGAGCAGAGTGTTAGGGTTGAAGAGGGGGCTCAAAACTTGAGTCGTGGAAGAAGGCCGTGGAGCACAAGTGATAGCTGATGGAATTCCAAAAGATTGTAGAGAGACATGACAACGATGGGTGTAGGCCTCACTTATTGGTGAGCAAGGGTCATCAACCATCGCCAAGTGCGTGACTAGTGCTGGCTCCTTTGGGAAGATGAATGGTGGAAAAATAAAAAAATAAAAAAAGACAAGACAGATTAAATTAGAAAAAATAATTAAAAAATTAGAGAATATATAAGAATTTGTAAAGATTGCTCATGTTAATGATGATTGTGCTACGTAAAATAGCTAGCAATCTTGTTAGTGATTTTCGGTAGAAATTGGACAAAATGATTACATTGAAAACTTGTGAAAAAATTTAAAATTAAGCTTGATCAAATCAAAAAGTTTAAGACTAAATTAAAAATCATTAAATATATTTTAAAAAAAATTTGGACAAATTTTCCGAAAATTTTACCACCCTTCGTCTGAATTAGCACAACCCATTCATTGATAAAGTATAGTCATTCTCCGGTATTTTGTCCATGCTGCTAAGTTTAATAGTAGTTGGTCTAGTGGGAGGCTTGTAAGGCTTACTCCTAAGGATCTTTGAGATCCCTCGGTTCGAAGCTTAATTATTATAAAAATACCTAGTCGTTCTATTTATCCCAATGATTTTATCACGAAACTTAAAATGACAGTAATTAAGAAATAGACTTGGAATAAGAACCCATGCATCATGTTAACAAATTTAAAAGAAAAAATTAGGAACGGGTGTATTGAAAGTTATAAATTTGTCATGAAAGTGTAAGTAAATCCTAAAATTTAGGTCATTCTGTTAACTCTCATGGTTTTTTTTTTTAAAAAAATACTTTCTCTTTCCTACTTGGTGATGACATACTTCAAACATAAACTATAGAGTTAAAATGACATCATTTTAATTCAAATTTGATTTTAATATGAATTTTGTTTAAATTAAATTAGAAAGACAATTTTTTTTTTAAACAGTGGAGTTTGAAATGAAACGACAAGAGCTTGAGCTCCACTCAATCACCGGAAAGGATTGACGAGGGTGGGGGATTGCCAATGAGGGTTGTGGGCCCCGTCTCTCACCAAATGTAGGTGAGGGGGACATTCCTAACAATGGTGATAGCCCTTGTCATCTAATTTCAAATCATAATTATATATGGATCAGAACGACATAATTTTAGTTATGTTATCGTCACGCAAGATTGAAAAATAATAAAAAAGTTCATGTTGGCATGTTCTATTAGCCAAGTTTACGAAATTAATGTAATAACTCAATTGTATTAATATGATAAGTTTCACGATTTGATTATTCCTTATATAAATTTTAGAATTGAATTCCACGTTGCTCATGTCTTTCCCAAAGAATGAAAGGCAAGACGCATTGATAAAATTTATACTTTTCTATTTCTCCGTTTCTTTATTTTTCGGAACGTGTTTAAGCAATCTGTTTGGTCATGCATTTGATTTTTCTATTTCTAGAACAGATTTCTATTATATAAATAAATTTGAAAAAGAAATCAGAAACTAAAATTTTTAACTTTTTAAAATTTCTTTTTTTGGTAAAAGGTAAGAATATATATTAAGCTTTGGACAAATGAACAAGAATTCGGCATCGTAACTCACACCTTAGCTGTGGGGGCAAGGAGAGTGTGAGCGTGCCGAATCAAAAAAGTATAGAGAGAAGGAAACCTTGGCTGAATTACAAGTAAAAATAGACCAATGACCCTCGGGCACCCCTCCAAAGAGCGAAGAGATGGAGGAGAGCTAGGAAGAGGACGCTGAGCTAAAGATAGACGGATCAAACCCCCAACTTCTCTAGAGTCACTTGTTTCTTGGAGTAGGCAGGATATTAGAGAACAAAAGAGCCTTATCCTTCACAACCTTGATCAAGTGATTCTTTATGGCCAAAATTGCCAAAGAGTCACATCGAAAGATGATAGAATTCCTTTTTTTCCATATGAAATGGCATAAAGCCCCAAAAGAGAAACGGGCAATACTGTGAAAAAAATCTTTGCCGGATAGGAATTTGAGAGCCCAAGAAAGGTTGTCCTTCCAAACTCTATTCTTCCAAGGTAAATTACATCTAGAAGCCCAAAAGAACGCAAGAGTCGTAGACATTGTACACTCAAAGAACAAGTGGTCCACGAAGTTCGGAATGGAGCAGCAGAAAACACAAACAGAGAACTCAATCCTCCCATAAGAGAGAAGGAGAGTCTGAGCTGGCAGCCTATTTTTTGCGAGCAACCACAAATGAAATTGATAAATCAATTTATGGCAAGAAATCAATTTCTATTTAGAAAATTTTGTCATGCGAGAAAGAGAAGGCAGTGAGGAGGGTGAGTGTGATTAATAAGATAGTCGAGAGTAGTGGAGTTGAATGAGTATTTACCACAGTAACATCTTTTCTCTTTTGATAAAATTGAAAATAAATATAGAAAATCTAAACTTGGAATTGTAAGTGTTGAAAACAGATTTAAAGTTGTTTGATAATTACTGAAAATTGATTACTGATCACTATTAATGTTTTATTGCACATAGAAATTGTGATAATTATTGTCATGTTTATAAATATAATTGGCAATATCCTCATTGCCATCAATTACTTTTTCTATTTAATGAACTGAGTAATCTCTTCCTTACCTAATTCAGTAAATAGAAGTTTTAAGTTATCGTTAGCGATGGTTTTCAAACAAACATAATCTCGTTAAGTGCTATTTTAAAAAAAAGAATTCCTAGAAATAAGCAACAAAATTTGTAAGACAGATTGATAAGCAAAGTTCACCAACAGAAGAGAGATAAATTGATAATTAAAACATAAAAAAACACCAATTATTGATATCCGACTTTATATAAACATAAAATATAAAGCGATTACAAAGCAACAGCCCGATAATTAAAATGACCTTCATGAGGTGGAGGCAAAGAAGTATAAGGCGATTTAGTAACGTTTCGTTCAAAAACCGTTTTTAAAAACGAAATAGAAAAAAATGTTTCGTTAGGGAACAATTTTTGAACAAAAAGATGCATTTGGTAAACTTGTTCAAGGGGAATAAAAAATGAATAAACACGTTTGGTAAATTTATATTCTTTTTTTGTTTCTTTTAATTTTTTAATATTTTTATTTTATTTTTTTATTTTTTCTTCTTTCGACCGCAGCCTCGCCTAGCCACGGCGAGGCTCGCCGGGGGCCGGCGATGCTCCGGCGAGTTCGTTGACCTCGACGGCCGGTCGTCACCATGGCGAGGCCCGCCACCGGCCAAAGAGAAAAGAAGAAGAAAAGAGGAAGAAAAGAGAAGAGAGAAGAAGAAAAACAAGAAACAAAAAATCGTTTCTTCAAAATCGTTTTTAACAAAGAAACAAATTTTTTTTTTTTTTTTCTCATTTTCTTTTTTTGTTAACAAAAAAACACAAAATCTGTTTTTAAACAGATCTGAGAAACAAAAACATGCAGCCCCATAATATTTCATGGCAAGAAACAGAATATTTTGTCGTACAAAGTGCAGAAAAATTCAAAATTAACACCCCCTCCGCCTCTGGAAAAAAGAAAGGAAAGAAGAGAGTTCCTAAAAATCATGCTAAACCTTGAAATAAACTGCCTACGTAAAATTCAATTTTCCAAATGTAAAAAAAAAGGACTGCGAAATATCAATTCAAGCCCCAAGGGCCGCACCAAAAACAGAAATTAATTGGTAATTACCCCAAAACCAAATCGCACAAAAAAAGCCCCGAGATGTCACGAGGATGTTCGTTTGCCGCTAAATTCTTGTGTATCACATGTATTAGCTCGTTTAATTTTTCTTTTATAAGAGGAGTTATGTTTGCATAAATGAGTAGCTTCATGTAGTAGTTGTGTGAATAAGACTAATATTGACACATTTTTGTTGTTAATTTTTTGCCTTAATTAGCTCCATGAATCCTTAATTTTTCGTTTAGTTAAAAAATTCATGTATTTATTTATTATAAATGCTTAATGTTTCAATACGAATTAAAATGATTACGTTATTTTCTCATATATTAATATAAAATTCAAAATCGTATAGAATATTAGGAGATTGCAAAATATGTTTAAGTAGAAATAGGTTAACCTTGAAATTGAACCGGAAAAACATGGTGGGTCGGGTACATTATCCAATTAAATAAGGTTGGGTATAGGATTTAGAAAAAAAGGGAAACCGGTTATATTAGGGTTAAGTACATGCTCCAAGTCTAGCCTCTACTCAACCTAAACCTTATTACCCCTGTTGACAAGAGTTGGGGATGGCCAATGAGGGTCGTGGGCCCCCACCTCTCACCAGATGTAAGCGATTGTCACACAATGTGCAGAAGTATAAAGTTTTATGGCAAGAAACAGAATATTTGTCGTACAAAGTGCAGAAAAATTCAAAATTAACACCCCCACTGCCTCTGGAAAAAAGAAAGGAAAGAAGAAAGTTCCTAAAAATCATGCTAAATCGCAAAATAAACTGCCTGCGTAAAATTCAATTTTCCAAATATAAAAAAAGGATTGCAAAATATCAATTCAATTCAAGCCCCAAGGGCCACACCAAAAACAGAAATTAATTGGTAATTACCCAAAAACCAAATCGCACAAAAAAGCCCCGAGATGTCACGACGATGTTCGTTTGCCGCCAAATTCTTGTGTATCATATGTATTAGCTCGCTTAATTTTTCTTTTGTAAGAGGAGTTATGCTTGCATGAATGAGTAGTTTCATGTAGTAGTTGTGTGAATAAGACTAATATTAGATCCATTTTTGTTGTTAATTTTTTGCCTTAATTAGCTCCGTGAATCCTTAATTTTTCGTTTAATAAAAAAGTTCATGTATTTATTTATTACAAATACTTAATGTTTCAATATAAATTATAATGATTACGTTATTTTCTCATATATTAATATAAAATTCAAAGTCATATAAGATATCGGTAGATTGCAAAATATGTTTCAGTGGAAACAGGTTGACCTTGAAACTAAACCGGAAAAACATGGTGGGTCGAATACATTATCCAATATAAATAGGGTTGGGTATAGGATCTAGAAAAAAAGGGAAATCGGTTATATCAGAGTTAAATTAACGCTCCAAGTCTAGACCCTACCCAGCCTAAATCCTATTACCCCTGTTGACAAGAGTGGGGGATGGCCAATGAGGGTCGTGGGCCCCCACCTCTCACCAGATGTAACCGATTGTCGCACAATGTGCAGAAGTATAAAGTTTTATGGCAAGAAACAGAATATTTGTCGTACAAAGTGCAGAAAAATTCAAAATTAACACCCCCCGCCGCCTCTGGAAAAAAGAAAGGAAAGAAGAAAGTTCCTAAAAATCATGCTAAACCGCGAAATAAACTGCCTGCGTAAAATTCAATTTTCCAAAATATTAAAAAAAGGACTGCGAACTATCAATTCTATTCAATTCAAGCCCCGAGGGCCGCACCGAAAACAGAAATTAAATGGTAATTACCCCAAAACCAAACCGCCCGAAAAAGCCCCGAGATGCCGCGACGCGAATTCCCCTCTCGAATGCGCTCGGAATTCGAGCGATGATCGGAGCGGCGACCAACCAGATCCCGCCGCCGCCGCCGCCGCCGCCGCAGCAAGCCGCGCCCGCCGCCGCCGCGATCCGGTTCCCCGACTCCGTCTACAACGCGCTCAGGGTGGGCGCCGTCTACCAGCGGCTGTCGAAGCACCTCGCCACCATCGGCAAGGGGGCATCTTGCGGTACTTCCATGGAGTTCCTGAACTCGTGCCTCTGCCTCGCCAGGTACCGTCCCCCAGTGTCGCCACTCCCCCGTGCGTGTCGGCGCGGGCGTCTACTAGCGTCTAGAGCTTTCGAGCCTGTTCAAGCTGCGAACTTTCTGTCGAATCCTTTCTCGAACGGATGTTTTCGCAGCAATCATGCGTACTTCCGGCCCTTTGTAGTGTGTCTGTCGTGATTGTGGTGGATATTAGTATCGCCGTTTCGTGGATTGCTTGTTTCCGCCGCATTGCTCTGTCGTCCTCCCCCTTTTCGCCCCCCTTTTGTCTTTCTGTATTTGTATTTTTCCTTTTGGCTCATTGGCTTCATTGGTTTCGAGATTCAGAGGCATTGACTATGCGGTCGCGAACAATGAGGTTCTGCCCAAAGCTCACGAATTGCCTGTCTTATTGAAAAGGGTAAGTCTGGTCATGAACTGCGGTTGCGATGACTTTCGTTTTCCGCCTTCTTCTTGCAACGTCCTTTGCTCGTTGTGTTGATTGATTGATTGCTCCATCAGAATAGCCTGTGAAGGGGTCGCTTTGGCTGAACTGTAGCTTGATTAGCATTTTGAATATGTACTTGCTCGTGAGGCAGGGACTTAAGCTTTGTGCTTTTGCACACAGTCATGCACCCGCCTGCCTGCCTGCGCTTGCTTTGTGCAATTTGTGTTTTGTGGTCATGTCTATTTAAGTCTTCAATTCAAGAGTGTCGTGTTAGGATGATGATTGAATAAGTTGAGGGAATTGAGTGCATGTCTTTATAGGTTTTGATCATGCTTGGTGCAACTTGTGTTGATTCCATGCCATGATCGCCAATTCTCTGTTCTGTTGCTATGCATGCTGCCAGCAAGATTGCACCCTCATTTTGCAGATTGATTAACTAACAACAGTTAAAACATATTTCTTCTCTGGATGAGATTTGTACAACCTCGTGAGGCGTAGTGCAAATAAGTACTATGCCTTTTACTTAAGTCCCAGATTACCATAACTACCAGAAGGGTGCACCCCATGCAAGAGGAAAAGGTGTTTTCTATATCGGATACTATCATGTGGCAATGACACGTGTTGAAGCAAGTAAAGCATACACTAGAGTGCTGAAACTAGAATGCCAAATTGGATGGAAGTCCTGTTACAGGACATTGTAATTGGCTTGTTTAGCCTGGTCATACTTTCTCTATGCGAGAGAGAGTTTTACCCATTTTGGATACCGCTTCTCTCTCTGTCTCTCTCTCTCAAGCGTGATGTTGTGAAACGTACTTAATATAATGTCTCATTAATTGATACCAGATATTTTAAGATTAAGTGTCTGTTCATACAATCTGCTGATGATTCATGCTTCCACCAACAAGACCGACATTGCTATGAAACAATAATTCTACATAGTATGTGGACATAAGAAAGACCTACATTGATCATTAAAGGGGAATTGATAAGAGAAGAATGGTTTGAACATTTTCTGTTGACATTCTCGATTGACTAAGTTGTCTGCATTCACATTTTTATGTGCTCATCCTTTTAGAGTATTACCCTTGTGCTGTTTCGTGTCCCAACAACAGGGCTGGCTGTTTGCCTGTTTACTGAAGAGCAATTTGTGGCTCCTATATTACGTTTCATCCATAAATTTTGGTTATTAAGATGATTTTCTCATCAAAGTTGACGTATATGCAGCTTACTTTTCTTTGAGGAATTTTCATGTTTCTAGCGGCTTTGATACAAGTATGCTGCACCCTGTGTGAATGGCTTCTTTTTTAACTTGTGGCATATTGGCTTTCATTCGCATAAAAATGTTGGATATAACTAGCAACATTATTACGGGAATATTATCTCCTCTTAAGAATGAGAATTGCAGAATTAGTTCATTTTGACTACATTTATAGTAAACCATGGCTTCCGTAAGAGTAAAACAAGAAAAAATTAAAGCTGGACCAAGAAAGAAGTCAGAAACGCCATTCTCTCGATTTTGGTTTTTGGCTTTTGAGTTTTAAAGTGCTTGCTTTTTGGTTCTGTGACTGTGACTATCTGTTGGTGTCTGATGCCATGTTATCTTATCAAAGGCTAATCCAATCTTCTTTTGTGTTATCTAGCTCTGCCTTCTTAAAGATGATAGTTTCTATCTTTCAGTTATAATGGTTCTGATGATCTCTGTTAAGGTAATTAACTTGATTTGACCTTGAATATCCTTAATTTCATGTTTCACAGCCAAATTTGTGGCTTTCATGAGTAATTTTCTTAATCTGACTGGAGTCTATCTCTATTTGTTTAACATTGTAGAATGCATGCAAATATAAATGGTTTTCAGAGAAGGATTGTCAAGAGCTCCTTGCCCTTGTTGATGAAGTAGGCTTTTTTCTGTTCTTTAACCATTTACTGTTATAATTGTAATTCTGGGCCGTTGATTTTGCTAGCATTTGCTGCTATAGATTGGGAAAAACTTTCAAAGTCCAAGAGACGCTGCCGTTGGAAGTACTGCCTCTTTTTCCCTAGTTTCAAGTATATTTGCAAGGTAAAGTCTTTAATGTTCATGTGATTTTCCACGTTTTTCAATTTCAATATGTTTTGAGTCCTACAGGGGGGTATTGGTTACATAAGGAGCCGCACTCATCATACAGTGTTTTGTTCCTCTGTCATACTTAATTTGTTGGTCAAATAGTACAGTTGATTGAATAGCTTTTTATTATTCCTCGAGAAGAGCTAAGTTCAACCTGGTAGCTACAGGCTGTTTACTTGGAATTATCTTCATGGATCTAGGTGTCCCCTAGTTGGTCAATGATAAGTGCAATTTCTATTTTAAAACTTGAATGATGTTTCAAGTTCTATGCATTAGATGCTCAGTTGAAGAACAGTATGGATACATTTGCTTTTCCATTGTAAATTTATTGAAGAACTATCAGTTGCCGCTGAGATGTTCAGCTTGATCTTAATTTGCTTTCCACTGATCATTGAGGGCATTGCTTCCTTATTTTCCTATCTTTATCTTATATTATCACAGATTCTATCCACAGCTGAAGATGGGCCACAGTCTTATTTTGCTGGAAGTAGAGGTAGCATTTTTAGCATTTTTCTACTATGATTATTGTTGAGGGCCACCATCTGTATAAATTTGCTTTTCTGGTTGGTTTGTAGCCTGGATATGCAGCACTGGTCAATGATTTTCACATATCTAAGAGCATGGTGCACTCTCCAGAAGAGAAAATAGTGAGTAACCTCTGAATCTACCATTATAGTTTTGTAAACTTAATATAGCATATTCAGACAATTTGACAATGATTTTTGCTATGCATTGAGAAGCAACTTAAATATGCTGGCATGAGGTTTTTCCTAAAAGCGAGATGGATGACTGAGCATTGGTTGCTGCAAGTGTCTTAGAATATAAAAAAATATCATGATAAATCTGTTGCATGCAGGACTCTTGACTCTTCATGAAGGGGGGAAAGCTGTTTTTCTGATTCTGTTTGAACTTTTCTTAGAAAATGAGAGAGCGGATATTTTTCTGTTCAGAAAGACTGAAATGAGAGACTAAATAGGAAAAAGAATGTAGAGGTAGGGTTAGGATTCAAGTTTTTCCTGTGTCCTGATGGGAATTTTCTATTTGGTGCCTGAATTCTTGATATTGACGTCTCTTCCATTATATGAACCGATGAGATTTGTACTTCTTTTTGCTAGCAGTATGAGATTTATAGTCTTCATCCACAAGTAGTCCTGATCTTTTCATTTCTTTTTCTTATCTTGACATAGCAATTCTGTATGATTCAGATATTTGCACTCTATCCAGAGTCATTGGAATTTCAATGCTATAAAGATCTTTTTCATCTGCTTCCTTCCATTTGCATGTACAATTTATTGAGAGATTTTAATTTTTTCATTTGGTTTTGGTGTATGCATACATAATTGCCTATATATGTGTTTCCAGCCGTGTGGATGATTCTTGTGCTGTGGGCTTGTAATGTTTAAATAGTACAACCTGCTTCCTCTTCCTCATCAAGTTTTTTTAACAGAGATCTTGAGATAAGAATGACAGAAATTTTGCTGCCATATTGTCTTTCTTGCAGAGGTTATTTGTAGCACATACAGATAACATAGAGACATCTGCATGTATCGTAACTCCTCCAGAAGTAAGGTGTGACTTTTCCTGATTCAGTTAAATTCCTAAATGTGATTTATTTGAGTTATTCTAATTTCCTTATCTTCTTTGTTCAATTTTGTAGCTTTCTACTAAATGGAAAGGGAGTAGAGAGAAGGACCAATACTTTTGTGGTTCGTGTCTTTCTGAATGCTTTAGATGAACTCAATGTATTAGTGAGGCAGTAAAATCAGATAAAGAATTATCTGGTTTCTCTTTTCCTTTTATCCGCAAGTGTTATATTTTATTTTCTTGGATGCTGTTAGGATACTGGACCTCAGATGCCTACTAATGTCACTCAAATGCTTAAATATGGCACAAACCTTCTCCAAGCTGTTGGCCAGTTCAATGGTATGCTTGAGTAAATATTTTCCCCCTCGCCCTTTTTGTGTTTGTTTTCTCAGAGAGAGCCTTGCCAAGTGACTTGTTTAATTTTTGAAAAGGTCATTACGTGATAATCATTGCCTTTATGAGTGTGGCGTCGGCACCTGATTCATCAACACTATTAGATTATGTTCCAGCAACCATTGCTGCAACAGATTCAGGTGCGTTGTTTAAGAGGAAAGTTTGGTTGATGCAATTTGCTGGGAAGTTACTGCATATTCTCATTGTTCCATTGCCTAAGAGAATTTTTTTCTTTTTGCTCTTCTCCATATTTCAGACTCCGACATAGTAGAGGTGGCATCTCGTATAAGTCTCAATTGTCCCATAAGGTTTGCCTGATCTATTGTCAACATTGTTACTATGTTATTTTTAGTTCTTTTTTAGTTACCGTTGCTTGGTCTATGCTTGGGCTAGTCATGCACTAAGTTTGAAGTACATAGAGAAACATGTTTGGTTAAGAATTAGGATTCTGAAAGGATGAGTCAATGTGTAATCTAATTTGACCTAAGTCTTGGACTTTTAGGATGATTTATATGAAAATAAAAGGTGTAGACCACAATTCTTTGAAAATTTCTTTAGAAGAGGAAATATATATATATATATATTTTCAGATGCTTTGTTAGATGTTGGTACCACGGGTCATTAGTTGTTGCTTCCTTAGTTATAGCATGTTTAATAGATAACAACTACTCATTTGATTGATATGATATGGGCTGCTTGTGGGAAAGTGAACTTAGGTGAAAGACATGACTCTGAAGACTAGTGATTATTATGTTTAGACAGTTGATGTAGAATTCTTCCTGCTTATTAGATAATGATTCTATATCACCTACTGTGAGAGTTACTTATGCATTGCTAGGTACTTGTCTGTTTCACAATCGCCAAACTGTATGATAGTTCATTTGGAAGCTTGATTCTCTGAAATTTAGGTTTTTGCTGCCTATGCTGATTTTTTGCCTTCTCCTTTGAAATGTTGTTTGATTTATATAGCTGACGTACATTGTTAGTCTTTAAGCTTCTGGTGTTGATTCTTTTGAAGCTATTTCTATATTGATAATGCCATATCCTTTCCATATTAAACAGCTGTACCCGTATCCAATTACCTGTTAAAGGACATTCCTGCAAGCACCATCAGGTGAGTGCTCATTACGCCAATCTATGATGGTATTTTGAAGCATAGTTGATTGGAATTAACTGTCGATTTTGGCTTGCCATAGCTCTAGAACGATGATGGGACAACTATAAAGCATTTCGTCATCTCATTTCTTGATACAAGTTACTGGTTGCTAGGAAAAGCCTTTCTGTTGTTGTTCATTACCTGAATCTGTTAAAGTTTCATGACAATTTCGTGATGTGGTAGTGTTGATGAAGTCTGAAAGTTCATGCTGATCTTGGGATTACTTTGGCCTCTTTCCCAGCTACTTAAGTAATCTGTTGTGCCTCTTGTAGTGTTTTGATTATAGGAATTTTCTCAGCATAAATTCAAGCAAACCATCTTGGCGCTGCCCTCATTGCAATCGACCTGTCTGCTTTACTGACATCCGTGTTGATCAAAACATTGTGAAGGTAAGTTAGTACTTTTGGTCATCTTCCATATGCTATTTTTGAAGCAATAAGGTACATCTTCATGCACTGTCAATCATGGAGTTCTTATTTTCAGTATATTCTGTCTGACAGGTCCTGCAAGAAGTGGGTGATGACATTTCCGAGGTGACAATCACTCTCGATGGTTCATGGAAGGCAGTTATGGAGTGTGATGATGATCTACACAAGACTCCCAATGAGACCTGGAACTGCCTTAAACGAGGGTCTGAGCAGCAAAAATGTACTGTTTCTCCAAATGCCATTTCCAATGTTGTGGATCTAACGGGGGATGAGGATGAAATGGACGGGGCCTTTACTTCTGAATCTGAAGACAGGAAACCTTTGCAATCTGATTTTATGATTCAGAGCATCCCCACAAATCCATCTTTGCCATCTATACTAAACAGTGGAAGCACTGTAACCCAACTTGCTCAATTGGGAAATAACTTGCCTGGATTCGTTCAAACTCCTTCCACATCAAATGCCAGGCAGGAGATGCAAATACATGGGGGTCTACCACAGGCAATCTCTATGATTGTCACTTTGCCATTGGTTGGTGCCATCCCTCCTGCACCAGCTCAAGATGCTCAATTACTTGGAAATGCTAATTTCATGGACTCTATGAGGCAAACTCATTTGTCTGTTCCCAATAATCAACAAATACAACAGTCACCAGTCATAAATACTGCTGTTGGAAGTGAATATGGGAATATGCCCTCTATACCTAGACATGCAACTAGAGCTTCTGTAGGAATGCCGGTTGTCCCAGCCCGGGCCCAGACACCAAGCCCATTGCAGCCACAGAGTATGATGAATTCTATGATGCCCAGTGGTCCTTCCATGGCTCCGCAGCCTACAATGTCTACGACTCAGCCATTAGAAGGTTTTGGAAGTGCAGGAATGCATGTGGAGAGGCAGCAGCAAATTTCTAGACCTCCTGTTAATACCCTTCAAGTCTCGAACATTCCTCCATCAGCATTGCTCCGGAGCTCATCAATGCAGGTTTGTTTTTCCTTGTGTTGCATGTTCCTAGATTGGGAAGATTCCGGCCAATTAGTTTCATTAATATTTTAAAAGAACCAGAAGAGATAGGTTAGCTTTGCTTGTCTGATACATTTTCTACTGAAACGATATTGTCAGGATCGATCATTCTCCACGGGACAATCAGCCCAAATGCCTGTGGTGCGCCCATCTCCTGGTCAACTCCACGGTCGTTCTAGAACGTCCTCTGGACTGTTCCAAACAGTCCAAAACTCGCACTTACAGCAAGCTCTGAACATGGTGACTTCACCATCCACTACCCATTCTCCAAGCATGGGTAGACCATTTCTTCCTCGTACTCTAGCTCCAGTCAGTCAGACACCCAGCTCGTCGAGATTCTGGCCTCCTGCTCAACAGCCAGCCATGCCTGCACAGACTCCGGTGCAGTCGCAGAATCAACCCTCGAGAATGCGGGATTATGTAGTTGATAGATTGAGGGCATCAGCAGGTGACCAGAGAGCTAACACCGGGGTACACGCCCCCTCAGGTGTCGACGGTACTAGGGAGTTGTCGGTGGAGCAGAACTGGCGTCCTACACGTCAAATGCGCGGAAGCATTACTGAACGGTTGCACTTGGATAATAATCTCAATGTGATCCGGCCAACCCAACAGGCTCAAGCTACTCCGCCCCCACCCGCTGTGGGTTCCAGTTCATCCTCGCCTACGGTTGCGCCTCACCTACGGG
Organism: Eucalyptus cladocalyx; assembly: GCA_017140615.1. Lineage (NCBI taxonomy): Eukaryota > Viridiplantae > Streptophyta > Magnoliopsida > Myrtales > Myrtaceae > Eucalyptus > Eucalyptus cladocalyx. The sequence continues at coordinate 8,267,144 of CM029520.1, read as the reverse complement.
TTCCTAATCCTATGGTCAATAGCAGAAGTCATCTAGGTTATCCGCGGGGCACCCAGTGACCAAGCTAGATCATCCTACCACAACGATCGCAGATGAAGGACCGATTTTGGATTTAAGGGTGGCTGGTGGTTTTGTGCAGGTTTTTCTTGGTGTAAAGATCGATATGATCGGTTAGCCCCTGTAGATGTGCGCGCGGTGTTGTCTGTAGTAAATGTCATCTTTCTTGCAATGGACAGGTTGATGTATTTTCAGACAATTTCTTCGTGGTCTTTTGTTTTTTCTTTTTCCCCCGATTTTCACGTTCCTTGTATGGTACATATGTAAAAATTAGTATCACAGGAAAAAAAAAAAATGGAAATCGGGAAGCTTACGTCCTCTTTTTGAACTTTTCAAGTAGTCAATTTAGAGGGCAATTAAAAAATTCCCAAACGAGAAAAAGAACGTGTCTCGATCCCGGCTAGACATGCTGGAAATCATAGAATGGTGTATAAAATTGTTTGCGGACGTGAGTTTTAAAAGTTACCGTTTATTTGTGAAAAACATATAATTTGAAAAATATTTTTTTTAAAAATAATCGTTGACATTGATCGAAATGATAGATTAATGATTAGTATTTTTCTTACTGACAATAATTTATATTTTAAAATTTTTGCAGACAATAAAAATATATTTCATCCGTTCAATCTTGTATGCATAGAAGTTATTAATTTTTCAAATCATTCATTTACTGCAAAATGGATAAATTAAAAAAACCACTTGTTTTCCACGTGCCACTCACGTGCTACAGTCCATCCCATGATATTTTTTTCCTATTTAAAGGCCGAGAGCTGGTCGCGCCAATTTCTGCCACTTTCGTTTCTCCCAAATTTCCCACACGCTCCCGCCGGACGGAGAAGAGCGGAAATGGAAGGTCTCCGCGAATCTTCGCTGACGTTCTTCGCCGATCAACGGCGGTGCTGCGCCGACGTCCTCCCTCCGGCCGAGGCCCGCGCCAGGATCGAAGTCGCCGTGCTCGGCTTCCTCCGGACCTTGACTTCCGGCGATCCCGCCATCTCGCATCTTCCCCTGGTAGTTCCCGCCGAGTTCTTTTTCCTCTCCATTTCCGCTCTCGATCGCGTTTCTCGTAAGTTCGACGGAGCGCGCGAGGTAGAGAGAGGTTCGCGAGCTCGCTTCGGAGATTGGAACGTGGATGTAGCAACTTCTATGCTGCAGCGTCGAGGATGTTTTCGTGCTTCTGATCTGATCGCGAGAGCTCGGGCCGATGCGAGAGTGTTTCGATATGCGTCATCGAGGTTGAGATCGAGATTCCGTGATTGCTGCTTCCGAAATTGAAATAAGAGATCGTTCCGATGCAGCTAAATGCTTTTCGAGTTGTGGAACGCGTGCTTGTGGCAAGCGAGTGTGGTAGAGATTTGCACGCCTGAAGCTGAGTTCAGGTCGAGCTTGAGATCGAGATTGCATGATTGCTGCTTCCAAATCGAAATAAAAGATTGTTCTGATGCAGTTAAATGCCTTTTGAGTTGCGGAATATGTGCTTGTAGCGAGCAAGTGTGGTAGTGATTTACGCGCCTGGAGCTGGGATTGGAATCTGGATAGTCATCTGGTGGAGTTTTGTTTTGTTCATTTTGTTTGATTCTTTTTTATTTTTCCTGCCTCTGACATGCGACCGATGAGGATGTGAAAGTTGAACTGCCGTTGCTTGTCTCTCTATTCGACTTCAAGAATCGTGTCTGTGGATGTGCAGATTAATAGGACGTCAAGCAACAGCAGAGTGAATCATGGACTGCTTACCGACATTTCATGGATCTTTCTCTCTCACTCATTCTGCACGAGGTCTTTGACGAGAGCTAATGCCGCTAAAGCCTTCATTAGAGGTACTTTCCCTATTTCTATGATCGAGATCACCTAGCTTCTTTTGCAAATGGGCAAGAGTAAAAGCGTTCAACATAATAGATGTGGTTTGAATCTTTCGCAGTCTGGAAGGTCATGGAGATGTGTTATCAGATCTTGATTCAGGAGAAGAAAGTCACTCAGAGGGAGCTTTACTACAAACTGCTTTGCACGTCATCAGAGTACTTCACTTCCCAATTGCAAGTTAATAAGGCAATCCAAGGTCAGCATTGATGTCCAAATCCTGAGTTAATGGTGCCAGTGATTGCTTTGCATATATTTGATGAGTAAAGGATGTAAAAATGAGCAGATACCGTAGCACTGCTTCGTTGTAGCCGATACAGTCTTGGAATCATGGCCTCTAGCAGAGGACTTGTAGCTGGAAGACTGTTGCTGCAGGTACCTGCTCTCAAGACTTTTCAGAATCTCCTGTGTTTGTTTTGTGATTCAGTGATATCCCCAAATAGCTTATTGGCAATACCGTGTTTACTCTCTTGTGTAAACATTAAATTGGATGACTGGTAGACCATTGTTTCATCACAAGCCATGGAAGAGATTCTTAATTGCAATCAGAGGAGACCGTCAATGCTAATGTCTAGTATTCTCATCTTTTTGAAATGTCGCTACACCCAAACTTAAAGTTTCCTGAGTGGTCAACTGAGCAGAACATTTGCATAACTTGATGTAGCTTTAGAAAAAGGAATTTCTTGAATGTTTATAATTTCCTTGGGAGGGTTTCTTCTCCTTGCGTTAAACCCATATTTGTTGCAGTCATAGTTGACAAGAAGACTGCCTTTTGTATGTGGATGTGCTCTAGTTTACCTCCATTGCATTTTGATGAGGATTCATATTTCTGTTGCCTTCTCTGTCTGCTTATGTTGAGACGTGCTCCAGGAGCCAAACAGGGAGATTGTTGACTGCTGTTCATGTGGCTCTTCCGGGTATCCTATATCTGGTGACTTGAATTTGCTAGAGAAGTTGATTATGAAGACTGATGCACGCTACATCATCCTAGTCGAGAAGGTAATTTGGTTGGTCAATTTTCAGAAAGTCGACACCTGATAGATTCTGCCATCACATATTTATTAGACATACTTTGAGGTTATCTTCTTGGCCTAGCATGCAATATTCCAGCGACTGGTAGACGATCATGTGTTCAATCAGATCCCAAGCATACTAATCACAGCCAAAGGGTATCCAGATATTGCAACAAGGTAGCACATTAAGCAGGTCTTTCACTCTTTAGCAAACCAATCTGAAGCAACTGGCAGAACAAAGCTGAAATCTTGAAAGGACCATGTTGCTAGAGTTATGACAAAGCCTGCTTTGCTATGTGATACAGGTTTTTTCTCCACCGAATGAGCCAGAATTTTCCGAACTTGCCAATTCTGGCATTGGTAGACTGGTGAGGGAAATCTTTTCTCCTTTCTACTGTGTGGTGTGATGTATCTTCTGTAGTCGAATATACCCCTGTTAAATTTCTGCATTCTGACCATGCAAGGAATCCAGCTGGATTAGCTATACTGTGCACCTTTAAATTTGGGAGCATTGGAATGGGTCTAGAAGCATTTCGATATGGTGCACTCATGAAAGTTTCATTTTGAAATACATGTTTATGAGCACATCTGTATCCTCTCAAGTAGAATGCAGTTCTTACTACCTATTCTCTACTTTTTTTTTCTTTTTGACACTGCACCATCAGCTTGCAATGTGAAGTGGTTGGGATTGCGAGGGAGTGATATGGAACTGATACCGGAAGAATCTTTTATTCCTCTTAAGCCAAAAGATATTGGAATAGCAAAAAGTCTGATGTCCTCAAAGCTCTTGCAGGTAAATTCCACGTCACTGCAATGGTGCCTTAGATGAAACAACACTACACAAAGTAAGCCAATGGAACCGCTTTGCTTAATTTAATTGGCATTCTGCAGGATAAGTACCAGGAGGAATTAGCATTCATGACTGAGACTGGTCGGAGAGCCGAAATCGAAGCTCTGTACTTCCACGGGTATGATTATTTGGGGAAGTACATTGCCAAGAAGATCGTGCAGGTCGATTACATTTGATTAACCGATCTCGAGTTGAACACAATAGTGCAAGATGAATACAGGGAGGTGAAGAGGCTCAAGAAATTGTGCAGTGTAGTTTACTTACCAAAAAGCCAAAGATGATAGCAGGTAAAAAGCTGCTTTTTCGACCGAAGTTGAGTTTCTTATTGAAAGCGGAGAGGGAATAGAAGGCGCTCCGATTTCTTGCAGCATAATGTAATCAAAATAACCTCTCTGAACTAATGCTAGTATGAATGGTCCTCGGTCTATCCCCGAATAAGTTGTCTGAAAAGAGCAACCTCAACTCTATATAGGGCAGAATCCATCTTCTCCTTAACCTTACCATGAGCCTATTATCTTTTTACTGATTCACACCGACTTTGCTTAAATCATATAGGCCTGCGAGAGTAGGATTCGCTTTTCAGCAGCTCGTTATCTTTGTACGCAATATGCTTAAGTTTCGAAAATATAGGGCCGCCTAACCATGTAAATGAGGTTAGGAAGGAGTGCATATTGACCTCTCATGTACAATTTCAGAGACTTTAAATTTTTTTGTCACAATCACACACAAACAAGAAAAGAAAATCGTTAGGTTTTCATTGTGAATCCATAGGAACCCTTAAATCTTGTGTATCTCGTCAGGCTAAACGGTTAATGTATCTAAATGCTTGAACTAAGTGTATGGCAAACTCATAGTTTCTTCTTAAAATTGAATTCCAATCCGATTTTATTCTTGTATACAGTAGGTCATTTTCCCCGCTCTGTACCCAAAGATTGTTCGTCTCGATTGAACGATCTTGTAAAGCGATACGACGACAAATGAGGCTGGGGCTAGTGAAACAAAACCGATAAATTTTTTAAAAAAATTTCTCCCGATTTCGTGAAAATGGGGAAAAGCATGTTTGGCAAGTTTTAGCATCATCGCCGGGATTAAAAAGACAAAAATCCCCCCCCCCCCCCAAGCATCTAGCACCAGAGATTCGTTGGGGGCTAAAAACGTGGCGCACATTCAAAGCGTGCTTCACGACTCCCTCCTCTCCCCCTCCTCCTCCCATTACCAGACGCTTCGGCCCGAGCTGAGCCAGAAGCAGAGCAAAAGAACAAAACTCAGCAGCGCTCAACCACCACCAGACAACCGCAAATTGCCCGTTCCTTCTTCTCCTCCGTCGCCTCCCATGGCCGTCCACCTCCACCTCCACGCCTCTTCGCTTCTTCCCGCCGGCATAGTCGCCCGCAACGGGAAGTCGCTCTCCCTTGCCTTCGTTTCTGATAAGAGCCAGAGTTTCTTTGTACGACCCGCCTCGGCCCCGGCCCTCAGGGCGGCGGGCTCGCCGCGTGTCGTCGCGGCCGTGAACACGGCCGTGGGCGGGGCCCCGCCGGCCGCCGCCGCGCCTCCCAAGACGCTGCCGTTCAGGGTGGGCCACGGCTTCGATCTCCACAGGCTGGAGCCCGGGTACCCTCTGATCATCGGCGGCATCGATATACCTCACGACAGAGGCTGCGAGGCTCACTCTGATGGTAATTCATTCCGTTCTTGTCGTCGTCGTCGTCATTCTTATTTCGAAAGAATTACTTTACAGTTAGTGGGTGTTTCGGTTGTTGTTTCATTGGGCGGTTCTTTGCTTTTGTTGTTGTTGTTCTTTGGAGTGAAATTCGATTCGGGGGTATTTGAGTGATTGCTGTGTCACTGTTGTGACGCTGGGGTTGTCTTTGTTGTTGCAGGGGATGTGCTGCTTCACTGTGTGGTGGACGCGATTTTGGGAGCTCTGGGGCTTCCAGATATAGGGCAGATATTCCCGGATTCCGATCCCAAGTGGAAGGGTGCGCCTTCGTCTGTTTTCATCAAGGAAGCCGTGAGTTGACCCTGACCAACCTTTTCTTTTTCCAACTCGCATGTTACGGGGCTTGCTTCGTTCGCTGATAATAGTTTCGAACGTTGGATGTTTCGGTGCATAAGCATGGTTCTCAATGGAAGGTGATCTGACAAGGTAATGGCAGTTGACAATGTGTGGTTCATCTGTCGAGGGTTTCGCTGGGGTTTCTTGTTTACAAAATCCTCCCCTTGCCATGTTGATTGGCCGTGGTTAATTTTATCCCGCTGTTTGTTTGAGGATTAAGATAGACCAACTGCTGCTTGAGTTTTATGTGTCGTGTATGAATGAGTGAAGTGATGCACCTGAGATGAGGTCCGAATTTTGTTGGGCTCTTTGATGAGGGTTGACCTGAATAGTAATTAAGATTATGTGCTTAGGTCATTTCTGGGGCATGAATAAGAGGTCAAGATGATCAAGATAGTTCCACTAGCAAAATCCTCTCCTTTACTGCAAGAATGAGTGTTTTAGAAGGTCAAACTTATTCTTGGCATAGTGTTATTATGCTCTCTTTTTTTGGAATTATTCCCGGTGTCCTTGTATGAGGACATGAATGGGCTCTGTGATGTTCCGTTGTTGTGCCTATATGTAATTGCTGACCTTTCCGTTTGTTAACTACGTCTTCTCCTTATCGAGCATGTGGGCACTTAAGACATTTTTACCATAGGGATAAGAATTAAGGAAACAGAGACTTGCTGGATGATGATCTTAAAAGTTTGTAGTTTGCCCCGTGGAGGGCTTCATAATGTTTTAGGGACGGCACTAGTCAGTGGAGGCAGTTTGTGGGTATTTAGTGTATTGCAACTTTAAGTGTAATGCACAAGTCAAGGGTTGAAGATGGAAATTATTATATTTGCCCATAATCTGCTTGAAGCGGATGTTTCATTCATTGCACAGTCATCTGTATTATTTGAATAGTAAGACTCATCTCTGCAGCTTCTGATAGCATAATCAGTGTATTCTATCTCCTTGCTTTCAGTTTGTAAATATTAGCAATTTAACTTTGTTGATTTGTGTGATGGTACCTTCAGGTTCGGCTCATGCATGAGGCAGGCTATGAGATTGGAAACTTGGATGCCACCTTGATTCTCCAGAGACCAAAAGTCAGCCCGCACAAGGAAACCATCAGGCAAAACCTATGTGAATTGCTCGGAGCAGATCCGACTGTTGTTAACCTCAAAGCAAAAACTCACGAGAAGGTAGATAGCCTCGGAGAAAACCGGAGTATAGCAGCTCATACTGTGGTTCTCCTTATGCGGAAGTGAATGGTGTGCGGATATCACGCCCCTTTAAACAACTGCAGCTCTTCATTTATGTAGCATCAAAGGGTAAGAGGATAAAATAATAGAATGTTAATTACACTTTCCCCATGTGAGCAATAAAGTCCAACCTTTCCTGAACACGTGCGGTGCACTAATAGTAAGTCAGCAATATACGTCTTATCATATCTGCAGCTCAATGTCCAAATGTTGTAACTTACGGATGGCAACTCATGTGGATTCAGCATCTTGTGTTGAACCAGTTTCATACACGATTTGCTGACTGACTCTGGGGACAGGCCATGGTGAGCTTGTAGCCATTCTTTCACACGGCCTCTTCATGATTGAATTTGTAACTAGGATCTAGATCATCAAGCAGAGAAGTGGATATGAATTCACCAAAATTCATCAAAGTAACCTGGTAGATAAGATTATGGTCTTGCTGGCTATGATCATCGTAAGCTTTTCTTAGTTATGTTCTGGGTGAAGATTGCTAGAAAGAAAGACTCGAAAGGACCACCATAAAGCCAAAGGCTTCTGATAATCGTGGACACAATATGTATACTTCTCTGCCTCTTTCCAATTTACGTGGCCAGTATGAATCTCATCACTGCTCGTTCGGAGAAGATTGAGTGAGGATGATCCTCCATAATAAGTTTGTTAACCATCCTCCATAATAAGTTTGTTAACCAGGATGGTATATGCAAGTAAAGACAATGTCTTCAAAGATGAGCGAAAGACCATCCCCTGATCCATCTGTGGCTCCATTTTTTTCTTCAACTTATTTTATAGGGGAATATATGCTGTCAAAGACGAGGGTTATAGCGATGTCATCAAATACTTCCAAACAACTCAATGAAGTAGAAGATCCATTTTTCAGTAAATTAGATAAGAACGGCGCTGGATTAGTTAAATGGCCTATCTCGGTTCGTGCTTATCGATCAAATTTAAGCAAACCCAGAAAAGGCGGTTAATGCAAGTTTTTTAATAAGAAAGTGACAACACAAATCGTTTTCGGCAGGAAAAGTCTAAGGCTACGCTTTCTTCCCTTGGTTTGGTTAAGAAATTGTCATGAAATTTCACGGAGTATATCCTGCTCGCTCGCAACTTGCCAGAGGTCACTTGACCTGACCAGTCACAGAATATACCAAAAGCCAAAGCAATTACTGATTCAACATGACCGAAGCATAGATCAAATTCAGTATCTGAACTTACTCTCTTTTTTTAGAATCTTATAAATCAATAGAATACCCTCCACAAGATTGTGAGGCTAAATTATGACAACAAGCTGCTAAAGGAATCCTGGCTCTTTCATACCTTGAGTTCCTCAACTACACACTTATCTCTCTACATGGATACCCTATGTACACACGAAAAACGGAAAGACACTAAAAAGCTAATGTTCTAAAAAAGGTACTCCACATGCTCGTGTTCATAGGGCATAATCAACCTTCCTTAGTCAATCCTCTCTAGCGCACAAACCATGTCCTGACTAGGTCTGCAAGCACATACAATTTTAACATATGACACAACTCGGGGGTTCTTCGTGGGGCACATAGAAATATGTGATCGGTGTAGAAGAGTACGATTGCAAGGCTATCGCGACATCTTCGTTCTTCTTGCCCTCATCTTCTTTGCCCGTCCCGATGCTCAGGATTTCTGTGCGCCAAGATTTCCTCAGTTTGCTCACCACCTTGACCGGGTCGAATTCGCCAGATACCGTTAGTTTGTTCTCCTTTAGGTCCATAGACAGAGATGCAATCCCTGGAAAGCATTATGTGACAAAGGTTGGTGATAAAGCCGAACATTCGAAGCACAAGACGATGAGTTATTACAGTGACGATTTGTACATGCAGTGGGAGAATGAAGAGAAAAAACAGAGAGAGAGAGAGAGAGAGAGAGAGAGAGAGAGAGTCAATACCTCCAAAACTAGAAACTACTCGCATGGCCTTGCTCTTTTGACTTTCGTCATGTACCTCCACTGTGGCCACCAACTTCTGCAAAAGTTTGAGGAAAGCAAAAACCCTGTTAGATTTAGACTAAATATCAATCTCTTACGACGACTGAACTCAGACGTGCACAAGCTGGTGATAAACTAACGTTTAAACAAGTTGGCCATAAATAATCAATGATGAATAAGAATCCAAAACATCATTTGATATTCCAAGCATTATTATTCATTTTCTACGATTTACAATTACAACAGCAAGGAAAAAAACGATAACTCAGTAAGCTTGAGACAGGGAGATGCCAAGAAAAGCGTTCAAGAAAGCCCGCGAAAGAATACCATCAAGAACCCCATCTCCCAGAAGTGCATAAATCCAAACTAACATGCAAAAAAGACAACTCGTTGAAGGACTTCAAGAAAATCTCACCGTCATGTCTCTTGGGTTTCGAGTGCTGAGATTGGCGTCTTCACGTAACTTTTGTTTTGGGAAGGCAATAACGCTCGAATCACACTCGGAGCAAAGTAAAAACTTTAGCGTGAGCACGCATCGTAGACGAAACGGGTCGCATTATATAGAGCCGAGAGCCGCGTGCACGTGAGGAGTGCGTGAAAATGAGAAGTTTCTCGGAGGATACGAGGTGTGAACGAAGCGATCAGCTCCTTGACCGGCGGACGCAAGTCAAGTCAACGTAATAAGAGCCGCAGGGGAAGGAGCCACACGGTTTCTCGGAAAATGAACGAGTCGAGACGATCGAGTTGCCCCTCGCGACACCGGAGTTTCGAAGTACCGTTTTGGGAGTGACTCGGTCGAGTCGTCCTCGCGACTTGGGGACCACTTCGAGCCGTCGTGAGTCTCGACCGATCGCAACCCTGTCGGTCCCGGCCGTTGACGGGTTCAAGCTTTTCTTTATATAACGTGTCATAACGACGGCCATGTAAATCCAAAGCCTGTCGACATCTTCAATGAGCTGCAGTTATATAATCAAATTAATATGTACTACATCCATTCTCCGGACGTGACTTTTTCTAACCTTTTAAAATATTCTAGATTTATTGTACTTGCTTCAGTCAATACAAACTTTTTGAATTTGCTCGTTGAGTTGTAAATCTTTTTCACAATTTATCAATTAAATCATTTTGGTTATTTTTGATGGGAATTCGTCAACGCCCATTTTACATGGCACGGCTAAAGTTGATATGGACAATTCTTACAATTTTTTTAAAAATATACCAATTTTTTTCCTTTCATTTTGGCCGGCAAGGGGGAGAATTGTCAAAAAGTCTAAACCTATCGACTTTTTCGATTCGGTCCCTAAACCTTTTTACTTTTTGCCGATTAATTCCATCCGGCTAATTTTGGCCGGAAAATGCTGACGTGGACGCCGGCGGTGTCACGTAGGACTGCCGGTGCTGACGTGGATAATTTTTTAATAATATTTTTATTTTTTCGAATTTTTTTTTGAATTTTTTATTTTCTATTTTACACTTTTTTTTTTTCTCTTTGGCTTTTTCCTTGATATTTTCTGGTGGCCGGCCGGGCGAGGAGGAGCACCGGCGAGGGCCCGGCGAGGGTGGCCTCGCCGGGCGTTGCCCGAGTGACGGCGAGGCCGGCGAGGCCGCCCGCCCCGGCGAGGGAGCCCTCGCCGGGGTTCGCCCGCCCGGCGAGCATCGGCCTCGCCCTTGGCCACAAGCCGACGCCCGCTCGGCTCGGGGGCGAGGGCTGGCCTAGCCTAGGGCGAGGGCGAGCCCGGCGAGGGCTCCCCTCGCGATCCGGGCTAGGCCGGCCGGCCCTCGCCGGGGCCGGGCGGCCTCGCCGTTGCTCGGGCGACGCTGGCGAGGCCACCCTTGCTCGGGGGGGTCGGCCTCGCCCGGGCGACCCTCGCCGGGCCCTAGCCGGGTGCTCCTCCTCGCCCGACCGCTGTGGCCGGTGGCCGGCCATCGGAAAAAGCCAAGGAAAAAGCCAAAGAGAAAAAAAAGAAAAAGAAAAAGGGGGAAAATATAAAATATAAAAAAAAATTCAAAAAAATTCAAGAAAATTCGAAAATATTAAAATATTATTAAAAATTGTCAACGTCAAGTACAAACAGTCTACGTGGCACCGCCGCATCCACGTTAGCATTTTTCGGCCAAAATTGGCTGGATGGACTTAATCGACAAAAAATGAAAAGGTTTAAGACTCAATTGGCAAAGTTAAAAGGTTTAGAATTGAATTAACAAAAGTCGATAAGTTTAAGACTTTTTGGACAATTCTCTCCCGGCAAGGGCCATAGTGGCCTAGTTAGTTGTGAGCAGGGCCACGACCCAAGCCAGTGACTACCGAGGGCTTGCTAGCCAAAAAAAAGGAAAAAATACAAGAGAAAGAAATAATAATAATAAAATGTGAAAAAAAATCAAAATATTATTAAAAAATGTCTACGTTAACACCATCTTGACATATCATGTAGGACGAATAGTATCCATATCAATGATTTTCAATCAAAATTAGCAAAACATAAAAAGATTTAAGAATAAATTGGCAAATTACAATAGATTTAGGCTTTTTTTTTTTTTTTACTTCCCCGCCTTTTGCGGAGGAAGGTTGCAATATAGATCGCGTTGTTATACCACAACCACTGTTGTTGCTCGAAAATGGCGTTGTTCATGTGATTCCTTCCTTGAGATGTTTACCAAGCACCAATGCACATTGAAAGTGAACCATCAATCAACCATCAGCTCTAACAATATTAATTGGGTGCACTTAGCAGAAGCCTAAATTGCTCTTTGTGGTGGTTGACTTGAATGCTAATTAAGGTATATTCACCGCTGCTTTAATGTCATGTGTTATGTATGAAGGAATGAAGCTTAGGCAGATTTATGATCCTGCACTTAAGATGGGGTCCGAATTTTGTAGGGCTGTCTGGGGTTGACCTGAACGCTAATGAAGATTATGCAGTTAGGTCATTTCAGAGGTCAAGATGATCAAAACTGTTCCACTAACAAAATTCTATCCTTTACTGCTAGAATGAGTGTCTTAGATGGTCAAAGTTATTTTTGGCGTGGCATGGTCTTGATCCTTTCCCAGTATCAAATGGAATCTGTGTTGTCTCGATGTTGTGCCAATATGAAATTGCTGACCTTTCAGTTAGTTTAATTCGTCCTCTCCTTATCAAGCGCACTGGAACTTCAGATACTTCTATTGTAGGGATAGTAAGAATAAAAAACACAGGTAGTAGCGAGATGACGATCTTACAAATCTGTAGTCTAGCCCTGCAGAGGGCTTTGTATTGCTGTGGGAATGGCACTAGTCAGCGGTGGCAGTTTTTGGTTACTTAGTTGCATTACGACTTTAAGGCTTAAGCGTCATCGGTTGATGGTGAAAATCTTCATATTTGCTCCTAATCTGCTTAAAGCGACATTTCATTCATTATTCATAATTACCTGTGTCATGTGTATTCGAGCACTCATCTCTGCAGCTTCTGATAGTATCATAGTCAGTGTATTCCACCTCCTTGCTTTCAGTTCGTAGAGATTAGCAATGCAACCTTGTCCATTTGCGTGATGGTACCCTCCGGTTCAGCTTATCCACAAGGCAGGTTATGAGTTTGGAAACTTGGATGCTGCCTTGATTCTCCAGAGACCAAAAGTCAGCCCAAACAGGGAAGCTATCAGGAAAAACTTATGTGAGTTGCTCGGAGAAGATACAACCGCTATTATATTTAAAACAAAAACTGACGAGAAGGTTGATAGCCTTGGAGAAAACTGGAGTATTGCAGCTCATACTGTGGTTCTCCTTATGCAGAAGTGGAGGGTATGTGGATATCACATGCCATTAAACATCTGCAGCTCCTTATTTTTGGAGCATCAAATGGTAAGTTGAGTCTGAGAGAATAGAACGTTAATTACACTTCCCCTAATATGTGCGGTTCACTGATAGCAAGTCATCTGGATTCAGCAACTTGTGTTGAACCAGTTACGCACACGATTTGCTGACCAGCTCTCTGGACAGGCCATAGTGAGCTTGTAGCCATTCTTTCACACGCTCATCAAGAATGAATCTGTAACTAGGATCTAGACCATCAACCAAAGAAGTGGATATGTATCTACCAAAATTCATCAAAGTTACCTGCTAAGATAAGATTATGGTCTTATTGGCTGTGATCACTGTAAGCTTTGCTTAGTTGTAAACAAGGTGAAGATCGAATTAACGGGAGGGAGGGAGGGTGAGGACAAAAGGCAAAAGGCGGACGATCGAACGGGAATCAAAGTGGACATCACTGTCTGCATCATCCCTCTCAAAATGCCACCACTTGGCTATACGATTTAGACATTTTTGCTCGCGCAAAGAAGCTTTTTCTTCAATCGTGAAATTTGACAAATCGAAAAAGGCCAGAAGGGCGAGAAATTGGGAAATTTCTGGGAAAGTATGCGTTTCACACGCTGGCGAGAAACATGAGATCTCCGTAACATCTCTCGATGGTGACGTCGTCACCTCCATAATCTTTGATAGGATCACATCTCTCTAGTTAATATCACAAAAAATCTTAAATTAATATACATGTGACAAATTCACTCAAAATTAATTTTTGGATCACAAAAAATTCTAAATGACAAACGAAGGGTACACCGATTAACTGTTACGTGTCACTCAATTTAAAAATTTGACGGAAATTATTAAAGAATAAACTTATCTTAGGTATATTGGTAATTTTAGTTAAATTTGTCGTATAATTGAGAATTTTTTATGATATTAACTTTCTCTCTCTCTCTCTCTTTTCCCTCTTTCATTTTTTGGATTGTTGTGTTCCTTGAAGTTGATGTTGAAGTCAAGGTCTAAGTCAATGAATTATTATTAATCTAGTCTGATAACATTAGTGAGAATTGCTGGCAGCGATGGAACATTTTAGCTATGTGAAACATCCACCGCACATTCCATAGTAGCTGAAAACAATCGTTTACCGAAATGGAATACATAATGGATCTTACATACCTTGAGCTCCTCAAATGAAAACCAATCTCTCTACATATAAACCCTACGCACATACAAGTACCGAACGACGCAATAAAAGCTTAATATTCTCGAAAAGGTACTCCGCTCGTTCTTGTGTTCACAGGGCGTAATCAACCTTTCTTATTCAATCCTCCCCGGTGCACAAACCAAGTCCTGATTCGGTCTGGAAGCACAAAGAATTTTAACATATGACACACAGTAATATGTGAATGGCATAGGATGGTATGCTTGATAGGCTTTGAGATTGGCGACTTGATCCTCGTTTTTCTTGCCCTCTTCTTTCTTGCCCCCGTCTTTCTTGCCATCGTCTTCCTTAGCTCGTCCAACGCTCACGATTTCTGTGTGCCAAGATTTCCTCAGTTTGTTCACCACCTTGACTGGGTCGAAATCGCCGGATACCGTCAGTTTGTTGTCCTTCAAGTCGATAGCCAGAGATCCAATCCCTGGAAAGCATTATGTGACAAAGGTTAGCGATAAAGCCGAACATTTCAAACAAAAGATGATTGATTATTACAGTGACGATTTGAACATTCAGTGGGAGAATGAAGGGAAAAAACAGAGAGGGAGAGAGTTCAATACCTTTAAAACCAGAAACTATTCGCATGGCCTTGTTCCTGTCTCTGTCATCATGTAGATCCACTTTCACTACCAACTTCTGCAAAAGTTTGAGAAAAGCAAAACCCAGTTGGATTTTGAGTAAATATCAATTTCTATTTTAGGGATAGTAAGAATTAAGAACACAGGTACTTGCTAGATGATGAACTTACAAGTCTGTCGTCTTGCCCTGCAGGGGGCTTCATATTGCTGTAGGAATGGCACTTGTCAGCAGCGGCAGTTTTTGGTTACTTAGTCGCATTGCAACTCTAAGCGTCATGGGTTGATGATGAAAATCTTCAAAGTTGCCCATAACCATAATCTGCTTAAAGCAGATATTACAATCATTATTCATAATTACCTGTCTCGTGTATTCGAGCACTCCTCGCTGCAGCTTCTGATAGTGAAGTCAGTGTATTCTACCGCTTTGCTTTCAGTTTGTAAAGATTAGCAATGTAACTTTGTCCATTTGTGTGATGGTACCCTGGCAGGCTCATGCACGAAGCGATTTATGAGGTAGGAAACTTGGATGCCACCTTGATTGTTCAGAGACTCCATACAAGGAAGCCATCAGGACCTTAAAGCAAAAACTCATGAGAAGGTCGATAGCGTTGGAGAAAACCGAGTATTGCAGCTCATAACTGTGGTTCTCCTTATGCAGAAGTGAAGGTTATTCGGAACTCACATGCCATTAAACATCTGCAGCTCTTCATTTCTGGAGCATCAAATGGTAAGTTGAGTCTAAGAGAACAGAATGTTAATTACACCTTACCCAAGCAAGCAAAAAAGTCCAATCTTTCCTGAAAATGTGCGGTGCACTGGTAGTAAGTCTGCAATATACGTCTCACCATATCTACAGCTTATGTCCAAATGTTGCAACTTATTTATAGCAAGTCATTTGGATTCTGCATCTTGTGTTGAACCAGTTACACACACGATCTGCTGACCAGCTCTCTGGACAGGACATGGTGAGCTTGTAGCCATTCTTTCACACACCCTGTTGATGAATGAATTTGTGACTAGGATCTAGATCATCACCCAAAGAAGGGGATGGGGATTTACCAAAATTCATCAAAGTTACCTTGTAGATAAGTTTATCGTCTTACTGGCTGTGATCATCACAAGCTTTGCTTAGTTATAAACAGGGTGAAGATTGCTAGAAGGAAAGATTCGAAAGATCCACCATTTAGCCAAAGGCTTTTGATAATCTAGGGCGCAATATGTATATTTCTCTGCCTCTTTCCAATATACCTGGTTGGTGTGACTCTCATCAGTGACATCCATTGCTGCTGGTTCGGAGAAGATTGAGTGAGAGTGATCTGCCATTATTAGTTTTTTAACGAGGTTGGTATGGTATGCAGATACATACAATGTCTTCAAAGATGAACAAAAGAGAATCCCCTGATTCATCCTTGGCCCCTGTGCCTGGCACATCGAGTCTGCAAATAATGATCAAAGAAGTTTGGTTAAGAAGAATATAAGCTCCCTTTTTTCCTTCAACTTAGGAGAATACATATGCAATCAAAGATAAGGATGGTAGGGAGTGTCATCCTATACTTACCAAACAATGCAATGAAACAGAAGTTTTCTTTTTCTTCTTGTTTAATTAGATAAGAATGGCGCTGGTTAGTTAATTTGGCTCATCCGTGGTTGACGCATGTGATCAAATTTACGAAAACAACACAAGAAAATGACAATAATTTTTCGCATGCAAGGTCTAAGGCCACATTTTCGTATCTTGGTTTGGTTAAGAAGTTTTCGTCAAACTCCAGTGAGTATATCCTTCTTGCTTGCAGCTTGCCTGAAGTCACTTGACTTGACCAGTCACCAGAATTTACCATAAGCCAAATCAATGACCAAGGCAACGAGTTAGCAGCATGGATCACATTAGTATTTGACCTTACTCTTTTTAAGAATTTTATTGTTTAGCAGAATAACCTTCAAGAGATTGTGAGGCTAGATTATGACAAGAAGCTGCTGAAGAAATACACGGTACGTTCATCAGCTAACTGCAGCTGCTGCTACAGCATATGGACATTGAATCATACTGCGATTGATATGAAGGATAGCTGTTTTTGCCTGCAGATTGTTTAATATATCAAGCAAAAAAGAGTTTAAAACACCCACTACAGTCCCTGAAAACAATCGTTTGCGGAATAATCAATTCCTCAACTGAGGAACAATCTCTCTACAGATACACCCTACGTGCATACAAGTACGAAAGACGCAATATAAACCTAATGTTCTAGAAATGGTACTCCACTTGTTCTTGTGTTCATAAGGCATAATCAACCTTACTTATTCAATCCTAGTGCACAAACCAAGTCCTGAATCGGTCCGGAAGCACAAAGAATTTTAACATATGACGCAATTCGCAGCTTCTTGGTGGGGCACTTTGTAATATGTTTGATGGGCTTTTACGAGATTGGCAACTTGATCGTCCTTCTTGCCCTCTTCTTTCTTGCCCCGTCTTTCTTCCCATCATCTTCCTTAGCTGGTCCAGCGCTCACGATTTCTGTGTGCCAAGATTTCCTCAGTTTCTTAACCACCACGACCGGGTCAATATGGCCAGATACCGTTAGTTTGTTGTATTTGTGTCCATAGTCAGATACCCAATCCCTGGAAAGCATTATGTGACAAAGGTTGGTGATAAAGCCGAACATTCGAAGCACAAGACGATGAGTTATTACAGTGACTCTTTGTACATTCAGTGGGAGAATGAAGAGAAAAAGCAGAGAGAGAGAGAGAGAGAGAGAGAGAGGCGAGTCGCCCCACGGAGGCTGCTGATATAATAATCCGGAACAATCGCAAAAGATGAAGGACAAGTTAATCCCAACGACGGCTCTCGAAAACCTCACCTTTCCGTACACTTTCCCTGCTGAATCGTTGCTTCCCAGGGGATTCTCGTCCTGCATCTGCCCCTCAGCCCCTCTGTCTCTGGAGCACGATTAAATTGAGAGTACAGGTCAATTTTCACAGCGAAACAGACGATTTCCAGGAAGAATTGGGGACGATGATCAGGCTTCTGGCAACCGGAACCGTGATGACGACGGAGAAGGGACCGTACCTGGACTGATCCTGAAGCAGCAGTCCGTCGAATCTACCGAAAAAAATCGACGCAACAGATGGAAGCTTGAGGAGAAGCCGGGGGCGAAGGCGGCCAGGCCGGCGGTGAGCCAGGGCGAGTGTTGAGGTAATTATCGTCGACCAAGAAAGTCAAGGTCTTCATCACCATCGGGAAGTGGAAAGGGAGGGAGGGAGGGAGGGAGGGAGGGAGGGAAGGGGACTGTGAATGAATTGAGCGAGATGGAGATCGTTTGTTTCCTGATTTCGGCTTTCTCAAGTTCCCCGTCGACCGAGCTGATGACTCCCTCCTCCCCTCGAAATTCGCATTATATATGATGGATTTATGAGGTGGGCTTAAGGCCCGTCCGCCCTAGTTGGGCCCAAAAAGGTCCGGCCCACGAGAATAGGGCCTGTGGATGGGGGAAGATATAAAAGGGAGGAGAGAGAGGGAGATGACACCCGTTAGAACATAACGTACGTCTTCTCCTCTCCCGCGCGCTCTCTCTCTTCAAAAAGACAAAAAGAACAGTAAGGTAAACGGCATCGTTCTTCTTCCCTTCAAGGCGCCATCGGATCGTACAAGATTTGGTTTTCTTCATCTAATTGGCGTCGGTGTTCAATCTGTGGCTAACAAGATACGCTCGAATCCGTGGTGTGCTTTACGATTGATGATACGTGTTATTCCCGGGTTTCGTCTTCTGTATTGATTTAGGGGTTCGATTTAGTGTCGAATCCGGATTTCGGAGATCCGTTATTCCCAACATTAGTATCAAAACTCTAGTTTACGTTTTCCCGATCAATTTGATGTTTTTTTTATTGATTTTTCGCAAAAAACTTTCGGCCGTACGGATCGGGGTGAGAAATTCCGACACCCGAGCGTTGTTCGGCCATTTTTCTAAGTTTGCGTAAGTCGAAATCAAATTCTGAAGGCACTGGGAGAAAGGTGACGTCGAGACAAGTTCGACGACATGTCGCACGCCGTCGTATGACGCCGTAGGCGCCCACACGCGAGGCCAGAAGCCGCTGCGCGTGGGCGCGACGCGCCTGGAAGCGCTGGCTTCGCCATCGCGTGCACCACACGCGTCGGTGGCGAACCGGCACGTGCGCGCCGGCGGCCGGCGAACCGGCACGCGCCGGTCCGCGGACCGACGCGTGCTGACGTCATCGTGATGTCATCCACGGTCGGTAACCGCTCGGATGACGTCACCGATGACCTCATCGCCGACGACGTTTCGCCGGGCGGTCACCGGCCGACGACCCGACCCGACCAGCGACCCGACCCAACTCGCGGATGCAGGCACACGCTCGGCACGTGCCGGATGACGTCTGCGTGACGTCATCCTCCTCACGCGCGAGGCACGTGCGGTCGGTCCGCGCGAGCGGTCCGACCGGCCCGTCCAGTCCGATCGGTTCGACCGTCGCGATCGGTCCGACCCGCTCGCCCGTTGACCCGACCCGTTGACCGTTGACCGACGACCGTTGACCAGTTGACCGTTGACCAGAAGAAAAAAAAAAGGAATTTGTTTCTTTTTCTGTCATGCCTATGTGGGTTATAAGTAATCCATTTTGTATTCTGCATTTGTTGCATGAATTTTGATAAATTATGTATTTTCCTTTATATTTATTATGGATTGTAAGTGATTCATTTTTTAGTTCTACATTTGTTGCAGGAACTATGATGCGTTATGCAAGGATACCTGCAATCCCGAGAACGGACGAGGGAAATGCAAGACTTAAGAGGCGATGACAGAATTAGCTGATTATTGGTGGCATGACGGTGATTTAGTATCACATGTGGTCGTGGTCAATCATATGATCTGGAAAATCATCTCGGAATTGTTATCTTATGCCGGATTTTGAGAAGGTGCCGGCTTTGATGAACACTCTTCCACCTGAATGGCAAGCAGTGTTGGATCGGCTATGGGAGGTCAACGTGGTCCCGGGTTATAGGAGGCTGGTGGAAGCTTTTGTAAGAGAGTACTATAGGATTGAGTTGGCCAAAACTTCAACCCTTAGCGCCTTGGTGGCGACATGAATGCTCTCCAAAAGTTTTTCCATGGTTGGCAAATGTGCCTTCAGTTTTCTTAGATGTTTTGACTGATAGATTAGAAGGGACATTCCCTATTTATTTCTTTGATTAATTATGTAATGTTTAGTACCTGATTGTTGTTGATGTAACAACTAATATGTTAGTCGTATCATGTGAAAGCATTGTTGTTTTATTGGATATTAGATTTTATTTGCTTTCTGTTATTGCTGGTTGCTGTGGGTAGTAATAGAAGTTTTTATAACTTCATAGAATTGATTTTGCATATGAAAATAATATTAATGATAGTTTTAAGTTAGGATTTTTGGAGGATGATTGGAAACATAGTGACCTTTTGATTCTGAAGCTTTACTTGAAATTATTTATTAATATGATGGGTCTATGCAAATAGGGATGCATAAATGATAGGCATTAATTATTCGTGCATGTATGTCTGATGTGTTCAGAACGATGGTTCAGCAATTAAGAATATAATTGCTGATATGAACGGCAACAATTATGAAATATTGCATATGAAAATTCAATATATGCTGAAAAAGCAAGAAGCACTAGAAGCTCTTGACCATGTTATGGAAGATCTTGAGGATGCTGTGCGCCACCTTGAGCTGGTAGAGGACCACTTGACGGCATGTGAGCCGAAAATAGATATTTTCTATACTATTTCTAGCTCAGAAAGGGCTTTGTGCTCTAAGCGCAAGCGTATTGATTCGTTGAATATGTGGGAATGCAAAGGATCAAGTCCTTATTGCAAAAAATCAAGAGTTAACCAACACAAGAGAAAAAAATGTCTCCAAGAGAAGAAAAATGTCAAGGGTGAGGTGTTACAATTGTGACAAGAAAGGTCACTATACTCGTAACTGTAGTGAGCCGAAAAAGGTCAACACCTCTTGTACATTTAAGAACTTTGCTTATGTGTCAAGTTCTGAAATTATAGGCTGAATCCAATCATTTGTGGAATGTAGATTCAGGAGCGACAGACCATGTAGCAAATGATAGAGGATCTTTCGTGGAATTCCGACGAATATCAACTAGAACTAAGTGGATCTATATTGTAAATAACTCCAGAGCTGAAGTTAAAGGGATTGGCACTTGCCAATTGAACATGCATGGTGGACGCATCTTGATGTTCTATATGCTCTAGAGATTCGTCGAAATTAAGTGTCTGTCTTAGTGTTGGTTAAGCTTGGTTTTGGTATGAACTTCCATAATAAAGGTGTAGATTTGTGTTTAGATAGAAACTACTATGGTTGTGGTCACTTATTGAATGATTTTATTGTACTAAATGTTGACTGTAATGATGTCAATATGTTATTCCCTTGTTTCACGTCTTCTACCTTATTTGATAATGATGTGAATATGGTGGCATGCTAGGCTTGGTCATATGAGCCAACAACGTATGAATAGACTAGCCAAAGAGGGCTTGTTGGGAAATATTGAAAAAGTCGATTTGTCCATAAGTGAGCATTGCCTAGAAGGGAAAACGACGAGGAAACCATTTGGAAAAGGAAAAAGAGCTGAATTTCCTCTATATTTAATTCATTCTGATGTCTGTGGTCCAATGAATGTGAGAGAAAGGCAATGGGCTGTTTATTTCATTACTTTTTTTTTTATAGATGATTATACTCGAGTCGGACATGTCTATTTGATTTCTCATTAATCTGAAGCATAAGTTGTTTTAGAAGGTTTATGAACCTGGTAGAAAATCAATTAGACAAGAAAATAAAGGCATTTAGATCCGATCGATGTTGATAATATTTATCTGATAAGTTCAGAAAATTATGTGATTAAAAAGAAATAGAAAGATAGTTGTCTATTCCATATACTCCTCAACAAAATGGTGTTGCGAGAGAGAATAAACAGAACCCTCTTTGGAATGGTTAGGTCTAAGATGGCGCATGCTAACTTACCTATCACTTTTTGGAGTGATGCGTTGTTAATCACGCTGCCAATATACTTAACCGGATGCCTTCCAAATCGGTTATTTCCACTTCATATGAGTTATGGACAGTTAGAAAACCGGACTTAAGTTTTCTTAAGCCATGGGGTTGTGCTACTTAACTCATGAGTCCTCTCACAAGTTTGGGAAATTGGGTCTCGAAAGAAAATAAGAGTATTTTCATGAGATACTGCCAACACTCAAAAATGTATGTGTTCATAGGTGAGCAAGAAAGTGTGAGTATAACTGAATTTGAATCACGGGATGTCAGATTCTTAGTGGATGAATATCCTAAGAGGGGCGAAATAAGGGAAAATAACTCCCTATTTGAAATCTTGGATCAAGATAATGATGTCAGTGGAGTTTGTCCAAGTGGGAGTAATATGAGATGTGATGAATTGAATTCAACTCATTCTTAATTGTAACAACATGATGAGATGACGTCATCATTATCTAATCCAAGTGGGAGCATGATGGGAATGATGTGCTAAGTGTACAATCTCCCATACGGTGAATAAGTCGCCAAACTATTCCCCGTCGATGTTTTGACATTGAAAGGTAAACTTTTATGGTTGCTCCATAAGATGAGGATGAGCCAAGAAATATTAATAAGGCTCTGAATTGCCCTAATAAGGAAAAATGGATTCATGCAATGAAAGAGGAAATTGAGTCAATGAAATCAAATCAAGTCTAGGAACTGGTTGATCTTCTAAAAGGGACACAAAGCTATTGGGGACAAGTGGGTTCTCAAAATAAAGCGAAAGGCTGATGGCTCGATAGAAAGGCATAAGGCTCGCCTTGTGGCGAAGTGGTATAATCAACATGAAGGAATTGATGATGAAGATACATTTTCTCCTGTAGAGGGATTTACCTCAATTCACATTATTTTGGCAATAGTGACTAGTATGGATCTTGAGTTACATCAAATGGATGTAAAGACTTCTTTCCTCAATGGAGAATTAGAGGAAGGAACATATATGGAACAACTTGCTGGTTTCATAATGAAAGGCCAAGAAGAAAATGTATGTCGACTTTGGGGGTCGATATATGGTCTTAAGTAGTCATCGAGACAAAGGTATATACATTTTCATAATGCCATAGTGGCATATGATTTTACAATGATTGACGAGGATCATTGTGTATATATCAATAGATCCAATGATCAATTTGTGATCATATCATTATATGTTGATGATATATTAATTGCCAGAAGTAATATGGAGTTTGTTAATAATATCAAGAGTTGGTTGTCTTCGAACTTTGAGATGAAAGGATATGGGTGAGGCTGCATACATTCTTGGAGTTAAAATTTCGATAGATCGTTTGAAGAGATCGTTGTCTCTTTCGCAAGAAACCTATATAAATAAGGTTCTTGAACGATTTCGTATGCAAGATTATAAACCCATAGACACTCCTATTGCAAAAGCTGAAGGATTGAGCGATAGATTATGTCCAGGGACTCCACAAGAGAAGGAACAAATGAAACATGTTCCTTATGCTAGTGCTGTTGGGAGCTTGATGTATGCTATGATGTGTACAACACCCGACATATGCTTTGCAGTCGGAATGGTGAGCAGATACCAATCTAATCCAGGTCAAGCACATTGGAAAGCCGTTAAGAGAATACTGAGGCATCTAAAGGGAACTGCTGATTATACGCTGAGTTATTAAGGAAGGGATCTGCGACTCTAAGGCTATTTTGATGCTGTTTGGGGAGGAGATTTAGATGAAAGAAAATCTATATCTGGGTTTGTTTTCTTACCCAATAATGGCACCATATGTTGGAGCAGTAAGAAACAAAAGTGTATAGCCTTGTCCACGATGGAAGTTGAGTTCGTGGTATTATCAGCAGCAGTATAAGAAGGTGTTTGGCTTAAGAGATTTTTTGGATCATTTATGTGTTATTGGAAGTGCTGCAGGTTCATTGTTGGTTAACTGTGATAGCCAAACAGTAAAAGTGTACACCAAAGATTCAAAATATCATGACAAGATCGAACATATAGATACCAAGTATAATCTTGTCAAGGATATGGTTGCACGAAAAGATGTGAACTTAGAGTACATACTACGCATGGAATGGTAGCAGATCCTATGACAAAGCCAATACCTAGAGATGTGTTTTGTGGCCATATGAAATCTTTAGGATTGCGTAGAGACTGATTTACTGAATATTGTAATTTCCCTAAATGTTCACAATTTGATGAATTTGTGTTTTCATCATTAATGCCTATGAATCTTTGTTTGATCTTTATGCATCTTAATGCTTAGTGCATTACTTTAAGTTGAGAAGTATGTCGGACAGATATAAGATTAGCTCACTTACACGGGTAATCGCCTTTATTTACTGTGTGATAAATAGAGATGAGACTGTTTTAAAGCTTATTATCTAGGTGATAATCGAGATCTCAAGCTTAAAACACGTATGTCGCCTTAACTGGGTGTTAAGATGAGGATATAATACTTACAATGTCCGAAAGTAAAATACCCAACATATTTTACTTTATCTGTCTAAGATGTCATATGTGAGTTCTGATGAATTTTGTGAATGAGTAGATACGTGAACTCAAGTTAGACATTGGGTATGTCTGAACTATCATCTGTACGGTATTGAAAGGTATAGACATACGCTCCATGGGAAAGGAGTTAATACCGTAATACGTATTTCATACTACGTATGCATGAGACGACCAATAAGAGTGGCAAAAGTTTGATCTCAACTTTTATGTCGTGTGAGACTCTTGAGGAAGAGAGTTCATCAATTTTTTAGTCCCCTCATGACTCTTACTTATTCTCAAGATTTCTATTTAGTGTTTGCTATCTTAGGATGTTGCCAATGGTCATGAGTGATTCGATCTAATGGGACATTTCTAGAAAAGCAAGCTGGACTGAAATTGAGAGTTTGAAGGAAAGAGGACGATCGATTTTAGAGAATCACATTGTAATTTTGTATTCACCGGTTAACCAATTGTGACTGTCTTTGTGATAATCATAATTGTGAATACAATATATATATCATTGTTTAAAAGAGATCAACAGAGATATAAATGTGATCGATCGATCTAGGGTACTGCATACTAAATCTATTCGGAGTGTGATGCCTATTATGAGCTGCTATATATTCTTAACAGATGTATGGCAACGAGCTCTGAAAGTATGCTGGTCGCACGGATTATTCACCGGTATGAATGTTGAAGAGAGGAAAAGAGGATTCTGTTCGGCCCATCATGTTAAGTGAGAGTCTATGATGGATTTTTCTCTGATGGGGATGAGTAGGGCCTGTCCGCCTATGTTGGTTTTGGACCACCATGTGCGAGTGGGAGATGATGGATTTATGAGGTGGGCTTAAGGCCCGTCCGCCCTAGTTGGGCCCAAAAAGGCCTGGCCCACGGGAATAGGGCCCGTGGATGGGGGAAGGTATAAAAGGGAGGAGAGAGAGGGAGATGACACCCGTTGGAACATAATGTACGTCTTCTCCTCTCCCGCGCGCTCTCTCTCTCCAAAAAGACAAAAAGAACAGTAAGGCAAACGGCATCGTTCTTCTTCCCTTCAATGCGCCATCGGATCGTACAGGACCAGGTTTTCTTCCTCTAATTGGTGTCGGTGTTTAATCTGTGGCTAACAAGGTACGCTCGAATCCGTGGTGTACTTTACGATCGGTGATACGTGTTATTCCCGGGCTTCGTCTTCCGCATTGATTTAGGAGTTCGATTTAGTGTCGAATCCGATTTTCGGGGATCCGTTATTCCCAACAATATACATATTAAAGAAACAATGCTTCGCTAACTGTACCGTTAGCTTGGAAAAAAGACGATCAATCCGCGGCAACACATTCTTTACGACAGATTTGTGTTTTTCTTGGAAATTTCCACGGGTTTGTGTCGGAGAAAGGCAAACTTTGCTTTCACAGCCACACCCATGTTAGTACAACCCTGTTTCAGAACCGGACAAGATAAGTCGAACGCGGCGCCGCTTTCCACGCGTTTATCTTAACGGCATCCGTCGGCTACATTTCCCGAATCCGACAGGGGTCTTCCCTGTGTCGAGTCTTCTCTCGGTTCGGGCAAAAGCTTAACAATCCGGTTCTATATTCGTTTCAGTTACGGTTCATTCGTGTGAAGACCCGAAAACTGTTCAAACCGTAGCTACCGCCGTCCTCCTCTCTCGTCCTCGAAGGATCCGTCTCGTCCATCGTGTCTTACTTCACCTTCGATTCATGCAGATCTAGAAAACAAAAAACATCAACCAGAAGTTCCTACTAAAAACATGGAAAATGGTTTTTAAAAAAAAAAGTGGGCAAATGGACAGATATTTCAATGCATGCTTATAGAACTATCAGATCGACGTTCCAATAAGAATTATAATCAGTTCAGGGCGAAATTTTTTTACTGCTACACGTCTATACATGAGAGATTAGTGCCTTAGTTTTTGAAGGAGTGAGTCTTGAATGTTGGCAACTGACTCGGTTCCCGCTGTCGGACAGGTTCAAGCTTTTCGTCGTAGCGTGTCGTGAAGATTCTTGCCAAATGCTCCTCCTCAGGCTTTGCTGCTGCCAAGGTTAGCAAGATGAATTGTACCGAGTGACCCGGTAGTACGGTGACACGGAAAGGGTGTTCTTTATCTTAGTGTTGTTTGCAGATATCATCAGGATTTTGCACGCACGTAGATATCGGGATAAAAAATCTTTAATCACAGGGACATTCACTAGATCCATCCTTTGTTTATTGTGCATATATTACTTTGATTCTAAACTTTTCAATTTTGTCATTGTAATTCTATATCTCCAAGCGAAATTTTAGTATAGTCATTCCACCCAATTGTCTTATGAAATTGCTGATGCGGTGGCATCTAGCTGTCACCGGCCTGGACAGCTTTGCTTGAAATAACATGCTACGGGCAATATCCGTGAAGTCTGATTTATGGTACGCACTTGATAAAAATTGAAGACAAAAAAGGTACAAGCATTTAATGAAGAAAACCTTATGCACCATGAAGACAAAGAAGGCTAGAAAAGCTCACTGAAGAGTTCTCATCGCTTGTCTTCATCTATTTATTGTATTTTTTTCACTTGACTTTGTTTGAGTGCTTTCATAAGCTCTGTGGACTTTTTTTATTGCTTCATTTAATGTTGCCAAAGGAGTGTTCGAGATCTTCATGGCTCATCTAATGGGTGTGGTGTTTTGCTATTATATAAAGATAGAGGGTGAGTATTGTACATAGAGAAGACACCGGAAAGCATTCTAAGAACATTCTCTCCCTCGAACTTGTGTACTCGTTTCAAATTTCCAAGGTTATCATTATGTTTTTTTAGTTCTAACAGAAGGGACCGCAATAGAATCCCGCACAAAGCTTCACGACTCCATCGACAATAATTTGGAAAATTTACAACTGAATTTGCATAAGTATAATCAAGTTTAAATGGACTTGGTAATTTTTTTTCCTTTAAAGAATGCGCTATAATCATGCGATGTCCCATTTAACCATATCCCCTTCTATGTACTTATTTAGACTTTACGATATATAATCTGTTTAGCACGGGGGACAATCGAATTAACGGGAGAGAGGGAGGGTGGGGGACAAACGACAAATGGCGGATGATCGGACAGGAATCAATGCGGGCATCACCGTCTGCATCAGCCCTGTTAAAATGCCCCCACTTAGCTGTACGATCTTGACATTTTTGCTCGCGCAAAGAAGCTTTTTCTTCAATCGTGAAATTTGAAAGATCGACAAAAGCCTGAAGAGCGAGAAATATGAGAAATGTCCAGGAAAGTACGCGTTTCACACACAGGTGGGAAACAGAAATCTCTATAACGTATCTCAAAGGTGACATCGGGCCCATTTGGTTCGGTTTTTCGGGAATGCCATTGGGGAAATGCAAATATCTTTGAGGAAAAGAGGCTTTCGAAAATGTTAGACCGTTTGGTAAAATTTAGCATTGAAATGCAACTTAACATAAACACCGTTTGGCAAAATTTACATTTGGAATTAGCTTTGGTTATTTATTTATTATTTTTTTTAAGTCTGAAATCAAATTCCGGCGGCCGGCTATTGCCGGCCAACTGCCGGCCACCGCCGGACGGCCAGATCTGGCCGCCGGAGGTCGCGGATGCCAGATTTGGCCGTCCGGCGGCCAGATCTGGCCTCAAGACCGCCAGATCTGGCCTCGCCTGGTCGCCTGGTCTCGCGCGACCAGGTGACGCCTCGCGCGGACCTCAGCCGGCGTCGCCTGGCTTGCGCGTGCCAGGCGACGCCGCCTGAGGTCGCCCGACCTCAGGCCACCTCGCCTGAGGTTGTGCGACCTCAGGCGAGGCTTCTCGGCGGCCAGATCGCAGCTGAGCGCCGCCTGAGGCAAAGAAGAAGACGAACGGCGAAGAAGAAGGCGAATGGCGGAGGAGACGATGAATTACTTTACAGTTAGTGGGTGTTTCGGTTTTTGTTTCATTGGGCGGTTCTTTGCTTTTGTTGTTGTTGTTCTTTGGAGTGAAATTCGATTCGGGGATGTTTGAGTGATTGCTGTGTCACTGTTGTGACGCTGGGGTTGTCTTTGTTGTTGCAGGGGATGTGCTGCTTCACTGTGTGGTGGACGCGATTTTGGGAGCTCTGGGGCTTCCAGATATAGGGCAGATATTCCCGGATTCCGATCCCAAGTGGAAGGGTGCGCCTTCGTCTGTTTTCATCAAGGAAGCCGTGAGTTGACCCTGACCAACCTATTCTTTTTCCAACTCGCATGTTACGGGGCTTGCTTCGTTCGCTGATAATACTTTCGAACGTTGGATGTTTCGGTGCATAAGCATGGTTCTCAATGGAAGGTGATCTGACAAGGTAATGGCAGTTGACAATGTGTGGTTCATCTGTCGAGGGTTTCGCTGGGGTTTCTTCTTTACAAAATCCTCCCCTTGCCATGTTGATTGGCCGTGGTTAATTTTATCCCGCCGTTTGCTTGAGGATATAGACCAACTGCTGCTTGAGTTTTATGTGTCGTGTATGAATGAGTGAAGTGATGCACCTGAGATGAGGTCCGGATTTTGTTGGGCTCTTTGATGAGGGTTGACCTGAATAGTAATTAAGGTTATGTGCATAGGTCATTTCTGGGACATGAATAAGAGGTCAAGATGATCAAGATAGTTCCACTAGCAAAATCCTCTCCTTTACTGCAAGAATGAGTGTTTTAGAAGGTCAAACTTATTCTTGGCATAGTGTTATTATGCTCTTTTTTGTTGGAATTATTCCCGGTGTCCTTGTATGAGGACATGAATGGGCTCTGTGATGTTCCGTTGTTGTGCCTATATGTAATTGCTGACCTTTCCGTTTGTTAACTACGTCTTCTCCTTATCGAGCATGTGGGCACTTAAGACATTTTTACCATAGGGATAAGAATTAAGGAAACAGAGACTTGCTGGATGATGATCTTAAAAGTTTGTAGTTTGCCCCGTGGAGGGCTTCATAATGTTTTAGGGACGGCACTAGTCAGTGGAGGCAGTTTGTGGGTATTTAGTGTATTGCAACTTTAAGTGTAATGCACAAGTCATGGGTTGAAGATGGAAATTATTATATTTGCCCAGAATCTGCTTGAAGTGGATGTTTCATTCATTGCACAGTCATCTGTATTATTTGAATAGGAAGACTCATCTCTGCAGCTTCTGATAGCATAATCAGTGTATTCTACCTCGCTTTCAGTTTGTAAATATTAGCAATTTAACTTTGTTGATTTGTGTGATGGTACCTTCAGGTTCGGCTCATGCATGAGGCAGGCTATGAGATTGGAAACTTGGATGCCACCTTGATTCTCCAGAGACCAAAAGTCAGCCCGCACAAGGAAACCATCCGGCAAAACCTGTCACACCCCGATTCACAAGAAGAAGGGCATGACACGGCCGTCCTTTTTTCCAAAGGACGCAGCCTCAACGTAACCAAAATTTCAACCCGATATCAATATATATACATCCACATATATATATTTGACAAAAACGGGCAATTGGTTACAATATCAGAGTATATCTATAATCCACAAACATCAAAACATAAACCTTCTACAAAGACTAACTTATAAACTTATGAACTATGCATAAGCCATACCCAAAATTTCCACCAAAAACAAGTCCTCCCCGAACGAATGCTCACGCCTATTCGTGACTCGCTGAAGAATCTAAAAAACAAGTAGATGAGAGGAGTGAGCTACCACGGCTCAGTAAGTAACACATTTCTTCTAAGCGGATCGAGAAATCACTATGCACATTTTAAAACACAAACATAACTCACTTTATCATAATACCAAATCATAATTCAAATATCGAAAGCACCAATGGTCGAGTCCATTAGTCAATCTTGTAAAACATGCATCAATGGTCTATTCCATTGATTAATCTTATCAACTCATATCGATGGTCTACTCCATCGACCAAACTCAAATCATACGTCAATGGTTCACTCCATCGACCAATTCATGCTCAAATGTCTAACCATGGTCACGCGTAACGCCCGTGACAAAACGATCAAGATTCCCCCCTTGGCAAGGTCTCCACATATTATTAGTTGGTGGCTCGGCCCACAAGGATATCCTAGAATAGTATGCGCATACCCACACCCCTCAGGGTCCACAGAGACATTGAGCACCAACCACCAATTACAATATCCAGTAATCCAACATCAGAAAGAGAATCATACCACAACTCCAAATTTGATATATATAAATATCAAAACATTTTCTACAACATTTCAAAATTCTTTCACAAATATTTTCACAAATCCCTTTTTTTCACACAATCATTCAAATCAACGTCAAAATATAATTCATTTCGAACAACAAAAATATCAGTAATAGCTCGATCCTGTTTTATGTAACAAAACATGCTTTTTATCAACTCATAGAGCATTTAATCCACCACGTTTCTCAAAACATGAGTTTAAAATACAAAGAAGAAATAGTGTCACTCACCTGGGGAAAGCCAAAAATCAACTACGACGCTCACACGAACCGACGCATTCGGATTCCAAACAATTAACGGAAAAATATCAAAAAGCCGAGTAAAAAAATGATATTCTTATAATGACTCGCCTATACTAGGCCTATTAGTCAATAAACGACGCCTACGCGCCCCAAAAGTTCACCATTTAGCATAAACCCATCATTTTCAGCTAGGCGCGGCCCATGCGCCAACTTCGTCACGCCATAACTTCCTCCACAAAATTCCGTTTCAAGCCGTCTTATAGTCTTTAGAAAGCTCTCTTAACGTACAACAACAACCCCAACTCAGCCGCCCCAAAACAGTACCGGAAATAACAAAAAAAGAGACTCAAAGCCACTGTTCGCTACAGTACCAGATTGCGCCTCCAACTTAAAAATTCCGTTCCGAACAAACCGCAAGCTCAAATCACGATCCGAAAGATGCTATAGCTTCACAACATCCCAAAGTACCATTTCTAAAAAATTTACAGCTTAACAACTCAAAAATTGGGCTTCGCCACACAAATACCCAAGAAATTCGAATTTCGAGCCCTAATTGCGGCAATTGCTTCAAGCAAGTGATTAAAGGCTTCAATTTCTTACCGGCCTTGCAAAACACACTTGACTTGGCTTGATGAGGTGTCCGGGTCACGAGCGTGCCAAATTTTTTCCCTTTTTCCCTTTTTTCCTTTCTCTTCTTTCTCTCTTCTCCCCTGTTTTGCGTTTCCCCTGCTTCTGCCGATATTCTTCTCTTTCTCTCCGTCTTTCTCTCTTTTTATACTCAGCCGAAGCTTCTTCCGCTTTCCTTCAGCCTCCCTTTTTTGACTTTTCAACCTTTTCTATTTTTCTCTTCTTTTATTTTATTTCCTTACTTTAAAGCTCATATATTACAAAACCTATGTGAATTGCTCGGAGCAGATCCGACTGTTGTTAACCTCAAAGCAAAAACTCACGAGAAGGTAGAAAGCCTTGGAAAAAATACAAGAGAAAGAAATAATAATAATAAAATGTGAAAAAAATCAAAATATTATTAAAAAATGTCTACGTTAACACCATCTTGACATATCATGTAGGATGACTAGTATCCATATCAATGATTTTCAATCAAAATTAACAAAACATAAAAAGATTTAAGAATAAATTGACAAATTACAATAGATTTAGGCTTTTTTTTTTACTTCCCCCTTTTGCGGAGGAAGGTTGCAATATAGACTGCGTTGTTATACCACAACCACTGTTGTTGCTCGGAAATGGCGTTGTTCATGTGATTCCTTCCTTGAGATGTTTACCAAGCACCAATGCACATTGAAAGTGAACCATCAATCAACCGTCAGCTCTAACAATATTAATTGGGTGTACTTAGCAGAAGCCTAAATTGCTCTTTGTGGTGGTTGACTTGAATGCTAATTAAGGTATATTCACCGCTGCTTTAATGTCATGTGTTATGTATGAAGGAATGAAGCTTAGGCAGATTTATGATCCTGTACTTAAGATGGGGTCCGAATTTTGTAGGGCTGTCTGGGGTTGACCTGAACGCTAATGAAGATTATGCAGTTAGGTCATTTCAGAGGTCAAGATGATCAAAACTGTTCCACTAACAAAATTCTCTCCTTTACTGCTAGAATGAGTGCCTTAGAAGGTCAAAGTTATTTTGGGCGTGGCATGGTCTTGATCCTTTCCCAGTATCAAAGGGAATCTGTGTTGTCTCGATGTTGTGCCAATATGAAATTGCTGACCTTTCAGTTAGTTTAATTCGTCCTCTCCTTATCAAGCGCACTGGAACTTCAGATACTTCTATTGTAAGGTTAGTAAGAATTAAGATCACAAGCAGGTAGTAACGAGATTATGATCTTACAAATCTGTAGTCTAGCCCTGGAGAGGGCTTTGTATTTCTGTGGGAATGACACTAGTCAGCGGTGGCAGTTTTTGGTTACTTAGTTGCATTACGACTTTAAGCGTCATCGGTTGATGATGAAAATCTTCATATTTGCTCCTAATCTGCTTAAAGCAGACATTTCATTCATTATTCATAATTACCTTTGTCATGTGTATTCAAGCACTCGTCTCTACAGCTTCTGATAGTATCATAGTCAGTGTATTCCACCTCCTTACTTTCAGTTTGTAGAGATAAGCAATGCAACCTTGTCCATTTGCGTGATGGTACCCTCCGGTTCAGCTTATCCATGTCACACCCCAAAACCAACAAGAATGAGGGTGACACGGCCGTCCTTCCACTCAAAGGACACAGCCTTAAAACTCCCAAAATCCATCTATTAAAAGTCCCCACATCCATATCGCTCTCGTACCTACTCATCGTTAATCGAGGGACCTGAAAAACATTATAAAATAGAGGGGTGAGCAACCACGGCTCAGTGAGTAGTGCATCTCTTCTAAGCGGATCGAGCACCTACTATGCATATTTATAAAATCAAACCGCAACTCTTTTAACCAAAATATATGATATAACAAACATATAGTAATAAGAATAAATTTCATACGCTTCCACATAGCTATATTTATAGCAAAAATAATCATTTCATAATAACATCGAAATAAACATCAATGGTCTAATCCACTGATCAATCTCATTAATTCACACGCCAATGGTCCATTCCATTGGTTAATCTCATACCACACCAAACCCAGAAATATAACAAACCTTCAAGGCCAAAATATAACATTTTTTACTTTAACACAATATGTTCAAAACAAAAATATTCAAGATAACAATAAGCAAATGCCAATAGTCTAATCCATTGGTTAATCTCATAAAACATGCATCAATGGTCTATTCCATTGATTAATCTCATCAAACCACATATTGATAATCAAAGGAAATTACACGTCGATGGTCCAGCCCAACGACTAATCTCAAATTACATATCGATGGTCCATTCCATCGACTAATCTCAAATTACACATCGATGGTCCATTCCATCGACTAATCTCAAATTACACGTCGATGGTCCATTCCATCGACCCAACTCATATCACATGTCAATGGTCCACTCCATCGATCAATCCATTGCTCAATATCCAACCATGGTCACGATACAACGCCTAGTGACGAGGCGACCAAGATTCCCCCCCTGGCAAGGTCTCCACCTATTATTAGCCGGTGGCTTGGCCCACAAGGATATCCTAGAATAATATGCGCATACCCACAAGCCCCTTGCTGGGCTCACAGCGATATTGAGCATCCACATCAATCCAAAATAACACCATTCATAATTCTCAAACCAAATCCATAAATCATTTCATATATACCCAAAAGATTCGCAACTCAACTTATCCACCAAAAATACTTTTTTTTTTTTTGGTAAAGTCCACCAGAAATACTTTTCATAAAACATTTTCAAATAATTTCAAGACCCGTCTCATAAATCAATTTCAAATCAAATACATTTCAAAAAGCTTATTACAAATCAATATCTATATAACCTTCCATAAATCATTTCAAAGTCGAGCTTTTCGTGAAATGGTTTCACAAACCCAAAACATGTAATATTTCTCAACTCTGCTCATCAAACTTAATATATATATATTCATAAAAAGTTCTCGCACTATTTTCAAATATCAAAACTTAGTAAATGCCCGATTCAACTTTTCTGCAATAACATGCTTATTTATAACTCATAAAAATATCAAGTCTTTATCATTTTGAAGACATGAGCTTATAAATTCTTAGAAGAGATAGCACCACTCACCTGGGAAAGTCGGAAATCAACTACGACGCTCACTCGAACCAACGCACTCGGATCCCTAATGATTAACGGAAAAACATTATCAAAAGGCCGAGTAAAAATGATATTTGCATAACGACTCGTCTATACTAAGCTTATTTGTCAATAAAACGACACCTATGCGCCATGAAAACTCGCATTTATCGAAAACTCATCAATTTCCCGCAAGCCGCAACCCATGCGCTAACTTTGTCGCGCCATAACTTCCTCCACAAAATTCCGTTTTAAGCCGTCTTACAATCTTTAGAAAGCTCTCTTAACGTACAACAACAACCCTAACTCAACCACCCCAAAACAGTACTGAAAACAACAAAAAAACAAGCTCGAAGCTTACTGTTCGCTACAGTACCAGCATGCACCCCGACTTCAAAATTCGTTCGGACAAACCGCAGCTCAAATCACGATCCGTAAGATCTATAGCTTCACAACATCTCAAAGTACCATTCCTACAAAAATACGCAGCTTAACGACTCAAAAATCATACTTCGCCGCTCAATTTTCCCAAAATTCCGAATTTCAAACCCTAGGTCCGAAATTACTCTAATTGGACGAATGGGCGGCACGAGCGCTTATCGGGCGTTGCATTACGTGGCTTGGCAAGGCTCCCATGATGAGAACGCGCGAAACCTCTCTTTTTCTTTTCTCTTCTCCTTCTTCTTCTTCTTCTCTCTTTCTTCTTCTCCGCATTCGATCTCTCTGCCGTTTCTCTCTCCCCTTCTTTCCTTCTCTCTTTCCCTTTTATCTCCTCCTTTTTCTTTTCTTTTTCCCCTTTTTTTTTTCTGTCTTTTCTTTCTCTCTCTCTCTCTCTCTCTTCTCTTTTCCCTCTCCCGAAAACTCTCGATTCCTCTCTCTCTCTCTTGAAACTTCTACCTTTTTCTTTTCTTTTTGACTGGGTCAAAACCCATATTTTACAATCCACAAGGCAGGTTATGAGTTTGGAAACTTGGATGCTACCTTCATTCTCCAGAGACCAAAAGTCAGCCCAAACAGTCAGCCCAAACAGGGAAGCTATCAGGAAAAACGTGTGAGTTGCTCGGAGAAGATCCGACCTCTATTATATTTAAAACAAAAACTGACGAGAAGGTTGATAACCTTGGAGAAAACTGGAGTATTGCAGCTCATACTGTAGTTCTCCTTATGCAGAAGTGGAGGGTATGTCGACATCACATGCCATTAAACATCTGCAGCTCTTTATTTTTGGAGCATCAAATGGTAAGTTGAGTCTGAGAGAATAGAATGTTAATTACACTTCCCCTAAGTGAGCAGTAAAGTCCAATCTTTCCTGAACATGTGCGGTTCACTGATGGCAAGTCATCTGGATTCAGCAACTCGTGTTGAACCAGTTACGCACACGATTTGCTGACCAGCTCTCTAGACAGGCCATAGTGAGCTTGTAGCCATTCTTTCACACGCTCTTCAAGAATGAATTTGTGACTAGGATCTAGACCATCAACCAAAGAAGTGGATATGTATCTACCAAAATTCATCAAAGTTACCTGCTAAGATAAGATTATGGTCTTATTGGCTGTGATCACTGTAAGCTTTGCTTAGTTATAAACAAGGCGAAGATCGAATTAACGGGAGGGCGGGTGGGTGAGGACAAAAGGCAAAAGGCGGACGATCGAACAGGGATGTTTGAGTGATTGCTGTGTCACTGTTGTGACGCTGGGGTTGTCTTTGTTGTTGCAGGGGATGTGCTGCTTCACTGTGTGGTGGACGCGATTTTGGGAGCTCTGGGGCTTCCAGATATAGGGCAGATATTCCCGGATTCCGATCCCAAGTGGAAGGGTGCGCCTTCGTCTGTTTTCATCAAGGAAGCCGTGAGTTGACCCTGACCAACCTATTCTTTTTCCAACTCGCATGTTACGGGGCTTGCTTCGTTCGCTGATAATACTTTCGAACGTTGGATGTTTCGGTGCATAAGCATGGTTCTCAATGGAAGGTGATCTGACAAGGTAATGGCAGTTGACAATGTGTGGTTCATCTGTCGAGGGTTTCGCTGGGGTTTCTTGTTTACAAAATCCACCCCTTGCCATGTTGATTGGCCGTGGTTAATTTTATCCCGCCGTTTGCTTGAGGATATAGACCAACTGCTGCTTGAGTTTTATGTGTCGTGTATGAATGAGTGAAGTGATGCACCTGAGATGAGGTCCGGATTTTGTTGGGCTCTTTGATGAGGGTTGACCTGAATAGTAATTAAGGTTATGTGCATAGGTCATTTCTGGGGCATGAATAAGAGGTCAAGATGATCAAGATAGTTCCACTAGCAAAATCCTCTCCTTTACTGCAAGAATGAGTGTTTTAGAAGGTCAAACTTATTCTTGGCATAGTGTTATTATGCTCTTTTTTGTTGGAATTATTCCCCGTATCCTTGTATGAGGACATGAATGGGCTCTGTGATGTTCCGTTGTCGTGCCTATATGTAATTGCTGACCTTTCCGTTTGTTAACTACGTCTTCTCCTTATCGAGCATGTGGGCACTTAAGACATTTTTACCATAGGGATAAGAATTAAGGAAACAGAGACTTGCTGGATGATGATCTTAAAAGTTTGTAGTTTGCCCCGTGGAGGGCTTCATAATGTTTTAGGGACAGCACTAGTCAGTGGTGGCAGTTTGTGGGTATTTAGTGTGTTGCAACTTTAAGTGTAATGCACAAGTCATGGGTTGAAGATGGAAATTATTATATTTGCCCAGAATCTGCTTGAAGGGGATGTTTCATTCATTGCACAGTCATCTGCATTATTTGAATAGGAAGACTCATCTCTGCAGCTTCTGATAGCATAATCAGTGTATTCTACCTCCTTGCTTTCAGTTTGTAAATATTAGCAATTTAACTTTGTTGATTTGTGTGATGGTACCTTCAGGTTCGGCTCATGCATGAGGCAGGCTATGAGATTGGAAACTTGGATGCCACCTTGATTCTCCAGAGACCAAAAGTCAGCCCGCACAAGGAAACCATCAGGCAAAACCTATGTGAATTGCTCGGAGCAGATCCGACTGTTGTTAACCTCAAAGCAAAAACTCACGAGAAGGTAGATAGCCTTGGAGAAAACCGGAGTATAGCAGCTCATACTGTGGTTCTCCTTATGCGGAAGTGAATGGTGTGCGGATATCACGCCCCTTTAAACAACTG
Organism: Eucalyptus cladocalyx; assembly: GCA_017140615.1. Classification (NCBI taxonomy): domain Eukaryota; kingdom Viridiplantae; phylum Streptophyta; class Magnoliopsida; order Myrtales; family Myrtaceae; genus Eucalyptus; species Eucalyptus cladocalyx. Next base: position 8,229,680 of record CM029520.1, on the reverse strand, counting down.
CAGCTCTTCATTTATGTAGCATCAAAGGGTAAGAGGATAAAATAATAGAATGTTAATTACACTTTCCCCATGTGAGCAATAAAGTCCAACCTTTCCTGAACACGTGCGGTGCACTAATAGTAAGTCAGCAATATACGTCTTATCATATCTGCAGCTCATGTCCAAATGTTGTAACTTATGGATGGCAAGTCATGTGGGTTCAGCATCTTGTGTTGAACCAGTTTCATACCGATTTGCTGACTGACTCTGGGGACAGGCCATGGTGAGCTTGTAGCCATTCTTTCAGACGGCCTCTTCATGATTGGATTTGTAACAAGGATCTAGATCATCAAGCAGAGAAGTGGATATGAATTCACCAAAATTCATCAAAGTAACCTGGTAGATAAGATTATGGTCTTACTGGCTATGATCATCGTAAGCTTTTCCTAGTTATATACTGGGTGAAGATTGCTAGAAAGAAAGACTCGAAAGGACCACCATAAAGCCGAAGGCTTCTGATAATCATGGACACAATATGTATACTTCTCTGCCTCTTTCCAATTTACGTGGCCAGTATGAATCTCATCACTGCTGGTTCGGAGAAGATTGAGTGAGGATGATCCTCCATAATAAGTTTGTTAACCAGGATGGTATATGCAAGTAAAGACAGTGTCTTCAAAGATGAACGAAAGAGCATCCCCTGATCCTTCCGTGGCTCCATTTTTTTCTTCAACTTATTTTATAGGGGAATATATGCTGTCAAAGACGAGGGTTATAGCGATGTCATCAAATACTTCCAAACAACTCAATGAAGTAGAAGATCCATTTTTCAGTAAATTAGATAAGAACTGCGCTGGATTAGTTAAATGGTCTATTTCGGTTCGTGCTTATCGATCAAATTTAAGCAAACCCAAAAAAGGCGGTTAATGCAAGTTTTTTAATAAGAAAGTGACAACACAAATCGTTTTCGGCTGGATTCAGCAACTCGTGTTGAACCAGTTACGCACACGATTTGCTGACCAGCTCTCTGGACAGGCCATAGTGAGCTTGTAGCCATTCTTTCACACGCTCATCAAGAATGAATCTGTAACTAGGATCTAGACCATCAACCAAAGAAGTGGATATGTATCTACCAAAATTCATCAAAGTTACCTGCTAAGATAAGATTATGGTCTTATTGGCTGTGATCACTGTAAGCTTTGCTTAGTTGTAAACAAGGTGAAGATCGAATTAACGGGAGGGAGGGAGGGTGAGGACAAAAGGCAAAAGGCGGACGATCGAACAGGAATCAAAGTGGACATCACTGTCTGCATCATCCCTCTCAAAATGCCACCACTTGGCTATACGATTTAGACATTTTTGCTCGCGCAAAGAAGCTTTTTCTTCAATCGTGAAATTTGACCAATCGAAAAAGGCCAGAAGGGCGAGAAATTGGGAAATTTCTGGGAAAGTATGCGTTTCACACGCTGGCGAGAAACATGAGATCTCCGTAACATCTCTCGATGGTGATGTCGTCACCTCCATAATCTTTGATAGGATCACATCTCTCTAGTTAATATCACAAAAAATTTTAAATTAATATACATGTGACAAATTCACTCAAAATTAATTTTTGGATCATAAAAAATTCTAAATGACAAACGAAGGGTACACCGATTAATTGTTACGTGTCACTCAATTTAAAAATTTGACGGAAATTAATAGAGAATAAACTTATCTTAGGTATATTGGTAATTTTAGATAAATTTGTCGTATAATTGAGAATTTTTTTATGATATTAACTTTCTCTCTCTCTCTCTCTTTTTTCCCTCTTTCATTTTTTGGATTGTTGTGTTCCTTGAAGTTGATGTTGAAGTCAATGTCTAAGTCAATGAATTATTATTAATCTAATCTGATGACATCAGTGAGAATTGCTGGCAGCGATGGAACATTTTAGCTATGTGACATCCACCGCACATTCCATAGTCACTAAAAACAATCGTTTACCGAAATGGAATACATAATGGATCTTACATACCTTGAGCTCCTCAACTGAAAACCAATCTCTCTATATATACACCCTACGCACATACAAGTACCGAACGACGCAATAAAAGCTCAATATTCTCGAAAAGGTACTCGGCTCGTTCGTGTTCACAGGGCGTAATCAACCTTTCTTATTCAATCCTCCCCGGTGCACAAACCAAGTCCTGATTCGGTCTGGAAGCACAAAGAATTTTAACATATGACACACAGTAATATGTGAATGGCATAGGATGGTATGCTTGATAGGCTTTGAGATTGGCGACTTGATCCTCGTTTTTCTTGCCCTCTTCTTTCTTGCCCCCGTCTTTCTTGCCATCGTCTTCCTTAGCTCGTCCAACGCTCACGATTTCTGTGTGCCAAGATTTCCTCAGTTTGTTCACCACCTTGACTGGGTCGAAATCGCCGGATACCGTTAGTTTGTTGTCCTTCAAGTCCATAGCCAGAGATCCAATCCCTGGAAAGCATTATGTAAACAAAGGTTAGCGATAGAGCCGAACATTTCAAACAAAAGATGATTGATTATTACAGTGACGATTTGAACATTCAGTGGGAGAATGAAGGGAAAAAACAGAGAGGGAGAGAGTTCAATACCTTTAAAACCAGAAACTATTCGCATGGCCTTGTTCCTGTCTCTGTCATCATGTAGATCCACTTTCACTACCAACTTCTGCAAAAGTTCGAGAAAAGCAAAACCCAGTTGGATTTTGAGTAAATATCAATTTCTATTTTAGGGATAGTAAGAATTAAGAACACAGGTACTTGCTAGATGATGAACTTGCAAGTCTGTCGTCTTGCCCTACAGGGGTCTTCATATTGCTGTAGGAATGGCACTTGTCAGCAGCGGCAGTTTTTGGTTACTTAGTCGCATTGCAACTCTAAGCGTCATGGGTTGATGATGAAAATCTTCAAAGTTGCCCATAACCATAATCTGCTTAAAGCAGATATTACAATCATTATTCATAATTACCTGTCTCGTGTATTCGAGCACTCCTCGCTGCAGCTTCTGATAGTGAAGTCAGTGTATTCTACCGCTTTGCTTTCAGTTTGTAAAGATTAGCAATGTAACTTTGTCCATTTGTGTGAACCCTGGCAGGCTCATGCACGAAGCGATTTATGAGGTAGGAAACTTGGATGCCACCTTGATTGTTCAGAGACTCCATACAAGGAAGCCATCAGGACCTTAAAGCAAAAACTCATGAGAAGGTCGATAGCGTTGGAGAAAACCGAGTATTGCAGCTCATAACTGTGGTTCTCCTTATGCAGAAGTGAAGGTTATTCGGAACTCACATGCCATTAAACATCTGCAGCTCTTCATTTCTGGAGCATCAAATGGTAAGTTGAGTCTTAAGAGAACAGAATGTTAATTACTCCTTACCTAAGCGAGCAAAAAAGTCCAATCTTTCCTGAAAATGTGCGGTTCACTGATAGTAAGTCTGCAATATACGTCTCACCATATCTGCAGCTTATGTCCAAATGTTGCAACTTATTTATAGCAAGTCATTTGGATTCTGCGTCTTGTGTTGAACCAGTTACACACATGATTTGCTGACCAGCTCTCTGGACAGGCCATGGTGAGCTTGTAGCCATTCTTTCACACACCGTCTTGATGAATGAATTTGTGACTAGGATCTAGATCATCACCCAAAGAAGGGGATAGGGATCTACCGAAATTCATCAAAGTTACCTGTTAGTTAAGTTTATCGTCTTACTGGCTGTGATCATTACAAGCTTTGCTTAGTTATAAACAGGGTGAAGATTGCTAGAAGGAAAGACTCGAAAGATCCACCATTTAGCCAAAGGCTTTTGATAATCTAGGGCGCAATATGTATATTTCTCTGCCTCTTTCCAATAGCTGGTTGGTGTGACTCTCATCAGCGACATCCATTGCTGCTGGTTCGGAGAAGATTGAGTGAGAGTGATCTGCCATTATAATTTTTTTAACCAGGTTGGTATGGTATGCAGGTACATACAATGTCTTCAAAGATGAACAAAAGAGAATCCCCTGATTCATCCTTGGCCCCTGTGCCTGGCACATCGAGTCTGCAAATAATGATCAAAGAAGTTTGGTTAAGAAGAATATAAGCTCCCTTTTTCCTTCAACTTAGGAGAATACATATGCAATCAAAGATAAGGATGGTAGGGAGTGTCATCCTATACTTGCCAAATGATGCAATGAAACAGAAGTTTTCTTTTTCTTCTTGTTTAATTAGATAAGAATGGCGCTGGTTAGTTAATTTGGCTCATCCGTGGTTGACGCATGTGATCAAATTTACGAAAACAACACAAGAAAATGACAATAATTTTTCGCATGCAAGGTCTAAGGCCACACTTTCGTATCTTGGTTTGGTTAAGAAGTTTTCGTCAAACTCCAGCGAGTATATCCTTCAGCTTGCCTGAAGTCACTTGACTTGACCAGTCACCAGAATTTACCATAAGCCAAATCAATGACCAAGGCAACGAGTTAGCAGCATGGATCACATTAGTATTTGACCTTACACTTTTTAAGAATTTTATTGTTTAGCAGAATAACCTTCAAGAGATTGTGAGGCTAGATTATGACAAGAAGCTGCTGAAGAAATACACGGTACGTTCATCAGCTAACTGCAGCTGCTGCTACAGCATATGGACATTGAATCATACTGCGATTGATATGAAGGATAGCTGTTTTTGCCTGCAGATTGTTTAATATATCAAGCAAAAAAGAGTTTAAAACACCCACTACAGTCCCTGAAAACAATCGTTTGCGGAATAATCAATTCCTCAACTGAGGAACAATCTCTCTACAGATACACCCTACGTGCATACAAGTACGAAAGACGCAATATAAACCTAATGTTCTAGAAATGGTACTCCACTTGTTCTTGTGTTCATAAGGCATAATCAACCTTACTTATTCAATCCTAGTGCACAAACCAAGTCCTGAATCGGTCCGGAAGCACAAAGAATTTTAACATATGACGCAATTCGCAGCTTCTTGGTGGGGCACTTTGTAATATGTTTGATGGGCTTTTACGAGATTGGCAACTTGATCGTCCTTCTTGCCCTCTTCTTTCTTGCCCCGTCTTTCTTCCCATCATCTTCCTTAGCTGGTCCAGCGCTCACGATTTCTGTGTGCCAAGATTTCCTCAGTTTCTTAACCACCACGACCGGGTCAATATGGCCAGATACCGTTAGTTTGTTGTATTTGTGTCCATAGTCAGATACCCAATCCCAACGACGGCTCTCGAAAACCTCACCTTTCCGTACACTTTCCCTGCTGAATTGTTGCTTCCCAGGGGATTCTCGTCCTGCATCTGCCCCTCAGCCCCTCTGTCTCTGGAGCACGATTAAATTGAGAGTACAGGTCAATTTTCACAGCGAAACAGACGATTTCCAGGAAGAATTGGGGACGATGATCAGGCTTCTGGCAACCGGAACCGTGACGACGACGGAGAAGGGACCGTACTTGGACCGATCCTGAAGCAGCAGTCCGTCGAATCTACCGAAAAAAATCGACGCAACAGATGGAAGCTTGAGGAGAAGCCGGGGGCGAAGGCGGCCAGGCCGGCGGTGAGCCAGGGCGAGTGTTGAGGTAATTATCGTCGACCAAGAAAGTCAAGGTCTTCATCACCATCGGGAAGTGGAAAGGGAGGGAGGGAGGGAAGGGGACTGTGAATGAATTGAGCGAGATGGAGATCGTTTGTTTCCTGATTTCGGCTTTCTCAAGTTCCCCGTCGACCGAGCTGATGACTCCCTCCTCCCCCCGAAATTCGCATTATTAAAGAAACAATGCTTCGCTAACTGTACCGTTAGCTTGGAAAAAAGACGATCAATCCGCGGCAACACATTCTTTACTACAGATTTGTGTTTTGCTTGGAAATTTCCACTGGTTTGTGTCGGAGACAGGCAAATTTTGCTTTGACAGCCACACCCGTGTTAGTACAACCCTGTTTCAGAACCGGACAAGATAAGTCGAACGCGGCGCTGCTTTCCACGCGTTTATCTTAACGGCATCCGTCGGCTACATTTCCTAGAATCCGACAGGGGTCTTCCCATGTCGAGTCTTCTCTGGTTCGGGCAAAAGCTTAACAATCCGGTTCTATATTCGTTTCGGTTATGGTTCTGTTCAGGTGAAGACCCGAAAACTGTTCAAACCGTAGCTACCGCCGTCCTCCTCTCTCTGTCCTCGAAGGATCCGTCTCGTCCATTGTGTCTCATTTCACCTTCGATTCATGCAGATCTAGAAAACAAAAAACATCAACCAGAAGTTCCTACTAAAAACATGGAAAATGGTTTTAAAAAAAAAAAAGTGGGCAAATGGACAGATATTTCAATGCATGCTTACAGAACTATCAGATCGACGTTCTAATAAGAATTAGAATCAGTTCAGGGCGAAATTTTTTTACTGCTACACGTCTATACATGAGAGATTAGTGCCTTAGTTTTTGAAGGAGTGAGTCTTGAATGTTGGCAACTGACTCGGTTCCCGCTGTCGACAGGTTCAAGCTTTTCGTCGTAGCGTGTCGTGAAGATTCTTGCCAAATGCTCCTCCTCAGGCTTTTGCTGCTGCCAAGGTTAGCAAGATGAATTGTACCGAGTGACCCGGTCGTACGGTGACACGGAAATGGTGTTCTTCATCTTAGCGTTGTTTGCAGATATTGTTAAATATGTCTCGAGTTTAAGCCCAAAGCGAAAAGCCAAATTTTGAAATAAATTGAAATAAAGAAAGATTGGTGTATTTGGAAGTTTGGCTTGAAATAGGAAAGTCCAAACTTGGACTTGGACGTGCGAACCAAGACAAAAGAAATAAAAAGGAGGAAGAAGTCCTCTCCTCTGCACGCATGAAGATCTCCACGTGAAGTCAAGATAGGAAAGTAGTGGGCCCAAGGTCAAAGGTTTGACCTTGGGCACACCCACGTATAAAATAGAATTTTTACGTGGGTTTCTTGCTTCCTTCTTTCGTTGGTTGGGTTGGAAGGCCGAAACCCTATGTAGAAGTCGCAGAAGGGAGCCGCGAAAGAGGTTTCTTCTTGGGGTGTTGCTATTGCACCCGTACGAGAGAAAAGGAGGAGCCGCATATCTTCAAGCTGAAGCGCGATCAAGAAAATGAGTTCTTTTTCAGCGTTTGTTTTTGAGCTTGTGTGATAATTTTGTGCCGAGACTTGGGTTTGGGTTAAATTGGGGTTTGGGAAACACCGAGAGAGTGTTTAAGTGACTTGAGTGTGTAATCTCCTTGTATCGCTTGATCTATAGTGAAATTCGCTGTTGTTCTTCCCGTGGACGTAGATCTTTACGACTGAACCACGTAAATCTGGTATCCGATTTATTTTTCTTCTTCCGTCTATATTTTGTTTGATCGCTCGCCCCATCGCAACAAGTGGTATCAGAGCCAGGTTTGGCTGAGTTGAAGCGAATCGATGGCGACAGAAGAAGTAAAAGTGAAAATCAACAGATTTGATGGGAATGATTTTAGTTTCTGGAAGATGCAGATTGAAGATTATCTTTACCAGATAAATTTGCACTTGCCTTTATTTGGGGAGAAACCAGAGACGATGAAGCAAGCTGATTGGGATTTGCTGGATAGACGAGCTATGGGTGTTATTCGACTGACGTTGGCTCGTAACGTCGCGTTTAACATCCTGAAGGAGAAGACCACTGCTGATTTGATGCAAGCCCTGTCAGATATATACGAGAAGCCCTCTGCGATCAACAAGGTCTGTTTGATGCGACGTCTATTTAACTTGAAGATGAAAGAATGTGCGTCAGTTGTTGATCATATTAATGAATTTAATGTGATTGTTAGTCAATTGAGTTCAGTTGAGATTGATTTTGAAGATGAGGTACGTGCTTTGATTCTATTATCCTCATTGCACGATAGTTGGAATACTACCGTTACTGTCATTAGTAATTCCTCTGGGTCAACAAGTTTGACGTTTGATGGGGTTCGAGATTTGATTCTGAGCGAGGACATTCGTAGAAGAGAATCTGGCGAATCTGTATCTACTGCTCTAGTAGGTGAAAATAGAGGAAGATCTGTAACACGTATGGGTAATGGTAGTACTAATATGAACAGGCGTAGTCAATCTAGGATTGCTAATGTTGTCTGTTGGAGCTGTGGCAAGAGGGGGCATCTTAGAAGGGATTGCCTTAAGCTGAAGAATGAGAAGGGTAAGGGAATTATGGTTGATTCTGCAGATAATGTTGCAGCTGTAGCAGATAATGCTGATTATGTCTTGTCTGTCACTGATTATTCATCGTTTGATGGATGGGTTATGGATTCTGGTTGTTCTTTTCATGTCACACCAAATAGAAATTGGTTTATTACTTATCAATGCACGGGTAGTGGTAAAGTCCAATTAGGGAACAACGCTAAGTGCGATGTTGTGGGTGTTGTGATGTTAAAATCAGAATGCATGATGGTATTGTGATGACATTGACTGGAGTGAGGCATATTCCAGAATTGAAAAAGAACTTAATTTCCTTGGGTGCCATAGATTCAGTTGGTTGCAGGTATTCTTCAAAAGGTGGAGTTCTGAAGGTTGTTCGAGGTACCCTGGTGATAATGAAAGGAATCAAACACGATGGCCTATATAAACTTTAAGGTGAGACAGTGATAAATTTCGCTGCAAAGACGTCGGATGCATTTGTTCGAGAGTCTATTGGCTGCTCGAGGAAGACCTGGGTGTTTGTGCCAAGGCACAAGTTTGATGCTGGTGTCAGGATCTCGCAGTCAAGAGCTTTGATCGAGACGGAGACTGGTAAGTCGATCAAGCATGTGCGGACTGACAATAGCATGGAGTTTTGCTCAGAGCTGACAAATAAATTCTGCATGAAAGAGGGTATAGTGAAACACCGCACTAGTGCTAATAAATCATAACAATTTGTAGAATTGATGAGCAGAACATTACTAGAGATGGCCCGAAAAATTATCTCTAGTGCTGGTATGGCTAGGAGATTATTAGCTGATGTGCTAAGTACGGTAAGCTACCTGGCGAATAGATCCCCATCAACTGCTATTGAATGGCGAACTCCTGATGGAGAAGTGTTGTCAGGTAACGTTGCTGATTATTCTATTCTTAGAATGCCTGGTTGCCTGTGTTATTTTCGAGTGAGTGATGGTAAGCTCGATGGGAGGGCTAGATGCATATTCCATGGCTATGCACAAGGTGAGTGGGGCGATCAGTTGTGGTGCTCAAATATAAATTCACCTGTTAATAGCAGAGAAGTTACCCTTGATGAGTCTCAAGTACTTCTGGCTAGGAGTGATTATAGCAATGTTAATACGGATCTGGACGGTGTTCAGCTTGAGGTGGAGTTGCAACCAGAAACTCTTGAGGTAGCGAGTACGAGTAGTAGCAAAGTAATCGACACATATGGTGCTCATAGCGAGGTGGAGCCTGTAGAGCCAACAGTTGCTATAACTGCTGAAATTAACAAGGTATGTTTTCGATATCCTGACAGATATGGATGCAACAATGGTTTTGCTTTATCTGCTATTAAGGAGGTTATGTCGAAAAATCCTTGCGGAGCAGTTAAAGGTGCATGTGAAGTTGGTATTCTAATGAGGTCCTCAGTTATGGCGAAGTTCAAGAGGCTTGAACTTGGATAATATTTGTGGCGGTTGAGCCCATCGAGGAGCTATGGGAAAGTAGCAGCAGAATTTGAATTTTTTGCGAAGCGATTGTAATTTGGCTCAAACGTCGAGCCAATGTGGAGATTGTTAAATATGTCTCGAGTTTAAGCCCAAAGCGAAAAGCCAAATTTTGAAATAAATTGAAATAAAGAAAGATTGGTGTATTTGGAAGTTTGGCTTGAAATAGGAAAGTCCAAACTTGGACTTGGACGTGTGAACCAAGACAAAAGAAATAAAAAAGGAGGAAGAAGTCCTCTCCTCTGCACGCATGAAGATCTCCACGTGAAGTCAAGATAGGAAAGTAGTGGGCCCAAGGTCAAAGTTTGACCTTGGGCACACCCACGTATAAAACAGAATTTTTACGTGGGTTTCTTGCTTCCTTCTTTCGTTGGTTGGGTTGGACGGCCGAAACCCTACGTAGAAGTCGCAGAAGGGAGCCGCGAAAGAGGTCTTCTTCTTGGGGTGTTGCTATTGCACCCGTACAAGAGAAAAGGAGGAGCCGCATATCTTCAAGCTGAAGCGCGATCAAGAAAATGAGTTCTTTTTCAGCGTTTGTTTTTGAGCTTGTGTGATAATTTTGTGCCGAGACTTGGGTTTGGGTTAAATTGGGGTTTGGGAAGTGTGTAATCTCCTTGTATCGCTTGATCTATAGTGAAATTCGCTGCTGCTCTTCCCGTGGACGTAGGTCTTTACGACTGAACCACGTAAATCTGGTGTCCGATTTATTTTTCTTCTTCCGTCTATATTTTGTTCGATCGCTTGCCCCATCGCAACAGATATCATCAGGATTTTGCACGCACGTAGATATCGAGATAAAAAATCTTTAATCACAGGGACATTCACTAGATCCATCCTTTGTTTATTGTGCATATATTACTTTGATTCTAAACTTTTCAATTTTGTCATTGTAATTCTATATCTCCAAGCGAAATTTTAGTATAGTCCTTCCACCCAATTGTCTTATGAAATTGCTGATGCGGTGGCATCTAGCTATCACCGGCCTGGACAGCTTTGCTTGAAATAACATGCTACGGGCAATTTCTGGGCAGCAACCGGCCGGAAGTGTTAGAATAATATAAACTCGATTGTTGAAGAATTGAGTATGTTGGTTATTGAGCTCAAGATTTGATTGTTAGTAAAAGAATGCCTTGATTTATTTGGGTGTCGGGAGGAATGAAAATGAATCCGTGAAGTCTGATTTATGGTACGCACTTGATAAAAATTGAAGACAAAAAAGGTACAAGCATTTAATGAAGAAAACCTTATGCACCATGAAGACAAAGAAGGCTAGAAAAGCTCACTGAAGAGTTCTCATCGCTTGTCTTCATCTATTTATTGTATTTTTTTCACTTGACTTTGTTTGAGTGCTTTCATGAGCTCTGTGGACTTTTTTTATTGCTTCATTTAATGTTGCCAAAGCAGTGTTCGAGATCTTCATGGCTCATCTAATGGGTGTGGTGTTTTGCTATTATATAAAGATAGAGGGTGAGTATTGTACATAGAGAAGACACCGGAAAGCATTCTAAGAACATTCTCTCCCTCGAACTTGTGTACTCGTTTCAAATTTCCAAGGTTATCATTATGTTTTTTTAGTTCTAACAGAAGGGACCGCAATAGAATCCCGCACAAAGCTTCACGACTCCATCGACAATAATTTGGAAAATTTACAACTGAATTTGCATAAGTATAATCAAGTTTAAATGGACTTGATAATTTTTTTCCTTTAAAGAATGCGCTATAATCATGCGATGTCCCATTTAACCATATCCCCTTCTATGTACTTATTTAGACTTTACGATATATAATCTGTTTAGCACGGGGGACAATCGAATTAACGGGAGAGAGGGAGGGTGGGGGACAAACGACAAATGGCGGATGATCGGACAGGAATCAATGCGGACATCACCGTCTGCATCAGCCCTGTTAAAATGCCCCCACTTAGCTGTACGATCTTGACATTTTTGCTCGCGCGAAGAAACTTTTTCTTCAATCGTGAAATTTGAAAGATCGACAAAAGCCTGAAGAGCGAGAAATATGAGAAATGTCCAGGAAAGTACACGTTTCACACACGGGTGGGAAACAGAAATCTCTAGAACGTATCTCAAAGGTGACATTGGGCCCATTTAGTTCAGATTTTGGAGAATGTCATTGGGAGAATGCAAATATCTTTGAGAAAAAGAGGCTTTCGGAAATGTTAGACCGTTTGGTAAAATTTAGCATTGAAATGCAACTTAACATAAACACCGTTTGGCAAAATTTACATTTGGAATTAGCTTTGGTTATTTTTTATTTTTTTTAAAGTCTGAAATCAAATTCCGGCGGCCGGCCACTGCCGGCCAACCGCCGGCCACCGCCGGACGGCCAGATCTGGCCGTCGCCGGACCGCCAGATCTGGCCGCCGGAGGTCGCGGATGCCAGATCTGGCCTCGCGCGGACCTCAGCCGAGGCTTCTCGGGCGCCGCCTGAGGCAAAGAAGAAGACGAACGGCGAAGAAGAAGGTGAACGGCGGAGGAGACGATGAATTACTTTACAGTTAGTGGGTGTTTCGGTTGTTGTTTCATTGGGCGGTTCTTTGCTTTTGTTGTTGTTGTTCTTTGGAGTGAAATTCGATTCGGGGGTGTTTGAGTGATTGCTGTGTCACTGTTGTGACGCTGGGGTTGTCTTTGTTGTTGCAGGGGATGTGCTGCTTCACTGTGTGGTGGACGCGATTTTGGGAGCTCTGGGGCTTCCAGATATAGGGCAGATATTCCCGGATTCCGATCCCAAGTGGAAGGGTGCGCCTTCGTCTGTTTTCATCAAGGAAGCCGTGAGTTGACCCTGACCAACCTATTCTTTTTCCAACTCGCATGTTACGGGGCCTGCTTCGTTCGCTGATAATAGTTTCGAACGTTGGATGTTTCGGTGCATAAGCATGGTTCTCAATGGAAGGTGATCTGACAAGGTAATGGCAGTTGACAATGTGTGGTTCATCTGTCGAGGGTTTCGCTGGGGTTTCTTCTTTACAAAATCCTCCCCTTGCCATGTTGATTGGCCGTGGTTAATTTTATCCCGCCGTTTGTTTGAGGATTAAGATAGACAACTGCTGCTTGAGTTTTATGTGTCGTGTATGAATGAGTGAAGTGATGCACCTGAGATGAGGTCCGAATTTTGTTGGGCTCTTTGATGAGGGTTGACCTGAATCGTAATTAAGATTATGTGCTTAGGTCATTTCTGGGGCATGAATAAGAGGTCAAGATGATCAAGATAGTTCCACTAGCAAAATCCTCTCCTTTACTGCAAGAATGAGTGTTTTAGAATGTCAAACTTATTCTTGGCATAGTGTTATTATGCTCTTTTTTGTTGGAATTATTCCCGGTGTCCTTGTATGAGGACATGAATGGGCTCTGTGATGTTCCGTTGTTGTGCCTATATGTAATTGCTGACCTTTCCGTTTGTTAACTACGTCTTCTCCTTATCGAGCATGTGGGCACTTAAGACATTTTTACCATAGGGATAAGAATTAAGGAAACAGAGACTTGCTGGATGATGATCTTAAAAGTTTGTAGTTTGCCCCGTGGAGGGCTTCATAATGTTTTAGGGACAGCACTAGTCAGTGGTGGCAGTTTGTGGGTATTTAGTGTATTTCAACTTTAAGTGTAATGCACAAGTCACGGGTTGAAGATGGAAATTATTATATTTGCCCATAATCTGCTTGAAGCGGATGTTTCATTCATTGCACAGTCATCTGTATTATTTGAATAGGAAGACTCATCTCTGCAGCTTCTGATAGCATAATCAGTGTATTCTACCTCCTTGCTTTCAGTTTGTAAATATTAGCAATTTAACTTTGTTGATTTGTGTGATGGTACCTTCAGGTTCGGCTCATGCATGAGGCAGGCTATGAGATTGGAAACTTAGATGCCACCTTGATTCTCCAGAGACCAAAAGTCAGCCCGCACAAGGAAACCATCAGGCAAAACCTATGTGAATTGCTCGGAGCAGATCCGACTGTTGTTAACCTCAAAGCAAAAACTTACGAGAAGGTAGATAGCCTCGGAGAAAACCGGAGTATAGCAGCTCATACTGTGGTTCTCCTTATGCGGAAGTGAATGGTGTGCGGATATCACGCCCCTTTAAACAACTGCAGCTCTTCATTTATGTAGCATCAAAGGGTAAGAGGATAAAATAATAGAATGTTAATTACACTTTCCCCATGTGAGCAATAAAGTCCAACCTTTCCTGAACACGTGCGGTGCACTAATAGTAAGTCAGCAATATACGTCTTATCATATCTGCAGCTCAATGTCCAAATGTTGTAACTTACGGATGGCAACTCATGTGGGTTCAGCATCTTGTGTTGAACCAGTTTCATACACGATTTGCTGACCGACTCTGGGGACAGGCCATGGTGAGCTTGTAGCCGTTCTTTCACACGGCCTCTTCATGATTGAATTTGTAACTAGGATCTAGATCATGAAGCAGACAAGTGGATATGAATTCACCAAAATTCATCAAAGTAACCTGGTAGATAAGATTATGGTCTTGCTGGATATGATCATCGTAAGCTTTTCTTAGTTATGTTCTGGGTGAAGATTGCTAGAAAGAAAGACTCGAAAGGACCACCATAAAGCCAAAGGCTTCTGATAATCGTGGACACGATATGTATACTTCTCTGCGTCATTCCAATTTACGTGGCCAGTATGAATTGTTGGAATATAATCCAAAAGAAAACACAAACTGTTTGTTACAATCAGAACATGAAATTGGAGGTGAGGTACGGATATCCGAATCTCCTTAAGGCAATTAGTTCCCGCCAATGGTGCTCTGCGGATTCACGAACTATGTCTCCCAAGATATAACACCTCGAACCTGTTTGGATTAGCACTATGCAAACAGGACTCAGTCGAACCGTTCAATTGAACCAGCACACTCAGAAAATTCAGAAGAGTAGAAAAGTGTATCAGAGCCTTTTTGGAATCGAGTCGGAAAAATCAAAAACCATAATGAAGCTCTATACTCCCATCTATTTATAGATATTTTTAGTTCATGTACAGAAGAGATACATGAATTAAATAGACGCGTGTATCAACGAGATTCATAAATAAAGAGATACGTGAATCCAAGAGATTCAGGTATCCAAAGATAAATGAATTCAAGAGATTCATGAACTCAATAAATACATGAACTAAAAGATACATAAATCTAGGAAATTCATAAATTCAATAGATACGTGAACATAAAACTATAGGAAATTCATGAATCCAAAACGAGATACGTGAACTGAAAAAACGTATATTAATTTATTGGCTTTCGTTGATCCATTAACCATAATTATAACCATAATTACAACAATCCCCCACATTAATGGATCAACAAACCATTTTTGACTCGAAGGAATCTGAGCATGCCGGTTGAAATACACCGCATCAAGATAGGTAGCTTTCGCTTTGAACCTTCTTTAGTGAAAGCTTATCGGACTTACTTAACTAGTCGATGGACTAAGCCTTGAATCGCCAGTTGTTTGTGTAAGCCTAGACAATAAACCTCACACAGAGTATTTCCAATTCAAGATTGGTTCTCGGTTGTGTTCGTTCTTTCGGCCCTGAACCTCTCGGGATTCATGCGTGCTTTAGAAAATCTAGCCTTTAAAGATTTTCATAGAGTCGGCCAGCTCCACGCATATAGGTGCATTCCTATTAAAGATATCCTACCATATCTTACTTGGATGTTACATTCCAAGTTATAGGAATCATTAAACGCATAGCGTACCCTTAATAACGCTGTAGGAAAGCATTGTTGCATCATAGGAATGGGAGACAGTGCTCACACTAGAGTTTCCAAAATTTGCGTTGTCCTATTGAACCTAGTCCATGGGATCTCCAATTGCATAGGTTAGGTTTCCACCCTGGAATCTCTTTATTGGGTTAAGGCTCTTAAACCCATTCCCCTTGATGCGCAGTTTATCTGCTCTTTTGACAAATCTTTTGTCAGCGGATCCGCAATATTTTCCTTTGACTTTACAAAGTCTAAAGAAATTATTCCATTTGAGAGCAACTGCCTTACGGTGTTATGTCTACGACGAATGTGTCTAGACTTACCGTTATAAATCACATTATGCACCCCCACACTTTTAGAAAATTGTAGGATGATAACTTTTCATTCCATAACTCGTATGGAGTTTTACCTGTCTCTTTGTGCGGTATTTTATTAAGAATATAATTTCAGCATAAGAAGTCTCCATGCTTCCAAGCCTCCAACGCACCAAGCGTCGTGACATCTTGCTCATTTGGACTGATTATCGGGCACACCTCCGATAAATATTTTGTTAGATTGAGCATGGTCAGATAGAAGAACATATTTTGCTGCCACTATTTAAAGTCCACTCCAGTGAATTTCTCCGGTTTCTCATTAGTTGTAACTGGAGGTGTTGCCATCACAGTAGGCAAGGTTCGTTGAACCATCCCTCCAAAAATAGAGCCAAAAGCCATTTGGCCTATACTGTTATGAAAAACAGTCCCGGGCATACCAGTCGTATGACTTGTACCCGCACCACCAAAATTGGTGTTAGCCCAGGGGCCCCCCGTAGCATTGGCTACTACAAATTCAAATCCTGAGGGTTGAACATCTTCCATAGCAACAGTCGAATCGACCATAGGAACGTCTCCCGAAACATTCGAGACATTGAAAGGCACTTGGTTGTTTTCAGCCATCTCAATAATCTAACAAGAACAACAAACAGTGAGTGATATAATTGCCTTAAGATTGTTGGAATATAATCCAAAAGAAAACGCAAACTGTTTGTTACAATCAGAACATGAAATTGGAGGTGAGGTACGGATATCCGAATCTCCTTAAGGCAATTAGTTCCCGCCAATGGTGCTCCGCAGATTCACGAACTATGCCTCCCAAGATACAACACCTCGAACCTGTTTGGATTAGCACTATGCAAACAGGACTCAGTCGAATCGTTCAATTGAACCAGCACACTCAGAAAATTCAGAAGAGTAGAAAAGTGTATCAGAGCATTTTTGGAATCGAGTCGGAAAAATCAAAAACCATAATGAAGCTCTATACTCCCATCTATTTATAGATATTTTTAGTTCATGTACAGAAGAGATACATGAATTAAATAGACGCGTGTATCAACGAGATTCATGAATAAAGAGATACGTGAATTCAAGAGATTCATGTATCCAAAGATACATGAATTCAAGAGATTCATGAACTCAATAAATACATGAACTAAAAGATACATAAATCTAGGAAATTCAAGAATTCAATAGATACGTGAACATAAAACTATAGGAAATTCATGAATCCAAAACGAGATACGTGAACAGAAAAAACGTATCTTAATTTATTGGCTTTCGTTGATCCATTAACCATAATTATAACCATAATTACAACATGAATCTCGTTAATGACGTCCATCACTGCTGGTTCAGAGAAGATTGAGTGAGGATGATCCACCATTATAAGTTTGTTAACCAGGATGGTATATGCAAGTCAAGACAGTGTCTTCAATGATGAACGAAAGAGCATCCCCTGATCCATCTATGGCTCCATTTTTTTCTTCAACTTATTTTATAGTGGAATATATGCTGTCGAAGATGAGGGTTATAGCGATGTCATCAAATACTTCCAAACAACTCAATGAAGTAAAAGATTCATTTTTCAGTAAATTAGACAAGAACGGCGCTGGATTAGTTAAATGGCCTATCTCGGTTCGTGCTTATCGATCAAATTTAAGCAAACCCAGAAAAGGCGGTTAATGCAACTTTTTTAATAAGAAAGTGACGACACAAATCGTTTTCGGCAGGAGAAGTCTAAGGCTACGCTTTCTTCCCTTGGTTTGGTTAAGAAATTGTCATGAAATTTCACTGAGTATATCCTGCTCACTCGCAACTTGCCAGAGGTCACTTGACCTGACCAGTCACCAGAATATACCAAAAGCCAAAGCAATTACTGATTCAACATGACCGAAGCATAGATCAAATTCAATATCTGAACTTACTCTCTTTTTTTAGAATCTTATAATTCAATAGAATACCCTCCACAAGATTGTGAGGCTAAATTATGACAACAAGCTGCTAAAGGAATCCCAGGCATGGCTCTTTCATACCTTGAGTTCCTCAACTACACACTTATCTCTCTACATGGATACCCTATGTACACACGAAAAACGGAAAGACACTAAAAAGCTAATGTTCTAAAAAAGGTACTCCACATGCTTGTGTTCATAGGGCATAATCAACCTTCCTTAGTCAATCCTCTCTAGCGCACAAACCATGTCCTGACTAGGTCTGCAAGCACATACAATTTTAACATATGACACAACTCGGGGTTCTTCGTGGGGCACATAGAAATATGTGATCGGTGTAGAAGAGTACGATTGCAAGGCTATCCCGACATCTTCGTTCTTCTTGCCCTCATCTTCTTTGCCCGTCCCGATGCTCAGGATTTCTGTGCGCCAAGATTTCCTCAGTTTGCTCACCACCTTGACCGGGTCGAATTCGCCAGATACCGTTAGTTTGTTCTCGTTTAGGTCCATAGACAGAGATGCAATCCCTGGAAAGCATTATGTGACAAAGGTTGGTGATAAAGCCGAACATTCGAAGCACAAGACGATGAGTTATTACAGTGACGATTTGTACATGCAGTGGGAGAATGAAGAGAAAAAACAGTGAGAGAGAGAGAGAGAGAGAGAGAGAGAGAGAGAGAGAGAGAGAGAGAGAGTCAATACCTCCAAAACTAGAAACTACTCGCATGGCCTTGCTCTTTTGTCTTTCGTCATGTACCTCCACTGTGGCCACCAACTTCTGCAAAAGTTTGAGGAAAGCAAAAACCCTGTTAGATTTAGACTAAATATCAATCTCTTACGACGACTGAACTCAGACGTGCACAAGCTGGTGATAAACTAACGTTTAAACAAGTTGGCCATAAATAATCAATGATGAATAAGAATCCAAAACATCATTTGATATTCCAAGCATTATTATTCATTTTCTACGATTTACAATTACAACAGCAAGGAAAAAAACGATAACTCAGTAAGCTTGAGACAGGGAGATGCCAAGAAAAGCGGTTCAAGAAAGCCCGCGAAAGAATACCATCAAGAACCCCATCTCCCAGAAGTGCATAAATCCAAACTAACATGCAAAAAAGACAACTCGTTGAAGGACTTCAAGAAAATCTCACCGTCATGTCTCTTGGGTTTCGAGTGCTGAGATTGGCGTCTGCACGTAACTTTTGTTTTGGGAAGGCAATAGCGCTCGAATCACACTCGGAGGAAAGTAAAAACTTTAGCGTGGGCACGCATCGTAGACGAAACGGGTCGCATTATATAGAGCCGAGAGCCGCGTGCCCGTGAGGAGTGCGTGAAAATGAGAAGTTTCTCGGAGGATACGAGGTGTGAACGAAGCGATCAGCTCCTTGACCGGCGGACGCAAGTCAAGTCAACGTAATAAGAGCCGCAGGGGAAGGAGCCACACGGTTTCTCGGAAAATGAACGAGTCGAGACGATCGAGTTGCCCCTCGCGACACCGGAGTTTCGAAGTACCGTTTTGGGAGTGACTCGGTCGAGTCGTCCTCGCGACTTGGGTGGGGACCACTTCGAGCCGTCGTGAGTCTCGACCGATCGCAACCCTGTCGGTCCCGGCCGTTGACGGGTTCAAGCTTTTCTTTATATAACGTGTCATGACGACGGCCATGTAAATCCAAAGCCTGTCGACATATTCAATGAGTTACAGTGATATAATCAAATTAATATGTACTACATCCATTCTATTCTCCGGTACGTGACTTTTTCTAACCTTTTAAAATATTCTAGATTTATTGTACTTTGCTTAAGTCAATACAAACTTTTTGAATTTGCTCGTTGAATTGTAAATCTTTTTCACAATTTATCAATTAAATTATTTTGGTTATTTTTGGTGGGAATTCGTCAACGCCCATTTTACATGGCACAGCTGAAATTGATATGGACAATTCTTACAATTTTTTTAAAAATATACCAATTTTTTTCCTTTCATTTTGGCCGGCAAGGGGGGAGAATTGTCCAAAAAGTCCTAAACCTATGAGCTTTTCGCTTGGGTTCAGTCCTAAATCTTTTAATTTTGTCAATTGAGTCCTAAACCTTTTTACTTTTTGCCGATTAAGTCCATCCGGCTAATTTTTGCCGGAAAATACTAACGTGAACGCCGGCGGTGTCACGTAGGATGCCTACGTCTTGACGTGGATAATTTTTAAAAATATTTTTATTTTTTCGAATTTTTTCGAATTTTTTCGAATTTTTTCGAATTTTTTTGAATTTTTTGAGTTTTTTTATTTTCTGTTTCCCCCCTCTTTTTTTTTTTTTTTTTTTTTTCTCTTTGGCTTTTTCCTTGGCATTTTCTGGTGGCCGGCCACAGCCGGCCGGGCGAGGAGGAGCACCGGCGAGGGCCCGGCGAGGGTCGCCTGGGCGAGGCCGCCCTGGCCCCGGTGAGGGCCGGCCTCGCCAGATCTGGTGAGGGGAGCCCTCGGGGGGCTCGGCCTCGCCCAGGCGGCGTCGGCCTCGCCCCGGCCACAAGCCGACGCCCGCTCGGCCCGGGGCGCGGCGGCGTTGCCCGGGCGAGGCCGACGCTCGCCGGGTGAGGGCGAGCCCAGCGAGGGCTCCCTCGCCCGGATCTCGGCGAGGCCGGCCCTCGCCGGGGCCAGGGCGGCCTTGCCCGGCGTTGCCGTCGCTCGGGCGACGCCTGGCCTCTCTCTTTCTCTCTCTTTTTTCCCTCTTTCATTTTTTGGATTGTTGTGTTCCTTGAAGTTGATGTTGAAGTCAAGGTCTAAGTCAATGAATTATTATTAATCTAGTCTGATAACATTAGTGAGAATTGCTGGCAGCGATGGAACATTTTAGCTATGTGAAACATCCACCGCACATTCCATAGTAGCTGAAAACAATCGTTTACCGAAATGGAATACATAATGGATCTTACATACCTTGAGCTCCTCAACTGAAAACCAATCTCTCTACATATAAACCCTACGCACATACAAGTACCGAACGACGCAATAAAAGCTTAATATTCTCGAAAAGGTACTCCGCTCGTTTATGTGTTCACAGGGCGTAATCAACCTTTCTTATTCAATCCTCCCCGGTGCACAAACCAAGTCCTGATTCGGTCTGGAAGCACAAAGAATTTTAACATATAACACAAATTGGGGTTTCTTCGGGGTGCAGACAGTAATATGTGAATGGCATAGGATGGTATGCTTGATAGGCTTTGAGATTGGCGACTTGATCCTCGTTTTTCTTGCCCTCTTCTTTCTTGCCCCCGTCTTTCTTGCCATCGTCTTCCTTAGCTCATCCAACGCTCACGATTTCTGTGTGCCAAGATTTCCTCAGTTTGTTCACCACCTTGACTGGGTCGAAATCGCCGGATACCGTTAGTTTGTTGTCCTTCAAGTCCATAGCCAGAGATCCAATCCCTGGAAAGCATTATGTAAACAAAGGTTAGCGATAAAGCCGAACATTTCAAACAAAAGATGATTGATTATTACAGTGACGATTCGAATATTCGGTGGGAGAATGGAGGGAAAAACAGAGAGGGAGAGAGTTCAATACCTTTAAAACCAGAAACTATTCGCATGGCCTTGCTCCTGTCTCTGTCATCATGTAGATCCACTTTCACCACCAACTTCTGCAAAAGTTTGAGAAAAGGAAAACCCAGTTAGATTTTGAGTAAATATCAATTTCTATTTTAGGGATAGTAAGAATTAAGAACACAGGTACTTGCTAGATGATGAACTTACAAGTCTGTTGTCTTGCCCTGCCGGGGGCTTCGTATTGCTGTAGGAATGGCACTAGTCAGCAGTGGCAGTTTTTGGTTACTTAGTCGCATTGCAACTCTAAGCGTCATGGGTTGATGATGAAAATCTTCAAAGTTGCCCATAATCTGCTTAAAGCAGATATTTCAATCATTATTCATAATTACCTGTCTCATGTGTATTCGAGCACTCCTTGCTGCAGCTTCTGATAGTGTAGTCAGTGTATTCTACCGCTTTGCTTTCAGTTTGTAAAGAGATTAGCAATGTAACCTTGTCCATTTGTGTGATGGTACCCTGGCAGGCTCATGCACGAGGCAATTTATGAGGTAGGAAACTTGGATAACACCTTGATTCTTCAGAGACTCCATACAAGGAAGCCATCAGGACCTTAAAAGCAAAAACTCACGAGAAGGTCGATAGCCTTGGAGAAAACCAAGTATTGCAGCTCATACTGTGGTTCTCATTATGCAGAAGTGAAGGTTATGCGGAACTCACATGCCATTAAACATCTGCAGCTCTTCATTTCTGGAGCATCAAATGGTAAGTTGAGTCTAAGAGAACAGAATGTTAATTACTCCTTACCTAAGCGAGCAAAAAAGTCCAATCTTTCCTGAAAATGTGCGGTTCACTGATAGTAAGTCTGCAATATACGTCTCACCATATCTGCAGCTTATGTCCAAATGTTGCAACTTATTTATAGCAAGTCATTTGGATTCTGCGTCTTGTGTTGAACCAGTTACACACATGATTTGCTGACCAGCTCTCTGGACAGGCCATGGTGAGCTTGTAGCCATTCTTTCACACACCCTCTTGATGAATGAATTTGTGACTCGGATCTAGATCATCACCCAAAGAAGGGGATAGGGATCTACCGAAATTCATCAAAGTTACCTGTTAGTTAAGTTTATCGTCTTACTGGCTCTGATCATTACAAGCTTTGCTTAGTTATAAACAGGGTGAAGATTGCTAGAAGGAAAGACTCGAAAGATCCACCATTTAGCCAAAGGCTTTTGATAATCTAGGGCGCAATATGTATATTTCTCTGCCTCTTTCCAATAGCTGGTTGGTGTGACTCTCATCAGCGACATCCATTGCTGCTGGTTCGGAGAAGATTTAGTGAGAGTGATCTGCCATTATAAGTTTTTTAACCAGGTTGGTATGGTATGCAGGTACATACAATGTCTTCAAAGATGAACAAAAGAGAATCCCCTGATTCATCCTTGGCCCCTGTGCCTGGCACATCGAGTCTGCAAATAATGATCAAAGAAGTTTGGTTAAGAAGAATATAAGCTCCCTTTTTTCCTTCAACTTAGGAGAATACATATGCAATCAAAGATAAGGATGGTAGGGAGTGTCATCCTATACTTACCAAATGATGCAATGAAACAGAAGTTTTCTTTTTCTTCTTGTTTAATTAGATAAGAATGGCGCTGGTTAGTTAATTTGGCTCATCCATGGTCGACGCACGTGATCAAATTTACGAAAACAACACAAGAAAATGACAATAATTTTTCGCATGCAAGGTCTAAGGCCACACTTTCGTATCTTGGTTTGGTTAAGAAGTTTTCGTCAAACTCCAGCGAGTATATCCTTCTTGCTTGCAGCTTGCCTGAAGTCACTTGACTTGATCAGTCACCAGAATTTACCATAAGCCAAATCAATGACCAAGGCAACGAGTTAGCAGCATGGATCACATTAGTATTTGACCTTACACTTTTTAAGAATTTTATTGTTTAGCAGAATAACCTTCAAGAGATTGTGAGGCTAGATTATGACAAGAAGCTGCTGAAGAAATACACGGTACGTTCATCAGCTAACTGCAGCTGCTGCTACAGCATATGGACATTGAATCATACTGCGATTGATACGAAGGATAGCTGTTTTTGCCTGCAGATTGTTTAATATATCAAGCAAAAAAGAGTTTAAAACACCCACTACAGTCCCTGAAAACAATCGTTTGCGGAATAATCAATTCCTCAACTAAGGAACAATCTCTCTACAGATACACCCTACGTGCATACAAGTACGAAAGACGCAATATAAACCTAATGTTCTAGAAATGGTACTCCACTTGTTCTTGTGTTCATAAGGCATAATCAACCTTACTTATTCAATCCTAGTGCACAAACCAAGTCCTGAATCGGTCCAGAAGCACAAAGAATTTTAACATATGACGCAATTCGCAGCTTCTTGGTGGGGCACTTTGTAATATGTTTGACGGGCTTTTACGAGATTGGCAACTTGATCGTCCTTCTTGCCCTCTTCTTTCTTGCCCCGTCTTTCTTCCCATCATCTTCCTTAGCTGGTCCAGCGCTCACGATTTCTGTGTGCCAAGATTTCCTCAGTTTCTTAACCACCACGACCGGGTCAATATGGCCAGATACCGTTAGTTTGTTGTATTTGTGTCCATAGTCAGATACCCAATCCCTGGAAAGCATTATGTGACAAAGGTTGGTGATAAAGCCGAACATTCGAAGCACAAGACGATGAGTTATTAGAGTGACTATTTGTACATTCAGTGGGAGAATGAAGAGAAAAAGCAGAGAGAGAGAGAGAGAGGCGAGTCGCCCCACGGAGGCTGCTGATATAATAATCCGGAACAATCGCAAAAGATGAAGGACAAGTTAATCCCAACGACGGCTCTCGAAAACCTCACCTTTCCGTACACTTTCCCTGCTGAATCGTTGCTTCCCAGGGGATTCTCGTCCTGCATCTGCCCCTCAGCCCCTCTGTGTCTGGAGCACGGAATTGAGAGTACAGGTCAATTTTCACAGCGAAACAGACGATTTCCAGGAAGAATTGGGGACGATGATCAGGCTTCTGGCAACCGGAACCGTGATGACGACGGAGAAGGGACCGTACCTGGACCGATCCTGAAGCAGCAGTCCGTCGAATCTACCGAAAAAAATCGACGCAACAGATGGAAGCTTGAGGAGAAGCCGGGGGCGAAGGCGGCTAGGCCGGCGGTGAGCCAGGGCGAGTGTTGAGGTAATTATCGTCGACCAAGAAAGTCAAGGTCTTCATCACCATCGGGAAGTGGAAAGGGAGGGAGGGAGGGAAAGGGACTGTGAATGAATTGAGCGAGATGGAGATCGTTTGTTTCCTGATTTCGGCTTTCTCAAGTTCCTCGTCGACCGAGCTGATGACTCCCGCCTCCCCCGAAATTCGCATTATATATGATGGATTTATGAGGTGGGCTTAAGGCCCGTCCGCCCTAGTTGGGCCCAAAAAGGCCCGGCCCACGGGAATATGGCCTGTGGATGGGGAATGTATAAAAGGGAGGAGAGAGAGGGAGATGACACCTGTTGGAACATAACGTACGTCTTCTCCTCTCCCGCGCGCTCTCTCTCTTCAAAAAGACAAAAAGAACAGTAAGGCAAACGACATCGTTCTTCTTCCCTTCAAGGCGCCATCGGATCGTACAGGACCAGGTTTTCTTCCTCTAATTGGCGTCGGTGTTTAATCTGTGGCTAACAAGGTACGCTTGAATCCGTGGTGTGCTTAACGATCGGTGATACGTATTATTCCCGGGCTTCGTCTTCCGCATTGATTTAGGGGTTTGATTTAGTGTCGAATCTAGTTTTCGGAGATCCGTTATTCCCAACATTGGTATCAAAGCTCTAGTTCACGTTTTCCCGATCAATTTGATGTTTTTTTGATTGATTTTTCGCAAAAAACTTTCGGCCGTACGGATCGGGGCGAGAAATCCCGACACCCGAGCGTTGTTCGGCCATTTTTCTAAGTTTGTGTAAGTCGAAATCAAATTCTGAAAGCACTAGGAGAAAGGTGATGTCGAGATGAGTTCGACGACATGTCGCACGCCGCCGTATGACGCCGCAGGCGCCCGCACGCGTGGCCAGAAGCCGCTGCGCATGGGCGCGACGCGCCTGGAAGCGCTGGCTTCGCCATCGCGTGCACCACACGCGCCGGTGGCCGGCGAACCGGCACGCGCCGGTCCGCGGACCGATGCGTGCTGACGTCACGGGATGATGTCATCGTGATGTCATCCACGGTCGGTAACCGCTCGGATGACGTCACCGATGACGTCATCGTCGACGACGTTTCGCCGGGCGGTCACCGGCCGACGACCCGACCCGACCAGCGACCCGACCCAACTCGCGGATGCAGGCACGCGCCCGGCACGTGCCAGATGACGTCTGCGTGACGTCATCCCCCGCACGCGCGAGCGGTCCGATCGGCCCGTTCGGTCGGATCGGTTCGACCGTCGCGATCGGTCCAACCCGCTCGCCCGTTGACCCGACCCGTTGACCGACGACCGTTGACCAGTTGACCGTTGACTTTGACCGTTGACCAGAAGGAAAAAAAAAAGAATTTGTTTCTTTTTCTGTCATGCCTATGTGGGTTATAAGTAATCCATTTTTTATTCTGCATTTGTTGCATGAATTTTGGTAAATTATGTATTTTCCGTTATATTTATTATGGATTGTAAGTGATCCATTTTTTAGTTCTACATTTGTTGCAGGAACTATGATGCGTTATGCAAGGATACCTGCAATCCCGAGAACGGACGAGAGAAATGCAAGACTTAAGAGGCTGATGACAGAATTAGCTGATTATTGGTGGCATGACGGTGATTTAGTATCACATGTGGTCATGGTCAATCATATGATACAGGAAATCATCTGGAATGGTTATCTTATGCCGGATTTTGAGAAGGTGCCGGCTTTGATGAACACTCTTCCACCGAATGGTAAGCGGTGTTGGATCGGCTATGGGAGGTCAACGTGGTCCGGGTTATAGGAGGCTGGTGGAAGCTTTTGTAAGAGAGTACTATAGGATTGAGTTGGTCAAAACTTCAACCCTTAGCGTCTTGGTGGCGACATGAATGCTCTCCAAAAGTTTTTCCATGGTTGGCAAATGTGCCTTCATTTTTCTCAGATGTTTTGACCGATAAATTAGAAGGGACATTCCCTATTTATTTCTTTGATTAATTATGTAATGTTTACTACCTGATTGTTGTTGATGTAACAACTGATATGTTAGTCGTATCATGTGAAAGCATTGTTGTTTTATTGGATATTAGGTTTTATTTGCTTTATGTTATTACTGGTTGCTGTGGGTAGTAATAGAAGTTTTTATAACTTCATAGAATTGATTTTGCATATGACAATCATATTAATGATAGTTTTAAGTTATGATTTTTGGAGGATGATTGGAAACATAGTGACCTTTTGATTCTGAAGCCTTACTTGAAATTATTTATTAATATGATGGGTCTATGCAAATAGGGATGCATAAATGATAGGCATTAATTATTCGTGCACGTATGTCTGATGTGTTTAGAACGATGGTTCAGCAATTAAGAATATAATTGCTGATATGAACGGCAACAATTATGAAATATTGCATATGAAAATTTAATATATGCTGAAAAAGCAAGAAGCACTAGAAGCTCTTGACCATGTTATGGAAGATCTTGAGGATGCTGTGCGCCACCTTGAGCTGGTAGAGGATCACTTGACGGCATGTGAGCCGAAAATAGATATTTTCTATACTGTTTCTAGCTCAGAAAGGGTTTTGTGCTCTAAGCGCAAGCATATTGATTCGTTCAATATGTGGGAATGCAAAGGATCAAGTCCTTATTGCAAGAAATCAAGAGTTAACCAACACAAGAGAGGAAAACGTCCCCAAGAGAAGAAAAATGTCAAGGGTGAGGTGTTACAATTGTGACAAGAAAGGTCACTATACTCGCAACTGTAGTGAGCCGAAAAAGGTCAACACCTCTTGTACATTTAAGAACTTTGCTTATGTGTCAAGTTCTGAAATTATAGACTGAATCCAATCCTTTGTGAAATGTAGATTCAGGAGCGACAGACCATGTAGCAAATGATAGAGGATCCTTCGTGGAATTCCGACGAATACCAACTAGAATTAAGTGGATCTATATTGGAAATAACTCCAGAGCTGAAGTTAAAGGGATTGGCACCTGCCAATTGAACATGCATGGTGGACGCATCTTGATGTTCTATATGCTCTGGAGATTCGTCGAAATTAAGTGTCTGTCTTAGTGTTGGTTAAGCTTGGTTTTGGTATGAACTTCCATAATAAAGGTGTAGATTTGTGTTTAGATACAAACTACTATGGTTGTGGTCACTTATTGAATGGTTTTATTGTACTAAATGTTGACTGTGATGATGTCAATATGTTATTCCCTTGTTTCACGTCTTCTACCTTATATGATAATGATGTGAATATGGTGGCATGCTAGGCTTGGTCATATGAGCCAACAACATATGAATAGACTAGCCAAAGAGGACTTGTTGGGAAATATTGAAAAAGTCGATTTGTCCATAAGTGAGCATTACCTAGAAGGGAAAACGACGAGGAAATCATTTGAAAAAGGAAAAAGAGCTGAATTTTCTCTGCATTTAATCCATTCTGATGTCTGTGGTCCAATGAATGTGAGAGAAATGCAATGGGCTGTTTATTTCATCACTTTTTTTATAGATGATTATACTCGAGTCGGACATGTCTATTTGATTTCTCATTAATTTGAAGCATAAGTTGTTTTAGAAGGTTTATGAACCTGGTAGAAAATCAATTAGACAAGAAAATAAAGGTATTTAGATCCGATCGAGGTTGATAATATTTATCTGATAAGTTCAGAAAATTATGTGATGAAAAAGGAATAGAAAGATAGTTGTCTATTCCATATACTCCTCAACAAAATGGTGTTGTAGAGAGAATAAACAGAACCCTACTGGAATGGTTAGGTCTAAGATGGCGCATGCTAACTTACCTATCATTTTTTGGAGTGATGCGTTGTTAACTGCTGCCAATATACTTAACCGGATGTCTTCCAAATCGGTGATTTCCACTTTATATGAGTTATGGACAGTTAGAAAACCGGACTTAAGTTTTCTTAAGCTATGGGGTTGTGCTACTTATACTCATCCTCTCACAAGTTTGGGAAATTGGGTCCCGAAAGAAAATAAGAGTATTTTTATGAGATACTGCGAACACTCAAAAATGTATGTGTTCATAGGTGAGCAGGAAAGTGGGAGTATAACTGAATTTGAATCACGGGATGTCACATTCTTAGTGGATGAATTTCCTAAGAGGGGCGAAATAAGGGAAAATAACTCCCTATTTGAAACCTTGGATCAATATAATGATGTTAGTGGAGTTTGTCCAAGTGGGAGTAATATGAGATGTGATGAATTGAATTCAACTCATTCTTAATTGCAACCACATGATGAGATGACGTCATCATTATCTAATCCAAGTGGGAGCATGATGGGAATGATGTGTTAAGTGTACAATCTCCCATACGGTGAATAAGTCGCCAAACTATTCCCCGTCGATGTTTTGACATTGAAAGGTAAACTTTTATGGTTGCTCATGAGCCAAGAAATATTAATAAGGCTCTGAATTGCCCTAATAAGGAAAAATGGATTCATGCAATGAAAGAAGAAATTGAGTCAATGAAATCAAATCAAGTCTAAGAACTGGTTGATCTTCTAAAAGGGACGCAGAGCTATTGGGGACAAGTGGGTTCTCAAAATAAAGCGAAAGGCTGATGGCTCGATAGAAAGGCATAAGGCTCGCCTTGTGGCGAAGTGGTATAATCAACATGAAGGAATTAATGATGAAGATACATTTTCTCTTGTAGAGGGATTTATCTCGATTCACATTATTCTGGCAATAGTGACTAGTATGGATCTTGAGTTACATCAAATGGATGTAAAGACTTCTTTCCTCAATGGAGAATTAGAGGAAGGAACATATATGGAACAACTTGCTGGTTTCATAATGAAAGGCCAAGAAGAAAATGTATGTCAACTTTGGGGGTCGATATATGGCCTTAAGCAGTCATCGAGACAAAGGTATATACATTTTCATAATGCTATAGTGGCATATGATTTTACAATGATTGACGATGATCATTGTGTATATATCAATAGATTCAATGATCAATTTGTGATCATATCATTATATATTGATGATATATTAATTGCCAGATGTAATATTGAGTTTGTTAATAATATCAAGAGTTGGTTGTCTTCGAACTTTGAGATGAAAGGATATGGGTGAGGCTGCATACATTCTTGGAGTTAAGATTTCGAGAGATCGTTTGAAGAGATCGTTGTCTCTTTCGCAAGAAACCTATATAAATAAGGTTCTTGAATGATTTCGTATGCAAGATTGTAAACCCATAGACACTCCTATTGCAAAAGGTGAAGGATTGAGCCATAGACTATGTCCAGGGACTCCACAAGAGAAGGAACAAATGAAACATGTTCCTTATTCTAGTGCTGTTGGGAGCTTGATGTATGCTATGATGTGTATAACACCCGACATATGCTTTGCAATCGGAATGGTGAGCAGATACCAATCCAATCCAGGTCAAGCACATTGGAAAGCCGTTAAGAGAATACTGAGGTATCTAAAGGGAACTGTTGATTATACGCTGAGTTATTAAGGAAGGGATCTGCGACTCTAAGGCTATTTTGATGCTATTTGGGGAGGAGATTTAGATGAAAGAAAATCAATCTCTGGGTTTGTTTTCTTACCGAATAATGGCACCATATGTTGGAGCAGTAAAAAACAAAAGTGTATAGCTTTGTCCACGATGGAAGTTGAGTTCGTGGTATTATCAGCAGCAGTATAAGAAGGTGTTTGGCTTAAGAGATTTTTTGGATCATTTAGGTGTTATTGGAAGTGCTGCAGATTCATTGTTGGTTAACTGTGATAGCCAAGCAGCAAAAATGTACACCAAAGATTCAAAATATCATGACAAGATCGAACATATAGATACCAAGTATAATCTTGTCAAGAATATGGTTGCACGAAAAGATGTGAACTTAGAGTACATACTACGCATGGAATGGTAGCAGATCCTATGACAAAGCCAATACCTAGAGATGTGTTTTGTGGCTATATGAAATCTCTAGGATTGTGTAGAGACTGATGTACTGAATATTGTAATTTCCCTAAATGTTCACAATTTAATAAATTTGTGTTTTCATCATTAATGCCTATGAATCTTTGTTTGATCTTTATGTATCTTAATGCTTAGTGCATTACCTTAAGTTGAGAAGTATGTCGGACAGATATAAGATTAGCCCACTCACACGGGTAATCGCCTTTATTTACTGTGTGATAAATAGAGATGAGACTGTTTTAAAGCTTATTATCTAGGTGATAATCGAGAGCTCAAGCTTAAAACACGTATGTTGCCTTAACTAGGTGTTAAGATGAGGATATAATACTTACAATGTCCGAAAGTAAAATACCCCACATATTTTACTTTATCTGTCTAAGATGCCATATGTGAGTTCTGATGAATTTTGTGAATGAGTAAATACGTAAACTCAAGTTAGACATTGGGTATGTCTGAACTATCATCTGTACGGTATTGAAAGGTATAGACATACGCTCCATGGAAAAGGAGTTAATACCATAATACGTATTTCATACTACGTATGCATGAGACGACCAATAAGAGTGGCAAAAGTTTGATCTCAACTTTTATGTCGTGTGAGACTCTTGAAGAAGAGAGTTCATCAATTTTTTAGTCCCCTCATGACTCTTACTTATTCTCAAGATTTCTATTTAGTGTTTGCTATCTTAGGATGTTGCCAATGGTCATGAGTGATTCGATCTAATGGGACATTTCTAGAAAAGCAAGCTGGACTGAAATTGAGAGTTTGAAGGAAAAAGGAAGATCGATTTTAGAGAATCACATTGTAGTTTTGTATTCACCGGTTAACCAATTGTGACTGTCTTTG
Organism: Eucalyptus cladocalyx; assembly: GCA_017140615.1. Lineage (NCBI taxonomy): Eukaryota > Viridiplantae > Streptophyta > Magnoliopsida > Myrtales > Myrtaceae > Eucalyptus > Eucalyptus cladocalyx. The sequence continues at coordinate 8,198,531 of CM029520.1, read as the reverse complement.
TGATAATCATAATTGTGAAGACAATATATATATATATATCATTGTTTAAAAGAGATCAAGAGAGATATAAATGTGATCGATCGATCTAGGGTACTGCATACTAAATCTACTCGGAGTGTGATGCTTATCATGAGCTGCTATATATTCCTAACAGATGTATGGCAACGAGCTCTCAAAGTATGCTGGTCGCACGGATTATTCACCAGTATGAATGTTGAAGAGAGGAAAAGAGGATTCTGTTCGGCCCATCATGTTAAGTGAGAGTTTTTGATGGATTTTTCTCTGATGGGGATGAGTAGGGCCTGTCCGCCCATGTTGGTTTTGGACCACCATGTGCGAGTGGGAGATGATGGATTGTTGAGGTGGGCTTAAGGTCCGTTCGCCTTAGTTGGGCCCAAAAAGGCCCGACCCACGGGAATAGGGCCCGTGGATGGGGGAAGGTATAAAAGGGAGGAGAGAGAGGGAGATGACACCCGTTGGAACATAATGTACGTCTTCTCCTCTCCCGCGCTCTCTCTCTCCAAAAAGACAAAAAGAACAGTAAGGCAAACGGCATCGTTCTTCTTCCCTTCAAGGCGCCATCGGATCGTACAGGACCGGGTTTTCTTCCTCTAATTGGCGTCGGTGTTTAATCTGTGGCTAACAAGGTACGCTCGAATCCGTGGTGTGCTTTACGATCGGTGATACGTGTTATTCCCGGGCTTCGTCTTCCGCATTGATTTAGGGGTTCGATTTAGTGTCGAATCCGATTTTCGGGGATCCGTTATTCCCAATAATATACATATTAAAGAAACAATGCTTCGCTAACTGTACCGTTAGCTTGGAAAAAAGACGATCAATCCGCGGCAACACATTCTTTACGATGCATTTGTGTTTTGCTTGGAAATTTCCACGGGTTTGTGTCGGAGAAAGGCAAACTTTGCTTTGTGAGCCACACCGTGTTAGTACAACCCCTGTTTCGAATCGGACAAGATAAGTCGAACGCGGCGCTGCTTTCCACGCGTTTATCTTAACGGCATCCGTCGGCTACATTTCACGAGAATCCGACGGGGTCTTCCCAGTCGAGTCTTCTCCGGTTCGGGCAAAAGCTTAACAATCCGGTTCTATATTCGTTTGGTTACGGTTGTTCGGTGAAGACCCAAAACTGTTCAAACCGTAGCTACCGCCGTCCTCCTCTCTATGTCCTCGAAGGATCCGTCTCGTCCATCGTGTCTCACTTCACCTTCGATTCATGCAGATCTAGAAAACAAAAAACATCAACCAGAAGTTCCTACTAAAAACATGGAAAATGGTTTTAAAAAAAAAAAGTGAGCAAATGGACAGATATTTCAATGCATACTTACAGAACTATCAGATCGACGTTCCAATAAGAATTAGAATCAGTTCAGGGCGAAATTTTTTTACTGCTACACGTCTATACATGAGAGATTAATGCCTTAGTTTTTGAAGGAGTGAGTCTTGAATGTTGGCAACTGACTCGGTTCCCGCTGTCGACAGGTTCAAGCTTTTCGTCGTAGCGTGTCGTGAAGATTCTTGCCAAATGCTCCGCCTCAGGCTTTGCTGCTGCCAAGGTTAGCAAGATGAATTGTACCGAGTGACCCGGTAGTACGGTGACACGGAAAGGGTGTTCTTCATCTTAGCATTGTTTGCAGATATCATCAGGATTTTGCACGCACGTAGATATCGGGATAAAAAATCTTTAATCACAGGGACATTCACTAGATCCATCCTTTGTTTATTGTGCATATATTACTTTGATTCTAAACTTTTCAATTTTGTCATTGTAATTCTATATCTCCAAGAGAAATTTTAGTATAGTCATTCCACCCAATTGTCTTATGAAATTGCTGATGCGGTGGCATCTAGCTGTCACCGGCCTGGACAGCTTTGCTTGAAATAACATGCTACGGGCAATATCCGTGAAGTCTGATTTATGGTACGCACTTGATAAAAATTGAAGACAAAAAAGGTACAAGCATTTAATGAAGAAAACCTTATGCACCATGAAGACAAAGAAGGCTAGAAAAGCTCACTGAAGAGTTCTCATCGCTTGTCTTCATCTATTTATTGTATTTTTTTCACTTGACTTTGTTTCAGTGCTTTCATAAGCTCTGTGGACTTTTTTTTATTGCTTCATTTAATGTTGCCAAAGGAGTGTTCGAGATCTTCATGGCTCATCTAATGGGTGTGGTGTTTTGCTATTATATAAAGATAGAGGGTGAGTATTGTACATAGAGAAGACACCGGAAAGCATTCTAAGAACATTCTCTCCCTCGAACTTGTGTACTCGTTTCAAATTTCCAAGGTTATCATTATGTTTTTTTAGTTCTAACAGAAGGGACCGCAATAGAATCCCGTACAAAGCTTCATGACTCCATCGACAATAATTTGGAAAATTTACAACTGAATTTGCATAAGTATAATCAAGTTTAAATGGACTTGATAATTTTTTTTTCCTTTAAAGAATGCGCTATAATCATGTGATGTCCCATTTAACCATATCCCCTTCTATGTACTTATTTAGACTTTACGATATATAATCTGTTTAGCACGGGGGACAATCGAATTAACGGGAGAGAGGGAGGGTGGGGGACAAACGACAAATGGCGGATGATCGGACAGGAATCAATGCGGACATCACCGTCTGCATCAGCCCTGTTAAAATGCCCCCACTTAGCTGTACGATCGTGACATTTTTGCTCGCGCAAAGAAGCTTTTTCTTCAATCGTGAAATTTGAAAGATCGACAAAAGCCTGAAGAGCGAGAAATATGAGAAATGTCCAGGAAAGTACGCGTTTCACACACAGGTGGGAAACAGAAATCTCTAGAACGTATCTCAAAGGTGACATCGGGCCCATTTGGTTCGGCTTTTGGGGAATGTCATTGGGGGAATGCAAATATCTTTGAGGAAAAGAGGCTTTCGGAAATGTTAGACCGTTTGGTAAAATTTAGCATTGAAATGCAACTTAACATAAACACCGTTTGGCAAAATTTACATTTGGAATTAGTTTTTGTTATTATTATTATTTTTTTTAAGTCTGAAATCAAATTCCGGCAGCCGGCCACTGCCGGCCAACCGCCGGCCACCGCCGGACGGCCAGATCTGGCCGCCGGAGGTCGCGGATGCCAGATCTGGCCGTCCGGTGGCCAGATCTGGCCTCAAGACCGCCAGATCTGGCCTCGCCTGGTCGCCTGGTCTCGCGCGACCAGGCGACGCCTCGCGCGGACCTCAACCGGCGTCGCCTGGCTTGCGCATGCCGGTGACGCCGCCTGAGGTCGCCCGACCTCAGGCCACCTCGCCTGAGGTTGTGCGACCTCAGGCGAGGCTTCTCGGTGGCCAGATTGCCGCCTGAGGCAAAGAAGAAGACAAACGGCAAAGAAGAAGGCGAACGGTGGAGGAGACGATGAATTACTTTACAGTTAGTGGGTGTTTCGGTTGTTGTTTCATTGGGCGGTTCTTTGCTTTTGTTGTTGTTGTTCTTTCGAGTGAAATTCGATTCGGGGATGTTTGAGTGATTGCTGTGTCACTGTTGTGACGCTGGGGTTGTCTTTGTTGTTGCAGGGGATGTGCTGCTTCACTGTGTGGTGGACGCGATTTTGGGAGCTCTGGGGCTTCCAGATATAGGGCAGATATTCCCGGATTCCGATCCCAAGTGGAAGGGTGCGCGTTCGTCTGTTTTCATCAAGGAAGCCGTGAGTTGACCCTGACCAACCTATTCTTTTTCCAACTCGCATGTTACGGGGCTTGCTTCGTTCGCTGATAATACTTTCGAACGTTGGATGTTTCGGTGCATAAGCATGGTTCTCAATGGAAGGTGATCTGACAAGGTAATGGCAGTTGACAATGTGTGGTTCATCTGTCGAGGGTTTCGCTGGGGTTTCTTGTTTACAAAATCCTCCCCTTGCCATGTTGATTGGCCGTGGTTAATTTTATCCCGCCGTTTGCTTGAGGATATAGACCAACTGCTGCTTGAGTTTTATGTGTCGTGTATGAATGAGTGAAGTGATGCACCTGAGATGAGGTCCGGATTTTGTTGGGCTCTTTGATGAGGGTTGACCTGAATAGTAATTAAGGTTATGTGCATAGGTCATTTCTGGGACATGAATAAGAGGTCAAGATGATCAAGATAGTTCCACTAGCAAAATCCTCTCCTTTACTGCAAGAATGAGTGTTTTAGAAGGTCAAACTTATTCTTGGCATAGTGTTATTATGCTCTTTTTTGTTGGAATTATTCCCGGTGTCCTTGTATGAGGACATGAATGGGCTCTGTGATGTTCCGTTGTTGTGCCTATATGTAATTGCTGACCTTTCCGTTTGTTAACTACGTCTTCTCCTTATCGAGCATGTGGGCACTTAAGACATTTTTACCATAGGGATAAGAATTAAGGAAACAGAGACTTGCTGGATGATGATCTTAAAAGTTTGTAGTTTGCCCCGTGGAGGGCTTCATAATGTTTTAGGGACGGCACTAGTCAGTGGAGGCAGTTTGTGGGTATTTAGTGTATTGCAACTTTAAGTGTAATGCACAAGTCATGGGTTGAAGATGGAAATTATTATATTTGCCCAGAATCTGCTTGAAGTGGATGTTTCATTCATTGCACAGTCATCTGTATTATTTGAATTTCTACTCATCTCTGCAGCTTCTGATAGCATAATCAGTGTATTCTACCTCCTTGCTTTCAGTTTGTAAATATTAGCAATTTAACTTTGTTGATTTGTGTGATGGTACCTTCAGGTTCGGCTCATGCATGAGGCAGGCTATGAGATTGGAAACTTGGATGCCACCTTGATTCTCCAGAGACCAAAAGTCAGCCCGCACAAGGAAACCATAAGGCAAAACCTGTCACACCCCGATTCACAAGAAGAAGGGCATGACACGGCCGTCCTTTTTCCAAAGGACGCAGCCTCAACGTAACTAAAATTTCAACCCGATATCAACATATATACATCCACATATATATATATATATATATATATATATATATATATATATATATATATATATATTTGGCAAAAAGGAGCAATTGGTTACAATATTATATCTATAATCCACAAACATCAAAACATAAACCTTCTACAAAGACTAACTTATAAACTTATGAACTATGCATAAGCCATACCCAAAATTTCCACCAAAAACAAGTCCTCCCCGAACGAACGCTCACGCCTATTCGTGACTCGCTGAAGAACCTAAAAAACAAGTAGATGAGAGGAGTGAGCTACCACGGCTCAGTGAGTAACACATTTCTTCTAAGCGGATCGAGAAATCACTATGCACATTTTAAAATACAAACATAACTCACTTTATCATAATACCAAATCATAATTCAAATATCGAAAGCACCAATGGTCAAGTCCATTAGTCAATCTTGTAAAACATGCATCAATGGTCTATTCCATTGATTAATCTTATCAACTCATATCGATGGTCCACTCCATCGACCAAACTCAAATCATACGTCAATGGTTCACTCCATCGACCAATTCATGCTCAAATGTCTAACCATGGTCACGCGTAACGCCCGTGACAAAACGACCAAGATTCCCCCCTTGGCAAGGTCTCCACATATTATTAGCCGGTGGCTCGGCCCACAAAGATATCCTAGAATAGTATGCGCATACCCACACCCCTCATGGTCCACAGAGACATCGAGCACCAACCACCAATTACAATATCCAGTAATCCAACATCAGAAAGAGAATCATACCACAACTCCAAATTTGATATATATAAATATCAAAACATTTTCTACAACATTTCAAAATTCTTTCACAAATATTTTCACAAATCCCTTTTTTCACACAATCATTCAAATCAACGTCAAAATATAATTCATTTCGAACAACAAAAATGTCAGTAATAGCTCGATCCTGTTTTATGTAACAAAACATGCTTTTTATCAACTCATAGAGCATTTAATCCACCACGTTTCTCAAAACATGAGTTTAAAATACAAAGAAGAAATAGTGTCACTCACCTGGGGAAAACCAAAAATCAACTACGACGCTCACACGAACCGACGCATTCGGATTCCTAACAATTAACGGAAAAATATCAAAAAGCCGAGTAAAAAAATGATATTCTTATAACGACTCGCCTATACTAGGCCTATTAGTCGATAAATGACACCTACGCGCCCCAAAAGTTCACCATTTAGCATAAACCCATCATTTTCAGCTAGGTGCGGCCCATGCGCCAACTTCGTCACGCCATAACTTCCTCCACAAAATTTCGTTTCAAGCCGTCTTATAGTCTTTAGAAAGCTCTCTTAACGTACAACAACAACCCCAACTCAGCTGCCCCAAAACAGTACCGGAAATGACAAAAAAAGAGACTCAAAGCCACTGTTCGCTACAGTACCAGATTGCGCCTCCAACTTAAAAATTCCGTTTGAACAAACCGCAAGCTCAAATCACGATCCGAAAGATGCTATAGCTTCACAACATCCCAAAGTACCATTTCTAAAAAATTTACAGCTTAACGACTCAAAAATTGGGCTTCGCCACACAAATACCCAAGAAATCCGAATTTCGAGCCCTAATTGCGGCAATTGCTTCAAGCAAGTGATTAAAGGCTTCAATTTCTTACCGACCTTGCAAAACACACTTGACTCGGCTTGATGAGGCATCCGGGTCACGAGCGCGCCAAATTTTTTCCCTTTTTCCCTTTTTTCCTTTCTCTTCTTTCTCTCTTCTCCCCTGTTTTGCGTTTCCCCTGCTTCTGCCGATAATCTTCTCTTTCTCTCCCTCTTTCTCTCTTTTTATACTCAGCCGAAGCTTCTTCCACTTTCCTTCAGCCTCCCTTTTTTGACTTTTCAACCTTTTCTTGTTTTCTCTTCTTTTATTTTATTTCCTTACTTTAAAGCTCATATATTACAAAACCTATGTGAATTGCTCGGAGCAGATCCGACTGTTGTTAACCTCAAAGCAAAAACTCACGAGAAGGTAGATAGCCTCGGAGAAAACCGGAGTATAGCAGCTCATACTGTGGTTCTCCTAATGCGGAAGTGAATGGTGTGCGGATATCACGCCCCTTTAAACAACTGCAGCTCTTCATTTATGTAGCATCAAAGGGTAAGAGGATAAAATAATAGAATGTTAATTACACTTTCCCCATGTGAGCAATAAAGTCCAACCTTTCCTGAACACGTGCGGTGCACTAATAGTAAGTCAGCAATATACGTCTTATCATATCTGCAGCTCAATGTCCAAATGTTGTAACTTACGGATGGCAACTCATGTGGGTTCAGCATCTTGTTTTGAACCAGTTTCATACACGATTTGCTGACCGACTCTGGGGACAGGCCGTGGTGAGCTTGTAGCCGTTCTTTCACACGGCCTCTTCATGATTGAATTTGTAACTAGGATCTAGATCATCAAGCAGACAAGTGGATATGAATTCACCAAAATTCATCAAAGTAACCTGGTAGATAAGATTATGGTCTTGCTGGCTATGATCATCGTAAGCTTTTCTTAGTTATGTTCTGGGTGAAGATTGCTAGAAAGAAAGACTCGAAAGGACCACCATAAAGCCAAAGGCTTCTGATAATCGTGGACACGATATGTATACTTCTCTGCGTCATTCCAATTTACGTGGCCAGTATGAATCTCATCACTGCTCGTTCGGAGAAGATTGAGTGAGGATGATCCTCCATAATAAGTTTGTTAACCATCCTCCATAATAAGTTTGTTAACCAGGATGGTATATGCAAGTAAAGACAATGTCTTCAAAGATGAGCGAAAGACCATCCCCTGATCCATCTGTGGCTCCATTTTTTTCTTCAACTTATTTTATAGGGGAATATATGCTGTCAAAGACGAGGGTTATAGCGATGTCATCAAATACTTCCAAACAACTCAATGAAGTAGAAGATCCATTTTTCAGTAAATTAGATAAGAACGGCGCTGGATTAGTTAAATGGCCTATCTCGGTTCGTGCTTATCGATCAAATTTAAGCAAACCCAGAAAAGGCGGTTAATGCAAGTTTTTTAATAAGAAAGTGACAACACAAATCGTTTTCGGCAGGAAAAGTCTAAGGCTACGCTTTCTTCCCTTGGTTTGGTTAAGAAATTGTCATGAAATTTCACGGAGTATATCCTGCTCGCTCGCAACTTGCCAGAGGTCACTTGACCTGACCAGTCACAGAATATACCAAAAGCCAAAGCAATTACTGATTCAACATGACCGAAGCATAGATCAAATTCAGTATCTGAACTTACTCTCTTTTTTTAGAATCTTATAAATCAATAGAATACCCTCCACAAGATTGTGAGGCTAAATTATGACAACAAGCTGCTAAAGGAATCCTGGCTCTTTCATACCTTGAGTTCCTCAACTACACACTTATCTCTCTACATGGATACCCTATGTACACACGAAAAACGGAAAGACACTAAAAAGCTAATGTTCTAAAAAAGGTACTCCACATGCTCGTGTTCATAGGGCATAATCAACCTTCCTTAGTCAATCCTCTCTAGCGCACAAACCATGTCCTGACTAGGTCTGCAAGCACATACAATTTTAACATATGACACAACTCGGGGGTTCTTCGTGGGGCACATAGAAATATGTGATCGGTGTAGAAGAGTACGATTGCAAGGCTATCGCGACATCTTCGTTCTTCTTGCCCTCATCTTCTTTGCCCGTCCCGATGCTCAGGATTTCTGTGCGCCAAGATTTCCTCAGTTTGCTCACCACCTTGACCGGGTCGAATTCGCCAGATACCGTTAGTTTGTTCTCCTTTAGGTCCATAGACAGAGATGCAATCCCTGGAAAGCATTATGTGACAAAGGTTGGTGATAAAGCCGAACATTCGAAGCACAAGACGATGAGTTATTACAGTGACGATTTGTACATGCAGTGGGAGAATGAAGAGAAAAAACAGAGAGAGAGAGAGAGAGAGAGAGAGAGAGAGAGAGAGAGAGTCAATACCTCCAAAACTAGAAACTACTCGCATGGCCTTGCTCTTTTGACTTTCGTCATGTACCTCCACTGTGGCCACCAACTTCTGCAAAAGTTTGAGGAAAGCAAAAACCCTGTTAGATTTAGACTAAATATCAATCTCTTACGACGACTGAACTCAGACGTGCACAAGCTGGTGATAAACTAACGTTTAAACAAGTTGGCCATAAATAATCAATGATGAATAAGAATCCAAAACATCATTTGATATTCCAAGCATTATTATTCATTTTCTACGATTTACAATTACAACAGCAAGGAAAAAAACGATAACTCAGTAAGCTTGAGACAGGGAGATGCCAAGAAAAGCGTTCAAGAAAGCCCGCGAAAGAATACCATCAAGAACCCCATCTCCCAGAAGTGCATAAATCCAAACTAACATGCAAAAAAGACAACTCGTTGAAGGACTTCAAGAAAATCTCACCGTCATGTCTCTTGGGTTTCGAGTGCTGAGATTGGCGTCTTCACGTAACTTTTGTTTTGGGAAGGCAATAACGCTCGAATCACACTCGGAGCAAAGTAAAAACTTTAGCGTGAGCACGCATCGTAGACGAAACGGGTCGCATTATATAGAGCCGAGAGCCGCGTGCACGTGAGGAGTGCGTGAAAATGAGAAGTTTCTCGGAGGATACGAGGTGTGAACGAAGCGATCAGCTCCTTGACCGGCGGACGCAAGTCAAGTCAACGTAATAAGAGCCGCAGGGGAAGGAGCCACACGGTTTCTCGGAAAATGAACGAGTCGAGACGATCGAGTTGCCCCTCGCGACACCGGAGTTTCGAAGTACCGTTTTGGGAGTGACTCGGTCGAGTCGTCCTCGCGACTTGGGGACCACTTCGAGCCGTCGTGAGTCTCGACCGATCGCAACCCTGTCGGTCCCGGCCGTTGACGGGTTCAAGCTTTTCTTTATATAACGTGTCATAACGACGGCCATGTAAATCCAAAGCCTGTCGACATCTTCAATGAGTTGCAGTTATATAATCAAATTAATATGTACTACATCCATTCTCCGGACGTGACTTTTTCTAACCTTTTAAAATATTCTAGATTTATTGTACTTGCTTCAGTCAATACAAACTTTTTGAATTTGCTCGTTGAGTTGTAAATCTTTTTCACAATTTATCAATTAAATCATTTTGGTTATTTTTGATGGGAATTTGTCAACGCCCATTTTACATGGCACGGCTAAAGTTGATATGGACAATTCTTACAATTTTTTTCCTTTCATTTTGGCCGGCAAGGGGGAGAAATGTCCAAAAAGTCATAAACTTATTGACTTTTCTTGGGTTCGATCATAAACTTTTTAACTTTTTGTCAATTGAGTCCTAAACATTTTTACTTTTTGCCGATTAAGTCCATCCGGCTAATTTTTGCCGGAAAATCCGACGTGGACGCCGGCGGTGTCACGTAGAATGCCGTCTTGACGCGTGGACAATTTTTAATAATATTTTTATTTTTTCGATTTTTTTTGACTTTTTTTGAATTTTTTATTTTTTGTTTCCCCTCCTTTTTTTTTTTTTTTTTCTCTCTCTTTGGCTTTTTCCTTGGCATTTTATGGTGGCCGGTCATCGGCCACAGGCGATGGCCAGCCACCGGCCACGCCCGGCCGGCGAGGAGGAGCACCGGCGAGGGCCCGGCGAGGGTCGCCTGGGCGAGGCCGCCCTGGCCCCGGCGAGGGCCGGCCTCGCCCAGGCGAGCGTCGGCCTCGCCCCTGGCCACAAGCCGACGCCCGCTCGGCCCGGGGCGAGGGCTGGCCTTGCCAGGGGCGAGGCCGACGCTCGCCTGGGTGAGGGCGAGCCCCGGCGAGGGCTCCCCTCGCCAGATCTGGCGAGGCCGGCCCTCGCCGGGGCCAGGGTGGCCTCGCCCGGCGTTGCCGTCGCTCGGGCGACGCCTAGCCTTTCTCTCTCTCTCTCTTTTTTTTCTCTTTCATTTTTTGGATTGTTGTGTTCCTTGAAGTTGATGTTGAAGTCAAGGTCTAAGTCAATGAATTATTATTAATCTAGTCTGATAACATTAGTGAGAATTGCTGGCAGCGATGGAACATTTTAGCTATGTGAAACATCCACCGCACATTCCATAGTAGCTGAAAACAATCGTTTACCGAAATGGAATACATAATGGATCTTACATACCTTGAGCTCCTCAACTGAAAACCAATCTCTCTACATATAAACCCTACGCACATACAAGTACCGAACGACGCAATAAAAGCTTAATATTCTCGAAAAGGTACTCCGCTCGTTCTTGTGTTCACAGGGCGTAATCAACCTTTCTTATTCAATCCTCCCCGGTGCACAAACCAAGTCCTGATTCGGTCTGGAAGCACAAAGAATTTTAACATACAACACAAATTGGGGTTTCTTCGGGGTGCAGACAGTAATATGTGAATGGCATAGGATGGTATGCTTGATAGGCTTTGAGATTGGCGACTTGATCCTCGTTTTTCTTGCCCTCTTCTTTCTTGCCCCCGTCTTTCTTGCCATCGTCTTCCTTAGCTCGTCCAACGCTCACGATTTCTGTGTGCCAAGATTTCCTCAGTTTGTTCACCACCTTGACTGGGTCGAAATCGCCGGATACCGTTAGTTTGTTGTCCTTCAAGTCCATAGCCAGAGATCCAATCCCTGGAAAGCATTATGTAAACAAAGGTTAGCGATAAAGCCGAACATTTCAAACAAAAGATGATTGATAATTACAGTGACGATTCGAATATTCGGTGGGAGAATGGAGGGAAAAACAGAGAGGGAGAGAGTTCAATACCTTCAAAACCAGAAACTATTCGCATGGCCTTGCTCCTGTCTCTGTCATCATGTAGATCCACTTTCACCACCAACTTCTGCAAAAGTTTGAGAAATGGAAAACCCAGTTAGATTTTGAGTAAATATCAATTTCTATTTTAGGGATAGTAAGAATTAAGAACACAGGTACTTGCTAGATGATGAACTTACAAGTCTGTTGTCTTGCCCTGCCGGGGGCTTCGTATTGCTGTAGGAATGGCACTAGTCAGCAGTGGCAGTTTTTAGTTACAACTCTAAGCGTCATGGGTTGATGATGAAAATCTTCAAAGTTGCCCATAATCTGCTTAAAGCAGATATTTCAATCATTATTCATAATTACCTGTCTCATGTGTATTCGAGCACTCCTTGCTGCAGCTTCTGATAGTGTAGTCAGTGTATTCTACCGCTTTGCTTTCAGTTTGTAAAGATTAGCAATGTAACCTTGTCCATTTGTGTGATGGTACCCTGGCAGGCTCATGCACAAGGCAATTTATGAGGTAGGAAACTTGGATAACACCTTGATTCTTCAGAGACTCCATACAAGGAAGCCATCAGGACCTTAAAGCAAAAACTCACGAGAAGGTCGATAGCCTTGGAGAAAACCAAGTATTGCAGCTCATACTGTGGTTCTCATTATGCAGAAGTGAAGGTTATGCGGAACTCACATGCCATTAAACATCTGCAGCTCTTCATTTCTGGAGCATCAAATGGTAAGTTGAGTCTAAGAGAACAGAATGTTAATTACTCCTTACCTAAGCGAGCAAAAAAGTCCAATCTTTCCTGAAAATGTGCGGTTCACTGATAGTAAGTCTGCAATATACGTCTCACCATATCTGCAGCTTATGTCCAAATGTTGCAACTTATTTATAGCAAGTCATTTGGATTCTGCGTCTTGTGTTGAACCAGTTACACACATGATTTGCTGACCAGCTCTCTGGACAGGCCATGGTGAGCTTGTAGCCATTCTTTCACACACCCTCTTGATGAATGAATTTGTGACTCGGATCTAGATCATCACCCAAAGAAGGGGATAGGGATCTACCGAAATTCATCAAAGTTACCTGTTAGTTAAGTTTATCGTCTTACTGGCTGTGATCATTACAAGCTTTGCTTAGTTATAAACAGGGTGAAGATTGCTAGAAGGAAAGACTCGAAAGATCCACCATTTAGCCAAAGGCTTTTGATAATCTAGGGCGCAATAGGTATATTTCTCTGCCTCTTTCCAATAGCTGGTTGGTGTGACTCTCATCAGGGACATCCATTGCTGCTGGTTCGGAGAAGATTGAGTGAGAGTGATCTGCCATTATAAGTTTTTTAACCAGGTTGGTATGGTATGCAGGTACATACAATGTCTTCAAAGATGAACAAAAGAGAATCCCCTGATTCATCCTTGGCCCCTGTGCCTGGCACATCGAGTCTGCAAATAATGATCAAAGAAGTTTGGTTAAGAAGAATATAAGCTCCCTTTTTTCCTTCAACTTAGGAGAATACATATGCAATCAAAGATAAGGATGGTAGGGAGTGTCATCCTATACTTACCAAATGATGCAATGAAACAGAAGTTTTCTTTTTCTTCTTGTTTAATTAGATAAGAATGGCGCTGGTTAGTTAATTTGGCTCATCCATGGTCGACGCACGTGATCAAATTTACGAAAACAACACAAGAAAATGACAATAATTTTTCGCATGCAAGGTCTAAGGCCACACTTTCGTATCTTGGTTTGGTTAAGAAGTTTTCGTCAAACTCCAGCGAGTATATCCTTCTTGCTTGCAGCTTGCCTGAAGTCACTTGACTTGATCAGTCACCAGAATTTACCATAAGCCAAATCAATGACCAAGGCAACGAGTTAGCAGCATGGATCACATTAGTATTTGACCTTACTCTTTTTAAGAATTTTATTGTTTAGCAGAATAACCTTCAAGAGATTGTGAGGCTAGATTATGACAAGAAGCTGCTGAAGAAATACACGGTACGTTCATCAGCTAACTGCAGCTGCTGCTACAGCATATGGACATTGAATCATACTGCGATTGATATGAAGGATAGCTGTTTTTGCCTGCAGATTGTTTAATATATCAAGCAAAAAAGAGTTTAAAACACCCACTACAGTCCCTGAAAACAATCGTTTGCGGAATAATCAATTCCTCAACTGAGGAACAATCTCTCTACAGATACACCCTGCGTGCATACAAGTACGAAAGACGCAATATAAACCTAATATTCTAGAAATGGTACTCCACTTGTTCTTGTGTTCATAAGGCATAATCAACCTTACTTATTCAATCCTAGTGCACAAACCAAGTCCTGAATCGGTCCGGAAGCACAAAGAATTTTAACATATGACGCAATTCGCAGCTTCTTGGTGGGGCACTTTGTAATATGTTTGATGGGCTTTTACGAGATTGGCAACTTGATCGTCCTTCTTGCCCTCTTCTTTCTTGCCCCGTCTTTCTTCCCATCATCTTCCTTAGCTGGTCCAGCGCTCACGATTTCTGTGTGCCAAGATTTCCTCAGTTTCTTAACCACCACAACCGGGTCAATATGGCCAGATACCGTTAGTTTGTTGTATTTGTGTCCATAGTCAGATACCCAATCCCTGGAAAGCATTATGTGACAAAGGTTGGTGATAAAGCCGAACATTCGAAGCACAAGACGATGAGTTATTACAGTGACTCTTTGTACATTCAGTGGGAGAATGAAGAGAAAAAGCAGAGAGAGAGAGAGAGAGAGGCGAGTCGCCCCACGGAGGCTGCTGATATAATAATCCGGAACAATCGCAAAAGATGAAGGACAAGTTAATCCCAACGACGGCTCTCGAAAACCTCACCTTTCCGTACACTTTCCCTGCTGAATCGTTGCTTCCCAGGGGATTCTCGTCCTGCATCTGCCCCTCAGCCCCTCTGTGTCTGGAGCACGAAATTGAGAGTACAGGTCAATTTTCACAGCGAAACAGACGATTTCCAGGAAGAATTGGGGACGATGATCAGGCTTCTGGCAACCGGAACCGTGACGACGACGGAGAAGGGACCGTACCTGGACCGATCCTGAAGCAGCAGTCCGTCGAATCTACCGAAAAAAATCGACGCAACAGATGGAAGCTTGAGGAGAAGCCGGGGGCGAAGGCGGCCAGGCCGGAGGTGAGCCAGGGCGAGTGTTGAGGTAATTATCGTCGACCAAGAAAGTCAAGGTCTTCATCGCCATCGGGAAGTGGAAAGGGAGGGAGGGAGGGAGGAAAGGGGACTGTGAATGAATTGAGCGAGATGGAGATCGTTTGTTTCCTGATTTCGGCTTTCTCAAGTTCCCCGTCGACCGAGCTGATGACTCCCTCCTCCCCCCGAAATTCGCATTATATACATATTAAAGAAACAATGCTTCGCTAACAGTACCGTTAGCTTGGAAAAAAGACGATCAATCCGCGGCAACACATTCTTTACGACAGATTTGTGTTTTGCTTGGAAATTTCCACGGGTTTGTGTCGGAGAAAGGCAAACTTTGCTTTGACAGCCACACCCGTGTTAGTACAACCCTGTTTCAGAATCGGACAAGATAAGTCGAACGCGGCGCTGCTTTCCACGCGTTTATCTTAACGGCATCCGTCGGCTACATTTCCCAGAATCCGACAGGGGTCTTCCCAGGTCGAGTCTTCTCTGGTTCGGGCAAAAGCTTAACAATCCGGTTCTATATTCGTTTCGGTTACGGTTCTGCTCAGGTGAAGACCCGAAAACTGTTCAAACCGTAGCTACCGCCGTCCTCCTCTCTCTGTCCTCGAAGGATCCGTCTCGTCCATCGTGTCTCACTTCACCTTCGATTCATGCAGATCTAGAAAACAAAAAACATCAACCAGAAGTTCCTACTAAAAACATGGAAAATGGTATAAAAAAAAAAAAGTGAGCAAATGGACAGATATTTCAATGCATACTTACGGAACTATCAGATCGACGTTCCAATAAGAATTAGAATCAGTTTAGGGCGAAATTTTTTTACTGCTACACGTCTAAACATGAGAGATTAGTGCCTTAGTTTTTGAAGGAGTCTTGAATGTTGGCAACTGACTCGGTTCCCGCTGTCGACAGGTTCAAGCTTTTCATCGTAGCGTGTCGTGAAGATTCTTGCCAAATGCTCCTCCTCAGGCTTTGCTGCTGCCAAGGTTAGCAAGATGAATTGTACCGAGTGACCCGGTAGTACGGTGACACGGAAAGGGTGTTCTTCATCTTAGCGTTGTTTGCAGATATCATCATCATTTTGCACGCACGTAGATATCGGGATAAAAAATCTTTAATCACAGGGACATTCACTAGATCCATCCTTTGTTTATTGTGCATATATTACTTTGATTCTAAACTTTTCAATTTTGTCATTGTAATTCTATATCTTCAAGCGAAATTTTAGTATAGTCATTCCATCAATTGTCTTATGAAATTGCTGATGCGGTGGCATCTAGCTGTCACCGGCCTGGACAGCTTTGCTTGAAATAACATGCTACGGGCAATTTCTGGGCAGCAACCGGCCGGAAGTGTTAGAATAATATAAACTCGATTGTTGAAGAATTGAGTATGTTGGTTATTGAGCTCAAGATTTGATCGTTAGTAAAAGAATGCCTTGATTTATTTGGGTGTCGGGAGGAATGAAAGTGAATCCGTGAAGTCTGATTTATGGTACGCACTTGATAAAAATTGAAGACAAAAAAGGTACAAGCATTTAATGAAGAAAACCTTATGCACCATGAAGACAAAGAAGGCTAGAAAAGCTCACTGAAGAGTTCTCATCGCTTGTCTTCATCTATTTATTGTATTTTTTTCACTTGACTTTGTTTGAGTGCTTTCATGAGCTCTGTGGACTTTTTTTATTGCTTCATTTAATGTTGCCAAAGCAGTGTTCGAGATCTTCATGGCTCATCTAATGGGTGTGGTGTTTTGCTATTATATAAAGATAGAGGGTGAGTATTGTACATAGAGAAGACACCGGAAAGCATTCTAAGAACATTCTCTCCCTCGAACTTTTGTACTCGTTTCAAATTTCCAAGGTTATCATTATGTTTTTTAGTTCTAACAGAAGGGACCGCAATAGAATCCCGCACAAAGCTTCACGACTCCATCGACAATAATTTGGAAAATTTACAACTGAATTTGCATAAGTATAATCAAGTTTAAATGGACTTGATAATTTTTTTTTCCTTTAAAGAATGCGCTATAATCATGTGATGTCCCATTTAACCATATCCCCTTCGACGTACTTATTTAGACTTTACGATATATAATCTGTTTAGCACGGGGGACAATCGAATTAACGGGAGAGAGGGAGGGTGGGGACAAACGACAAATGGCGGACGATCGAACAGGAATCAACGCGGACATCACCGTCTGCATCCTCCCTGTTAAAATGCCCCCACTTAGCTGTACGATCTTGACATTTTTGCTCGCGCCAAGAAGCTTTTTCTTCAATCGTGAAATTTGAAAGATCGACAAAAGCCAGAAGAGCGAGAAATATTAGGGGTGATCGTTTCCCGGTTCGGTCCGATTCCAAGATGGAACCGGGAACCGGACCGGGAAAACCGGTTCCCAATTTTGGGAACCGTGGACCGGACCATCGGTTCTGGTCCGGTCCGATTCGGTCCAATAGGATCGACACTTTCTTTTTTCACTAAATAATAACCATTCATTAAAGAACGATCATCTTTCCGGACCGATCAATCCAATTCGGTTTTAGAGGCGATCGAATAAAACTACTCACATATGTTTTCACGTGCAAAATATTCAAACTTCACTTGCGTGAATATTAATCATAATTTATGTGTTTCACTTTTAATTTTAAGCATAAAAGCCATGAACAATTTGAGTAAAATCTGTGCTTGGCTTATGTTTTATAGACAATCTCTCTTCTATGCTTTGAATGTTAGTCGATGTCGAACTCTTTGAGGCTTGAAGTACCTTGTCGTTTGCAAGTGAGGGGATCAAGAGAGAGAGTGAGCATGAGGAACTCCTAGAGCCTTATCCCACGTCAAGTAGAAGATAAAACTAACAAATAAGTTTTCAAAATCTCTTGGCCACATAAGAGGTTGTTACCTCAATTACAATTGCAATTGCAACAAGTTTCATATATAATATTCATATATTTATACTTTATATATTATATGTATATAAATTATATATAAAAAAATTTAGTTGATGCAGTTGGTCGGTTGGTCCGGTTCCCACCTTGGAACCGGGAACCGGACCGCCGACCGTGGGAATCGCCCAAAACTGGCCGGTTCGGTCCGGTCCCGGTTCGGGCAATTTCCGTTGCACACGCCTAAGAAATATGAGAAAAAATGTCTAGGAAAGTACGCGTTTCACACACGGGTGGGAAACATGAAATCTTTGGAACGTCTCTCGACGGTGACATCATTGCCTTTGTCATCTTTAATAGGACCACATCTCTCTTGTTAATACAATAAGAAATCCTAAATTAGTATACATATAGCAAATTTACCTATTCTCAAACAACAAATGGAAGATGAAACTCCGAATTGATACACTTATCATGTCATCTAATCCAAAAATTTGATGGAAGTTAACAGAGAATAAATTATCTTAGATGTATAAGTAGTTTCATGTAAATTTATCACGAGTATCAGTTTATAATTTTTTGTGATAGTAATTCTCTTTTTTTCCTCTCTTTTATTTTTTGGCTTTTTGTGTTCCTGGAAGTTGACGTTAAAGTCAAGGTCTAAGTCAATGAATTATTATAAATTTAGTCTGATATCATCATTGAGAATTGCTGGCAGCGATGGAACATTTTAGCTATGTGAAACAGCCACTGCAGAAACCAGTCACTGAAAACAATCGTTTGCCGAAAGGGAGTGCATAATGGATCTTCCATACCTTGAGTTCCTCAACTGAAAATTAATCTCTCCACAAATACACCCTACGCACATGCAAGTACCGAACTACGCTCTAAAAACCTAATATTCTAGAAAGGGTACTTCACTTGTTCTTGTGCTCACAAGGCATAATCAACCCTACTTAGTCAATCCTCTCCGGTGCACAAACCAAGTCCTGATTCGGTCTGGAAGCGCAGAAAATTTCAACATATGACACAATTTGGGGTCCCTTCTGGGGGCACACAGTAATATGTGACCGGCGTAGAACAGTATGCTTGATAGGCTTTTACGAGATTGGCGACTTGATCATCCTTCTTGCGCCCTTCTTTCTTTCCCTCGTCTTTCTTGCCATCGTCTTCCTTGCCTGGTCCAACACTGACAATATCTGTGTGCCAGAATTCCCTCAGTTTGTTCGCAACCTTGACCAGGTCGAAATCGCCGGATACTGTTAGTTTGTTGTCCTTCGAGTCCATAGCCAGAGACCCAATCCCTGGAAAGCATAATGTGACAAAGGTTGGTGAAAAAACCGAACATTTCGAGCATAAGATGATTAGTTATTACAGTGGCGATTGGAGCATTCAGTGGGAGAATGAAGGAAAAAAACAGAGACAGAGAGAGCCAATACCTCCAAAACCAGAAACTACTGGCATGGCCTTGCTGCTGTCTCTGTCATCATGTAGATCCCCTCTCACCACCAACTTCTGCAGAAGTTTGAGGAAAGCAAAACCCAGTTAGATTTTGAGTAAATATTAACCTCTCGAGGTGACGACTGAACTCGACATTCACAAGTGGTGTGATAGACAGGCGTTTGAACAAGTTGGCCACAATGAATAAGAATTCAACGCATCATTTGATATTGCGAGCATTATTATTCACATAAACAGATACAATCATGCTATGCGATAAACAGTTACGACAGCGAAGAAAGAAACGATAGCTCATGAGATTTGAGACAGAGAGAGAGAAGTGTTCAGGAAAACCCAGCAGAAAGTAAAATCAAGAACCCGATCTCACAGAAGTGAACAAGATGCACATAGTATGCAAAAAAAGAGATTGACTTCTGGAAGCACTTCAAGAAATCGCACCTACATTTCTTTTGGGTTTCGAGAACTGAGATTGGTAACTGCTATAACTTCTGATTTTTCCTTTCTTTTTTTAATTTTTTCCTTCCATTTTGGCCGGGAAGGGTCATTGTGGCCGGGAAGGGTCATTGTGGCCACACTCGTTGGGAGTGAGGACCACGATCCTAGCCAGCGGCTGGCAAGGGCTTGCTGACCCTTGCTGTTCAGAAAAAAAAAAAAAAAAAAAAAAAAAAGAGAAAGAAATGATACTAAAAAACAAAAAAATAAAAAAAAAATTATTAAAAAATGTTCACATTAGCGCCAACCTAACGTGTGCTAGGTAAGATGACTGGCATCATATCAATGATTTCTTGTCAAAATTAATAAATCCTAAAAAGATTTAGGAATAAATTGATACATTGTGATACATTTAGAAAATTCCCCCCCTTTTTACCCATGAAGGCTGCAATTTGGACCAAATTTGGACCACATTGTTATATCACAATCACCGTTGTTGCCCAGAAATGGTGTTGCTCATGTGATTCCTTCCATGAGATGTTTACCAACCACCGATATATGTTGAGAGTGAGTCACTATTCAACCACCAGCTCTGACACCATTTATTGGGTGCGCTATGCAGAAGCCTAGATTGCTCTTTGTGGTGGTTGACTTGAATGATAATTAAGGCATATCATCTGCTGCTTTAGTGTCATGTTGTGTATGAAGGAATGAAGCTTAGGTAGATTTATGATCCTGCACTGCAGATGAGGTACGAATTTTGTGGGGCTCTTCCTGGGTTTGACCTGAATGCTAATTGAGATTATATAGTTAGGTCATTTCAGAGGCATGAGTCAGAGGACAAGATGATCAAGACAGTTCCACTAACAAAATTCTTTCCTTTAGTGCTAGAATGAGTGTTGTCGCGACCTTCCCGAATTTTTTGAAGGGTGAATTACTTAAGAAGGCTAATGGATTACCAAGTCCGAAGACTTGGCACGGACCCTCCCAAGTCCTACCAATCGCGACTTGATGTTAAGAAATTTAAACATGTAATTATACTCAATTTGGAGCTGCCATTAACCAATTATGGTTGATTAGAAACCCATGTAAAGTATGGGAGAATACTTTACTTTTGCGAACCAGAGATTCAATAGGTTCGGGGACATGGTTACGCTAGATTAATCTAACGCCCTTTCGGTACCTTTTATTTCAAAAATATTTTGCAGGCAATGTCGATTAATTTAAACCTAAGTTACTAACATGCAAATGGTGGTCATGCGAGTGCACAATCAATAAAATAACATTCAAATAAAAAATGCTAATAAAATTGCATGTCCTAAACATGATTTCTAAATGACATGACACCTAATTTTTCTTTTTCTTTAAAAAAAAAACATGTTAATTATATGCAATCTTAATCTAAATTTAATATGCATGGATTTTACTTTAATGATATGTGAGATGCAATTCATATGGTATGACTTAAACTTATCATTATATGTATGCAATCTAATTTGTATAATCCTAAATATGCATGTGCTACGTGATATGTAATGAATGACATGGTATTTCTACATGCATGCTCTTTTTATGATTTTTTTATGATTTTTTATTGCACATATGCAACCTACACTAACAATGATGACATGAAATGGAATTAATTATAAACTAATTTATTAACTAACCAAGTAAATGACCTTCTTGTATTTCCTTTTTTTAAATGACTTTAAAAGATAATGATGCAATACTAATCTTCAGCCTTTTTATTAAAAAATTGCACGACTAGAATATTAAAACATTAATCTATGACCCACTAACTGAAGCGCAACATGTGGTGTACACATTATGAAATCTATATAACCTAAATAACATTTTTTGTTCTTTTTTTTTTTGTTTATTAAAGGAAAATTAACCTAATCCTATATGAATCTAAAAAATCGAAACGCAAAGCTTTAAATATGAAACGCATATGGACCTAAGTACTTAAATTCTAGATATGACATATGATATGATATGTGATGTGCAAATAACAATGATGCATCAAAATATATGTAATATTGAAAATTTATCTATGTAAATCAATGACATTTCAATGATGCAAAGCAAATCATGAATTTACCATGAAAAGTCGAAATAATCAAAAATCTAATCCGCTGTCTCACGATTCAATATTTTTGATTATTATGGCTTAATATGACAAATTTCCTTACAGGGGTAATGATAAAAATAAATCAGAAAAAATCAAGTCGAATTCATAGATTATGAAAATGAATATTCGATCAAAATTGAGTCTATAGAAATTACCTAGTCAAGGGTACGGCTTCTTGTCACTAATAACAGCACCTGCACAAAGAGAAATTAGAGAACACTCTCAAGGAAAAATCAGGTCTCGATGTGGGGGTGTAATTTAGCCGAGTATGAACGATGGGAGAGAACAGTATCGGAACAGCCACGTCAAACTCACAGCAACACTTATTCCTCCAGTAACAGAAGTAATAAAAACCAGTCAACAAAACCACCGAGTTGACATAACGTTGGACGGTAACTCAAAGGCAACAGGAACCAGCAAGTGATCTCCGGAAAACAACGGTGGCGAGCGGCGGAGGTGCAGGCACCGCGGAGGGCAGGTGTCGCGGTCGTCGGAGCTCTGGTAAGAGGTAACAAACCCAAACCAGCAACAGCAAAGCAGCAACCGTCGCTGATGCAGGAGCAGCAGAGGGCGGGCAGCTCGGTGAGCGGCTGCTATGGGCGTTGCAGGTGAAGCGGGGCGCGGCAGAGGAAAACTCGGCAGTAGGGGCGTCGCTCGGGCGTTGGAATCGCAATCAGGGCTGATCACAGGGGCTGCAGTAACTGGCGCAGGGGGGCTCGGTGGTGCGCCGGTGAGGAGGAGGCGGCGTCGGGTCGTCGCGTGGCGCTGCTGGGGTTCCGGGCTGCAGGCGTCTCGGCGGTTGCTGCGGCAGAGGTGCGGTAGCGGTGGAGACACGGCAGAACAGAGACTGAGGTGCGACGGAGCAGGGGGCTGCTGCTTCAGGCGTCGACGGCGAGGCAAATAGGTTGCGACCAGCTTCGGATCTGCCGGCGTCGGGGGGAAGCGGCGGTTCAGAGACGACGAGCGATAGTGCTGCAGGCGTCAGTGAGACGGCGGCGGCGGGCTTCAACGGCGATGGCGTTCAGAGGCAGGACCGATGGAGCAGCGGTGGCGAGCGGCAGGGGCGTCGGATCTCGCGGAGAAGAAGCACAGTGACCTTTTTTACTTTCTCTCTCCTTAAGTCTCTGTCACCCGTCACTTTCACTCTGCTTCCTTTCTGCACCTTTTTTTTCTTTTGACTTTTCTTCTTTTTCTTTACCTCTCCCACAAACCGAAGCCTTCTTCTCTGTTTTCTCTCTTTTCACTTTTCCCTTTTTCCACGAAGAGAAGCTCCCCTCTATTCAAAGCTTCGTACTCTTTATTTATAGAAAAAGACTTGAGTTTGTTTCCGCTTGTGGAAATTTTCGCTCAATCTCTCGTCAGTTGAGATCTTCGCTCAACCTTTCAATAACAAAGTGGTTCAAAAAGCCTATGGTTGAGTTTTTGAATTCAAAATTATTTTTAAAAAATTTCACTCTAATTAAAGATTATTTTCTATTTTTATTTTCTAAATTTAAATGAGATGTCAACAAGTGTTTTAGAAGGTCAAAGTTATTTGGGCGTGGTATGGTCTTGATCCTTTCCCAGTTTGTTTAAAACAGGGGCTCCCTGTTGTTTTGATGTTGTGGCAATATGTAATTGCTGATTTTTCAGTTTGTTTAAAACGTCTTCTCCTTATCAAGTGTACTGGAACTGCAGATACTTCTACTGTAGGGATAGTAAGAATTAAGAACACAGGTACTTGCCAGATGATGATCTTACAAGTTTGCAGTCTTGCCCTGCAGAGGGCTTTATATTGATGTAGGAATGGCACTAGCCAGCGATGGCCCTTTTTGGTTACTCAGTCGCATTGCAACTTTAAGCATCATGGGTCGATGATGAAAATCTTCACGGTTGCCCATAATCTGCTTAAAGCAGGTATTTCATTCATTGTTCATAATTACCTGTGTCATGTGGATTCAAGCACTCCTCCCTGCAGCTTCTGATAGTATAGTCAGTGTATTCCACTGCCTTGCTTTCGGTTTGTAAAGATAAGCAATTTAACCTTGTCAATTTGCGTGATGTTACCCTCCGGTTCAGCTTGTGCATGAGGCAGGTTATGAGGTTAGAAACTCGGATGCCAACTTGATTCTCCAGAGACCAAAAGTCAGCCCATACGTGGAAGCTGTCAGGAAAAACTTGAGTGAGTTGCTCGGAGCAGATCCAACAGCTGTCAACCTTAAAGCAAAAACTCATGAGAAGGTCGATAGCCTTGGAGAACACCGGAGTATTGCAGTTCATTCTGTGGTTCTCCTTATGCGGAAGTGGAGGGTATGCAGATATCACATGCCATTGAACATCTGCAGCTCTTCATTTCTGGAGCCTCAAATGGTAAGTTGAGTCCAAGAGAATTGAATGTAAATTACGCTCTCCCTAAGTGAGCAACAAAGTCCTATCTTTCCTGAACATGTGCGGTTCATCAATAGAGTTATTCGGTTCATCAATAGTGAGTCTGCAATATACATCTCATCATATCTGCAGGCTGCAGCTCATGTCCAAATGTTTTAACTTATTGATGGGAAGTCATGTGGATCCAGCATCTTGTGTTGAACCTATTACATACACGATTTGCTGACTGATCCTGCGGACAGGCCATAGCGAGCTTGTAGCCATTCTTTCACACACCCTCTTCCTGAATGAATCTGTAACGAGGATCTAGATCATTGACCGAGGAAGTGGATACGCATCTACCAAAATTCATCGAAGTTACCTGGTAAGATAAGATTATGGTCTTACTGGCTGGGATCATCATAAGCTTTGCTTAGTTATGAACAGGGTGAAGAATGCTAGAAGGGAAAACTTGAAAGATCCACCACTAAGCCAAAGGCTTTTGATAATCTTGGGCGTAATACATGTACTTCTCAGCCTCTTTCCAATATACGTGGCTGGTATGACTCGTGGATGACATCCATCGCTGCTGATCCGGAGAAGATTGAGTGAAAATGATCTGCCATTATAAGTAATGTCTTGAAAGATGAACAAAAGAGAATCCCAACTGTGGCTAGCACATCGAGTCTGCAAACAATGATCATATAAGCTCCCTTTTTTACTTCAACTTTAGGAGAATATATACGCAATCAAAGATGAGGGTGGTAGCAATGTCATCAATTACTTCCAAACAATGCAAAACAGAAGTTTTCTTTTTCTTCTCATTTAATTAGATAAGAATGGCATTGATTAGTTAAATAGCTCACCTGTCGTTGACGCACGTGATCAAAATTAAGAAAACAACACGAGAAAATGACAATAATGTTTGGCATGCAAGGTCCAAGACCACACTTTCATATCTTGGTTTGGTTCGTGAAGTTTTTCGTGAAGTTTCAACAGAGTGTCCCGCTTGCTTGCAGCTTGCCTGAAGTCGTTTGACCTGACCAGTCACTAGAATTTGCCATAAGCCAAAGCAACTACCGAGTCAACGAGTTAGCAGCATGGATCACATTTAGTAGTTGACCTTGTTTTATGAATTTTATTATCCAGCAGAATACCCTTTCACAAGATTGTGAGGCAAACTTATGACAGGAAGCTGCTAAAGAAATATCAGGTATGTTTCATCAGCTAACCTCAACCGCTGCCACAGCCTAAGGACATAGGGTGATAGTGCGATTGAAATGAACGATATCTGTTTTTGCCTGCAGATTGTTCAATATATCAAGCAAAAAAATTTAAAACATCCACTGCATATTCCAGTCACTGAAAACAATCGTTTGCCAAAATGGAGTACATAGTGGATCTTCCATACCGTGAGTTCCTCAACTGAAAACCAATCTCTCTACAAATACATCCTAAACACATACAATTACCGAATGACACACCAAAAACCTAATATTCTAGAAAGGGTACTCCACTTGTTCTTGTGTTCGTAAGGCATAATCAACCTTACTGATTCAATCCTCTCCGGTGCACAGACCAAGTCCTGATTCGGTCTGGAAGTGCAAAGAATTTCAACAAATGACACAATTTGGGGTCTCTTCTGGGGGCACACGGTAATATGTGACCGGTGTAGAATAGTATGCTTGATAGGCTTTTACCAGATTGGCGGCTTGATCGTCCTTTTTGCCCTCTTCTTTCTTTCCCTCGTCTTTCTTGCCATCATCTTCCTTGGCTGCTCCAACGCTCACGATTTCTGTGTGCCAAGATTTCCTCAGTTTGTTCACCACCTTGACAGGGTCGAAATCGCCGGATACCGTCAGTTTGTTGTCCTTTGAGTCCATAGACAGAGACCCAATCCCTGGAAAGCATAATGTGACAAAGGTTAGCGATAAAGCCGAACATTTCGAGCATAAGATGATTACTATCACAGTGACGACTTGAGCATTCAGTGGGAGAAAGAAGGAAAAAAAAAAACAAAGAGGGAGAGGGCCAATACCTTCAAAACTAGAAACTACTCGCATGGCCTTTCTCCTGTCTCTGTCATCATGTAGTTCCACTTTCACCACCAACTTCTGCAAAAGATTGAGCAAATAAAAAACCAGTCAGATTTCGAGTAAATGTTTATCTCTTACAACGACAACCGAACTCGACATTCACGAGTGGTGGGACAGACTAGCGTTTAAACAAGTTGGCCATATATCACCAACAATGAATAAGAATTCGAAGCATCATTTGGTATTCCGAGCATTCTTATTCGCATAAACAGATACAATCATGCTATGCGATAAACAATTACAGCATCAAAGAAGCAAGCGATAACTCATGAAGCTTGAGACGAGAGATACCAAGGGAAGTGTTCAAGAAAACCCCGGAGAGAGTAACATTGAAACCCCATCTCACAGAAGTGAACAAGATACACATAATATGCAAAAAAGAAGAAGAAGAGGGAACTTCTCGAAGGACTGCAAGATATCTCACCTTCATTTCTCTTGGGTTTCAAGAACTGAGATTCTGACTGCTCTAACTTTTGATTTGGAAGCTAAAGACACTCGAAGGACACTCGGAGCAAGTTGCAACCGAGTGTGTACACGTATGGGGGACGAAAAGGATTGCTTTATATAGAGTGGCGAGCAAGAGAGGAGTGCGTGAAGAGGAGCAAGTATCTTGGAGGACGCGGTGCGGAGAACAAAGGACAAATTATTGACCAGTCAATACAATAACGAGTCGAGGGAAAGAGCCACCCCGTTTCTCTAGGAAAGGGAGAGAGAGAGAGAGAGAGAGAGACGAGTCGCCCCTCACGACTCGGGGGCTTTTGAAGTGACTCGGTAACTTTTGAAGCAGTGAGTCTTGAATGTTGGCAACGGACTCAGTTCAGGCAGTTGACCGGTTCAAGCTTTTCGCTGGATAGAATTGCATTGGGATTTTGCACGTACGCATCTCTTCCATCTAATCTAAACGATGTACTAGAATTGAAAAATCTTTATCGACGGGGATAATCACTGGATCCACCCTTTACTTATTTATCATATGAATATCAATTCGGTTTTAAAATTTTCAATTTCACCCGTGTAGTCCTAAATCTCACAAGTGTAATTCTAACGTGATCATTTCGATCAATTTGCCATCGAATCATATGCCTGTTGTCCCGCTGGCACGCCAATGCAAATAGCCTTGCTGGAAACACGACGTCATTAATCTATTTCCAGGTGACAATCATGTTAGAATTTGATGCACAATTATAGGAAAATCAAGAATAAAAGCAAAAAAGAGAATTCGAGACACAATATTTTTATCTCGGTTCACTCTTACAGTAGGATTATGTCTAATAGAGGATTCCACTATAATTGACACATCGCACATATCTCTCAAATACAAAAGAAAGAGATTATATATATCTAATTGCTCATCATGGGTCCAAGTCTAAACTATCAATAAATTATAAAAATCGTTTGGCAACTCGAGGGCGCTTCCCTCACAATCCTTACTTGGGTGGCCTCGGACTTTGCCCGCTTACCAAGGAGTAGAAATCCCATGTCTTCCTCTTAACGAGGAGAATGGACCATACTCCAATAAACTAGCCTCGGAAGGACCGCATTGAAATCCGATGCAAAGCTTCCGGGACTTCATCAGCAAAAAAATTGAAATTGAATTGACAATCCTTACAATAGAAATTCTGAGCTAAATCCGTAATTTTCTCTTTGAAACATGCGCTGAGATCAACTATCGATTCTCTATACCGGCACTCCGCGTTCCGTCTCAACTGTTTAAGAGTTAATGATAGGGAAATCTTGCAACACGAGGGCAAATCGAAATTAACGGGAGAGGGGTCGGGACAACAGACGGACGATCGGACCGGAAGCGAAGCAGACATTACTCTCTACATAATCTCTGTGAAACTGCCATCCTTGGGCATTTTTATTTTTTGAAATTTTTGACAAAAAATGTGAAAGATAATAACCTTTTTGCTCGCGCAAAGGAGCTTTTTCTTCAATCGTAAAACATGAAATCTCCTTAAAAGTATGCGTTTCACACACGTGATCGATCCCATCCTCTCTATTTTCTTATTATTATTATTCTTTTTTGGGTTTTTATGTTCCTTCACATTGACGTTGAAAGTCGAGGTCTTGGTCAATGAATTATTATTTAATTATAGTGCGATCACATCAGTCGGAATTCTGGCAGCTAAAGACTATAGTCCATTCCGCTAATGTAAAATTAAGGGCCGTGATAAAATACTTTTCAGTAGATCGAACGATCTATGCTACGAGCTGAGCTGAGGAGGGCGATATCTTTGCATAGACGTGGCCCGCTCCCTTCGACGCCCATCTCTAGCTGAATCTTAGGCGTGTCTGTCTCTCGTGAATTACTTGACTTTAAAAAATGTTTTATTACAAAACAATCGTTTGTATTGTTATGAAATCGCATGCTGATTCCAAAAAAATAACGCATGCAAATAATTCACAAAACAAAATATAATAATAAAAGAATAGAATCAAAATAATACATTAGAAAATTTGTTAACGAAGTTCATCAAAACTTAAGCAATGTCTCCGCACAGAGGCATTCTGTGAATCCACTAAACTTCGAAAAAAGTTGGAATACAGCGATAATATTTTCTCAAAATCAGGGCACAAAGATATTGAGGACCCAGAAAAACACTTACTCTTTTCTTCTTTCTTTTTCTTGTATCTCTATTTTCTTTTTTAGCATTTTAACGGCTAGCGTATTGCCATCGCTAATATAAATGTGTAGCTTTTAATCTAAAAGCAAATCTAATAAAAAAGACAAAAAAAACCCTAAAAATATTTGGCTTCATCTATAATAATTTCCCACTTGAAAATAAATATACCCGAGCACCAAACAACTTTGCATCCATCTTCTTCAAAAACTAGTATTTGAAAAACTTGTGACTCTACGATACTCCTCATCAATCAACATGGAGTAATACCAATGGTAGTAGTACAAAAAATATGCTTCTCTCTGTCTACTACCTTGGTCAACATATCAGTTGAACTCTTCGAGCCATTAATCTTCTTTAGCTTTAACCAATTATTTTTAATATTGACCTGATAAAATGATAATGCTTCTACTACCTTGGTCAACATGTCAGTTGAATTCTTCAAGCCATTAATCTTCTTTAGCTTTAACTAATTATTTTTCAATGCTAAATTGATAAAGTGATAATGCTTCTTGATATATCTAGTCCTTGAGTGATAAGTTGCATTCTTTGTTAAGTGCACTGTAATTTGACGATCACTCCATAGTGTACTGATTGGTTGTTTTCGATGTAGCTCTTCCATGTAATCTTGTAACCATATGATTTCCTTGGAGGCTTTTGTGATCGCCACATATTATGCCTTTGTCGTCGATAAAGTCACTACTTTTTTTATAGTTGAGATACTCAACTCACTGCTATACCTGCAATTGTGGTACACTTACCACTATCTCAATCATCAGAATGATTTGGATCTACATAATTCTGCAATTTTAGAGATGTACCACCATAACAAAGTGAGTAGTTTGAAGTACCTGCTAGAAATCTCAATATCCATTTCACTGCATTCCAATGCTTTTTGCTTGGGTTCTACATATATCAACTCATAACTCCCATTACCTGTGCAATGTCTGATCTCGTGCTCACCATGGCATATTTTAAACTCCCCACTACTGATACATATGGAACTACTGCTATATCATCTTTCAAAGCCTGAGTGCTCGGACACATACCCTTGGAAAGTTTGAAGTGACTCGCTAGAGAAGTTGCAAACGGTTTTGCCTTGTCCATATTAAATCTCTTTAACTCATTGTTTACATAATCTTCCCACGACAACCATAATTTCTTATTTTTTCTATCCTTAATGATTTTTATGCCTAAGATATTCTTGGCCTCTCTCAAGTCTTTCATAGCAAACTGTAATAATAACATCTTCTTCACTTCTACGATTCTCTTCATATTGGAACTAGCCACTAGCATGTCATCCATATATAAAGAGAGATACACAATGTCACCATAGGGGTGAGCATTGGTCCAGGGTCAACCCTGGATTGACCTTGGACTAGCCCAACCCTACCGGTCTTGGTCCGGTTCCTAGGGAGATTGGGTCTATCCTTAGTCTTAGAATTCCTAGACCAGCACTGTGCGTGTTGGTCCTCGGTCCTGAGAGTTCCGAGTCGGTCCTTAGTCCTAGAATACCCTATCTTTTATTTTTTTCCTTTAGTCAAACATTAAATATCGAAATCATAATAAACCGACGGCCTGGACTTAATTATATTTCTCTTCCCTTCCTTCTTCCTCCAGTAGATCACCGACCTTAAGCAAGCCTCGTTGGATCTAGCAAGGCCTTGCCCATGGTCAACAAGGCTCGATGTCAAAAGGCGTTTAATTGGCCAAAGCAAGTGATGACCGAGGAACTGGTGCTCATGATGCCTTAGCACTCAAAGCCCTATGAGGTAGAGATTGATGCCTTGAATTATGTTATTGGTGGTGTTCTAATGCAAGGACACCCGGTGACGTTTGAATCAAGAAAGCTAAATAAGATCGAACAGTGATACATGGTCTAAGAGAAGGTAATGGTGGCGGTGGTGTACTACCTTCGCACATGGCGGTATCATCTCCTAGGATATTCCTGGCAAGTACTAACAATGTCACCATGAGCTACTTATAAATCCAAAAAAAGCTGATTCCAAAGCAAGCTTGGGCAAGACTTCCTTGAGAAGTTCAACTACATGCTACAGTACAATCCTAAGAAGGCCAATTTCGTGGCCAACTTAGCCAAAAGATGGAGCTGACAACCATTAGTCGACCTAAATATCAATGGACCAAGCACATTAAGGAGGAGTCGCGACACAACCCATCTGCCAATGCACTCCTTGAGCATGCATGAGAGGGTAAGACTTGACAATTCCGATGTGAGCGAGATCTAAGGGGCGACAATTGTACGTGTTGCTTCATGGAAAGCTACAGAAGGAGGTGCTATGCAAGTGCCATAATTCTAAGTGGGGAGGTTATCTAGGGATACATCGCATTATCACACTTGTGGAGGATCATTACTTTTGGCCACACTTGTGCACCGATGTGGACGCTTATGCAAGGATGTGTCTTGTGTGCCAACAAGACAAGCTCGAACAACGGTCATTGGTAGGGCCTCATGAGCCACTTCCTATCTTGAAGCGTTTGTGGTAGAGCATCTCCACGGATTTCATTGTCAATTTACCTAAGTCCAAAGGGTGTCTGAACTCTCATGGTTGTGGTGGATCGGTTCTTTAGGTACATGACCTTCGTGTGAGCAACAAAGGACTTCCTAACTAAGGAGGCGGCTTGGCTATTCCTAAAGCACATCATCAAGTACTAGGGCATACCGCAGACAATTGTGAGCAACTGCAATCCTCAATTCACTAGGAGATTATGGACTAATCTCTTTAAGTTGCTAGAGTCGAAGCCTTAACTTCTCAACAAGTCTACATCTCCAAATCAATAGTTAGACAAAGAAAGTGAATGTACCTTGGAGTTGTACTTCAAACACTACATGAGCACAATGCAAGAGGATTGTGCAAAGTTGATCGATGTAGCCCAGTTATAGGAGTTATCCTATAACATAGTAATGAAGTGAGTCTACAAATGAAAGTCCCAAGATCATGACAAGGCAGTGACCACTCACTTTGAGTAGGGTTGCAACGCGCTATCAAGGGAGTAGCCGGTCGACTTATAAGTTTGCTAAGGAGTGGTAAAAACAAGTGGATTTGGTAACGACTTGTCTACACAAGGCCTCAACGCATATGAAGAAATGGGTCGACAAGAAGTGACGACATATGGAGTACCAAGTCGAGGACCTGGCATAGGCAAAAATACATTTAATTCTTCGATACCGAGAAGTGCATAGGAAATTGGTCCATCGTTACAACTTGCTACTCTGAGTGTTGCAACAAGTCGAGAAGATAGCATATACTGAAGCTCCTGCCAAAACTATAGGTAGATTCAATGTTACATGTGAGTACGCTTAAACTTTTTCATGTAGATGAAGAAGACTTGAATCGAGGAGAGTCGCAATGCGTATCTCATGGAGCAAAAAACCTCATATGATTGTGACATCAATTTCATCAAGGTAGATTGGGTTAAATGAAAGTGGTATTGTGCACCAAAGCAAGAATATTTGATATGATGGAAAGGTCTACTGGAGAGTGAAGCTAGTTGGGAGCCTATGGAAGCTCTCTAATGATTCAAAAAGCAAATCGATGCATTCCCCGCAGAAAATGCGACAAGGGCATTGCCCAATTAGGTGGAGGAGAATATCATGGTCCAAAGTTTCCCATGCATAAAGGATCGAGAATGATCCTAGAAGATCGGGTGATCCTCCCTAGTATTCTCAAGAATATTCCTAGGACGAGCAATATTGTAAATGTACATTACTCCGAAGTGTTCCTATAATAAATGCATATAGTTGGTATATAAGAAGATAAAATTTCCACTGTTAAATTGATGAGATATCTATGGTTGTAGTCTAAAGAGTACTTGTATATAAAGAAGTCTCCTCCTTTTGTTTGGATCA
This sequence comes from Eucalyptus cladocalyx, assembly GCA_017140615.1. NCBI lineage: Eukaryota > Viridiplantae > Streptophyta > Magnoliopsida > Myrtales > Myrtaceae > Eucalyptus > Eucalyptus cladocalyx. The sequence continues at coordinate 8,165,792 of CM029520.1, read as the reverse complement.
TCTCACAAATATTTAAAATTCAGAGATTCTCTCTCCAAAAGAATTTCTCTCCACCATCTTCGTGAGTGTGTGAGATATGCTAACTTGGAAAAAAATTACTCAAGTCATATGGGTAAGAGAATGCTAGATCAACTGGCCCGTGACATATGACTCTCGTTAATGAAATCCATTACTAGTGGCTTAGAGAAGATTGAGTGAGAATGATTTGCCATTATAAAGTTTGTTAAGTAGGATGGTATGATTTACAAGTATATATCATGTCTTCAAAGATTAACAAAAGAGCACCCCGCGATCCATCCTCGGTCCTGTGGCAGGCCCATCAAGTCCGCAAATAATGGTCATAAAAGCTCCCTTTTCCCTTCAACTTATAGGGAAATATATCAGCAATTATTGATGAGGGTTGTAGCGACGTAATCAGATAATTCCAAACGATGCAGTGAAATACAGCTGTCTTTTTTGTTCTCGTTTAATTGATAAGAACGGCACTGGTTAGTTAAATGGCACATCCGGGGTCCACACTCGCGATCAAATTTAAGCAAGCAACACAAGAAAACAACAACGATTTTCGGCATGCACGGTCTGAGGCCACACTTTCTTATCTTGGTTTGGTTAAGAAGTTTTCGAGTAATTTCAACAAGTATAAACTGCTTGTTTGCAGCTTACCTGAAGTCACTTGACCTAACCAGTCACCAGAATTTATTATATGCCAAAGCAATTCCTAAGTCAACGAAACATAAGCGTGGATCACATTTAATATCTGACCGTACTCTTTTCAATAATATTATAATTCATCAGACTAATAATATTCCAGTCACCGAAAACAATCGTATGCTGAAATGGAGTACATAATGGATTTTCCATAACTTGAGTTCCTCGAGTGAAAACCAATCTCTCTTTATGTATACACCCTACGCACATGCATGTAGCGAACGACGCAATAAAAGCCTATAATTCTAGAAAGGGTACTCCACTTGTTCTTGTCTTCGTAAGGCGTGATCAACCTTACTTATTCAATCCTCTCCGCTGCACAAACCAAGTCCTGATTCGGTCTGGAAGCGGAAAGAATTTCAACAAATGACACAATTTGGGGTCTCTCCTGGGGGCACGCGGTAATATGTGACCGGCGTAGAATAGTATGCTTCATAGGCTTTTACAAGATTGGCGACTTGATCGTCCTTCTTGCTCTTTTCTTTCTCGCCCTCGTCTTTCTTGCCATCATCTTCCTCGGCTGCTCCAACGCTCACGATTTCTGTGTGCCGAGATTTCCTCAGTTTGTTCACCACCTTGACAGGGTCGAAATCACCCGATACCGTCAGTTTGTTGTCCTTCGAGTCCATAGACAGAGACCCAATCCCTGCAAAGCATTATGTGAGAAAGGTTAGTGATAAAGCCGAACATTTCAAGCACAAGATGTTTAGTTATTACAGTGACGATTTGAACATGTAGTGGGAGACTAAGGGGAAAAACAGAGAGCGGGGGAGAGAGAGAGAGATTGAGAGCCAATACCTCCAAAACCAGAAACTACTCGCATGGCCTTGCTCCTGTCTCTGTCATCATGTAAGTCGACTTTCACCACCAACTTCTGCAAAAGTTTGAGCAAGGCAAAACCCAGTTAGATTTTGAGTAAATATCAATCTCTTAAGGTGACGACTGAACTCGACATTCACAAGTGGTGTGATAAGACTAGCGTTTAAACAAGATAAAAATTCGGAGCATCATTTCATATTCCGAGCATTATTACTCACATAAACGGATAAAATCATGGTATGCGATAAACAATTACAGCAGCAAAGAAACAAACGATGACTCATGAAGAGATGCCAAGAAAAGTGTTCAAGAAAGCCCAGGAGAGAATACCATCAAGAACCCTATCTCACAGGAGTGCATAAATACACACTATGCCAAAAAGACAACTTCTTTAAGGACAAAAGGAATCTCACCTTCATGTCTCTTGGGTTTCAAAGACTGAGATTGGTATCTGCTCTAACTTTTGATTTGGAAACTATAAACACTCGAAGGACACTCAGAGCAAAGTAAAAACGGAGCGAGTGCACGTATCGTAGTAGACGAAAGGGATTGCTTTATATAGAGTGGCAAGCATGAGGGGAGTGCGCGAAAGTAAGGAGTTTCTTGGAGGACGCGATGCAGAGAACGAAGGGACAAATTATTGACCCGCACAGATTTGGGAGACCACACGGTTTCTCAGACAATTAACGAGTCGAGACGATGGAAAACAGAGGATCGCGACTTTATTTTATTTTTTAATTCCTTCCATGATTCCTTAATTTTATCAAATAATAAACTATATTATTACTCGTAAAGTATGTAATAATATAGATTATAATATACATACAAATTATATATTATTATAGAGTAGACATTTTTTTAAATATATAAATAAAAATAGGAAAGAAAATACCAAATATAGCCTAAGATTTTATATCTGACTTTATCCTATCTTAGGTAGAAACTAAACATAAGATATAATTTGGTCCTAACTTTTATCATAAGTACCAAATGTAGCCTAAGACTTTATGATAGGAAAATCTTTCAGCATGAGGATAATCGAATAACAAGAGAAAGAGATGAGTTCATGACAAAAGACGGACGATAACTAGAATGAAAGCTGACATAACTCTATGCATCATCTCTGTGAAAATGCCACCACTGGGCTACGATCTTTGACATCTTTGCTCGCGCAAAAGAGCTTTTTCTTCAATAGTAAATTGCGAAAGATCGAAAAAGCAATATGAAATCTCCAGGAAAACACACGTTTCACGCCCGGGATCGATCCCTGTCTCGAAACGTCGTCGTCTCCATCGTCTATGATTAGGGCCCTCCCTTTTTCTTTTTCTTTTTATTATTATTTTGTTATTCTTTTCTCGGATTTCTATGTTCTTGATGTGGACGTTGAAGTCCAAGTCTAGGTCAATGAATTATAGTTTAAATATAGTCCGATCACATCAGGCAGAATTTCTGGCATCGATGGTTCATATTTAGCGACGATAAAAATAAGGGCCATGATAAACCGTGTTTTAGCGGACCGTATAAGGGCGGCCCGCTCTCTTCGACATCTATCTCTCGCTGAACCTTAGACCCGTCCGTCTCCCATGAAATACATGATTTTGAAAAACGTTTCTTAAAAGATAATTTTTTAAATCTTTTCGTGAATAATAAAAATACTCTTCCATTATTCATTTTTTTGAGCGATACAAATAACCACTTTTGCGAACGGAAAGTATCATGCGTATCGTTTATAGATATAAATGAAGAAAATAGTGTTTTCATCATCCATGAAAACGTTCAAACAAAAAGTGTTGTTGATAATAAAAACTTTTTTAAGCAATTGCTTATAGAAAAATATATTCCAAATCACTCTTTTTTGACAAAAAGTCTTTAAATGCCCAATCCTTCATTTTCTTCCTCTTGTTTATACTTCCCTTCCCTTCCTTCTTCCTCCAATCGGTTGTTGGCCTCGCCCATGTTCGGCAAGGTGCAATGTCAAAAGGCGTTAGATCAGCTAAACGAAATTATGACCGAAAAACCAATGCTCGTACGGCCCAACCACTCAAAGCCCTATAAGCTAGAGATTGACGCCTTTAGTTATGCTATTGGTGATGTTCTAATGCAAGAAGGACCATGAAAAGGCAATGACGACAATGGTGCAATGGTGTACTACATTTGCACATGGTAACATCATCTCTTGGGATTGTGGTTTGCGGCGAAGATTGACAATGTCACCATGAGCTACTTCTAAACCCAAAAAAAGCTTATTCCAAAGCAAGCTCATAGGCAAGACTTCCTTGCAGAGCTCGACTATGTGCTGCAGTACATGACTAAGAAGCCCAATTCCGTGACCGATGCATTTAGTTGAAAGATGGAGTTGGCAGCCATCAATCGACCCAAATGTCCATGAACCAAACGCACTAAGGAGGGGCTATGACACGACCCAACAAACGAGGGCAAGACTTGACAACTCTGATGTGAGGGCGACCTACTCTATACCAAGGGATGACGACTGTACATGCTGCTTCATGGGAAGCTATAGTAGGAGATGCTACACGAGTGCCGCAATTCCAAGTGGGTAGGTTATCTAGGGATCCACTGCTTCATGGCACTTGTGGAGGATCATTACATTTGGCCACACCTACACGACGATGTGGATGCTTGTGTGAGGACATGTCTTGTTTGCCAACAAGACAAGTAAGTCTAAAGGGTGTCGGATTCTCATGGTTGTGGTGGATCAATTTGTTAAGTATGCAATGTTTATGCCAGTGATAAAGGACTTCCCAACTGAGGAGGTGGCTCGGTTATTCCTAAAGCACATCGTCAATATCGGGGCATAATGCATATGATTATGAGTGACCTTGATCCTCGATTTACTCTGAGATTCTAGACCAAACTCTTTAAGTTGCTAAGTTGAAGCCTCAACTTTTCCACAAGTCTACATCCCTAAATTGTTGGTCAAACGGAGAGGATGAATGTGCTATTGGATTGTGCGAAGTTGTTCAACGTAGCCCAATTATCCTATAAGCTACAGTAAAGTGAGTCTATTAAACAAAGTCCTTTCGAGATCATGACAATGCAGCAACCACTCACTTTGAGTACGGTTGCAACGGGCTATTGAGGGAGTAGCCCAGTGGCTTACGAGTTTGCTAAGGAGTGGCAGGAACAAGCGACTTGGTAAGAACTTTGTTCTTAAGAAATGGGTTGACAAGAAGCAATGACACATGGAGTACCAAGTCGAGCACCTAGCGTTGGCAAAACTACACTTTGTTCTTCGATACCAAGACATGCATAGGGCATTGATCTGTCACTACAAAGGGCCACTTTGAGTGTTGCTACGAGTCGAGAAGATAGCATTTATTGGAGCTCTAGCCAAAACTTAAGGTACATGAGATGTTACATGTGAGTATGCTTAAACCTTTTTGACGTAGATGAAGAAGATCCGGATTGATGAGAGTTATAGCGGTTACCTCTTGGACCAAAAACCTTGTATGATCGTGATGTCGATTTCATCATGATAGATTGAGTCAGATGAAAGAGGCATTGTGTGTTGAAGCGAGAATATTTGATATGATGAGAGGGTCTATTAGAGAGTAAAGCTAGTCGAGAACCTATGAAGCTCTTTAACAATTCAAAAAGCAAATCCGATGCATTCTATGCCAAAAATGCAATAGGGGTGTCATCCGATTAGGAGGAGGAGAATATCATGGTCTAGAGGTTTCCCACGCACAAAGGACCGAGAATGATCCTAGAAGATCAGGTGATCCTCTCTAGTATTCTCGAGAATATTCCTAGGACAAGCAATATTGTAAATGTACATTACTCCAAAGTGTTCCTATAATAATTGCACATGATTGGCATATAGGAAGATAGAATTTCCACCGTTAAATCGATGAGACATCTATGGTTATAATCTAAAGAGTACTTAATACAACATAAGTGCCAAAACTTGATACGATGGGACACTTAAGTGCTAAAAGTTAGGAAAGTAACACTTAAGTGCCATCTCCAGCGAACCCTACCAAAAATCTTACATGACAATTTTTTTATTATTTTTGCTCACCTACGTGGCTCGCCAAAGAGTTGACTCAGAAAAAAAATGCAAAAATGAAGTCGTTTTGGCGGGATTTGAATTTTAATATAAAAATTAATATTAAAAAAAAGGAGGAATGAAGCATGCGGCTAAGGGCTCAGCCCTTGTCGCCGTTGCCTCTCTGCAGTCGTCGGGAAGGGCGGTGACGGTGGGGAGAGGGTCGCTCGGGGTCACTAGACCTTGGCCGGGGACCGCGACCCCGGCCAATCGAAGGCGAGGGCTCATGGGCCCTCGCCGCTTGCAATCTCCATCTTTTAAAAAAAAAAATTTTAAAAATTATTTTTAAATTTACTTTAATTAATTTTTATATTAATTATTTACCCACGTCAATAGCAAAACGACAACATTTTTGTACTTGCCTAGCCACGTCAGCATGCAAAACGCGTCCTTTTGCATTTGCCTCACCAAAAAATTGTCACCTCAACATTTTGGGTGGATTTTCTTGTCGTTGGCACTTAGGTGATCTATTTTGCTTCGATTTTGGTACTTAAGTGTCACTTTTCTAACTTTTGGCATTTAAGTGTCTTTCCATGTCAAGTTTTGACTATGACATCCTGATTTTCGACCATGTCCCGATAATATGAATTGAGCTTTTCATCGACACGCCTATAGTCTTTTTCTTTAAGTTGATCACTTACGAGATAACTAATCTATTAGGTGAAGCCGTTAAGGAATCTAAACGTGACTGACTTGAGAATTCGATTAGAAATTGACTACTCGACATTGCTAATCTACAAGGGTCAATACGGCACCGTTAAAATCGATTAGAGACCGGAGATAGGTCGATTCGATAGAGGCATGTAATTAAAGTGTGGGTGATTCCGCCTGATTGTAAAATTCATGTCGAATGACACTAAACCGATTTTTTTTGTCGATTATGTACCCAGTGCTCGTAATTGAGACCTTGAGATTTCTACGACAACCAAGAGTCGTTTATATGTCGGATATGCACATTGTGGATCGAAAATAATTGATCATGGGTCAAATGCGCTAAAAATTCCTAAAAGCTACCCAGTAGGTTAGGTCATGCTAAAATCGTGTCCAATTGAAATTAACCACGAAATTGAACCTGGTTTCGGGAATCGAAAGTTCTAGCGTATTACAATTTATTTTTAGGATGTCAACTCATCATTTGAAGAATTTTTGGTGAGCCTGGATTGTTGGCAAAAAATTGAAATTCGACGGAATTGGACCGAGAAATTCGGATGGGCTAAATTGAGTGCATTTTTGGCATTCAAGATGGATCAATTGGTGAGGAAAATTGTGGAATTTGTTATGGCTCCCTCCTCAGCAATTTTGGACATCAAATTGGAGAGATTTGCGAAGAAATTAAAGTGCAATGGGTGAAATTCGTAGGCTAGATGGGGTTGTAACATTTAGGCATCAATCTTGGCTTGTTGGAGAAGCTTGGGAGGGGAAATGGCTGTGGATTAAAGTTGAAGACTTTGGAGGCTTGTGCTCAAGTGTTCAAAATATTTTGGCAAGACTTTTGAGGCCCTTTGTCCCCCTTCCATCAGCATATTCTTCTTCCTCAGCTTCTTCTTCTCCTTTCTTGCTTCATACACCATTTCTAGAGTAGCAAACCAGCATAGCCCCTTGAACAAAAGCCTCCAGCCCCTCTCTCAAGCCGTCCGAGCCTGCCCATCGATTGCCTGAGCCTAGCAACACCCATCGGTCACCACGAGCTAGCTCCCTGTGCCCGAGCCCGTCATCCCTGAGCCGTGCGTCTAGGCCCGCCTCACGTCTGTCACGTCTCCCCAAGCCACAACGTCTGGCCGCCCGTCGCAACTTCACCCAACCAGGCCGCCATCCACCATTGCCTGCTCCTCTCCAGAAACGCCGTCTAGTTCGTCCTTGCGCCGTTGGCCGAGCCAAGCCGCGCCTACACCTGTTTCCAGCAAGGTCGAAGCTTAGCCTTAGCTGAGTGGTATTAGGCCTTTTCCGGCCTCGGTTTGGCCTCTTTAGGTGTCGTCATAGGCTTGAGTCTTGCTCACCTTCGCGTCGCCGTCGCCATGAACCGGTTTATTCTCTAATCTTGTGAGTTTACCTCCTAAACTCTAATTAGGAGGCTAATTATGCTTAAGGTGGACTAGTTAGGCTAATTAGGGATTAGTGTAATCCTTAGTTAGTCAAACTAGCTAGTTAGTGTGATTAGATGGTTAGAGTAATTAGTCCTTAATCTAATTTAGTTAGAATGGTTCGTTAGGTGATTTAGTTAGTTTAATTAGTTTATGTAGCTAGCCTATTAGATTAAATTAGCTAGGTTAGTTAGACTAATTAGTTAGTTTGATTAAATTGGCCCGGTTAGCTTATGTTAATTTAATTTAGTGGTTTAATTTAAATATTTTACAATTTATTTAATCAAATGCAATTTATTTAATTATTTATTAGTTAGCAGAAATTATACCGGGATAACCGGTCGTTGGAATTTTGTGCTGATCGTCATGGTTCTGTTGGATTGTACAATTGAGTGCTAAATTGTGAAATTGGATGCTGAGTGATGGTTTTCAATTATTATTTCAAAAATATGAATTTTCGGTATTTAATTAGAAAAATACTGGGTGTCGTACTATATAAAATCGTGGGATTTTTAAAAGATAGTGTACCACCTTTTATTGTCCAATCTGATCGTGTGTTGACGCATACTTATTTTACTGGGTGTTTTTAATATGAAGAAAATAGGCTAAGTACATTATTTGAAATTGAGACATTTGAGTGCAAAGCATGATGTCCTTGGCCGAGATTGGATGTGCGTGTGATCGCTATGAGAACCCATCACCCAAAGAAAGTCAGGTGGATGATGCTCCTATATGGAATGCCCCACATCAATGGATACCAGATTGCGGTAGAGGCTGGACCAATGCTCCTTCGGGAATGCCATCTAAAGGTAGACGTTGCTGTGCTCGATGCGGCGAGACGATGCCTGGCTATGCTAGAGGACTGTTGACTGTTGAGTTGGATGACCGATGGGTCGTTAGTAATTGGAACGCTTGATTGAGTGATTTGACCGCGCTTGATTATGGGACAAAATTGCGTGGCACGGAATGGGACATGTCATAACGATTTGGCCTTATAATCGGGATCTATGTAATTGACTGATATGTGAAAGTGAAGCGTTCTAATTATTGAGTGCATTTATTGTATGGATCTGTTATATGAGTTGAGTTAATGTGCAAGGGAGGTGCAGAGGCAAGGTAAGTCTCATATGATGTGTGTTTAGGATGCCTCTAGGTGTATTACCTTTCTAATCGGGGTTTAGGGCATTAACTCGTTGATACATTGTCTCACCTCGTTGTGGTTTACAATTTTACAAGTTCTTAGATGGAGGTCTGACCAGTTCGTTTTGGGTGGCCACGAGAGGCCGAGGAGCAGCATACCATCTTCCCTGCTTCCGGGAATCTTTGGACCCGTGAGCTCGTCATAACCATGATCTAGGTCAATAAGGGCCAACCTCAGTTGGTACCTCATTGATTCTAAGCATGATTTCGTTGCGGGCTTAACGGGGTCTGGGAGGGTGGATGGCTTTGACGGACTTGCTGTTGAGGGTGAGGGTGAGGTGGTACTCGACCTTGTGCATGACGCCGATATTATAGCTAATATCGCAGCGAACTAGTTACTCGAGGATGAGCAGGAGCCCGAAGTAGAGGAGGTAGCTAACCCGCTAGACATCGACATTCCTGACGGTGTTGTAGTGGACCTGGATCCCAAGTAGTAGGGTCTGGGGTAGGGTTAGTTGGTAGTCATTTTTTAATCTTGACCTCTTGTATATAACTTTGTAGGGCTGACCTGGTTTGTTTATAAAGTGTGTTTGTTTAAATTAGTTGTCCTGCTTTTCTATCCCATGTTTGTTGTTGTCAAGGGATTGTTTAATTCGCTTCCGTATGTGCATAGAATGAATGGGTCGGCGATGTGTCTTGGGAACGTCACAATTCTATTGATCATCAAGGGATGTGCGTGCACTCGAAATTCGGGGCGTGACATTGGCACTCCAGATGTTCGACACCCAGAGTATATGTATATAAAGAGGTCTTTTGGATCATCTCAAGAATATTTAAAATTCAAAGATTCTCTCTCCGAAAGAATTTCTCTCCACCATCTTTGTGAGTGTGTGAGATATGCTAACTTGAAAAGAAATTTCTAAAGCCATACGAGTAAAGAGAATGCTAGATCAACCGGCCTATGACATATGACCCTTGTTAATGAAATCCATTACTACTGGCTTGGAGAAGATTGAGTGAGAATGATTCGCCATTATAAAGTTTGTTAACTAGGATGGTATGATTTACAAGTATAAATCATGTCTTCAAAGATGAACAAAAGAGCACCCTGCGACCCATCCTTGGTCCTATGGCAGGCCCATCAAGTCCGCAAATAATGGTCATAAAAGCGCCTTTTTCCCTTCAACTTATAGGGAAATATATCAGTAATCATTGATGAGGGTTGTAGCGATGTCATCAAATACTTCCAAATGATGCAATGAAATAGAGTTGTCTTTTTTGTTCTCATTTAATTGATAAGAATGACACTGGTTAGTTAGATGGCCTATCCAGGGTTCACACTTGCGATCAAATTTAAGTAAGAAACATAAGAAAACAACAACAATTTTTGGCATGCAAGGTCTAAGGCCACACTTTCTTAACTTGGTTTGGTTAAGAAGTTTTCTAGTAATTTCAACAAGTATAACTTGCTTGTTTGTAGCTTGCCTGAAGTCACTTGACCCAACCAATCACCATAATTTATCACAAGCCAAAGTAATTACTAAGTCAATGAAACATAAGCATGGATCACATTTTGACCGTACTATTTTCTGTTGGAGAAAACTTCATTATCTGTTTTGAAGTTGACAAAACATTTCTATCATTCTAGTCTGAAGACTTGCAGACTCTATTATCAAAGTTTGAAAATCTCCAGACTTAAGATTTAAAGTCTGCCCTTACTGATAGTTTCCAGACTGACGAAGAAAAGATTTATTTGATGAAGAAGACTTATTCAGATACAAGTATATCTTTAAGGATTTTGTTTGTACGGTTGGAGAATATCTCACGGCTGGAGATAGCATCTTGTAATCAACTATTCTTATTGAAATCAATTTGAATATTTAGATCAGTTGATTGTCGAAATATACTTGGAAGGTTTTACTTATAGAAACCTAGATATTGATTGTATGGGCGAGTAGGATTGGTGGGCTATCATTACATTCCTTAAATAACTCGAAGATCTTCCGAATTGATTCTGTCCAACGAGAATATTGGAAGAATTCTTTTGGAAGGTGCTAATGGTTATGATGGCATGGAGGAGAATATAAGGAGGGTGCTCAAGTTATTCGAGGGTGTGCGTGAAAGAAAAATTTCAAAGTGTGAAAATCTTAGTTCTTTGTTGTTACAATTTGTCGAGCTTAAACTGTACTCAAAAGAGAGATCAAATACTTGTGAGATCTTGACGAAATGTAGTAGAGTCTCTACATTGTGGAATCAAGGATGTGATACTGTATGATCTCTTTTGATTCTTAGTGGAATCCAGCTAGTGGGCTGTCAGTGCGAGAGGGTGGATATAGGCTTGGTCTAAACCGAACCACTATAAACTTTGTGTTTAAATTCTCTTTCCCTAATCAGTTTATAGTCTTTTATATCTTCAATTTACTGTTTTCATATAAGTCGAATTAAATTGTTAAGTCTTGGAAAAACTTCTTAAACACCTATTCATCCCCCTCTAGGTGCTTATACTAGCGCTATCAATTGGTATCGGAGCCTGTGTACTTGATTAATTGAAGTGTTTTTACTTTTGAGTTAAAGATCTATGGCTAGTATGTTGGCTCCAGGTTTGGTTGAAGGTCAAAGCAACACCAGACCGCCTTATTTCGATGGAAATGAATACAACATATGGAAAAACAAGATAAATGCATTCCTAAGATCGAAAAATCCTCTGGAATGGGATGTAGCAGAAAAAAGAATTATTCCTAAAGCTACATCAGTTTTAGAAAGGAGAAAAAAAGTTGCAGACGCTGGCGAGATGACTCAAGAAGAAATAACAAAGAGACAAGCTCTTGATGCTAAAGAAATTTACTCCTTATATTGTGCATTATCTCCTACTGAGTATAATAAAATATCTTCTTGTGAAACAGTCAAAGAAGTCTGGGATAGACTGTACATTACCTATGAAGGAACTGATTGAGTGAAAGAAACAATGATCAATATTCTACTCGGACAGTATGAAGCCTTCAAGATGAAGCCGGGAGAATCTATTATTGACACGTTTAATCGTTTTACAGAAATTGTAAATGGTCTAGAGTATCTGGGATAACCAATCTCAAGATCTATGAAAGTTAACAAGTTGCTGCGTAGACTTTCCAAAGACTAGAATCACATGAAGATTTTGATAAGGGAAACACAAAAGATCATGCCACTTTTTGTAGACGAATTGGTTGGCACACTTCAGTCCTATGAAGTGAAGCAAATCAATGAAGAAGAAGATCCCAAATGTAAAAAGTCATTTGCTTTGAGATTTAACGATGATTATGATGTTACAGACTCTGAAGATGATATGGATGATGAAGAGTTAGCTCTTATGATAAAGATGTTCAGGAAACTGAACAAAAATGGAAGAAGATTCAATTGAAAGAAATAAAGCACTCAAAAGTTTCAAAACAAATCAACTGAAGATGATGAATCCAATAAAGATGTAATATGTTTTGAATGCAAGAAAAATAGATACATTAGATCCGACTGTCCCATGTTAAAGAAAAAGAAAGGAAAAACTGAGAAATACAGGAAAGCTCTCAAGGCAGAGACATGGAATGATACTACATGCCAATATTTGTCTAATGGCTAAATCAGAATCAGACTCAGACTTCGAAATTGATACAGACTCAGACTCAGATAGTGAAATTGAGGTAAGTAATTCAAAAATTCCTACTAAAGTCTCGAAATATATTGATGAACTGTGTTTTAGTCTCAAAACCTCTCTTAAGAGAATTTCGGAGCTAAAAAGGGAGAATTCTACATTGAAGCAATAGGAGATTTTATGGAAAGAAAAGTTTGAAAATTTAGATAAAAGTTTTGTTACTTTAAAAGAAAATGCAGACTCTCTTTTAAAAGAAAATACATTTTTGAAAAATGATATTTCAAATATTTCAAAAAGGTTTTTTTTTTTTTTATAGGTTTTGAGAAATTGGAAAAGATTCTTTTAGTACAAAGACTCTACTTTAACAAATCAGGCTTGGATATGACTTCTAAAACTATTCCTCTAATTGATTTTCTAAAAGTAAAAGAAAGAATCAAACAAAGGTCTACAAAAACTTTTTACATAAATTATTTTCAAAAAAATCTTTGTAAAACCTGTTGGGCGAAGTGCTCTCAAATGTTCTAAGTGCAACGGCTTATAACACTTTGAGAAAGAATACCCTATGGTTTGGAGACCTATTTAGAAAGAATGGATAAAGACTGCTTATTACACTAACTCCTCTGGACCCAAGAAAATGTGGGTTCCAAAGAAAGCTTGAGTTTCTTTTTTACTTGCAGGTCACTATTAATAAAAATGTTAAATGGTATTTGGATAGTGGCTGTTCAAGGCATATATGACTGGAGATTCAAGCTATTTTATAAAATTTGTGCAAGTAAATGGTGGAAAAGTCTCATTTGGCGAAAACAACAAATGAAAAATTGTTGGATATGAAACTATAAAAATTGAAAGTCTCAGAATCAACAACGTCTCCTTAGTGGAAGGACTCAATGACAATTTACTTAGCATCAGCCAATTATGCGACACTGGATTCAAGATCAATTTTCAAGAAGGAATATGTTTGGGAAGTAGTAAAGATATTTCACAATCTTTTACTGGACAAAGACATGGGAACATCTATCTTCTAGATATAAAACCAGAAAAGTCTCAATGTCTAATTTCAATTCAAGATGAAGCAAATCTTTGGCATCGAAAGTTTGGCCATGTCAATATAAATCAGATTGCCAAGATCTCTTCTAAGAATCTCGTTCGAGGACTGCCCAACCTGAAGTTTCAACAATTTGATTTATGCACACCATGTGTATTGGGAAAACATGTTAAAAGTTCTTTTAAACCATTGAATCATGTTTCTACTAATCGTGTTTTGCAGTTTCTACATATAGATCTCTTTGGGCCAACCAAAACTAAAAGCAGAGGCGGAAAGAGATATTGTCTAGTAATAGTGGATGATTACTCACTATTCATTTGGGCTTACTTTTTGGCAAGTAAGTCTGAAGCATTTTCTTACTTCTCAAAGTTTGCTAAGAAAGTCCAAAACGAGAAAAGGATATGCTATTTCAAGCATACGAACAGACCATGGAGGTGAGTTTGAAAATCAAGACTTTGCAAAATTTTGTGATGAATCATGTTTTCAGCATGTTTTCTCCTTTCCATACACATCGGAACAAAATGGAGTTGTGGAAAGAAAAAAATAGATCTTTACAAGAGATGGCAAGAACTCTTTTAATAGAAAGTAGTATTTCCTCTCATTTTTTAGCTGAGGCAGTTTCTACAGCATGTTATATAATTAACAGAGTCTTTTTAAGGCCTATTATGGAGAAAACTCATTATGAGTTATTCAAAGGAAAGAAGCTAATTGTTTCTTACTTTCATGTATTTGGTTGCAAATGTTTTGTTTTGAAAAATACAAATGATCGAACTGGTAAGTTTGAAAAGAAATCAGACGAATGAATCTTCCTTGGATATTCAACCACCAGCAAAGCCTATAGAGTATTCAACAAAAAGACTTAGTCTGTGGAAGAATCTACGAACGTCAAATTCCAAGACTCCTTGCAGAATCAACTGATTCAAACTCATCTTGAAGAATCTAAACTTGCTTCAAACTCTACCCCCCCTAAAGCAGCTCAGACCTTTGAAAATCAGCGAAAAGAAGTTGAAGAATCAACTAAAGTAGAAAAACAGCTTCCTGCCAGACCATCAAGTAACTAGAAGCACAAATCTAGTCATCTCAAAGAACTCATCATTGGTGATATTGATGAAGGAATTCGCACAAGATTCAGAAGGCAAGAAGAGTCTAGCGTCGTGGCACTTATTTCTGAAATAGAACCCAAAAGCATAGAATGAGTTTTAGCTGACGAAAGTTGGATTGAAGCAATGCAAGAAGAACTCAGACAATTCAGCATTAACGATGTATGGTAGTTAACTTCCAAACCAAAAGGTAAATCTATTATTGGAGCTAAATGGGTTTTTAGGAACAAATTGGACGAAAAAGGAAAAGTGATCAGGAACAAAGCAAGACTCGTGGCCAAATGATATACGTAAGAAGAAATGATAGATTATGATGAAACCTACGCACCAGTAGCTAGGTTAGAAGCAATTAGATTATTACTTGCTTTTGCTTGTTATAAAAATTTCAGGTTATTCCAAATGGACGTCAAGAGTGCATTCCTAAATGGATTTATCCAAGAAGAAGTCTATGTGGAACAACCTCATGGATTTGAAGATCCAAAGAGACTAGACTCAGTATTCAGACTGAAAAAGGCTCTTTATGGTTTAAAACAAACACCTCGAGCTTGGTATGACAAGTTAAGTAAGTTTTTAATGTAAAATAGTTTTGTCAAAGAAAAAGTGGATACTACCTTGTTTATTAAAAAGGAAGGTAAAAACTTTTTATTTGTTCAAATTTATGTTGATATTATATTTGGATCTTCTAATGAAAACCTGTGCAATAAGTTCTTTAAGTTTATGCATGATGAATTTGAGATGAGCATAATGGGTGAATTATCATTCTTTCTCGGATTACAAGTAAAACAATTGAAGGAAGGGATTTTCATTCACCAAGAAAAATATACGAAATAACTTGTTAAAAAGTTCGGATTAGAGAATTGCAAAAAAACTAAGATACCAATGTCTAGTTCTTCGAAACTGGATAAATATGAATGAGGAAAGAAAGTTGACTAGAAACTTTACAGGAGTATTATTGGTTCACTTCTCTATCTTACTGCTTCTAGACCTGACATTTTGTTTAGTGTTTGCATTTGTGCTAGATTTCAATCTGATCCAAAAGAGTCTCATCTAAGCGCCGCAAAATGCATCATTAAATACATTGCAACTACTTCAAGCTTAGGTTTGTGGTATCCCAAAGAAGGAGACTTTACCCTTCTTGGATATTCAGACGCATATTTAGTTGGTTGCAGAGTTGATAGAAAGAGTACATCTGGTACATGCCAATTGCTGGGAAATAGGATGGTATCTTAGTTCTCAAGGAAGCAAAGCACCGTAACTCTTTAAACAGTAGAAGCATAGTATGTGGCTCTTGGAAGTTGTTGTTCTGAAATTTTATGAATAAAATAACAACTAAGAGACTTTGGAGTCAAAGACTCTTGTACTGAGATCAAATGTGACAACACCAGCGCAATTAACCTCACAAAGAATCCAATTCTTCCTTCAAGAGCAAAGCATATAAGAATTCGACATCACTTTATTAGAGATCATGTTCAAAATGGAGAAGTTATGATTCAATTCGTTGACTCAAAGAATCAACTAGCGGATATATTTACAAAACCTCTGGAGAAAAGCCTATCCGAGTCTATTTGCACCAAACTAAACATCATATCTCTTACCCAGTAAAGTCTGGATGTCCTCAAGACTCAAAGGTAAAGTTTGAAAGTGTTTAGACTCAGAAGACCAAGAGTTACAACTGTAAGTTATTTCTATTTCAGTATTTTAAACTTTAAAAGGTATGGTTACTTATTAATTGCTAATCGATTGAAATTATCTTTCCAAGTTTTTTCTTTTTTAAAAAGGCAGTTATCAATTTTAAAAAGACAATTATTTTCAAAAATGGAAGTTATTCTTTTTGAAAAGGTACTTTTATTTTTCCTTTTACGACGTTTCGTTTATCTCGCTTCACTTGCTTTATATACTGTTGAGAGTCGTCTTCTTCGATTTTACACTGAAACCCTAGAATACAAAATTCATATTTGCTTTCACTTTCACTCTCGATCTGTCCAAAAGTTTTTACCTTTTTCGAGCAAGTTGGTGAATTCCTCCCTCGAAGCGACAATGTCTTCAAGAAAGTCTTCAAGGATTGCAAGTAGGGGACCGCGACATATGCCTGAGGGTCCTATGCATTTTGACTTGACCAAGGAAGAAGATTCTTCTCCACCATTGCGTCTGAGTCAGCAACAACCTTCTTAGCAACGTCAACCTTCTCCATCGACTCAACCAGACGATGAAGTTATAGAGGAGGTTGAACCTATAAGAACGCTAACTCCCAAGGTTGCTTTCAAACTTTACTCTAGTTTGAAGAATAGAGGAACGCCGATGTCTTTAATCGATGAATTTTTAAGAGATACATGATACAAGAATGAAACCATGTTCTTGTGGGAGTTGGAAAGGTTAGGAGTAGTAGAGAAATGAACGGTTGAAAGAACTTTTGCAAATTTCCTGAGTGACCCATTCTATGGCATTGCAAATCAACCACAAGTTCTGGACAACGATGAACGGAGGTTTACTCATTTTCAGCCTAGAACGGGAGTGGCTGCAAATGTTGCTGATGGTTCCAATCTATTTAGATCGAAGAATCACAAGAAGGTTTATTTGAACCTTATGAAGAGAGGGGTTATGAACCCTGGAGTGTTGACTTTGATTTCCTTGATTCAATAAAGGTCAATATGTGAGAGAAGTTCGCTCTACTGCAATTTGAACGCTTCTGTTCTAAATCCATTGCTGCTTATATAGAGCTTATCGCGTACTTTTACTCGAACTTATCTTTCATGAATGTAAACAGTTTTACTTTCACAATGAAGGAAAATGAATTTTTGGTGGATACGGACACGTTGACTGACATAATAGGGGTGGAAAGAACGGGTTTCCAACCAATTAGCGTGTCTATTGCTCATGCTACTCTATTGTTGATGAAAGATATGGATGTAGAAGGCAAGATTTCCTGCTCAAGGATGAGTGCCTCTAACATCTTGCTGCACAAGATTGTGATCAACTGCATTCGTCCCAAGTCGACATCTAGGACTGACGTCTCTCAATCTGAAGCTAAATTGATGTGTGCCATCTATACTGGATTTAAATTCTCTCTACCTCACACCATCTTGTTTTATATGTACCGAACTATGGTGAAAGATAACGGACAACTTCCTTATTCTACTCTTATCACTCATCTCTTTAGACACTTTAAAATTCACGTTTCTGCACCATTATGCTTGACAACCATCTTTCCAATGGTGATTGGTTTCAAAATGGTCATAAAGATGCGCTTGAAAGAGCTGAACAAGGTATTGGAGTGTATGAAGGAGAAGTCTCCTATCAAAGCAAAACAAGACTTTACTGCTGCGAAGAGGAAAGGCAAGGAGCCTGTAGTTGCTCCAGTAAAGAAAAAAAGAACTCTCATCTTACAAGATGAAGAAGATGATGATGAATGGACTCTTTTAGCCTTAAGAAAGTTAAAGAGTTTTGTCAACTTTCATGAGACAAGAGAAGAGCTAGAAGAAGGAAGAAAAGAGAGAGAAGACGCAGAGAAGGAAGATGATGAACATAGGAGGATAGAGGAAGGAAGAAGAGAAGAGGAAGATGAAGATGAAGAAAGAAGAGAAGAGGAAGAAGAAGAGGAAGAAGAAGAGAGAGAAGGAGAACAAGATCCGGGTCAAGAAGACTCTTTCAAGCCAACTTTGGCTGTCTCCCTGTCTAGTAATTCTAAGATGGGAGGAACTAGAACTATTGACGCTCATCACTCTGAAGCTACGGTTGAACAAGAAGAAACCTTACCTACTCCACCTGAAGGCAACAAAACAGGGGGGAGCTGTTGGACCAAAAGGTATTTCTTCACCTTTATTTGCTAGTGATGTAAGTCGATCTGTAGCAGACTTAGAGGATATGTATGCCTCACATTACCCGAAAGACAGTCATGGTGGACAATTTGCTGAAGCTTCATTCATTCTCAAAATCTCTGGAATTGACTCGGTTGGTCCTAGTGATGCAACGGCTCAAATAGCAGACTTTTCAAGATTGCTGGAGATTTTATTGGACGTTAGAAAACAGCAATATGCTATGTGATATGAGATGCAGGATCTCAAGAATGCTTTTAAGGCCACTTCAGTGTCTCTGCATGACCAGTTGAACGCCCTGAAGATTCAAGTACAGTCTACTATGCAGGGTGAAGATTTTCAGTCACTGAAGCATAGTTTTGAAAGGCTTGAGAAGACAATGCATTCTATGGGAGAATTCGAGCTTGTTCGCCTTCCTAAACAGACATGATTTTGACTCAATTTTCAACCAATTCTTTTTCATTTGTTCTCCACTTTTTGCTATTAACAAAAGGGGGAGAGGTTTTATGATGCAAATTTAATGACTTTTTGTTTGATGACTTTCTGTTTGGACTTATCTTTTGTTTGGTGTGGTTATGATTTGGATTGGTTTGAACTGTTGATGCTTGCAAATAACTTAAGCTATGTTATGATAACGATAGTTACTTTTACAGGACTAACATGTTTTTTGTGATTGCAGAATCGCTACTATCCTTATCTTAATCTCTAATTATCTTTTATAAGAAATCTTGGTTTTCTTAAGTGTTATCTTTCAGGTCAAAATGTTTAAATATGTGGGAAAGTTTTGTCACAATAAAAAATGAGGAGATTGTTGGAGAAAACTTCTTTATCTGTTTTGAAGTTGACAAAACGTTGCCATCAGTCTAGTCTGAAGACTTGTAGACTCTATTATCAAAGTCTGAAATCCTCCAGACTCAAGATTTAAAGTCTGCCCTCATTGATAGCTTCCAGATTGACGAAGAAAAGATTTATTCGATGAAGAATACTTATCCAGATACAAGTATATCTTTAAAGATTTGCTTTGTACGGTTCGAGAATATCTTACGGTTGGAGATAACATCTCATTCAACTATTCTTATTGAAATCAATTTGAATATTTAGATCAGTTGATTGGCGAAATATACTTGAAAGGTTCTACTTATGGAAACCTAGATCCTGATTGTATGGGCGAGCATGATTGGTGGGCTATCATCACATTTCTTAAATAACTCGAAGATTTTTTTGAATTGATTCCATCCAACAGGAAGATTGGAAGAACTCCTTTAGAAGGTGCCGACGGTTATGATGGCATGGAGGAATATATAAGAAGGACGCTCAAGTTATTTGAGAGTGTGCGTGAAAGAAAAATTCCAAAATCTAAAAATCTTAGTTCTTTGTTGTTACAATTTGTCAAGCTTAAACTGTATTCAAAAGAGAGATCAAATACTTGTGAGACCTTGAGGAAGTATAGTAGAGTCTCTACACTATGGAATCAAGGACGTGATACTGTATAATCTCTTTTGGTTCTTAGTGGAATTCAGCCAGTAGACTGTCAGTGCAGGAGAGTGGACGTATGCTTGGTCTAAGCGAACCACTATAAATCTTGTGTTTAAATTCTCTTTCCCTAATCTCTTTACTTAATTCGCAGTCTTATTTATCAGTTTATAGTCTTTTATATCTTCAATTTACTGTTTTCATATAAGTTGAATTAAATTGTTAAGTCTTGAAAAAGCTTCTTAAATACCTATTTACCCCCCTCTAGGTGCTTATACTAGTGCTATCATTTTCAAGAATATTATAATTTGTCAGAATAATAATATTGCAGTCATTGAAAACAATCGTTTGCTAAAATGGAGTACATAATGGATTTTACATAACTTGAGTTCCTCAAGTGAAAACCAATCTCTCTATATATACACCCTACGCTCATAAAAGAACTGAACGACGCAATAAAAGCCTATAATTCTAGAAAAGGCATAATCAACCCTACTTATTCAATCCTCTCCGATGCACAAACCAAGTCCTGATTCAGTCTGGAAGCGCGAAGAATTTCAACAAATGACACAATTTGGGGTCTCTTCTGGGGGCACGCAGTAATATGTGACCGGCGAAGAATAGTATGCTTCATAGGCTTTTACGAGATTGGCGACTTGATCGTCCTTCTTGCCCTCTTCTTTCTTGCCATCATCTTCCTTGGCTGCTCCAACGCTCACGATTTCTGTGTGCCATGATTTCCTCAGTTTGTTCACCACCTTGACAGGGTCGAAATCGCCGGATACTGTCAGTTTGTTGTCCTTCGAGTCCATAGACAGAGACCCAATCCCTGCAAAGCATTATGTGAGAAAGGTTAGTGATAAAGCCGAACATTTCAAGCGCAAGATGATTAGTTATTACACTGACATTTGAACATTCAGTGGGAGAATGAAGGGGAAAAACAGAGGAACGGGGGGGGGAGAGAGAGAGAGAGAGAGAGCCAATACCTCCAAAACCAGAAACTACTTGCATGGC
This sequence comes from Eucalyptus cladocalyx, assembly GCA_017140615.1. Taxonomy (NCBI): domain Eukaryota; kingdom Viridiplantae; phylum Streptophyta; class Magnoliopsida; order Myrtales; family Myrtaceae; genus Eucalyptus; species Eucalyptus cladocalyx. The sequence goes on along the minus strand of CM029520.1, from coordinate 8,144,909 downwards.
CTTGCTTCTGTCTCAGTCATCGTGTAGATTCACCTTCACCACCAACTTCTGCAAAAGTTTGAGGAAAGCAAAACCCAGTTAGACTTTGAGTAAATATCTATCTCTCACGAGGACGACTGAACTCGACATTCACGAGTGGTGCGACAGAGTAGCGTTTGAAAAAGTTGGCCATATATAACCAACAATGAATAAGAATTCGAAGCATCATTTGGTATTCCGAGCATTCTTATTCACATACACAGATACAATCATGCTCTGCGATAAACAATTACAGCAGCAAAGAAGCAAACGATAACTCATGAAGCTTGAGACGAGAGATATCAAGAGAAGTGTTCAAGAAAACCCAGGAGAGAGTCACATCAAAACCCCATCTCAGAGAAGTGAACAAGATGCACATAATATGCAAAGAAAAGAGGGAACTTCGCGAAGGACTTCAAGATATCTCACCTTCATTTCTCTTGGGTTTCAAGAACTGAGATTGTGACTGCTCTGACTTTTGATTTGGAAGCTAGAGACACTCGAAGGACAGTCGGAGCAAGTTGAAACTGAGTGTGTGCACGTATCGGGGACGAAAGGGGTTCTTCATAAAGAGTGGCGAGCATGAGAGGAGCGCGTGAAGAGGAGAAGTTTCTTGGAGGACGCGGTGCGGAAAACAAAGGACAAATTATTGACCAGTCAATACAATACGAGTCGAGTGAAAGAGCCACCCCGTTTCTCAGTAAAATAACGAGTCGAGGGAATCGAAAACAGAGGATCGCCACTTTAGGAAGGAGAGAGAGAGAGAGAGAGAGAGAGAGAGAGAGAGAGAGAGAGAGGCGAGTCGCCCCTCACGACTCGGGGGCCTTTGAAGTGACTCGGTCGAGTCGCCCCTCGCGACTCGGTAACTTTTGAAGCAGTGAGTCTTGAATGTTGGCAACGGACTCAGTTCAGGCAGTTGACGGGTTCAAGCTTTTCGTTGGATAGAATTGCATTGCGATTTTGCACGTACGCATCTCTTCCTATCCATGGGGATAATTACCGGATCTGTCCTCAACTTATTTATCATACGAATATCAATTCGGTTCTAAATTTTTTAACTTTGCTGATGTAATCCTAAATCTCACAAGTGCAATTCTAATGTGATCATTCCGATCAATTTGTCACTGAAATCGTATGCTTGTTGTCCCACGTGGCACGCCAATGCAGATAGCCTTGTTGGAAACATGACGTCATCAAGCAATTTCCAAGGAACAATTATGTTAGAATTCGGTGCACAATCACAGGAAAATCAAGAATAAAAGCGAGAAAGAGAATTCGAGACACAATTTTTTTATCCCGGTTCACTCTTAAATTAGGGTTATGTCTAATAAAGGATTCCACTATAATTAGCACATCGCATATATCTCTCAAATACAAAAGAAAGAGATTATATATACCTAGTTGTTCATTATGGGTCCAAACCTAAACTATCAATAAAATATATGCTCAAATCATAAAAATCCTTTGGCAACTTGGGGGTGCTTCCCTCGTGACCCCTATCGGGGTGGTCTCAGACTCTGCCTGCTTATCAAGGAGTAGGAATCCCGTGTCATCCTATCAATGAGGAGAATGAACCACACTCCATTAAACTAGCCTCATAAGAACTGTATTGAAATCCCATGCAAAGCTTCCGGGAATTCATTAGCAAAAAATTCGAAATTGAATTTCCGAGCTCTTTTAAAAATGCGCTGAGATGAACTATCGATATATAGAGGCACTCCACGTTCCGTCTCAACTGTATAAGAGTTAATGATAGGGAAATCTTGCAACACAAGGGCAAATCGAAATTAACGGGAGAGGGGTCGGGACAACGGACGGACGATCGGACCGGAGGCGAAGCAGACATTACTCTCTATCTACATCATCTCTGTGAATCGGCCATCCTTGGGTGTTTTTTATTTTTTGAAATTTTTGACAAAAAATGTGAAAGATAATAACCTCTTTGTTCGCGCAAAGGAGCTTTTTCTTCAATCGTAAAACAAGAATTCTCCCGAAAAGTACGCGTTTCATACACGTGATCGATCCCATCCTCTCTATTTTCTTATTATTATTCTTTTTTGCATTTTTATGTTCCTTCACGTTGACGTTGAAGTCGAGGTCTTGGTCAATTAATTATTATTTGATCATAGTGCGATCACATCAGTCGAAATTCTGGCCCACTAACGTAAAAGTAAGGGCCATGATAAACTTCTTTTCAGTAGATCGAACGATCCATGCTACGAGCTGATTTGAGGAGGGCGATATCTTTGCACAGACGTGGCCCGCTCTCTTCGACGCCTATCTCTATCTGAATCTTAGGCGTGTCCATCTCTCATGTATTACTTGACTTTAAAAAAATATTTTCTTATAAAATAATCATTTGAAATAATTAATTTATAAAAAATAATTTTGTTATTAACTAATAATTTATGTTATAACATTTTTGTAAATAATGAGAATACTTTTCGTTCATTCATTTTTGTGAAAGATCTGAGCAATCATTTTTTAAACGGGAAGTATTGTTCATAACATTTACAAATATGAATGGAGAAAAAGTGTTTTCATTTTCCATTAAAACTTTCCAACATAAATTACAGACTCAGATTTATTGATCTTGCGACAAGAACTCATTATGAACATAGTAGGGATTTATTCTTTAATATCTGGCTCTTTGGCGAAAAAATCTCACTCATCTTTTATAAATACATTGATGGAATCAATCACAAATTGATAAAATCAATCTTGAAGACAAGTTCCTTTTCATGAAGCATCTATTTATGAAACTTAAATTCTGATTGTATGTGTGACCAGAATCAACCATGAAATACATGATTTTGAAAAACATTTTCTTAAAAGATAATCGTTTGTATCGTTTAAAATGATCAGTTAATGAAAAGTATTTTCATTATTGACAATATTTTTTTTCTAAACGTTTTCGTGGATAATGAAAATACTCTTCGATCATTATTATTATTTTTTTTTGAGCAATTCAAATAATCATTTTGAGGAACAGAAAGTATCGTGCATATCGTTTATAGATATGAATGAAGGAAATAGTGTTTTCATCATCCATGAAAATGTTCAAACATAAATTAATGTCGATAATAAAAACTTTTTTCATTAGCTAATCATTTTAAGCGATTGCTTAGAGAAAAATATATTCCAAATCACTCATTTTTAATAAAAAGTCTTTAAATACCAAATCCTTCATTTTCTTCCTCTTGTCAAACATTAAATATCTAGATCATGCTACATCGGCAGCCAAGACTTAGTTATACTTCCCTTCCCTTCCTTCTTCCTCCAACCAGTTGCCGGCCTCGCCCATGTTCGGTGAGGTGCGATGTCAAAAGGCGTTAGATCAGCTAAAGCAAATTATGACCAAAGAACCAATCCTCATACGACCCAACAACTCAAAGCTCTATAAGATAGAGATTGATGCCTTCAATTATGCTATTGGTGGTGTTCTAATGCAAGAAGGACACTCGATGGCGTCTGAATCAAGGAAGCTAAATGAGATGGAAGGACGATTCATGGTCCAAGAGAAGGCAATGACAATGGTGGTGTACTACATTTGCACATGGTAACATCATCTCTTAGAATTTCGGTTCACGACAGAGATTGACAATGTCACTAGGAGCTACTTCCGAACCCAAAATAAGCTAATTCCAAAGCAAGCTCTTAGGCAAGACTTCCTTACAGAGCTCGACTATGTGCTGCAGTACATGCCTAAGAAGCCCAATTGCATGGCCAGTGCACTTAGTTGAAAGATGGAGTTGACAGCCATCAATTGACCCGAATGTCCGTGGACCAAGCGCACTAAGGAGGGGCTATGACATGACCCAACAAACGAGGGCAAGACTCAACGATGTGAAGGCGATCCACTCCATACCAAGGGATGACGACTGTACATGCTACTTCATGGGAAGCTATGGTAGGAGATGCTATGCGAGTACTACAATTCCAAGCAGGCAGGTTATCCAAGGATCCATTGCTTCATGGCACTTGTGGAGGATCATTACAGTTGGCCATCCTTGCACGATGATGTGGACACTTATGTGAGGACATGTCTTGTTTGTCGACAAGACGAGCTCGAACAACAGTTGCCGGCAAGGCCCCATGAGCCACTTCCTATCTTGAAGCATGCATGGTAAAGTATCTCCATGGACTTCATTGTGAATTTTCCTAAGTTTAAAGGGTGTTAGACTCTCATGGCTATGATGGATCAGTTCGTTAAGTACATAATGTTAGTGCCAGCAATAAAGGACACCAACTGAGGAGGCAGCTTGGCTATTCCTAAAACACATCGTCAATATTGGGGCATAAGACAGACGATTGTGGGCGACCACGATCCTTGAGCCACTCTGAGATTCTAGACCGAACTCTTTAAGTTGTTGATTTGAAGCCTAAACTTTTCCACAAGTCTACATCCCTAAATCGTTGGTCAAATGAGGAGGATAAATGTGCTATTGGATTGTGCGAAGTTGGTCGACATAGCCTAGTTATCCTATAAGTTATAGTGAAGTAGGTCTATTAGCCAAAGTCCCTTTGAGATCATGACAGCACAACAACCACTCACTCTAAGTATGGTTGCAACAGGCTATTGTGGGAGTAGCCTAGTGGCTAAGAACTTGTCTACATAAGGCCTCAAAGCAATTAAGAAATGAGTTGACAAGAAGCAACAACACATGGAGTACCAAGTTGAGCATTTAGTGTTGGCAAAACCACACTTTGTTCTTTGATACCAACTCGTGCATAGGGCATTGATTTGTCACTACGAAGGGCCACTTTGAGTGTTGCAATGAGTCAGAAAGGTAGCATTTATTGGAGCTCCCGCTGAAACTTAAGGTACATTCGATTTTACATGTGAGTATGCTTAAACCTTTTTGATGTAGATGAAGAAGATCTAGATCGAGGAGAGTTACAATGGTTACCTCCTAGACCAAAAACCTCATATGATCGTGATGTCATGAAAGAGGCATTGTGTATTGAAGCGAGAATATTTGATATGATGAAAGGGTCTACTGGAGAGTAAAGTTAGTCGAGAACCTATGGAAGCTCTTTGACAATTCAAAAAGCCAATCGGATGCATTCCATGCCAAAAATGCAATAGGGGTGTCACCCGATTAAGTGGAGGAGAATATCTTGGTCCGGAGGTTTCTCATGCATAGAGGACCGAGAATGATCCTAGAAGATCGGGTGATCCTCACTAGTACTCTCAAGAATATTCCTAGGACGAGCAATATTGTAAATGTCAATACTCTGAAGTGTTCCCATATTAAATGTCAATACTTTGAAGTGTTCCCATATTAAATGCACATAGTTGGTTTATAGGAAGATAGACTTTCCACTGTTAGATTGACGAGATATCTATGGTTGTAATCTAAAGAGTACTTGTATATAAAGAGGTCTCCTCTTTTTGTTTGGATCATCTCACAAATATTTAAAATTCAAAGATTCTCTCTCCAAAAGAATTTCTCTCCACCATCTTTGTGAGTGTGTGACATATGCTGACTTGGAAAGAAATTACTCAAGCCATATGGGTAAGAGAATGCTAGATCAATCGGCCTATGACATATGACTTTCCTTAATGAAATCCATTACTACTAGCTCGGAGAAGTTTGAGTGAGAATGATTCGCCATTATAAAGTTCGTTAACTAGGATGGTATGATTTACAAGTATACCATCCTCGGTCTTCAGAGATTAACAAAAGAGCACCCCGCGATCCATCCTCGGTCCTGTGGCAGGCCCATCAAGTCCACAAATAATGGTCATAAAAGCTCCCTTTTCCCTTCAACTTATAGGGAAATATATCAGCAATCATTGATGAGGGTTGTAGCCACGTCATCAGATACTTCCAAACGATGCAGTGAAATACAGCTGTCTTTTTTGTTCTCATTTAATTGATAAGAATGGCACTGGTTAGTTAAATGGCCTATCCGGGGTTCACACTCGCGATCAAATTTAAGCAAGCAACACAAGAAAACAACAACAATTTTCGGCATGCACGGTCTAAGGTCACACTTTCTTATCTTGGTCTGGTTAAGAAGTTTTCGAGTAATTTCAGCAAGTATAACCTGCTTGTTTGCAGCTTGCCTCAAGTCACTTGACCTAACCAGTCACCATAATTTATAATATGCCAAAGCAATTCCTAAGTCAACGAAACATAAGCATGGATCACATTTAGTATCTGACCGTACTCTTGAAAAGAATATTATAATTCATCAGAATAATAATATTCCAGTCACCGAAAACAATCATATGCTGAAATGGAGTACATAATGGATTTTCCATAACTTGAGTTCCTCAACTGAAAACCAATCTCTCTATATGTATACACCCTACGCACATGCATGTAGCGAACGACGTAATAAAAGCCTATAATTCTAGAAAGGGTACTCCACTTGATCTTGTCTTCGTAAGGCATGATCAACCTTACTTACTCAATCCTCTCCACTGGACAAACCAGGTCCTGATTCGGTCTGGAAGCGCAAAGAATTTCAACAAATGACACAATTTGGGGTCTCTCCTGGGGCCACGCTGTAATATGTGACCGGCGTAGGATAGTATGCTTCATAGGCTTTTACGAGATTGGCGACTTGATCGTCCTTCTTGCCCTCGTCTTTCTTGCCATCATCTTCCTCGGCTTCTCCAACGCTCACGATTTCTGTGTGCCAAGATTTCCTCAGTTTGTTCACCACCTTGACAGGGTCGAAATCACCGGATACCGTCAGTTTGTTGTCCTTCGAGTCCATAGACAGAGACCCAATCCCTGCAAAGCATTATGTGAGAAAGGTTAGTGATAAAGCCGAACATTTCAAGCACAAGATGTTTAGTTATTACAGTGACGATTTGAAGATTTAGTGGGAGACTAAGGGGAAAAACAGAGAGCGGGGGAGAGAGAGTGAGAGAGAGAGAGAGAGCCAATACCTCCAAAGCCAGAAACTACTCGCATGGCCTTGCTCCTGTCTCTGTCATCATGGAGATTCACTTTCGCCACCAACTTCTGCAAAAGTTTGAGGAAAGCAAAACTCAGTTAGACTTTGATTAAATATCAATCTCTCACGAGGACGACCGAACTCGGCATTCACGAGTGGTGCGACAGACTAGCGTTTAAGCAAGTCGGCCACATAAACCAACAACGAATAAGAATTCGAAGCATCATTCGGTATTCCGAGCATTCTTATTCACATAAACAGATACAATCATGCTATGCGATAAAAAATTACAGCAGCAAAGAAGCAAACGATAACTCATGAAGCTTGAGACGAGAGATACCAAGAGAAGTGTTCAAGAAAACCCAGGAGAGAGTAACATCTAGAACCCCATCTCACAGAAGTGAACAAGATACCCATAATATGCAAGAAAAGAGAGAACTTTTCGAAGGACTTCAAGAAATCTCACCTTCATTTCTTTTGGGTTTCAAGAACCTCAGATGAGTGACTGCTCTAACTTTTGATTTGGAAGGTAATAACACTCGAAGGACACTCGGAGCAAGCTGAAACTGAGAGTGTGCACGTATCGGGGACGAAAGGGGTTGCTTTATATAGAGTGGCGAGCTTGAGAGGAGTGCGTTAAGAGGAGAATTTTCTTGGAGGACGCGGTGCGGAAAACAAAGGACAAATTATTGACCAGTCAATACAATAACGAGTCGAGGGAAAGAGCCACCCCGTTTCTCAGTAAAATAACGAGTCGAGGCGATCGAAAACAGAGGATCGCCACTTTAGGTAGGAAGGAAGGAGAGAGAGAGAGAGAGAGAGAGAGAGAGAGAGAGAGAGGCGAGTCGCCCCTCACGACTCGGGGGCTTTTGAAGTGACTCGGTCGAGTCGCCCCTCGCCACTCGGTGACTTTTGAAGCAGTGGGTCTTGAATGTGGGCAACTGACTCAGTTCAGGCAGTTGGCGGGTTCAAGCTTCTCGTTAGATAGAATTGCATTGCGATTTTGCACGTATGCATCTCTTCCATCTATCTAAATGACAATATAAGAATTGAAAAATCTTCATCCATGGGGATAATCACTGGATCTATCCTCAACTTATTTATCGTATGAGCATTTATGCGGTTCTAAAATTTTCAACTTCGTCGATGTAGTCCTAAATCTCGCAAGCACAATTCTAATGTAATATTTCCAATCAATATGCCACCAAAATCGCATGCCTGTTGTCCCGCATGGCTCGCCAATGCGGACAGCTTTGCTTGAAACATGATGTCACCAAGCAATTTTTTGGGTGACAAACGTGTCAGGATTCGATGCACAATCACAAGGAAATCAAGCATACAAGCAAGAAAAAGAATTCGAGACACAATATTCTCATCCCGCTTTACTCTTAAATTAGGATTTTGTCCAATAAAGGATTGCACTATAATTGGCACATCTCATGTATCTCTTAAATGTATAAGAAAGAGATTATATATACCTAGTTGCTTATTGTGGATTTAAGCCTAAACTACCAATAAAATATATGCTCAAATTATAAAAATCTTTTGGCAACTCGAGGGTGCTTCCCTCACGACCCCTACTAGGGTGGCCTTGGACTCCGCCCGCTTGCCGAGGAGCAGGACCTCCACGTCATCATGTCAATGAGGAGAATGGACCACATTCCAATAAACTAGCCTCATAAGGACTGCATGGAAAGCCTATGCAAAGTTTCTAGGACTTCATCAGCAAAAATTCGAAGTTAAATTGACAATCTCTACGATAGAGGTTTCAAGCTAAATCCAGAATTTTTTCATTTGAAAATGCACTGAGATCAATTATTGATTCTCTACCGTCTCAATTCTGTAAGAGTTTATGATAGGAAAATCTTGCAGCGCGAGGGCAAATTGAAATAAACGGGAGAGAGGATCGGGACAAAAGACGGACGATCGGACAGGAATCGAAGCAGACATCACTCCTTGCATCATCTCTGTTGAAATGCCATTACTGGGCTTTTTTTAAAAAAAAAAAAAATTTGACAAAAAATGAGAAAGATCATAACTCTTTTCCTCGCGTAAAGGAGCTTTTTCTTCAATCGCGATTCGTGAGATGAGAAAAGATCGAAAAAAGCCGAAGGGCCGAGAAACATGAAATCTCCAGGAAAGCACGCGTTTCATGCACGAGATCTATCCCATCCTCTCGAACGGGTCGAAATGCTACGTTGGAGATGGTGATCGTCGTCATTTCCATCGTCCGTGAAAGGGCCCTTTCTTTTTTCTTTTTATTAATATTCCTTTCTGGATTGTTATGTTTCCTGGACATTGGCGGTGAAGTCGAAGTCTTGGTCAATGAAGTATTATTTAATTATAATCCATCACATCGGTCAGAATTGCTGGCAGCGATGGTTCGTTCAGCTAATGTAAAAAGAAGGGCAGTGATAAACCACGTTTTAGCAGGTCGAACGATCAGTGTATAAACGTGGTCCGCTCTCTTCGAGATCCATCTCGAACTGAATCTTAGTGGGCATTGATATTGCGAGAAATGAATAACTTAAAAAATATTTTTTAAATAAATGATCATTTATGTCATTTGAAATAATTAGCTAATAAAAGATATTTTTGGTATCGACTAACAATTTTTGTTTCAATGTTTTTGTGAACGATAAGAATACTTTTTATTCATTCTTTTTTGTGAACAATACGAGCAATTATTTTTAAAAACGGGAAATACCTTCTATACCATTTACAAAAATGAATGAACAAAAAGTGTTTCCGTCGTCCATGATAAGGTTTGGATATAAATTATTATTGATAATGAAAAAATTTCAATTGCTAATTATTTCAAGTGATCACTTACTAAAAAATATATTCCAAATTTGTCATTTTCAATGAAGAGTCTCTAAATACCCAATCTTTCATTTTTTTTCCTTTAGTCAGACATTAAATACCGAAATCATAATAAACCGACGGCCATGACTTAATTATATTTTTCTTCCCTTCCTTCTTCCTCCAATAGATCACTGACCTCAGGCAAGCCTCGTCGGATCTAGCAAGGGCCTTGCCCATGGTCAACAAGGCTCAATATCAAAAGGCGTTTAATTGGCCAAAGCAAGTGATGACCAAGGAATTGGTGCTCATGATGCCTTACCACTCAAACTCTATGAGGTAGAGATTGATGCCTCTAATTATGCTATTGGTGGTGTTCTAATGCAAGGACACCCGGTGACATTTGAATTAAGAAATCTAAATGAGATCAAACGGCGATACATGGTCCAAGAGAAGGCAATGGCGGCGGTGGTGTACTGCCTTTGCACATGGCAGCATCATCTCCTCAAATCGTGGTTCATGGCGAGTGCTAACAATGTCACCACAAGCTACTTATAAAACCAAAAAAGCTAATTCCAAAGCAAGCTTGGGCAAGACTTCCTTGAGAAGCTCAACTAAGTGCTACAGTACAATCCTAAGAAGGCCAATTTCGTGGCCGACACACTTAGCCAAAAGATGGAGCTAACAACCATTAGTCGACCTGAATATCCATGGACCAAGCACATTAAGGAGGGGCTGCGACACAACCCATCTGCCAACGCACTCCTTGAGCATGCATGAGAGGGCAAGACTCAACAATTCCGATGTGAGAGAGATCTAAGGGGCGACAAATATACGTGTTGCTTCATGAAAAGCTACAAAAGGAGGTGCTATGCAAGTGCCATAATTCTAAGTGGGGAGGTTATATAGGGATACATCGCATTATGGCACTTGTGGAGGATCATTACTTTTGGCCATACCTGTGCACCGATGTGGACACTTATGTGAGGATGTGTCTTGTGTGCCAACAAGACAAGCTCGAACAACGGTCGTTGGCAGGGCCCCATGAGCCACTTCCTATCCTGAAGCGTCCATGGTAAAGCATCTCCATGGATTTCATTGTGAATTTACCTAAGTCCAAAGGGTGTTTGAACTCTCATGGCCGTAGTGGATCGGTTCTTTAGGTACGTGACCTTCATGTGAGCAACAAAGGAGTTCCTAACTGAGGAGGCGTCATGGCTATTCCTAAAGCACATCATCAAGTATTAGGGCATACTGTAGACAATTGTGAGCAACCACAATCCTCAATTCGCTAGGTGATTATGGACTAAGCTCTTTAAGCTGCTAGAGTCAAAGCCTCAACTTCTCCACGAGTCTACATCTCCAAATCAACAGTTAGACAAAGAGAGTGAATGTGCCCTTAGAGTTGTACTTCAGACACTACATGAGCACAATGCAAGAGGATTGTGCAAAGTTGATCAATGTAGCCTGGTTATAGGAGTTATCCTATAAGCTGTAGCGAAGTGAGTCTACAAACCAAAGTCCTTTCAAGATCATGACGAGGCAGTGACCACTCACTTTGAGGAGGGTTGCAACGCACTATCGAGGGAGTAGCCGATCGATTTATAAGTTCACTAAGGAGTGGTAAAAACAAGTGGACTTGGTAAGGACTTGTCTACACAAGGCCTTAACGCACATGAAGAAATGGATTGACAAGAAGTGACAACATATGGAGTACCAAGTCGAGGACCTGGCATAGGCAAAACTACATTTAATTCTTCGATACTGAGACGTGCATAGGAAATTGATCCATTGTTACAACTTGCCACTCCGAGTGGTGCAACAAGTCGAGAAGATAGCATATACCAAAGCTCCCACCGAAACTAAAGGCACATCCAATGTTACATATGACTATGATTAGACTTTTTCATGTAGATAAAGAAGACCTGGATCGAGGAGAGTCACAATGGGTATCTCATGAAGCAAAAAAACTCATATGATCATGACATCAATTTCATCAAGGTAGATTGGGTTAAATGAAAGTGGTATTGTGCACCAAAGCAAGAATATTTGATATGATGGAAAGGTCTACTGGAGAGTGAAGCTAGATGGGAGCCTGTGGAAGCTCTCTAATGATTCATAAAGCAAATCGAAGCATTCCCTGCAAAAAATGCGACAAGGGCATTGCCCGATTAGGTGGTGGAGAATATCATGGTCTAAAGGTTTCCCGTGCACAAAGGATCGAGAATGATCCTAGAAGATTGAGCGATCCTCTTTAGTATTTACAAGAATATTCTTAGGACGAGCAATATTGTAAATGTACATTACTCCGAAGTGTTCCTATAATAAATGCACATAGTTGGTATATAGGAAGATAAAATTTCCACCATTAGATTGATGAGATATCTATGGTTGTTATCTAAAGAGTACTTGTATAAAAAGAGTTCTCCTCCTTTTGTTTGGATCATCTCACAAATATTTAAAATTCAGAGATTCTCTCTCCAAAAGAATTTCTCTCCACCATCTTTGTGAGTGTGTGAGATATGCTAACTTGGAAAGAAATTACTCAAGCCATATGGGTAAGAGAATGCTAGATCAACCGGCCCGTGACATATGACTCTCGTGAATGAAATCCATTACTACTTGCTCGGAGAAGATTGAGTGATTCGCCATTATAAAGTTCGTTAACTAGGATGGTATGATTTACAAGTATATATCATGTCTTCAGAGATTAACAAAAGAGCACCCCGCGATCCATCCTCGGTCCTGTGGCAGGCCCATCAAGTCCGCAAATAATGGTCATAAAAGCTCCCTTTTCCCTTCAACTTATAGGGAAATATATCAGCAATCATTGATGAGGCTTGTAGCGACGTAATCAGATGCTTCCAAACAATGCAATGAAATAGAGCTGTCTTTTTTGTTCTCATTTAATTGATAGAACGGCACTGGTTAGTTAAATGGCCCATCCAGGGTTCACACTCGCGATCAAATTTAAGCAAGCAACACAAGAAAACAACAATTATTTTCGGCATGCACGGTCTAAGGCCACACTTTCTTATCTTAGTTTGGTTAAGAAGTTTTCGAGTAATTTCAGCAAGTATAACCTGCTTGTTTTGCAGCTTGCCTGAAGTCACTTGACCTAATTAGTCACCAGAATTTATTATATGCCAAAGCAATTCCTAAGTCAACGAAACATAAGCATGGATCACATTTAGTATCTGACCGTACTCTTTTCAAGAATTATTATAATTCATCAGAATAATAATATTCTAGTCACCGAAAACAATCATATGCTGAAATGCAGTACATAATGGATTTTCCATAACTTGAGTTCCTCAACTGAAAACCAATCTCTCTATATGTATGCACCCTACGCACATGCATGTAGCGAACGACGCAATAAAAGCCTATAATTCTAGAAAGGGTACTCCACTTGTTCTTGTCTTCGTAAGGCGTGATCAACCTTACTTATTCAATCCTCTCCGCCGCACAAACCAAACCCTGATTCGGTCTGGAAGCGCAAAGAATTTCAACAAATGACACAATTTGGGGTCTCTCCTGGGGGCACGCAGTAATATGTGACCGGCGTAGAATAGTATGCTTCATAGGCTTTTACGAGATTGGCGACTTGATCGTCCTTCTTGCCCTCTTCTTTCTCGCCCTCGTCTTTCTTGCCATCATCTTCCTCGGCTGCTCCAACGCTCACGATTTCTGTGTGCCAAGATTTCCTCAGTTTGTTCACCACCTTGACAGGGTCGAAATCACCGGATACCGTCAGTTTGTTGTCCTTCGAGTCCATAGACAGAGACCCAATCCCTGCAAAGCATTATGTGAGAAAGGTTAGTGATAAAGCCGAACATTTCAAGCACAAGATGTTTAGTTATTACAGTGACGATTTGAAGATTTAGTGGGAGACTAAGGGGAAAAACAGAGAGCGGGGGAGAGAGAGAGAGAGAGAGAGAGAGAGAGAGAGAGAGAGAGAGAGAGAGAGCCAATACCTCCAAAACCAGAAACTACTCGCATGGCCTTGCTCCTGTCTCTGTCATCATGTAAGTCCACTTTCACGACCAACTTCTGCAAAAGTTTGAGCAAGGCAAACCCCAGTTAGATTTTGAGTAATTATCAATCTCTTAAGGTGACGACTGAACTTGACATTAACAAGTGGTGTGATAAGACTAGCGTTTAAACAAGATAAGAATCCGAAGCATCATTTCACATTCCGAGCAATATTACTCACACAAACGGATAAAATCATGGTATGCGATAAACAATTACAGCAGCAAAGAAACAAACGATGACTCATGAAGAGATGCCAAGAAAAGTGTTCAAGAAAGCCCAGGAGAGAATACCATCAAGAACCCTATCTCACAGGAGTGCATAAATACACACTATGCCAAAAAGACAACTTCTTGAAGGACAAAAAGAATCTAACCTTCATGTCTCTTGGGTTTCAAAGACTGAGAATGATATTTGCTCTAACTTTTGATTTGGAAGCTAAAAACACTCGAAAGAAACTGAGTGTGTGTGCACAGATCGTAGTAGACGAAAGGGATTGCTTTATATAGTGGCGGGCATGAGTGGAGTGCGCGAAAGTAAGAAGTTTCTTGGAGGACGCGATGCAGAGAACGAAGGGACAAATTATTGACCGGCACAGATTTGGGAGACCACACGGTTTCTCGGACAATTAACGAGTCGAGACGATGGAAAACAGAGGATCGCGACTTTATTTATTTTTTTAATTCCTTCCATGATTCCTTAATTTTATCAAATAATCAACTCTATTATTATTCCTAAAGCATGTAATAATAATATATTATATATATATATATATATATATATATATATATATATATATACAAATTATATATTGTTATAGAGTAGAAACAAATTCAAATATATAAATAAATATATGGAAAAAAAACTACCAAATATAGCTTAAGATTTTATATCCGATGTTATCCTATCTTAGACATGAACTACACATAAGATATAATTCGGTCCTAACTTTTATCATAAGTACCAAATGTAGCCTAAGACTTTATGATAGGAAAATCTTTCAGCACGAGGACAATCGAATAACAGGAGAAAGAGATGAGTTCAGGGCAAAAGACGGACGATAACCAGAATTGAAGCTGACATAACTCTATGTGCCATCTCTGTGAAAATGCCACCATTGGCTACGATCTTTTGACATCTTTGCTCGTGCAAAGGAGCTTTTTCTTCAGTAGTAAATTGTGAAAGATTGAAAAAGCAATATGAAATCTCTAGGAAAACACGCGTTTCATGCCCGGGATCAATCCCTATCTCGAAACATCATCGTCTCCATCGTCTATGATTAGGGCCCTGTCTTTTTTTTCTTTATTGTTATTATTATTATTATTTTATTATTCTTTTTTTGGATTTTTACGTTCCTTGACGTAGACGTTGAAGTCCAAGTCTAGGTCAATGAATTATAATTTAAATATAGTCCGATCACATCAGCCATAATTTCTGGCATCGCTGGTTCATATTTAGCTATGATAAAAATAAGGGCCATGATAAACCGCGTTTTAGCAGATCGAACGATCCAAGCTACAAGCTGATTGTATCGGGGTGGCCCGCTCCCTTCGACATCTATCTCTCGCTGAAAATTAGGCCCGTCCATCTTGCATACATGATTTTGAAAAACGTTTTCTTAAAAGATAATCATTATATTGTTTAAAATGATTAATTAATGAAAAGTATTTTCGTTATTGACAATAATTTTTTTCTAAACATTTTCATGGATAATGAAGATACTCTTTGATCATTTATTTTTGTGAGCGATACAAACAATTATTTTTAGGAACGGAAAGTATCATGCGTGTTGTTTATAGATTTGAATGAAGGAAATAGTGTTTTCTTTTTTTTTTTTTAGAGAAGAAATAGTGTTTTCATCATCCATGAAAACGTTCAAACATAAATTGTTGTCAATAATGAAAATTTTTTTCCTCAGCTAATTATTTTAAGCGATTGCTTACTGAAAAATATATTCCAAAGCACTCATTTTTAACAAAAAGTCTTTAAATACCCAATCCTTCATTTTCTTCCTCTAGTCAAACATTATATATCTAGATCATACTACACCGGTGGCCAAGACTTAGTTATACTTCCCTTCCTTCTTCCTCCAACCGGCCACCAGCCTCGCCAAGGCGAGGCACGATGTCAAAAGGCATTACATTGACTAAAGCAAATTATGACTGAAGAACCGATGCCCATACTGCCCAACCACTCAAAGCCATATGAGGTACGGATTGACGCCTTCAATTATGCTATTGGTGGTGTTCTAATGCAAGAAGGACACTCGATGGCTTTTGAATCAACAAAGCTGAATGAGACTGAAGGACGATTCATAGTCCAAGAGAAAGCAATGACGGCGGTGGTGTACTACATTTGCACATGGTTGTTGAGAAAATTCCTACCAGGTTTTGAAATTGACAAAAATTTCATGTTCTTATTCTTATTCCAGAAGTCTTTTTCACTCTAACACAATCCAGACTGAAATCAAGTCCAGAACGAAGATATAATCAGACTCAGATTTATTGATCTTGTAACAAGGATTCAATATGAACAAAATAGGGATTTATTCTTTAATATTTGGCTCTTTGGCGAAAAATCTCAGTTACCTTTTATAAATACATTGATGGAATCAATCACAAATTGATAAAATCAATCTTGAAGACAAGTTCCTTTTCGGGAAGTATCTATTTATGGAAATCTAGATTATGATTGTATGGGCGACCAAAATCAACCATGAAATACATGATTTTGAAAAACGTTTTCTTAAAAGATAATTGTTTGTATCATTTAAAATGATCAATTAATGAAAAGTATTTTCATTATCGACAATAATTTTTTTCTAAACATTTTCGTGAATAATGAAAATACTCTTTGATCATTCATTTTTTTTTTTAGCAATACAAATAATTATTTTGAGGAACGAAAAGTATCGTGCATATCGTTTATAGATATGAATGAAGGAAATAGTGTTTTCATCATCCAAGAAAATGTTCAAACATAAATTATTGTCGATAATAAAAACTTTTTTCATTAGCTAATCATTTTAAGCGATTGCTTACAGAAAAATTTATTCCAAATCACTCATTTTTAACATAAAGTATTTAAATATCGAATCATTCGTTTTCTTCCTCTTGTCAAACATTAAATATCTAGATCATGCTACATCGACGGCTAAGACTTAGTTATATTTTGTGACATCCTGAATTTCGACCCTGTCCCGACTTTATGAAATGAGCTTTTCATCGACACGCCTATGGTTCTTTTTCTCTGAGATGATTATTCACAAGATAACTAATCTATCAAGTGAAGCCGTTAAGAGATATAAATGCAACCAACTTGAGAATCTGATCAGAAATTGACCACTCGACCATGCTAATCGGCAAAAGTCAATATGTCACCGTTATAATCGATTAGAGACTGGAGATAGGTCGATTCAACAGAAGCACGTAATTAAACTGTGGGTGATTCCACCTGATTACAAAATTCGTGTCAAATGGCCTTAAGCCGATTTTTCTGTCGATTATGTACCCGGTGCCCGTAATTGAAACCTTGAGATTTTTACAACAACTGAGAGTCGCCTATGAGTCGGAGATGCACAAACGTGGATCAAAATCATTGACCATGGGTCAACCGCACTAAAATCCCTAAAAGCTACCTAGTAGGTTAGGTTACGCTAAAAACACGTCCAGTTGAATTTAACCACGAAATTGAACTCGGTTTCAGGAATCAA
The DNA here is from genome assembly GCA_017140615.1 of Eucalyptus cladocalyx. Taxonomy (NCBI): domain Eukaryota; kingdom Viridiplantae; phylum Streptophyta; class Magnoliopsida; order Myrtales; family Myrtaceae; genus Eucalyptus; species Eucalyptus cladocalyx. The sequence goes on along the minus strand of CM029520.1, from coordinate 8,127,427 downwards.
AAGTTCAAGCGTGTCACGATTTATTTTTAGGACATCATCTCATCCTTTGAAGAATTTTCAGTGAGCCTAGAATTTTGGCGGAAAAATCTAAAACGGCAAGTTAATTAGTGGAAATTCGGATGGGCAAAATTGAGGGACTTTTTGGCTACCAAAGTGGAGTAGTTTGTGAAGGAAATTGTGGGAATTGGTATGAGCAACATTCTCAGCAGTTTTGGCCATCAAATTGAAGTTGTTTGGTGGAGAATTGAGGAAGAAAACCAAGAATTCGTAGGGGCTACTGGCCGCTGATTTTTGGCCTTCAAATTGGCCTCATTTGGTGAAGATTGGTGAAGAAGTTAGCCCTTGGGTGACCTATTGAGCAAGTTGGCTGAAAATAAAGGTGAAAAACACTTGAGTGCTTAGGATTTTTGTGCATGGCCCCTATTGGCTCAAGCCAAGACTTCAAGCCCCTTGTCCCCTTGTCCCCCCTCCCCTTGCAGAACACTCCTTCTTCTTTTGTACTTCATCTTCTTCATTTTTCATTCCCTCTTTGTGTTGTTGCTACCATCCCTTGCACTGAACAGCTAGCCGAACCGCCTAGTCCAACAGAGCCGCTCAATTGCCCACCTACTTGCATCCAGCCCGGCCCGTCCCTCAACCCAGGCTAGCCGCATCGCAACCCCTACTTGATCATTGTCCAGCCTAGTCGTGGCCAACTGAGCCCCCCAGCTCACCGTCGCCGGTCCCCGCGCTCACTGTGTTCAGCTCCACCTATCAACCGAGTCGTCCGCCACTCGCCTGCCCCGCTCTGGTCCCTTGATCTAGCCTAACTCAGAAGCAAATCTCAGCTTGGGCTAAGACTTGTTGGCTATTTTTCAGCCCTTTCCAGGCATCCTTTGGTGTCGTCGTAGACCCGAGTTTTGGTCACCATAGCACCACTGTCGTCATGGACCTGTTATCTCACTAAACTAGTGAGTTAACCTCCTAAGCTCTAATTAGGGGTTAATTGCACTTAATAGGGGAGTAGTTAGGCTAATTAGGATTAGTAGATTTAGTTCATGTAACTAGATTGGTTAGGTTTAGTTAGTTAGTTCAATTAGTTAGTTAGGTGGATTAGTTAGGGTATTAGTTAGCCTATTATATTAAATTAGTTAGCTTAGTTAGGTTAATTAGTTGGTTCAATTAGATTAGCCCGATTAGCTTATGTTAATTTAATTAAGTGTTTTAACTTTAATATTTTACAATTTATTTAATTAATTCTTAATTAGCGTAAATTATACCGGGATAGCCGGTTGTCAGAATTTTACGTTGATCGTCATGGTGGCGTTGATTTGTGCATTGATTGCTAATTTATGCAATTGCATGCTAAATAATGATTTTTAATTATTATTTCAAAAATATGAATTTTTGGTATTTAATTAGAAAAATACCAGATGTCGGTTTTTGACGAAAAAAATATTTTAAGTACTATATAAAATCGTGAAATTTTTAAAAGAGTGGATATCATGCTTTATGGTTCGATTTGACGGTGTGACCACGCACAATTATTTTACTTGGTGTTTTAATATGAAGATAATTGGCCAAGTTCATTATTTGAAATGGAAATATTTGAGTGCAAAGCACGATGTTCTTGACCAAACATGGATGTGCGTGTGATCGCTATCGAAAACCGTCATGATGCGTTTATGCCGGACGATGCTCATTCAGGAATGCCCCATGTCAACGGACGCCGGTCGCAAGTGCAGGTTGGGCCGATGCTCCTTCGGGAATGCCGTATAGATGTAGACGTTGCCGTGCCAACGAAGCGGGACGATGCCCGGTTATGCCGGATGACCGCCGACTATTGAGTTGGTCGCCATCATTGGGTCTTAATTAATTGGAACGCTTGAATAAGTGAAATAACCGCACTTGATTATGGGACAAAATTGTGTGGCACGGAATGTGACGTGTCATAATGATTTAACCTTATAATCGGGACTACTGTGATTGATTGGTATATATTATGAGGTGTTCCAATTAATGGTTTACGCTTAAGGTGTATGCATATATTATATGAGCTGTACTAATGCGCAAGGAAGTGTTGAGGCGAGGTAAGTCTTATATGGTATATGCTTAGGTTGCCTCTAGGTGAATTATCGTTCTAATCGGGATTTAGGGTGTTGACTTGCTGAGACTTTGTCTCATCCCATCGTGGTTTAAAATATTTTGGCCCATAGATGGAGGTACATCATGTACCTTTTAAGATCCCACAGGAGATGGACGTACGTCATGTACCTTTTAAGATCCCACAGGAGATGGACTTTTAGAATTCCCATTTCCCTATTCTCGGGACCAACCTGACTCGTGAGCTAGTTGAGTCCACAGTTTGGGTTGAGGAGGGCCTACCTCACTTGGTACCTCATTGCTTCAGAGCGTGGTTCATTAACTTTCCTAACGAGGCTTGGGAGGGTCCCATACAGGGTTTTGATGGGCTTTCCACTAGGATCAAGGAGTGGGAAATATGGCATCCTATGGATATCGACACCCCTGATCGTGTTGTGGAGAACCCAGAGCCCATGACTGGAGAGTCCGGAGCTTAGGTGGCTCAGTAGCTCTTTTTGAGATGGACCTCATGTATATAAACCTTAGGTTTTGCTGACTATATATAAACCTGATGTGTTTATAAAGTGTGGCTTGTGTTAATTGATTGTCCTACTTTTCTATCCCATATTTGTTTGTTGTCTGGAGATTGTTATTTCGCTTCCGCATGTGCATAAATTGTTTGTTGGCGACGTGTCTTGGGAACATCGCAATTTAGTCGACCGCCGAGGAATGTATGCATGCCCGAGGTTCGGGGCGTAACATACTTCCCTTCCCTTCCTTCTTTCTCCAACCAGTTGATGGCCTTGCCCATGTTCCGCGAGGCGCGATGTCAAAAGGCGTTAGATCGGCTAAAGCAAATTATGACCGAAGAACCAATGCTCATACTGCCCAACAACTCAAAGCCCTATAAGGTAGAGATTGACGCCTTCAATTATGCTATTGGTGGTGTTCTAATGCAAGAAGGACACTCGATGGCATCTGAATCAAGGAAGCTGAATGAGATCGAAGGACGATTCATGGTCCAAGATAAGGTAATGACAGCGGTGGTGTACTACATTTGCACATGATAACATCATCTCTTAGGATTGTGGTTCACAACAGAGATTGACAATGTCATTAGGAGCTACTTCCAAACCCAAAAAAAGCTGATTCCAAAGCAAGCTCTTAGACAAGACTTCCTTACAAAGCTCGGCTATGTGCTGCAATGCATGCCTAGAAGCCCAATTGCATGGCTGATGCACTTAGTTGAAAGATGGAGTTGGCAGCCATCAATGTGATAGTCTGATTTTCCACTTCTGTTTTCAATTGAATGAATTGGGCTTTTCATCGACGTGCCTATAGTGCTTTTCTCTGAGCTGATCACTTATGAGATAATTAGATTAGTTGGGGAGGTCATTAAGGGATTTTAATGCAACTAGCTTGAGAATTTGATTAGGAATCGACTGCTCAACTGTGTTAGTCTGCAAGAGTCATTGCGGCACAGTCGAAAATCTATCAGAGACCGGAGATAGGTCGATTGGACTGAGGTATGTAATTAGGCAGGGGTGATTCCACCTAATTGCAAAATTCTCGTCAACTCGCTCTAAAACGGTTTTTTCTGCCGTTTTGGTACCCTATGCCTGTAAATGAAATCTTGAGATTTTTACAACAATTGAGAGTCGCCAATGAGTCAAAGATGTACATTATGGTTCGAAAATAATCAACCGCAGGTCAATTGAACAAAAAATTCCTAAAGACTACCCGATGGTTCAGATCACGCTAAAATCATGTCTGACTGAAATTAACTGCTAAATTTAATCCGATTTCAGAAATTGAGAAGTCTACCATGTCACAATTAATTCTAAGAACATCGATGCATCCTCTCAAGACCTTTTGACGAATGCGAAATTCTGGTGAGAAATTCAAACTATAGCAAGCAAAGTGAAATTGGAAAAAAAGGCCGTAATGTAAAGGGATTTTGGTCGTTAGTGTGGAACCTTTGGAAATGGGAATTATAAGGATTTAAATAAGGATTTATTCTTATTAACTAAGATTATGAAATGGTAAAATGAAAAAGGGAAAAGCTAATGGAAAGGGTGCAAAATTCGGATGATGCACATCAAAATGAATTCCACCACCATTTGAGTTTCATTTGGGGTTGGATAGACTTGCTTGGAGTGGTAGGCCCTATGGAATTGATAATGGCTTGATTTCCATGGGAAAAGGACCAAGAGACTTGGAAAATGGAGAGAGGGGCCCTCCATGGGTTTCTTTTCTTCTCTTCCACTCTCCCCATCCGTGCGTGTTCTCCCTCCTCTTTACGCTAGTCGACCGAGTCTCTTTCTCCTTTTTTTTTCTTCTTTTTTCCTTTCCTTTTCCCTTGCCGCAAAGTCCCTTATCTTCTTCTCCCTTAAGTTGTTCGGCCTCCCTTGTTTCTCCATGGACGACAACACAGCAGCTAAAAACAGAGGAGAGCTCTGTTTTGGCGCTGCAGGGTTCTAAACTAGCAGAAACACCGGCCAAGCTGCCCCTATGTTTCATTTCTCATTTGTGTGACTGTTAAACATCTCTCAACCGTCCTCACCAGTGGCCCATCAGTCCACGAGAACCGGCGAGATTTCTGCATCCCTTCACCAGAAGCTCAGCACTGCTACATACGGGTGCTGCAGCGTTTCCATTGCCCATCCCTCTTTAATCTCAGCTCACCACCTTCACCATAAACAACCATCCCTTCGTCGTTGCTGTTGCCTAGTCGTCAGAACCCTTGCTGCGCCGGTGCAGCCCACCAGTCAACTGAACCACCTCACCGTGCAGCTGCCTCGCCTCCAAGGAGCTCGCGCCGCCACTACTCGGCCTAGTCCGACCGAGAAAACTGCTCCATAGCAATAGGCGGAGGGCTTCACGGCTCTATCCCAGGCCGACCGGAGTCCCTCCAGCGTCCTCGAAGGTTGCGGTCTTGTTGCTACTGCTCAGCCATCACCGGTTGACTTGGACTTTTAGTTTAGGTGAGTTAGTTTTCCCTAATTGCTAATTAAGGGCTAATTACATTCATTTAGAGTTAGATTAAGTTTAGTTAAGATTAGTAATTAGTTTGGTTAGGGTAAAGGCTAGTTAGTTAAGTTAGTTAAGTTAGAACTAAATAGTTAGACTAGTTAGTTTAGTTGGTTAGGATAGTTAGTTAGAAATTTAAATATTAAGATAGCATTTTAGACTAAGAGGTTAATGTAAGGAATTAATTTAATTAAGAAATTGAATGGTGGCTTTAGATTATGAGATAAATGGTAGTAAATTTGGTAAATAGCAATTGGATGAATAATGGATTTAAATAAATTAATTATAATTTAGTTAATTATCTAATATTTTCCGGAAATTATACCGGGAAAGTCGGTGACCGGAATTCCGTGCTGATTGCAGTAGTATGTTCCATTTATGCCATTAATTGTTAAATTGTGCAATTAAGTGATAGTTGTTATTTGTGGATATTTAATTCAAAATGACAAAATGCTGATATTTAATTAGAAAATACTAGGTGTTAGGTTTTTGGACACTGAAAGTGTTTTTAAGTATTATATCAAATTGTGGGATTTTAAAAGAGATGACACAAATTTTCTGGTTTGATCTGATCATGTTCCCACACACGATTATTTTACCATGCATTTTTAATATGAAGAAAAGAGGCCGGGATCACTATTTTAATTGAGACATTTGAGTGCTATGCACGGTGTCCTGGGCCGAAACTGAATGAATGCATATTTGATATGAAATGCCGTCACAAGCCTTTGGGGCTGGACCATGCTCCTTCGGGAATGCCCTAAGTCAACGGATGCCGGTTGCAGTGGAGGCTGGATCAATGCTCCTTTGAGGAATGCCATCTAGATGTAGATGTTGCCGTGCTCGATGGTACGAGACGAAGACCAATTAAGCCGAAAGACTGCTGACTGTTGAGTTGGCCATGACCAATGGGTCATTATTAATTGGAACGCATGAATGATTGAGATTGAGGGGCCTGATTAGGAGACGAAATTGTGTGGTGCGGTATGGGACGTACCATAAGGGTTTTGTCTAGTAATCGGGGCCCATAAATCGGTGATGATATATATTTATATGTGTATACATGTCAAGATGTTCCAATGATGCATGATTTCAATACAATTATACGCAAATTGAACGATACTGACATGCAGGACAACCACTGGGGTTATGTGAGTTTGGCAGAGATATGGTTAGATTGCGTGTGGGTGTACTTTTCTCCTAATCGGGATTTAGGGGATTGACTCTCTGAGACATCATCTCACTGGTTATTGTATAACCATTTTTAGGTCCTTAGATGGAGGATTGTCAAGCGAAGTGCGGGGGTTCGCCAGAAGTGAAGTCTAGGTTTTTCCTTAGTCTCTACCAAATGTCGACGGGTCCTCCATCTAATTTGGACAGTGGGTGATAGTTCACCCTTTTTGTTGTTAAGAAGTCTGATAGGATCAAAAAGGACTCTGGTCCCATGGACGAGGAGCTCAGAGAATAGATAGCCCATAAGCTCTTCCTTTTGAAATAGATCCATGTGGCATTAGATTTTATGTATATATATGTTGCTGTATTATAAATGTGTTTTGTGAAAATATCATGTTACGTTTCTATCCCATTTCTGTGTTGTTTGGAGATTGTTATTACGTTTCCGTGTGTGCCATAAACTGAATGGGTCGGCGACAATTCCTGGGACGTCGCAAATTTTATCGACCACCGAGGGATGTACATGTGCTCAAGATTCAGGTCGTGACAATCAATCGACCCGAATGTCCATGGACCAAATGCACTAAGGAGGGGCTATGACACGACCCAACAAATGAGGGCAAGACTCGACAATGCTAATGTGAGGGCGATCTACTCCATACCAAGGGATGATGATTGTACATGCTACTTCATGGGAAGCTATGGTAGGAGATGCTACGCGAATACCGCAATTCCAAGTAGGCAGGTTATCCAAGGATCCACTACTTCATGGCACTTGTGGAGGATCATTACATTTGGCCACCCTTGCACGATGATGTGGACGCTTATGTGAGGACATGTCTTGTTTGCCGACAATACAAACTTGAACAACGGTTGCCGGTAAGGCCCCATGAGCCACTTCCTATCCTGAAGCATGCATGGTAATGTATCTCCATGGACTTCATTGTGAATTTTCCTAAGTCTAAAAGGTGTCAGACTCTCATGGCTGCGGTGGATTAGTTCGTTAAGTACATAATGTCAGTGCCAGCAATAAAGGACTTCCCAACTGAGGAGGCAGTTCGGCTATTCCTAAAGCACATCGTCAATATTGGGGCATAAGACAGACGATTGTGAGTGACCACGATCCTCGAGTCACTCTGAGATTCTAGACTGAACTCTTTAAGTTGCTGATTTGAAGCCTCAACTTTTCCACAAGTCTACATCCCTAAATTGTTGGTCAAACGGAGAGGATGAATGTGCTATTGGATTGTGTGATGTTGGTCAACATAGCTCAATTATCCTATAAGCTACAGTGAAGCGGGTCTATTAGCCAAAGTCCTTTTGAGATCATGATAGCACAACAACCATTCACTCTGAGTACGGTTGCAATGGGCTATTGAGGTAGTAGCCTAGTGGCTAAGAACTTGTCTACATAAGGCCTCAAAGCAATTAAGAAATGAGTTGACAAGAAGCAACGACACATGGAGTACCAAGTCAAGCATTTAGTGTTGGCAAAACCACACTCTGTTCTTTGATACCAAGACGTGCATAGGGCATTGATCTGTCACTATGAAGGGCCACTTTGAGTGTTGCAACAAGTCGAAAATGTAGCATATATTGGAGCTCTCGCTGAAACTTAAGGTACATTCGATTTTACATGTGAGTATGCTTAAACCTTTTTTATGTAGATGAAGAAGATCCGGATCAAGGAGAGTTACAACAATGACCTCCTAGACCAAAAACCTCGTATGATTGTGATGTCATGAAAGAGGCATTGTGTGTTGAAGCAAGAATATTTGATATGATCAAAGGGTCTACCGGAGAGTAAAGTTAGTCGAGAACCTTGGAAGCTCTTTGGCAATTCAAAAAGCCAATCCGATGCATTCCATGCCAAAAATACAATAGGGGTGTCACCCAATTAGGTGGAGGAGAATATCATGGTCCAGAGGTTTCTCATGCACAAAGGACCAAGAATGATCCTAGAAGATTGGGCGATCCTCCCTAGTATTCTCAAGAATATTCCTAGGACAAGCAATATTGTAAATGTACATTACTATGAAGTGTTCCTATAATAAATGCACATAGTTGGTATATAGAAAGATAGAATTTCCACCGTTAGATTGATGAGATATCCATGGTTGTAATCTAAAGAGTACTTGTATATAAAGAGGTCTCCTCTTTTTGTTTGGATCATCTCGAGAATATTTATAATTCAGAGATTCTCCAAAAGAATTTCTCTCCACCATCTTTGTGAGTGTGAAATATGCTGACTTGGAAAGAAATTACTCAAGCCATATGGGTAAGAGAATGCTAGATCAACCCGCCCGTGACATATGACTTTCGTTAATGAAATCCATTACTACTGGCTCGGAGAAGATTGAGTGAGAATGGTTCGCCATTGTAAAGTTTGTTAACTAGGATGTTATGATTTACAAGTATATATCATGTCTTCAAAGATTAACAAAAGAGCACCCCTTGATCCATCCTCGGTCCTGTGGCAGGCCCATCAAGTCCGCAAATAATGGTCATAAAAGCTCCCTTTTCCCTTCAACTTATAGGGAAATATATCAGGAATCATTGATGAGGGTTGTAGCGACGTCATCAGATACTTCCAAACGATGCAATGAAATACATCTGTCTTTTTTGTTCTCATTTAATTGATAACAACAGCACTGGTTAGTTAAATGGCCTATCCGGGGTTCACACTCGCGATCAAATTTAAGCAAGCAACACAAGAAAACAACAACAATTTTCGGCACTCACGGTCTAAGGTTACACTTTCTTATCTTGGTTTGGTTAAGACGTTTCGAGTAATTTCAACAAGTATAACCTGCTTGTTTGCAGCTTGCCTGAAGTCACTTGATCTAACCAGTCACCAGAATTTATTATATGCCAAAGCAATTCCTAAGTCAACGAAACATAAGCATGGATCACATTTAGTATCTGACCGTACTCTTTTCAATAATATTATAATTCATCAGAATAATAATATTCCAGTCACCGAAAACAATCCTATGCTGAAATGGAGTACATAATGGATTTTCCATAACTTGAGTTCCTCAACTGAAAACCAATCTCTCTATATGTATACACCCTACGCACATGCATGTAGCGAACGACGCAATAAAAGCCTATAATTCTAGAAAGGGTACTCCACTTGTTCTTGTCTTCGTAAGGCATGATCAACCTTACTTACTCAATCCTCTCCGCTGCGCAAACCAAGTCCTGATTCAGTCTGGAAGCGCAAAGGATTTCAACAAATGACACAATTTGGGGTCTCTCCTGGGGGCACGCAGTAATATGTGACCGGCGTAGGATAGTATGCTTCATAGGCTTTTACGAGATTGGCGACTTGATCGTCCTTCTTGCCCTCGTCTTTCTTGCCATCATCTTCCTCGGCTTCTCCAACGCTCACGATTTCTGTGTGCCAAGATTTCCTCAGTTTGTTCACCACCTTGACAGGGTCGAAATCACCGGATACCGTCAGTTTGTTGTCCTTCGAGTCCATAGACAGAGACCCAATCCCTGCAAAGCATTATGTGAGAAAGGTTAGTGATAAAGCCGAACATTTCAAGCACAAGATCTTTAGTTATTACAGTGACGGTTTGAACATTTAGCGGGAGACTAAGGGGAAAAACAGAGAGCGGGAGAGAGAGAGAGAGAGAGAGACCTCCAAAACCAGAAACTACTTGCATGGCCTTGCTCCTGTCTCTGTCATCATGGAGATTCACTTTCGCCACCAACTTCTGCAAAAGTTCGAGGAAAGCAAAATCCAGTTAGACTTTGAGTAAATATCAATCTCTCACGAGGACGACCGAACTCGGCATTCACAAGTGGTGCGACAGACTAGCGTTTAAGCAAGTTGGCCACATAAACCAACAACAAATAAGAATTCGAAGCATCATTTGGTATTCCGAGCATTCTTATTCACATAAACAGATACAATCATGCTATGCGATAAACAATTACAGCAGCAAAGAAGCAAACGATAACTCATGAAGCTTGAGACGAGATATACCAAGAGAAGTGTTCAAGAAAACCCAGGAGAGAGTATCTAGAACCCCATCTCACAGAAGTGAACAAGATACACATAATATGCAAGAAAAGAGAGAACTTTTTGAAGGACTTCAAGAAATCTCACCTTCATTTCTTTTGGGTTTCAAGAACCTCTGATGAGTGACTGCTCTAACTTTTGATTTGGAAGGTAATAACACTCGAAGGACACTCGGAGCAAGCTGAAACTGAGTGTGTGCACGTATCAGGGACGAAAGGGGTTGCTTTATATAGAGTGGCGAGCATGAGAGGAGTGCGTGAAAAGGAGAATTTTCTTGGAGGACGCGGTGCGGAGAACAAAGGACAAATTATTGACCAGTCAATACAATAACGAGTCGAGGGAAAGAGCCACCCCGTTTCTCAGTAAAATAACGAGTCGAGGTGATCGAAAACAGAGGATCGCCACTTTAGGAAGAAACGAAGGAAGGAAGGAGAGAGAGAGAGAGAGGCGAGTGGCCCCTCACGGTGACTTCAGTTGAAGCAGTGAGTCTTGAATGTTGGCAACTGACTCAGTTCAGGCAGTTGGCGGGTTCAAGCTTTTTGTTAGATAGAATTGCATTGCGATTTTGCACGTATGCATCTCTTCCATCTAATCTAAATGACAATATAAGAATTGAAAAATCTTTATCCATAGGGATAATCATTGGAGCTATCCTCAACTTATTTATCGTATGAGCATTTATGCAGTTTTAAAATTTTCAACTTCATCGATGTAGTCCTAAATCTCGCAAGCACAATTCTAATGTAACATTTCCAATTAATTTGCCACCAAAATCGCATACCTGTTTTCTAGGAAAATCTTGCAGCACGAGAGCAAATTGAAATAAACGGGAGAGAGTATCGGGACAAAAGACGGATGATTGGACAGGAATCGAAGCAGACATCACTCCTCGCATCATCTCTGTTGAAATGACATTACTGGGCTTTTTTTTAAAAAAAAAAAATTGACAAAAAAATGAGAAAGATGATAACTTTTTTGCTCGCGTAAAGGAGCTTTTTCTTCAATCGTGATTCGTGAGATGAGAAAAGATCGAAAAAAGCCGATGGGCCGAGTAACATGAAATCTCCAAGAAAGCACGCGATCGATCCCATCGTCTCGAACGGGTCGAAATGCTACGTTGGAGATGGTGATTGTCGTCATTTCCATCGTCCGTGAAAGGGCCCTTTCTTTTTTCTTTTTATTAATATTCCTTTCTAGATTGTTATGTTTCCTGGACGTTGTCGAGGTCTTGGTCAATGAATTATCATTTAATTATAATCCATCACATCGGTCAGAATTGCTGGCAGCGATGGTTCGTTCAGCTAATGTAAAAAGCAGGGCCGTGATAAACCACGTTTTAGCAGGTCAACGATCATTGTAGAAACGTTGTCCGTGTTAGAGAAATCTTTCTAGAATATTTTGAAGCTGACAAAACGTTTTTATCAAGTCTAGTCTGGATAATTACAGACCTTCTGTTTAGAGTCTGAAGACTTTCAGATCACCAGACTCAGCACTCAAGACTCAAGACTATTCTCATTGACAGTTCTTCTAATCTAGTGACGAAGGCAATCCAGAACCGAAGTATTTGGTTGAGGATTTAGTCTTATCCTCTGGAGAAGATCTCTTGGCTGGATAATGATAACAGATTCTTCTATTCGTAATCAAGATTGTTTGAAGATCCGATGGTCGACGAAATATTCTTGGAAGGTTCTATTCTTGGAAACCAAGATCCTGATTGTATGGGCGAATAGGATTGATGGGCTATCGTCAGGTTCCTTTAATAGCTCGAATGATCTTCTTGATTGATTCCGTCCAACGGGTAGATTGGAGGAATTCCTTTGGTAAGTGCCAACGGTATGATGGCATAAAGGAGTATAAAAGGAAGACGTTCTAGTTGCTTTAAAGGATGATCGATAGACAAATTCCAGAGTCTGAAGCACCTTGATTCTTAGTCGATACATCTTGAGCGAAGTTGTAATACACAGAGAGTGTCTATACTTAGTGATACCTTGAGCAAGTGTGGTAGATTATCTACACCGAGAAATCAAGGAAGAACAACACTGTAACATCTCTTTGTTTATAGTGGAATCCAGCCAATAGGCTGTCGGTGCAGAAGAGTGGACGTAGGCTTGAAATAAGCCGAACCACTATAAACCGCGTGTTCAATTTTCTCTTCTCTCAGTCTTACTTTGATCATTGTTTGTCTTAAATCTATCAACTGTCTAGTATTGTGAAATTATTGAGAAAAATCATTTATATACCTATTCACCCCCCTCTAGGTACTTATTCTAGTTATATCAATTGGTATCAGAGCTTGTGTACTCACTTTATTTGAAGTGTTTTACTTCAGAGTAAAAGATCCATGGCTAGTATGCTAGCACCAGGGCTAGTGGAAGGACAAAGCAATACCAGACCATCCTACTTTGATGGGAAGGATTACAACATCTGGAAAAACAAGATGAAAGCCTTCCTACGATCAAAGGATCCTCTGGAATGGGACGTTGTAGAAAAAGGAATTACTCCTACAGCTGCATCAGTCTCTGAAAGAGGGAAAGAAACGGTTGAGACCAGCGGAATGACTCAGGAAGAGATATTCAAGAGACAAGCACTCGATGAAAAAACAATTTATTCTTTATATTGTGCTTTGTCACCAACTGAATATAACAGAATATCTTCTTGTGTTACAGCAAAAGAAGTTTGGGACAGATTACATATCACCTATGAAGGAACCGATCGAGTGAAGGAAACCAGAATTAACATTCTCCTCGGTCAATATAAAGCCTTCAAGATGAAATCAGGAGAATCTATAATTGACATGTTTAGCCGTTTTATAGATATTGTCAATGGTCTTGAGAATCAAGGACAAAATTTTTTTTGATCCCATGAAGATGAACAAGCTACTGCGTGGACTCTCCAAGGATTGGAATCACATAAAGAATTCAATAAGGGAGACGCAAAGAATCATGCCACTATCTGTTGACGAGCTGATTGGAACTCTTCAGTCTTATGAAGTGGAACGAATTAATGAAGACGAAGATCCAAGAGGTAAGAAATCCATTGCATTAAAATCAAATGATTATTCTGATGTTACAGATTCTGAAGATGATATGGACGATGAGGAGCTTGCTCTCATGATAAGAAGATTCAAAAAACTGAATAGAAAAGGAAGAAGGTTCAACTCAAAGAAACAAAATTTTCAAAGACAGCAGACCAAGTTTGTTGATGATGAGGAACCAAACAAAGATGTAGTTTGCTTTGAATGTAAGAAAAATGGACACATCAGACCCAACTGTCCTCTTTTGAAGAAGAAGAGAGGAAAAACTAAAAAGTTTCGAAAAGCTCTCAAAGCCGAAACCTGGAGTGATACAGAGTGTAAAGAAAGTGATAATGAGTATGCCAATTTATGTCTGATGGCACAATCAGACTCAGACTCAGATTCTGGATCAGACTCAGACAGTGAATTTGAGGTAAGTGATTTCAAAATTCCCGTCAAAGTTTTTAAATACATTGATGAACTGTGTCTTAGTCTTAAGACTTCTCTCAAAAGAATTTCCGAACTTAAAAAGGAAAACTCAGTTCTAAAACAAAAAGAAAACGTTTTAGAAGAAAGAGTTAAAAGTTTAGACTTGAATGTTTCCACTGTTAAAGAAAATGAAAATAGTCTTTTGAAAGAAAATGCTCTTTTAAAAACTGACTTATCAAATATTTCAAAGAAATTTTCAATAGGGTCCGAAAAACTTGAAAAAATTCTTTCAGCTCAAAGACCTTACTTCAATAAGTCTGGTCTAGGTATGACAGCAAAAACTATTCCCTTGATTGATTTTCCTAAAGTAAAAGAAAGAATCAAGCAAAGACCCTCGAGAGAGGCTTACAAAAATCATTTCAATAAAGTTTTTGTAAAGTCAGTAGGTCGAAATGCCCTCAGGTGTTCAAAGTGCAACAGTCCAGATCACTTTGAAAAAGAGTGTCCTATGGTTTGGAAACCTGTTAAGAAAACATGGGCTAATACTGTTTATCTTACTAACACAAAAGGACCCAAGAAAATTTGGGTACCAAAGAAAGCTTGAGACTCTCTTTTAAATGCAGGTCTCCGTCAAGAAAAAGGTAAAGTGGTATCTTGACAGTGGATGCTCAAGACAGATGACAGGAGACTCAAATTGCTTCATAAAGCTTGTACAAGTAAATTGTGGAAAAGTTTCATTTGGAGGAAGTAGCAAAGGAAGTATTGTAGGATTTGGAACTGTGAAAATTGGAAGTCTCACAATAAGTAATGTTTCCTTAGTGGAAGGACTCAATTACAATCTTCTCAAAGATCGATCAATTGTGTGATACTGGTTTTAAGATCTTTCAAGAAGGAATATGTTCTGGACTAGTAAAGACTCTACTCAATCTTTCATGGGTCGAAGGCATGAAAACATCTATCTCTTGGATGTGAAACCAAATGAATCGCAATGCCTAATCTCAATTCAAGACGAAGCAAGCTTATGGCATAGAAAGCTTGGTCATGTCAACATGAAGCAATTAGCCAAAATCTCATCAAAGCAGCTTGTTCGAGGTCTACCAAAATTACCATACCAAAAGTCCGATCCATGCACTCCATGTATTCTGGGAAAGCATGTAAGAAATTCATTTAAGCCAATAAATCATGTCTCTACTGATCATGTACTACAATTGCTGCATATGGATCTTTTCGGACCAACCAAAACTCAGAGCATTTGAGGTAAGAAATATTGCCTAGTAATTGTGGATGATTACTCCCGCTTTACTTGGGTATACTTCCTTGCAAGTAAGTCCGAAACCTTCTCGTATTTTGAAAATTTTGCTAAAAAAGTTCAAAATGAAAAATGGTGTGTTATCTCAAGTATAAGAACTGATCATGGAGGTGAATTTGAAAACCAAGATTTTACAAAATTTTGTGATGAATCTGGCTTTAAGCATGTGTTCTCCTCTCCATATACTCCTCAGCAAAATGGAGTTGTGGAAAGAAAGAATAGATCTCTTCAAGAAATGGCTAGAACTCTTTTAATTGAAAGTAAGATTTCTTCACGATTTTGGGCTGAAGTTGTTTCAACAGCGTGCTATATCATCAATAGAGTCTTCTTAAGACCTATTCTAGAGAAAACCCCTTATGAGTTATTCAAAGGTAAGAAGCCTATTGTTTCATACTTTCATGTGTTTGATTGCAAATGCTTTATAATGAAAAATGCTAAAGATCGAGTTGGTAAGTTTGAAGAAAGATCAGATGAAGGCATCTTTCTTGGATATTCTATTTCAAGCAAAGCCTACGGAATCTACAACAAGAAGAGTCAGTCTGTGGAGGAGTCAATGAATGTCAAATTTCAAAACTCTACGCAAGATGAATCTAGTCAGACTCATCATGAAGAGTCTGAACCTGCTCTAGACCCTCCAAAGCTTTCAACTCAAGAAGCATCTCAGACTCTGGAAGATCAGCATCAAGCTGTTCATGAAGATTCAAATAAAGAAAGAGATCACCAACCAGACAAATCAACTAGTAACTGGAAGCATAAGTCTAGTCATCCTAAAGATCTCATTATCGGCGAAATTAATGAAGGAATTCGTACCATATCCAAAAGGCGTGAAGAGTTTAGTGCTGTGTCTCTCATTTCTGAAATTGAACCAAAAAGCATAGAAGAAGCTTTATCTGATGAAAGCTGGATTGAAGCTATGCAAGAAAAGCTCAGACAGTTCAACATTAATGATGTCTGGGAATTGACATCTAAACCAAAAGGCAAATCTGTTATTGGAGCTAAATGGGTGTTTAGGAACAAGATGAATGAGAAAGGAAAAGTCGTACGAAACAAAGCAAGACTTGTGGCCAAGGGATACACGCAAGAAGAAGGAATAGACTATGATGAGACTTACGCTCCAGTAGCAAGGTTAGAAGCTATTCGACTATTACTTGCGTTTGCTTGTTATAAAAAATTTCAGGTTATTCCAAATGGACGTCAAAAGTGCATTCCTAAATGGATTTATCCATGAGGAAGTTTACGTGGAACAACCTCCAGGGTTTGAAGACCCAAAGAAGCTAGACTCAGTCTTCAGACTGAAAAAGGCCTTGTATGGTTTAAAGCAAGCACCTCGAGCTTGGTACGACAGACTAAGTAAGTTCTTAATACATAATGGTTTTGTCAAAGGTAAAGTAGATACTACTTTATTTATCAAAAAGGAAAATAAAAGCTTTTTACTTGTTCAAATATATGTGGACGATATTATTTTTGGATCCTCTAATGAAAGTCTGTGCAAGAAATTTTCAAAGTCTATGCAGGATGAGTTTGAAATGAGTATGATGGGAGAGTTAACATTCTTTCTTGGTCTTCAAGTAAAACAATTGAAGGAATGAACTTTTATTTATCAAGAAAAATATGCTAATGATCTTGTCAAAAGGTTTGGACTGGAAAAGTGCAAAAAGACCGACATACCGATGTCAAGTTCTTTGAAGATAGACAAAGATGAAGAAGGGAAGAAAGTTGATCAAAAGCTGTACAGGGAGCATCATTGGCTCACTTCTTTATCTTACCGCTTCTAGACCCGACATATTGTTGAGTGTTTGCATATGTGCTAGGCTTCAATCGATCCTAGAGAATCCCATCTCAAGGTCTTTGTGAAACGTATTATCAAATACGTTGCTTCATCTTCAAGCATCGGTCTATGGTATCCTAAGAAGGGAGACTTTAATCTTCTGGGATATTCAGACGCAGATCTGGTCGGTTGCAGAGTCGATAGAAATAGCACTTCGAGAACTTGCCAGTTGCTTGGAAGCAGGACAGTGTCTTGGTTTTCAAGGAAACAAAGCACTGTGGCTCTCTCAACAACGGAAGCAGAGTATATAGCTCTTGGAAGTTGCTGTTCGCAAATTTTATGGATAAAACAACAACTACAAGACTTTGGAATTGAAGACTCATGCACAAAGATCAGATGTGACAATACCAGCGCAATCAATCTCACTAAAAATCCAATCATTCATTCAAGAGCAAAGCATATAGAGATTCGACATCATTTCATCAGAGATCATGTTCAAAATGGAGAAATCTCGATGCAATTTGTTGATTCAAAGAGTCAACTAGCGGATATATTCACAAAGCCTTTGGAGAAAAATCAATTTGATTTTATCCGTTCCAGACTCAACATTTTGAAGCT
Organism: Eucalyptus cladocalyx; assembly: GCA_017140615.1. NCBI lineage: Eukaryota > Viridiplantae > Streptophyta > Magnoliopsida > Myrtales > Myrtaceae > Eucalyptus > Eucalyptus cladocalyx. Next base: position 8,109,993 of record CM029520.1, on the reverse strand, counting down.
TGAGGAAGTTAAAGTCTAGACTCTCCAACCCTCAGACTCAGTCATTCATGGCTATAGACTGTAAGTTGTTATTATATTTGAACTCGAAAAGGTACGATTTTTAGTTCAGTTAATTTATAATTTCCATGAAAAACGGAATCTTGTCTTTTAAAAAACGATTAACCTCTATTTGGCAGTTATTGATTTTAAAACGAGGTGTCTGTTCACTTTCCTTTGTGCCGATTGGTTTTTCCTTTTTAAACTGAGTTATATATATATATATATAGTTTTCCTCGCTTAAACTTCAAAACCCTAAAAAGGCATTCTCCTCACAATCCTGTCTCTACTTCGTGTTCATCTTTGAGAAAGTTGTCATCTTTTCTTGAGAAAGCGAGTAAAGGAATCTTTCAACGACAAGGAAGGATATCTTCTTCGAGAAAGTCTTCAAGAATCGTGAACAGGGGACCATAGAGAATGAGGGAGGGGCCTACCCATTTTTATCTCACTGAAGAGGAAGAATTACCGAGTCAGCAACAGAGCCCGATTCACTCTCCACCAAGTCACTCTTCACCATCTACCCCACAGGGTGCGGGTCAACATCCGGAGGAAGAAATAATCGAGGACGCAGACCCTGTAAGAGTCCAAAAACCCTCTTATATTTACAAGCTCTATCGTGCGTTGAAAAGCACCGGTACTCCGCTGAACTATATAGATGATTTCCTTAAAGATAAAAATTATGGGAATGAGTATATCTTTCTGCGAAAAATGGAGGATTTGGGAATTGCTCCCAAAGAAAAGGCTGAGGAAGCACTTGCGAACATTTCAAGTGACCCTCGTGTAGGAGGATTGAATCCCACTGACGGGAATGATGATGATAAAATGTTCAGTGAATTTCAACCTAGAATGGGTGTTGCTGCAAAGGTGAAGGGAAAAAGGATGGATTTGTTTAAATCAAAGGAATAGGAGAATCTGTTCTTCAGACTGTTGAAACGAGGGGTGATAAACCCTAGAAGTGTTGATTTCGATTTCTTGGATGCCATTAATGTGAACTTAAGGGAGAAGTTCAATCTGCTTCAACTTGAGCAATTTTGCTCCGATATCACAGACGGTTATGCGCAATTAACAGCATACTTCTATTCGAATCTTAGCTTTTTAGATGCGAATAGAATATCTTTCAGTGTTCGAGACCAAGACCATGTGGTAGATGTGGACATGTTGGCTGACATAATTGGAGTTGAACGAGGACGCTTTCAACCGATCAAAGTTTCGATTGCTCATACCACACTGGAGCTTGTCAAAGACAGGGCTACAGAGGGAAGAATTACCTACAGAAGAATGCGTGATATCAACATCTTGCTTCACAAAATTGTGATCAACTGTATCAGGCCAAAGTCTACATCCAAGACTGACGTGTCTAACTCCGAGGCGAAATTGATGAACGCGATCAATACGGGGAAGAAGTTCTCTCTCCCTCACACCGTTATCTTTCACATGTACAGAGCAATGGCAAAGGACAAGGGCCAATTGCCTTACCCAGGTCTTTTGACCAAGATCTTCAGACACTTGAACATTGAACCTCTACACACTCTTTGTGTTGGACCATGCGACAAAATGGTGGTAGGTCTGAAAATGCTGACAAAAATGAGTCTGAAAGAGCTTGATAAGGCAATGGAGAAGTTCAAAGTAAAGACTCCAGTATCTTCTGCATCAAAGAGAAAAGGGAAGGAGCCCATAAGTGCCACATCCAAAAAGAAAAAAACTTTTATTTTGGAGGATGAAGAAGAAGAGGAAGATCTCACTATCTCTGCATTGATAAGAACTAGACATTCTGTACCTGAATCAACAGAATGACAAATGAAAGAAAAAGAAGCAGAGGAAAAAGAACAGAGAGAAGAAGAGGAGCAAGCAAAGAACAGAGAAGCAGAGGAGCAGCAAGAGAAAGAGAAAGAGAAAGAAGCTGAAGAAGAAGGAGAAGCAGAAAAAGAAAAATTTGCAGATGCTGAAGAGCATGACTATCACTCTTCCCCATTTGAGGTCCTAGAGACAGGGGGAGATGACGAGCAAGGAATGACTACACCACATGCTGTCAACAGTGAAGGTGTAAGTCGCTCACAAGCAAATCCAGAAGATTTTCAGGCTTCTCAAATGCCTGAGGAAGGACATGATACGTCAACACCAAATCTGCAAGATTACACAGAAGTTCCATCGTCTGACTTCACTCCATCCGAAAGAGCAAATGCGAGCACACAGACGGACAATACAGCAGATTTTCGTCGTATTCTTGATGTTCTTCTAGAAATGAATGGTCAAATCTATGCTTTGGACTGTGAACTTCAAGTCATAAAGAATGCTGGACAAGCATCTTTACGTTTACCCGGCGGATCAAATAAAAGATCTCGCTCTTCAAATTCAAGCCAATGCAAAAGGAGAAGAGGTGGCTCATCTACGGGAAGACTTGAAGAGGCTAGAAGGAATTGTACAGTCGATGGGAGATTTCAGTTGTGCGCATTCCCAAGAAGACTTGACTCTTTTCTCACCTTTTTAATGATGACAAAAAGGGGGAGAATTGCAATTTGAACTCTTTAAATTTTGATTTTAAATTTCTTTAGTGTGTTTGAATATGTTTGAGTATGACTTGAGTGAACTTGATTTTGACTGACTTGAGTGTGGATTTTGATTGATGCTTGATTGTTTGTATCAAGTGTTGTTGTATGGTATTACTCATGAAAGACTAACCGATTTTCTGTGGATGCAGAGTCTGATTGCTTTATTAATCTTTATGAGATAGCCATATTGCTTGAGTAATGTTTTGCAGGTCAAAGTTGTTCAAATCTACAGGGAAGTTTTGTTACCATCAAAAAGGGGGAGATTGTTTAAGAAATCTTTCCAGAATATTTTGAAGCTGACAAAACGTTTTTATCAAGTCTAGTCTGGATAATTACAGACCTTCTGTTTAGAGTCTGAAGACTTTCAGATCACCAGACTCAGCACTCAAGACTCAAGACTCAAGACTCAAGACTATTCTCATTGACAATTCTTCTAATCCAGTGACGAAGGCAATCCATAACCGAAGTATTTGGTTGAGGATTTAGTCCTATCCTCTGGAGAAGATCTCTTGGCTGGATAATGATAACGGATTCTTCTATTCATAATCAAGATCATTTGAAGATCCGATGGTCGGCGAAATATTCTTGGAAGGTTCTATTCTTGGAAACCAAGATCCTGATTGTATGGGCGAACATGATTGATGGGCTATCGTCAGGTTCCTTTAATAGCTCGAATGATCTTCTTGATTGATTCCGTCCAACGGGTAGATTGGAGGAATTCCTTTGGTAAGTGCCAACGGTATGATGGCATAAAGGAGTATAAAGGAAGGTGTTCTAGTTGCTTTGAAGGATGATCGATAGACAAATTCCAGAGTCTGAAGCACCTTGATTCTTAGTCGATACATCTTGAGCGAAGTTGTAATACACAGAGAGTGTCTATACTTAGTGATACCTTGAGCAAGTGTGGTAGATTATCTACACCGAGAAATCAAGGAAGAACAACGCTATAACATCTCTTTGTTCATAGTGGAATCCAGCCAATAGGCTGTCAGTGCAGAAGAGTGGACGTAGGCTTGAAATAAGCCGAACCACTATAAACCGCGTGTTCAATTTTCTCTTCTCTCGTCTTACTTTGATCATTGTTTGTCTCAAATCTATCAACTGTCTAGTATTGTGCAATTATTGAGAAAAATCATTTATATACCTATTCACCCCCCTCTAGGTACTTATTCTAACTATATCAGTCCGCTCTCTTCGAGATCCATCTCGAACTGTATCTTAGTGGGCATTGATATTGCCAGAAATGAATAACTTAAAATATATTTTTTAAATAAATGATCGTATATGCCACTGAAAATAATTAGCTAATAAAAGATATTTTTGTTATCGACTAACAATTTTTGTTTCAACTTTTTCATGAACGATAAGAATACTTTCAATTTATTCATTTTTGTGAATGATATGAGCAATCATTTTTAAAAACAGGAAATACCGTGTATACCGTTTAAAAAAATAAATGAACGAAAAGTATGTCCGTCGTCCATGAAAAGGTTTGGATATAAATTATTATCAATAATGAAAAAATTTCAGTAGCTAATTATTTCAAGCGATCACTTACTTAAAAATATATTCCAAATAATTCATTTTCAATAAAGGCTTTCTAAATACCTTATCTTTCATTTTCTTCCTTTAGTCAAACAATAAATATCGAAATCATAATAAACCGATGGCCAGGACTTAATTATATTTCTCTCCCTTCCTTCTTCCTCCAGTAGATCACATACCTCAAGAAAGCCTTGTTGGATCTAGCAAGGCCTTGCCCATGGTCAACAAGGCTCAATGTCAAAAGGCGTTTAATTGGCCAAAACAAGTGATGAACGAGGAACTGGTGCTCATGATGCCTTAGCACTCAAAGCCCTATGAGGTAGAGATTGATGCCTCGAATTATGTTATTGGCGGTGTTCTTATGCAAGGACACCCGGTGATGTTTGAATCAAGAAAGCTAAATAAGATCGAACGACGATTCATGGTCCAAGAAGGTAATGCGGTGGTGGTGTATTGCCTTCGCACATGGCGGTATCATCTCCTAGGATTGTGGTTCCTGGCAAGTACTAACAATGTCACCACGAGCCACTTATAAATCCAAAAAAAGCTGATTCCAAAGCAAGCTTGGGCAAGACTTCCTCGAGAAGCTCAACTACGTGCTACAGTACAATCCTAAGAAGGCCAATTCCGTGGTCGACACACTTAGCCGAAAGATGGAGTTGACAACCATTAGTCAACCTGAATATCCATGGACCAAGCACATTAAGGAGGGGCCGCGACACAACCCATCTGCCAATGCACTCCTTGAGCATGCATGAGAGGGTAAGACTCGACAATTCTGATGTGAGCGAGATCTAAGGGGTGACAACTGTACGTGTTGCTTCATGGAAAGCTACAGAAGGAGGTGCTATGCAAGTGCCATAATTCTAAGTGGGGAGGTTATCTCGGGATACATCGCATTATGGCACTTGTGGAGGAGCATTACCTTTGGCCACACTTGTGCACCAATGTGGACGCTTATGCGAGGATGTGTCTTGTGTGCCAACAAGACAAGCTTGAACAACAGTCGTTGGCAGGGCCCCATGAACCACTTCCTATACTGAAGCGTTCGTGGTAGAGTGTCTCCACGGATTTCATTGTGAATTTACCTAAGTCCAAAGGGTGTTTGAACTCTCATGGTCTTGGTGGATCGGTTCTTTAGGTACGTGACCTTCGTGTGAGCAACAAAGGACTTCCTAACTAAGGAGGCGGCTTGGCTATTCTAAAGCACATCATCAAGTATTAGGGCATACCGCAAAAAATTGTGAGCAACCACAATCCTCAATTCACTAGGAGATTATGAACTAAGCTCTTTAAGCTGCTAGAGTCGAAGCCTCAACTTCTCCACGAGTCTACATCTCCAAATCAATAGTTAGACAAAAAAAGTGAATGTGCCCTTGGAGTCGTACTTCAAACACTACACGAGCACAATGCAAGAGGATTGTGCAAAGTTGATTGATGTAGCCCGGTTATAGGAGTTATCCTATAACATAGTAATGAAGTGAGTCTACAAACCAAAGTCCTTTCAAGATCATGACAAGGCAGTGACCACTCACTTTGAGTAGGGTTGCAATGCGCTATCGAGGGAGTAGCCGGTCGACTTATAAGTTTGCTAAGGAGTGGTAAAAACAAGTGGATTTGGTAACGGCTTGTCTACACAAGGCCTCAACGCACATGAAGAAATGGGTCGACAAGAAGTGACGACACATGGAGTACCAAGTCGAGGACTTGGCATAGGCAAAACTACATTTAATTCTTCGATACCAAGACGTGCATAGGAAATTGATCCATCATTACAACTTGCCACTCCAAGTGTTGCAACAAGTCGAGAAGATAGCATATATTGAAGCTCCCGCCGAAGCTATAGGTAGATTCAATGTTACATGTGAGTATGCTTAAACTTTTTCATGTAGATGAAGAAGACTTGAATCAAGGAGAGTCGCAATGCATATCTCATGGAGCAAAAAACCTCATATGATTGTGACATCAATTTCATCAAGGTAGATTGGGTTAAATGAAAGTGGTATTGTGCACCAAAGCAAGAATTTTTGATATGATGGAAAGGTCTGTTGGAGAAAACTTCCTTGAGTGTTTTGAAGTTGACAAAACGTTCTCATCGGTCTAGTCTGAAGACTTGCAGACTCTTCCATCAAAGTCTGTAGACCTTTAGACTGCCAGGCTCAAGACTCAAAGTCTATCTTCATTGACAGTTTCTAGACCGTCGAAGAATGCTTATTCAGAATTGAGTATTTCGTTGATGATTTGATTCTATCGACTGAAGAAGATCTCTTGGCTGGATACAGCATGTCGGAATCCATTATTCAAATTGAGATTGATTCAGGGATTTTGGATCCGTTGATTGGCAAAGTAAACTTGGAAGGTTCTACTTATGGAAACCTAGATCCTGATTGTATGGGCGAGCAAGATTGGTGGGCTATCGTCATATTCCTTAAATAACTCGAAATCTTCCTAATTGATTCTATCCAACGGGTAGATTGGAAGAACTCCTTTGGTAAGTGCCAACGGGTGTGATGGCATGAAGGAGTATATAAGGAAGACATTCCAGTTGTTCGAGTGTGTGCGCGATAGAAGAATTCCAAAGTCTGAAGATCCTTGTTCTTAATCAATTCAATTGTTGAGCGAAATCTTGTACTCAAAAGAGAGTTTATATCTTTGTGAAACCTTGAGAAAGTGTAGCAGAGTCTCTACACTGTGGAATCAAAGAAGAGCTTTACTGTAACAATTCTTTTGATTCATAGTGAAATCCAGCCAGTGGGCTGTAAGTACGGAAGAGTGGACGTAGACTTGGATTAAGCCGAACCACTATAAGCCATATGTTCTTATTCTCTTCTCTACGCTCTTTTACTTTGATCGTAACTCAATTAGTTTACAAGAGTCTAATTTTCTTTTCATAATCTATTGCTGATTAGAGTTGCACACTTCACTCGGGGAAATTTGTTTTTACACCTATTCACCCTCTCTAGGTGCTCGTACTAGCTTTCACAAGGTCTACTAGAGAGTGAAGTCAATTGGCAGCCTATGGAAGCTCTCTAACAATTCAAAAAGCAAATCGATGCATTCCCTGCAGAAAATGCGACAAGGGCATCGCTTGATTAGGTGGAGGAGAATATCATGGTTTGAAGGTTTCCCATGCACAAAGGATCGAGAATGATCCTAGAAGATTGGGCAATAATCTCTAGTATTCTCAAGTATATTCCTAGGACGAGCGGTATTGTAAAAGTACATTACTCCGAAGTGTTCCTATGATAAATGCACATAGTTGGTATATAGGAAGATAAAATTTCCACCATTAGATTGATGAGATATCTATGGTTGTAATCTAAAGAGTACTTGTATATAAAGAAGTCTCCTCCCTTTGTTTGGATCATCTCACAGATATTTAAAATTTAGAGATTCTCTCTCCAAAAAAATTTCTCTCCACCATCTTCGTGAGTGAGTGAGATATGCTAACTTGGAAAAAAATTACTCAAGCCATATGGGTAAGAAAATGCTAGATCAACCGGCCCGTGACATATGACTCTCGTTAATGAAATCCATTACTACTGGCTCGGAGAAGATTGAGTGAGAATGATTTGCCATTATAAAATTTGTTAACTATGATGGTATGATTTACAAGTGTATATCATGTCTTCAAAGATTAACAAAAGAGCACCCCGCGATCCATCCTTGGTCCTGTGGCAGGCCCATCAAGTCCGCAAATAATGGTCATAAAAGCTCCCTTTTCCCTTCAACTTATAGGGAAATATATCAGCAATCATTGATGAGGGTTGTAGCGACGTACTCAGATACTTCCAAATGATGCGGTGAAATACAGTTGTCTTTTTTGTTCTCATCTAATTGATAGAACGGCATTGGTTAGTTAAATGGCCCATCCGGGGTTCACACTCGCGATCAAATTTAAGCAAGCAACACAAGAAAACAACAACAATTTTCGGCATGCACGGTCTAAGGCCAAACTTTCTTATCTTAGTTGGGTTAAGAAGTTTTCGAGTAATTTCAGCAAGTATAACCTGCTTGGTTTGCAGCTTGCCTGAAGTCACTTGACCTAATTAGTCACCATAATTTATTATATGCCAAAGAAATTCCTAAGTTAACGAAACATAAGCATGGATCACATTTAGTATCTGACCGTACTCTTTTCAATAATATTATAATTCATCAGAATAATAATATTCTAGTCACCGGAAACAATCCTATGCTGAAATGCAGTACAGAATGGATTTTCCATAACTTGAGTTCCTCAAGTGAAAACCAATCTCTCTATATGTATACACCCTACGCACATGCATGTAGCGAACGACGCAATAAAAGCCTATAATTCTAGAAAGGGTTCTCCACTTGTTCTTGTCTTCGTAAGGCGTGATCAACCTTACTTATTCAATCCTCTCCGCCGCACAAACCAAATCCTGATTCGGTCTGGAAGCGCAAAGAATTTCAACAAATGACACAATTTGGGGTCTCTCCTGGGGGCACGCGGTAATATGTGACCGGCGTAGAATAGTATGCTTCATAGGCTTTTACGAGATTGGCGACTTGATCGTCCTTCTTGCCCTCTTCTTTCTCTTCCTCGTCTTTCTTGCCATCATCTTCCTCGGCTGCTCCAACGCTCACGATTTCTGTGTGCCAAGATTTCCTCAGTTTGTTCACCACCTTGACAGGGTCGAAATCACCCGATACCGTCAGTTTGTTGTCCTTCGAGTCCATAGACAGAGACCCAATCCCTGCAAAGCATTATGTGAGAAAGGTTAGTGATAAAGCCGAACATTTCAAGCACAAGATGTTTAGTTATTATAGTGACGATTTGAACATTTAGGAAAAACAGAGAGCGGGGGAGAGGGAGAGAGAGAGAGCGCCAATACCTCCAAAACCAGAAATTACTCTGTTAAAATGTGTCTCGAGTTTGAGCTCAATGCGAAATTTCAAATATTCTAAATTAAAAATTTTGCGGATAATCAGAATTGGCCTGAAATAGGAAAGTCCAAGGTTAACTTGGACTTGGATTTATTTAAATATACGTAAATATAGAAGTCAGCAAGATAAAACAAAGGAAAGAGTCAAATTCTTTAGGGTTTGACCGAATCATGCGAATTCTCTTTCCAATAGAAGTCGGTCTGTCTTGATGCAATTCTCTGGCGGTGGAATATAATATTCCTCTCAAGGTTTGCTCGTGGGACTTCCTTTTACCGAAGCATAATTGTTGATCGAAGCTCCGTTCTTATTTTGAGTGCCGTGGTTTTCTCTGTTTGCGAGAGACGTCCATAAGCGCTGGGTGCTTGATAGCGGGTCTTCGTGTTTCTCGTGCGGCAACCAAGAAAGATTGGTGTATTGGGTGTAATCAGGGTGTGGGAAACACCGAGAGAATGTTTGAATGACTTGAGTGTGTAATCTCCTTGTATTGCTTGATTTATAGTGAAATTTACTGCTGCTCTCCCTGTGGACGTAGGTCTTTACGACTGAACCATGTAAATCTGGTGCCGATTTATTTTCTTTTCTGTCTATATTTTGTTCGATTTCTCGCCCTATCGCAACATACTCGCATGGCCTTGCTCCTGTCTCTGTCATCATGTAAGTCCACTTTCACCACCAACTTCTGCAAAAGTTTGAGCAAGGCAAACCCCTGTTAGATTTTGAGTAATTATCAATCTCTTAAGGTGACGACTGAACTCGACATTAACAAGTGGCGTGATCAGACTAGCGTTTAAACAAGATAAGAATCCGAAGCATCATTTCACATTCCGAGCATCATTACTCACATAAACGGATAAAATCATGGTATGCGATAAACAATTACAGCAGCAAAGAAACAAACGATGACTCATGAAAAGATGCCAAGAAAAGTGTTCAAGAAAGCCCAGGAGAGAATACCATCAAGAACCCTATCTCACAGGAGTGCATAAATACACACTATGCCAAAAAGACAACTGAATCTCACCTTCATGTCTCTTGGGTTTCAAAGACTGAGATTGGTATCTGCTCTAACTTTTGATTTGGAAACTATAAACACTCGAAGGACACTCAGAGCAAAGTAAAAACGGAGCGAGTGCACGTATCGTAGTAGACGAAAGGGATTGCTTTATATAGAGCGGCAAGCATGAGGGGAGTGGGCGAAAGCAAAAGTTTCTTGGAGGACGCGATGCGGAGAACGAAGGGACAAATTATTGACCCGCACAGATTTGGGATAGCACACGGTTTCTCAGACAATTAACGAGTCGAGACGATGGAAAACAGAGGATCGCGACTTTTTTTTTTTTTTTAATTCCTTCCATGATTCCTTAATTTTATCAAATAATAAACTTATTATTATTCGTAAAGTATGTAATAATGTAGATTATAATATACATACGAATTATATATTATTATAGAGTAGAAACAAATTCAAATATATAAATAAAAATAGGAAAAAAAATACCAAATATAGTCTAAGATTTTATATCCGACTTTATCCTAACTTTTATCATAAGTACCAAATGTAGCCTAAGACTTTATGATAGGAAAATCTTTCAGCACGAGGATAATCGAATAACAAGAGAAAGAGATGAGTCCAGGACAAAAGACGGACGATAACTCGAATGGAAGCTGACATAACTCTATGCATTATCTCTGCGAAAATGCCACCGCTGGACTACGATCTTTGACATCTTTGCTCGCGCAAAAGAGCTTTTGCTTCAGTAGTAAATTGCGAAAGATCGAAAAAGCAATATGAAATCTCCAGGAAAACACACGTTTCACGCCCGGGATCGATCCCTGTCTCGAAATGTCGTCGTCTCCATCGTCTATGATTAGGGCCCTCTCTTTTTCTTTTTCATTATTATTATTTTATTATTCAATTTTTCGGATTTTTATGTTCCTTGATGTGGACGTTGAAGTCCAAGTCTAGGTCAATGAATTATAATTTAAATATAGTCCGATCACATCAGGCAGAATTCCTGGCGTCGATGGTTCATATTTAGCGATGATAAAAATAAGGGCCATGATAAACCGCGTTTTAGCAGATCGAATGATCCAAGCTACAAGCTGATTGTATAAGGGTGGCCCGCTCTCTCCGACTTCTATCTCTCGCTGAACCTTAGGTCCGTCCGTCTCCCATGAAATAGATGATTTTGAAAAACGTTTCTTAAACAATAATCGTTTGTATCATTTAAAATGATCAGTTAATGAAAAGTATTTTCGTTATCGATAATTTTTTCTAAATGTTTTTGTGAATAATAAAAATACTTTTCGATCATTCATTTTTTTGAGCGATACAAATAACCACTTTTACGAATGGAAAGTATCGTGCGTATCGTTTATAGATATGAATGAAGAAAATAGTGTTTTCATCGTCCATGATGACGTTCAAACAAAAATTGTTGTTGATAATAAAAACTTTTTTAAGCAATTGCTTACAAAAAAATATATTCCAAATCACTCATTTTTTAACAAAAAGTCTTTAAATGCCCAATCCTTCATTTTCTTCCTCTTGTTTATACTTCCCTTCCCTTCCTTCTTCCTCCAATCGGTTGCTAGCCTCGCCCATGTTCGGCAAGGCGCAATGTCAAAAGGCGTTAGATCAGCTAAAGGAAAGTATGACCGAAAAACCAATGCTTGTACGGCCCACCCCTAATACAAGAAGGACCATGAAAAGGCAATGACGGCAACATCATCTTTTGGGATTGTGGTTCGCGGCGAAGATTGACAATGTCACCATGAGCTACTTATAAACCCAAAAAAAGCTTATTCCAAAGCAAGCTCTTAGGCAAGACTTCCTTGCAGAGCTCGACTACGTGTTGCAGTACATGACTAAGATGCCCAATTCCGTGACCAATGCATTTAGTTGAAAGATGGAGTTGGCAGCCATCAATCGACCCGAATGTCAATGGACCAAACGCATTAAGGAGGGGCTATGACACAACCCAACAAACGAGGGCAAGACTCGACAATTCTAATGTGAGGGCGACCTACTCTATACTAGGGGATGAGGACTGTACATGCTGCTTCATGGGAAGCTATAGTAGGAGATGCTACACGAGTACCGCAATTTCAAGTGGGCAGGTTATCTAGAGATCCATTGCTTCATGACACTTGTGGAGGATCATTACATTTGGCCACACCTACACGGCAAAATGGATGTTTATGTGAGGACATGTCTTGTTTGCCAACAAGACAAGTAAGTCTAAAGGGTGTTGGATTCTCATGGTCATGGTGGATCAATTCATTAAGTACGCAATGTTTATGCCAATGATAAAGGACTTCCCAACTAAGGAGGTGGCTCGGTTATTCCTAAAGCACATCGTCAATATTGGGGCATAACACAGATGATTATGAGTGACCGTGATCCTCAATTCACTCTGAGATTTTAGACCGAACTCTTTAAGTTGCTAAGTTGAAGCCTCAACTTTTCCACAAGTCTATATCCCTAAATTATTGGTCAAACGGAGAGGATGAATGTGCTATTGGATTGTGCGAAGTTGATCGACTTTATCCAGTTATCCTATAAACTACAGTAAAGCGAGTCTATTAAACAAAGTCCTTTCGAGATCATGACAGTGCAACAACCACTCACTCTGAGTATGGTTGCAACGGGCTATTGAGGGAGTAGCCTAGTGGCTTACGAGTTTGCTAAGGAGTGGCAGGAACAAGCGACTTGGTAAGAACTTGTCTACATAAGGTCTCAAAGCAATTAAGAAATGGGTTGACAAGAAGCAACGACATATGGAGTACCAAGTCGAGCACCTAGCGTTGGCAAAACTACACTTTCTTCTTCGATACCAAGACATACATAGGGCATTGATCTACCACTACAAAGGGCCACTTTGAGTGTTGCAACGAGTCGAGAAGATAGCATTTATTGGAGCTCTAGCTGAAACTTAAGGTACATGTGATGTTACATGTGAGTATGCTTAAACCTTTTTGACGTAGATGAAGAAGATCCGGATTGATGAGAGTTACAGTGGTTACCTCTTGGACCAAAAACCTTGTATGATCGTGATGTTGATTTCATCATGATAGATTGAGTCAAATGAAAGAGGCATTGTGTGTTGAAGTGAGAATATTTGATATGATGAGAGGGTCTACCGGAGAGTAAAGCTAGTCGAGAACCTATGGAAGCTCTTTGATGATTCAAAAAGCAAATCCGATGCATTCTATGCCAAAAATGCAATAAGGGTGTCATCCGATTAGGAGGAGGAGAATATCATGGTCCAGAGGTTTCCCACGCACAGAGGACCGAGAATGATCCTAGAAGATCAGGCGATCCTCTCTATTATTCTCGAGAATATTCCTAGGACAAGCAATATTGTAAATGTACATTACTCCAATGTGTTCATAATTGCACATGATTGGCATATAGGAAGATAGAATTTCCACTGTTAAATCGATGAGACATCTATGGTTATAATCTAAAGAGTACTTAATACAACCCAAGTGCCAAAACTTGATACGATGGGACACTTAAGTGCCACATCCAGCGAACCCTACCGAAAATCTTACATGACAATTTTTTATTATTTTTGCTCACCTACGTGGCTCACTGAAGAGTTGACTCAGAAAAGAAATGCAAAAATGAAGTTGTTTTGGTGGGATTTGAATTTTAATATAAAAATTAATATTAAAAAAGGAGGAATGAAGCATGCGGCTAAGGTTTTAGCCCTTGTCGCCGCTGCCTCTCTGCGGTTGTCGAGAAGGGCTGGCGATGGTGGGGGGAGGGTTACCCAAGGTCACCAGACCTTGGCCAGGGACCGGCAACCCGGGCCAATCGAAGGCAAGGTCTCACGGGCCCTCGCTGCTTGCGATCTCCATCTTTTTAAAAAAAAAAAAAACAGTTAGTTTTAAATTAAATTGAATTAATTTTATATTAATTATTTACCCATGTTAGTAGCAAAACGACATCATTTTTGCATTTGCCTCACCAAAAAATTGTCACCTCAACATTTTGGCCGTATTTTCTTGTCGTTGGCACTTAGGTGATCCATTTTGCTTCGATTTTGATACTTAAGTGTCACTTTTCTAACTTTTGATATTTAAGTGTCCTTTCGTGTCAAGTTTTGGCTATGACATCCTAATTTTCGACCATGTCCCAATAATATGAATTGGGCTTTTCATTGACGCGCTTATAGTCCTTTTCTTTGAGCTGATTACTTACGAGATAACTAATCTATCAGGTGAAGCCGTTAAGGAATCTAAACACAACAGACTTGAGAATTCGATTAGAAATCGACTACTTGACATTGCTAATCTACAATGGTCAATACAGCGCCGTTAAAATCGATTAGAGACCGGAGATAGGTCAATTCAACAGAGGCATGTAATTAAAGTGTGGGTGATTTCACCTGATTGCAAAATTCATGTCGAATGGCATTAAACTGATTTTTTCTGTTGATTTTGTACCCTGTGCTTGTAATTGAAACATTCACATTTCTACGACAACCAAGAGTTATCTATAAGTCGGATATGCACATTGTTGATCGAAAATAATCGACCATAGATCAAATGCGCTAAAAATTCATAAAATCTACCCGGTAGGTTAGGTCACACTAAAATCGCATCCAATTGACATTAACAACAAAATTGAATCCGGTTTCAGGAATTAAAAGTTCTAGCGTGTCACGATTTATTTTTAGGACGTCAACTCATCCTTTGAAGAATTTTTGGCGAGCCCAGATGTTTGGCAAAAAATCGAAATTCGGCGGAATTGGACCGAGAAATTCGGATGAGCTAAATTGAGTGCATTTTTGGGATTCAAGATGGATCAATTGGTGAGGAAAATTGTGGAATTTGTTATGGCTCCCTCCTCGGCAATTTTGGACATCAAATTAGAGAGATTTGTGAAGAAATTAAAGTGCAACGAGTGAAATTCGTAGGCTAGGGGGGCTGTAACATTTAGGCATCAATCTTGGCTTGTTGGAGAAGCTTGGGAGGGGAAATGGCTGTGGATCAAGGCTGAATACTTTGGAGGCTTGTACTCAAGTGTTCAAGATATTTTGGCAAGACTTTTGAGGCCCTTTGTCCCTCTTCCAGCAGCATATTCTTCTTCCTCAGCTTCTTCTTCTCCCTTCTTGCTTCACACACCATTTCCAGAGTAGCAAACCAGCATAGCCCCTTGAACAGAAGCCTACAGCCCCTCTCTCAAGCCGTTTGAGCCTGCCCATTGACCGCCTGAGCCTAGCACTGCCCATCGGTCACCGCGAGCCAGCTCCCTGCGCCCAAGCCCGTCGTCCCTGAGCAGTGCGTCCAGGCCCGCCTCACGTTCTTTGCGTCCTGCCAAGCCGTGACGTCTGGCCACCCGTCGTACCTTCGCTCGACCAGGCTGCCGTCCACCATCGCCTTCTCTGCTCTAGAAACGCCATTTAGCTTGTCCTTGCATCGTTGGCTGAGCCAAGCCACGCCTCCGCCCGTTTCCAGCAAGGCCAAAGCTCAGCCTTAGCTGAGTCGTGTTAGGCCTTTTCCGGCCTCGGTTTGGCCTCTTTAGGTGTCGCCATAGGCCCGAGTCTTGCTCGCCTTCATGTCACTGTTGCCATGAACCGATTTATTCGCTAATCTGGTGAGTTTACCTCTTAAACTCTAATTAAGAGGCTAATTATGCTTAGGGTGGATTAGTTACGCTAATTAGGGATTAGTGTAATCCTTAGTTAGTCCAACTAGCTAGTTAGTGTGACTAGATGGTTAGAGTAATTAGTCCTTAGGCTAATTTAGTTAGAATGGTTAGTTAGGTGATTTAGTTAGTTTAATTAGTTTATGTAGCTAGGCTATTAGATTAAATTAGCTAGGTTAGTTAGATTAATTAGTTAGTTCGATTAAATTGGCCCAGTTAGCTTATGTTAATTTAATTTAGTGGTTTAGTTTAAATATTTTACAATTTATTTAATCAAATGCAATTTATTTAATAATTTATTAATTAGCAGAAATTATATCAAGATAGCCAGTTGGAAGAATTTTGTGCTGATCGTCATGGTTGTGTTGGATTGTACAATTGAGTGCTAAATTGTGAAATTGGATGCTGAGTGATGGTTTTCAATTATTATTTCAAAAATATGAATTTTCGGTATTTAATTAGAAAAATACCATGTGTCGTACTATATAAAATCATGGGATTTTTAAAAGAGAGTGTACCACCTTTTATCGTCCAATCTGATCATGTGTTCATGCACACTTATTTTACCGGGTGTTTTTAATATGAAGAAAATAAGCCAAGTACATTATTTGAAATTGAGACATTTGAGTGCAAAGCACGATGTCTTTGACCGAGATTGTATGTGCATGTGATCGCTATGAGAAGCCGTCACCCGAAGAAAGTTAGGTGGACGATGCTCCTATATGGAATGCCCAACATCAATGGATGTCGGATCGCGGTAGAGGCCGGACTGATGCTCCTTTGGGAATGCTATCTAGATGTAGACATTGCCGTGCTCGATGGGGCGAGATGATGCCCAGCTATACTAGAGGACTGCCGACTGTTGAGTTGGATGACTGATGGGTCATAAGTAATTGGAACGCTTGATTGAGTGATTTGACCACGCTTGATTATGGGACAAAATTATGTGGCATGGAATGGGACGTGTCATAACGATTTGGCCTTATAATCAGGACCCATGTAATTGACTGATATGTGAAAGTGAAGAGTTCTAATTATTGAGTGCATTTATTGTATGCATTTGTTATGTGAGTTGAGTTAGTGTGCAGGGAAGTGTAGAGGCGAGGTAAATCTCATATGATGTGTGTTTAGGTTGCCTTTAGGTATATTACCTTCCTAATCGGGGTTTAGGGCATAGACTTGCTGATACATTGTCTCACCCCGTCGTAGTTTACAATTTTACAGGTCCTTAGATGGAGGTCCGATCAATTCATTTTGGGTGGCCGCGAGAGGCCAAGGAGCAGCATACCATCTTCCCTGTTCTCGAGAATCCTTGGACCCACGAGCTCGTCATAACCATGATCTAGGTCAATAAGGGCTAACCTCAGTTGGTACCTCATTGATTCAAAGCGTGATTTCGTCGGGGCCTGACAAGGTCCGGGAGGGTGGATGGCTTCGACGAACTTGCCGTTGAGGGTGAGGGTGAGGTGGTACTCAACTCCGTGCATGACGCTAATATTATAGCTAACATCATAGCGAACTAGTTACCTGAGGATGAGCAGGAGCCCAAAGTAGAAGAGGTAGCTAACCCGCTAGACATCTACATTCCTGACGGTGTCATAGTGGACCCGGATCCCAAGTAGTAGGGTCCAGGGTAGGGTTAGTCAGTAGTCACTTTTTAATCTTGACCTCATGTATATAACTTTGTAGGGCTGACCTGGTTTGTTTATAAAGTGTGTTTGTTTAAAGAGATAAGTGCTGCGGAAGTCCTAAAACTTGTCGCAAAAATGCATTTGAGTCCTAAAACTTATAAAAAGTGCAAATAAGTCCTAAAATTTGTCAAAATATTTCATATGAGTCCTAAAATCGATGCCGTTAGCTTTTTCCGTTAAAAATGCTAACGTGGCATTTAAAATTAAATTTTATTTTCCACGTGACTTTTTTAAATTTTTTATATTTAAATTAGATTTAAAAAGTGAAAATTTATTAGCAAAAAGAAAAATATTCAAAAATAAAAAAAGAAAAAAAATGGCAGCCTCGTCGAGGGGCCGATGACTTGGGTGCGGGTGGCGGCCCTCGCCATGCTCGGCAAGGGTGCCAGATTTGGGCACGCCGGCCCTTGCGGGGGTCGGTGGCCTCCGCTCAGCTGGGCAAGGCATCGCCGGCCCTCATGGGGGCCAGCGACCATTGCCCGCCCTTGGCAACGCCTCGTTGGCCCTCGCTTGGGACCGGCGAGGACCGGCGACCGTTGTCGTTGGCCTCCCGCGAGGGTTGGCATGCCCAAATCTAGGCACCCTTGCCCGAGCTTGGCGAGGGTCGCTGGCCCTTGCCTGGGGTCGCTGAGGCCTCGCCTTGACTAGGCGAGGGCCGGCCACCCGCGCCCAAGGCCTGTGACGGTCGCCGGCCCCCGGCGAGGCCGCCACTTTTTTTTTTTTTTTTTGAATTGTTTTCTTTTTTAAATAATTTTTCACTTTTCTTTTTTTTTGTTGGAAATAAGATAAAATGGATAAATCTAATTCTTTAGCTTTTACATCTATTTTTTCAAAGAAAAATGAATAAAAAATCATTAAAAAAAGTCATGTGGAAAAAAATTAATTTTAAATGCCACATTAGCAATTTTAACGGAAAAGGCTAACGGCGTCGACTTTAGGACTCAAATGAAACATTTTGACAAGTTTTAGGACTTATTTGCACTTTTTTCAAGTTTTATGACTCAAATGCATTTTCTCGACAAGTTTTAGGACTTCCGTAACACTTATCACTTGTTTAAATTAGTTGTCCTGCTTTTCTATCCTATATTTGTTTTTGTTAGGGGATTGTTTAATTCACTTCTACATGTGCATAGAATGAATGGGTCTGCGATGCGTCTTGCGAACATCGCAATTTTATTGATCATCGAGGGATGTGCACACACTCGAGATTCGGGGCGTGACATTGGCACTCCAGATGTTCGACACCCAGAGTACATGTATATAAAGAGGTCACCTCCTTTTATTTGGATCATCTCAAGAATTTTTAAAATTCAAAGATTCTCTCTCCGAAAGAATTTCTCTCCATCATTTTTGTGAGTGTGAGATATGCTAACTTGGAAATAAATTTCTAAAGCCATACGAGTAAAGAGAATGCTAGGTCAACCGGCCTGTGACATATGACTCTTGTTAATGAAATCCATTACTACTGGCTTGGAGAAGATTGAGTGAGAATGATTTGCCATTATAAAGTTTGTTAACTAGGATGGATGATTTACAAGTATAAATCATGTCTTCAAAGATGAACAAAAGAGCACCCCGCAACCCATCCTTGGTCCTATGGCAGGCCCATCAAGTCCGCAAATAATGGTCATAAAAGCTCCCTTTTCCCTTCAACTTATAGGGAAATATATCAGCAATCATTGATGAGGGTTGTAGCGACGTCATCAAATACTTCCAAACGATGCAATGAAATAGAGCTTTCTTTTTTGTTCTCATTTAATTGATAAAAACGGCACTGATTAGTTAAATGGCCTATCCGGGGTTCACACTCGCGATCAAATTTAAGCAAGCAACACAAGAAAACAACAACAATTTTCGGCATGCACTTTCTAAGGCCACACTTTCTTATCTTGGTTTGGTTAAGAAGTTTTCTAGTAATTTCAGCAATTATAACCTGCTTGTTTGCAGCTTGCCTGAAGTCACTCGACCCAACCAGTCACCAGAATTTATCATAAGCCAAAGCAATTACTAAGTCAATGAAACATAAGCATGGATCACATTCTGACCGTACTCTTTTCAAGAATATTATAATTCATCAGAATAATAATATTGCAGTCACCGAAAACAATGTTTGCTAAAATGGAGTACGGAATGCATTTTACATAACTTGAGTTCCTCAAGTGAAAACCAATCTCTCTATATATACACCCTAAGCTCATAAAAGAACTGAACGACGCAATAAAAGCCTATAATTCTAGAAAAGGTACTCCACTTGTTCTTGTCTTCGTAAGGCATACTCAATCCTACTTATTCAATCCTCTCCGATGCACAAACCAAGTCCTGATTCAGTCTGGAAGCGCAAAGAATTTCAACAAATGACACAATTTGGGGTCTCTTCTGGGGGCACGCTGTAATATGTGACCGGCGAAGAATAGTATGCTTCATAGGCTTTTACAAGATTGGCGACTTGATCGTCCTTCTTGCCCTCTTCTTTCTTGCCATCATCTTCCTTGGCTGCTCCAACGCTCACGATTTCTGTGTGCCATGATTTCCTCAGTTTGTTCACCACCTTGACAGGGTCGAAATTGCCGGATACCGTCAGTTTGTTGTCCTTCGAGTCCATAGACAGAGACCCAATCCCTGGAAAGCATTATGTGAGAAAGGTTAGTGATATAGCCGAACATTTCAAGCGCAAGATGATTAGTTATTACAGTGACATTTGAACATTCAGTGGGAGAATGAAGGGGAAAAACAGAGGAAAGAAGGGGGGGGGGGGTGGCGGTGAAAGAGAGAGAGCCAATACCTCCAAAACCAGAAACTACTTGCATGGCCTTGCTCCTGTCTCTGTCATCGTGTAGATTCACCTTCACCACCAACTTCTGCAAAAGTTTGAGGAAAGCGAAACCCAGTTAGACTTTGAGTAAATATCTATCTCTCACGAGGACGACTGAACTCGACATTCACGAGTGGTGCGACAGAGTAGCGTTTGAAAAAGTTGGCCATATATAACCAACAATGAATAAGAATTCGAATCATTATTTGGTATTCCGAGCATTCTTATTCACATAAACAGATACAATCATGCTCTGCGATAAACAATTACAGCAGCAAAGAAGCAAACGATAACTCATGAAGCTTGAGACGAGAGATATCAAGAGAAGTGTTCAAGAAAACCCGGGAGAGAGTCACATCAAAACCCCATCTCACAGAAGTGAACAAGATGCACATAATATGCAAAGAAAAGAGGGAACTTCGCGAAGGACTTCAAGATATCTCACCTTCATTTCTCTTGGGTTTCAAGAACTGAGATTGTGACTGCTCTGACTTTTGATTTGGAAGCTAGAGACACTCGAAGGACACTCGGAGCAAGTTGAAACTGAGTGTATGCACGTATCGGGGACGAAAGGGGTTGCTTTATAAAGAGTGGCGAGCATGAGAGGAGTGCGTGAAGAGGAGAAGTTTCTTGGAGGACGCGGTGCGGAGAACAAAGGACAAATTATTGACCAGTCAATACAATAACGAGTCGAGGGAAAGAGCCACTCCGTTTCTCAGTAAAATAACGAGTCGAGGCGATCGAAAACAGAGGATCGCCACTTTAGGAGAGAGAGAGAGAGAGAGAGGCGAGTCGCCCCTCACGACTCGGGGGCTTTTGAAGTGACTCGGTAAAATAACGAGTCGAGGCGATCGAAAACAGAGGATCGCCACTTTAGGAGAGAGAGAGAGAGAGAGAGAGAGAGAGGCGAGTCGCCCCTCACGACTCGGGGGCTTTTGAAGTGACTCGGTCGAGTCGCCCCTCGCGACTCGGTAACTTTTGAAGCAGTGAGTCTTGAATGTTGGCAACGGACTCAGTTCAGGCAGTTGACGGGTTCAAGCTTTTCGTTGGATAGAATTGCATTGCGATTTTGCACGTACACATCTCTTCCATCTAATTTAAATGACATACTAGAATTGAAAACTCTTTATCGATGGGGATAATCACCAGATCTGTCCTCAACTTATTTATCATATGAATATCAATTTTGTTCTAAATTTTTCAACTTCGCTGATGTAATCCTAAATCTCACAAGTGCAATTCTAATGTGATCATTCCTATCAATCTGCCACCAAATCGTATGCTTGTTGTCCCGCGTGGCACGCTAATGCAGATAGCCTTGTTGGAAACACAACGTCATCAGGCAATTTCCAAGAAACAATTGTGTTAGAATTCGATGCACAATCATTGGAAAATCAAGAATAAAAGGAAGAAAAAGAATTCGAGACACGGTTTTTTTTATCTTGGTTCACTCTTAAATTAGGGTTATGTCTAATAGAGGATTCTACTATAATTAACACATCACATATATCTCTCAAATACAAAACAAAGAGATTATATATACCTAGTTGTTCATCATGGGTCCAAACCTAAACTATCAATAAAATATATGCTCAAATCATAAAAATCCTTTGACAACTTGGGGTGCTTCCCGCATGACCCCTACTGGGGTGGTCTTAGACTCTGCTTGCTTATCAAGGAGTACGAATCTCGTGTCATCCTATCAATGAGGAGAATGGACCTCACTCCATTAAACTAGCCTCAGAAGGGCTGTATTGAAATCCCATGCAAAGCTTCCGGGACTTCATTAGCAAAAAATTCGAAATTGAATTGACAATCCGTACGATAGAGATTCCGAGCTAAATCCATAATTTTTTCTTTTAAAAATGCGCTGAGATCAACTATCAGGCACTCCAAGTTCCGTCTCAACTCTTTAAGAGTTATGATAGGGAAATCTTGCAACACGAGGGCAAATCGAAATTAACGGGAAAGGGGTCGGGACAACGGACGGACGATCGGACCGGAAGCGAAGCAGACATTACTCTCTATCTACATCATCTCTGTGAAACGGCCATCCTTGTGTTTTTTATTTTTTTTTTAAAATTTTTGACAAAAAATGTGAAAGATAATAACCTTTTTGCTCGCGCAAAGGAGCTTTTTCTTCTATTGTAAAACATGAATTCTCCCGAAAAGTACGCGTTTCACACACGTGATCGATCCCATCCTCTCTATTTTCTTATTATTATCCTTTTTTGCATTTTTATGTTCCTTCACATTGACGTTGAAGTCGAGGTCTTGGTCAATGAATTATTATTTGATCACAGTGCGATCATCAGTCGAAATTCTGGCAGCTATAGACTATAGTCCATTCCGCTAACGTAAAAGTAAGGGCCATGATAAACTTCTTTTCAGTAGATCGAACGATCCATGCTACGAGCTGATCTGAGGAGGGCGATATCTTTGCATAGACGTGGCCCGCTCTCTTCGACGCCTATCTCTATCTGAATCTTAGGCGTGTCTGTCTCTCACGTATTACTTGACTTTAAAAAATATTTTCTTATAAAATAATCGTTTGTATCATTTGAAATAATTAATTTATAAAAAATATTTTTGTTATTTGCTAATAATTTATGTTATAACATTTTCATAAATAATGAGAATACTTTTTGTTCATTCATTTTTGTGAAAGATACAAGCAATCATTTTTAGAAACGGGAAGTATTGTTCATAACATTTACAAATATGAATGGAGAAAATGTGTTTTCATTTTCCACGAAAACTTTCCAACATAAATTACAACTAATAATGAAGACTTTTTTATCAGTTAATTATTTCAAGCGATCACTTATAGAAAATTATATTCCGAATAATTCATTTTCAACAAAGAGTCTTTGAGTACCCAATCTTTTGTTTTCTTCCTCTAATTAGACATTAAATATCGAAATCATACTACACCGACAGGGGGACCTAATTATACTCCTCTTCCCTTCCTTCTTCCTTTGGCTGATCATTGGCCTCAAGCAAGCCTTGCCCGTGCTAGATTTGGCAAGGGCCTCACCCATGGTCTATGAGGCTCAATATCAAAAAGGCACTTGATCAGTTAAAGCAAGTGATGAGTAAGGAACTAGTGCTTCTGGAGCCTAACCACTTAAAGCCCTTTGAGGTAGAGATTAATGCCTCCAATTATGCTATTGGTGGTGTTTTAATGCAAGGACACCTAGTGACGTTTGAATCAAGTAAGATGAAATGGACTGAATGACGATACATGGTCCAAGAGAAGGCAATGACAATGATGGTGTACTGCCTTCGGACATGGCAACATTATCTCATGAGATTGTGGTTTGTGGCAAGTGCTAACAACATTGCCACGAGCTACTTGTAAACCCAAAAGAAGTTGATTCTAAAGCAAGCTTGTTAGAAAGACTTCCTTGTGAAGCTTCACTACGTGCAGCAAGACTCCTTGCCCGACGCACTTAGCCAAAAGATGGAGCTGGCAACCATCAGTCGATGTCCATGGACCAAGTGCATCAAGGAGGGGGTCACGACACAACCTAACCACCAAGGCACTCCTTGAGCATGCACAAGAGGCCAAGACTCGACAGTTTTAATGTGAGTGTGATCTACTTTACACCAAGGGGTGACGATTGTACATGTTGCTTCATGGGAAGCTACGGAAAGAGGTGCTCTATGGGTATTGCAATTCTAAGTGGGCAGGTTATCCAAGAATCCACCATATGATGGCACTTATGGAAAAATCATTACTTTTGGTTGCAGCCACACACCTGTGTGGACACTTCTATGAGGATGTGTCTTGCGTGCCAACAAGACAAGGTAGGGCACTATGAGACATTTTCTAATTTGAAGCGTCCATGGTAGAGTGTCTCTATGGACTTCATTGTGAATTTGCCAAGTCCAAAGGGTGTCGGACTCTTGTGATTGTGGTGGATTGCTTCTTTAAGTATGCCACATTCATACTAGCAACAAAGGACTTCCAACTGCAGTTTAGCTATTCCTAAATCACATTATCAAGTATCAGGGCATACTGTGGACAATTATGAGTGACCGAGATCCTCAGTTTAGTGGGAGATTTTGGATCAAGTTCTTTAAGCTGCGATAGTTGAAGGCTCAACTTCTTCACGAGTCTACATCCCCGAATGGATGGTTGGACAAATGAGTGAATGACTCTTGGAGTTGTATTTTAGACACTACATGAGCACAATGCAAAAGGATTGTGTGAAGTTGATTGATAGCGTGTCTATGAACCAAAGGTCCTTCAAAGATCATGATGGGGCAACAACCACTTACTCTGAGTATAGTTGCAATGGGATATCAAGGGAGTAGCCCATCGACTTAAAAGTTCGCTAAGGAGTGGCAGGAACAAGCAGACTTGGTAAGGACTTGTCTATACAAGGCCTTGAAGCGCATGAAGAAATGGGACCACAAGAAGCGACAGCACATGGAGTACCAAGTTGAGAACCTGATGTTAGCAAAACTACATTTACTACTTTGATACCAAGACGTGCACAGGGGATCGATCCATAGCTATGAAGGGTCATTACGAGTGTGCAACAAGTTGGGAAGGTATCATACATCGGAGCTCCCTGTCTTTTATCATAAGAACTAAACATAAGATATAATTCGGTCCTAACTTTTATCATAAGAACCAAATGTAGCCTAAGACTTTATGATAGAAAAATCTTTCAGCAGGAGTACAATCGAATAAGGAGAGAAAGAGATGAGTTCAAGACAAAAGACGGATGATAACCAGAATGGAAAGCTGACATAACTCTACGTGCCATCTCTGTGAAAATGCCACCATTGGCTACGATCTTGACATCTTTGCTCGTGCGAAGGAGCTTTTTCTCCAGTAGTAAATTGTGAAAGATTGAAAAAGCAATATGAAATCTCTAGGAAAACACGCGTTTCATGCCCGGGATCAATCCCTGTCTCGAAACATCATCGTCTCCATCGTCTATGATTAGGGCCCTGTCTTTTTTTTTTCTTTTTTATTATTATTATTTTATTATTATTTTTTTGGATTTTTACGTTCCTTGACGTAGACGTTGAAGTCCAAGTCTAGGTCAATGAATTATAATTTAAATATAGTCCGATCACATCAGCCATAATTTCTGGCATCGTTGGTTCATATTTAGCTATTATAAAAATCAGGGCCATGATAAACCGCGATTTAGCAGATCGAACGATCCAAGCTACAAGCTGATTGTATCGGGGTGGCCCGCTCTCTTCGACATCTATCTCTCGCTGAATCTTAGGCCCGTCCATCTTGCATACATGATTTTGAAAAACGTTTTCTTAAAAGATAATCATTTATATTGTTTAAAATGATTAATTAATGAAAAGTATTTTCGTTATTGACAATAATTTTTTTCTAAACATTTTCATGGATAATGAAGATACTCTTTGATCATTTATTTTTGTGAGTGATACAAACAATTATTTTTAGGAACGGAAGGTATCGTGCGTGTTGTTTATAGATTTGAATGAAGGAAATAGTGTTTTCATCATCCATAAAAACGTTCAAACATAAATTGTTGTCAATAATGGAAAACTTTTTCCTCAGCTAATTATTTTAAGTGAATGCTTACAGAAAAAATATATTCTAAATCACTCATTTTTAACAAAAAGTCTTTAAATACTCAATCCTTCATTTTCTTCCTTTAGTCAAACATTATATATCTAGATCATACTACACCGGTGGCCAAGACTTAGTTATACTTCCCTTCCCTTCCTTCTTCCTCCAACCGGTCACCAGCCTCGTTGAGGCGAGGTGCAATGTGAAAAGGTGTTACATTGACTAAAGCAAATTATGACTGAAGAATCGATGCCCATACTGCCCAACCACTCAAAGCCATATGAGGTAGGGATTGACACCTTCAATTATGCTATTGGTGTTGTTCTACTGCAAGAAGGACACCCGATGGCGTTTGAATCAATGAAGCTGAATGAGACCAAAGGATGATTCATGGTCCAAGAGAAAGCAACGACGGCGGTGGTGTACTGCATTTGCACATGGTTGTTGAGAAAACTCCTATCCGGTTTTAAATTGACAAAACTTTCATATTCTTATTCTTATTATGAAGAATAGTAGAATTCTAAAGTTATATCACAGACTCTTGTAAAAGTTTATTCTTTCCAGAAGTCTTTCTCACTCTGACATAATCCAGATTGAAATCTAGTCCAAAACGAAGATATAATCAAACTCAGATTTATTAATCTTGCAACAAGAATTCAATATGAACATAATAGGGATTTATTCTTTAATATCTGGCTCTCTAGCAAAAAATTTCACTCATCTTTTATAAATACATTGATGGAATCAATCACAAATTGATAAAATCAATCTTGAAGACAAGTTTCTTTTCAGTAAGCATCTATTTATGAAACTCAGATTCTGATTATATGGGTGGCCAGAATCAACCATGAAATACATGATTTTGAAAAACATTTTCTTAAAAGATAATCGTTTGTAAAATTTAACATGATCAGTTAATGAAAAGTATTTTCATTATTGACAATTTTGTTTTTCTAAACGTTTTCGTGGATAATGAAAATACTCTACGATCATTCATTTTTTTTTTTTGAGCAATCCAAATAATCATTTTGAGGAATAGAAAGTATCGTGCATATCGTTTATAGATATGAATGAAGGAAATAGTGTTTTCATCATCCATGAAAATGTTCAAACATAGATTATTGTCGATAATAAAAAAAAAATTCATTAGCTAATCATTTTAAGCGATTGCTTAGAGAAAAATATATTCCAAATCACTCATTTTTAACAAAAAGTCTTTAAATACCAAATCCTTCATTTTCTTCCTCTTGTCAAACATTAAATATCTAGATCATGCTACATCGGCGGCCAAGACTTAGTTATACTTCCCTTCCTTCTTCTTCCTCCAACCAGTTGCCGGCCTCACCCATGTTCGGCGAGGCATGATGTCGAAAGGCGTTAGATCAGCTAAAGCAAATTATGACTAAAGAACCAATCCTCATACGACCCAACAACTCAAAGCTCTATAAGGTAGAGATTGATGCCTTCAATTATGCTATCGGTGGTGTTCTAATGCAAGAAGGACACTCGATGGCGTCTGAATCAAGGAAGCTAAATGAGACCGAAGGACAATTCATGATCCAAGAGAAGGCAATGACAATGGTGGTGTACTACATTTGCACAAGGTAACATCATCTCTTAGAATTGCAGTTCACGACAGAGATTGACAATGTCACTAGGGCCAAAAGAAGCTAATTCCAAAGCAAGCTCTTAGGCAAGACTTCCTTACAGAGCTCGACTATGTGCTGCAGTACATGCCTAAGAAGCCCAATTGTGTGGCCAATGCACTTAGTTGAAAGATGGAGTTGACAGCCATCAATCGACCCGAATGTCCATGGACCAAGCGCACTAAGGAGGGGCTATGACATGACCCAACAAACGAGGGCAAGACTCAACAATGTGAAGGCGATCTACTCCATACCAAGGGATGACGACTGTACATGCTACTTCATGGGAAGCTACGGTAGGAGATGCTATGAGAGTACTACAATTCCAAGCAGGCAGGTTATCCAAGGATCCATTGCTTCATGGCACTTGTGGAGGATCATTACAGTTGGTCATCCTTGCACGATGATGTGGACACTTATGTGAGGACATGTCTTGTTTGTCAACAAGACGAGCTCGAACAACAGTTGCCGGCAAGGCCCCATGAGCCACTTCCTATCTTGAAACATGCATGGTAAAGTATCTCCATGGACTTCATTGTGAATTTTCCTAAGTTTAAAGGGTGTTAGACTCTCATGGCTATGATGGATCAGTTCGTTAAGTACATAATGTTAGTGCCATCAATAAAGGACACCAACTGAGGAGGCAGCTTGGCTATTCCTAAAACACATCGTCAATATTGGGGCATAAGACAGATGATTGTGGGCGACCACGATCCTTGAGCCACTTTGAGATTCTAGACCGAACTCTTTAAGTTGTTGATTTGAAGCCTCAATTTTTTGACAAGTCTACATCCCTAAATCGTTGGTCAAACGCGGAGGATGAATGTGCTATTGGATTGTGCGAAGTTGTTCGAACAAAGTTTGAATCTGCGTTGGAGAATTCGGCCGCTGAAATAGGAAAATTCAACTTTGACTTGGATTTGGATTTTGTTTAAAATATATAGAGATATGTTTTGGATAAAATCGTTTTAGATAGGAAACAGAATCCTATGAGAAGTTGGCAAAAGATAAGGGTTTTACTTATATATAGACTTGTGGCCGTGGGTGGTAGAGGTGGATCACAAATTGTCTTGAAGCACCGCATGAGTGCTTGGTGTTCCGCCGTTGATCATGAAGAATTGTTCTTGAAGCACTGTCTAGTCATTGAGTGCTTGGGAGGGATTTTTTTTGTTGTTCTTGTTTGTGAATTACATCCAAGAAGTTTAGTGTTGAAGCCGATCAAATATTGTGGTAAGATTTGCATGTAATTCTCTCGTGAAATTAAGAGATTATTTCTTGAGGAATTTCGGGGTTACACATTGCATGCGTTATTTGGTGTAATTGAGGCTTGGGAAACACCGAGAGAGTGTTTGAGTGACTTGAGTGTGTAATCTCATTATATTGCTTGATCCATAGTGAAATTCGTTGATGCTCTCCCTGTGAACGTAGGTCTTTACGACTGAACCACGTAAATCCGATGTTCGATTTATTTTCTTCTTCTATCTATATTATTATTCGATCGCTCGCTTTTTGCAACACCATCTGCCAACGCACTCCTTGACCATGGATGAGAGGGCAAGACTCAACAATTCCGATGTGAGCGAGATCTAAGGGGCGACAACTATATGTGTTGCTTCATGGAAAGCTACAAAATGAGGTGCTATGCAAGTGCCATAATTCTAAGTGGGGAGGTTATCTAGGGATACATCGCATTATGGCACTTGTGGAGGATCATTACTTTTGGCCACACTTGTGCACCGATGTGGATGCTTATGCGAGGATGTGTCTTGTGTGCCAACAAGACAAGCTCGAACAATGGTAAGTGGCAAGGCCCCATGAGCCACTTCTATCCTGAAGTGTCTATGGTAGAGTGTCTCCACGGATTTCATCATGAATTTACCTAAGTCCAAAGGGTGTCTAAACTCTCATGGCCATGGTGGATCGGTTCTTTAGGTACGTGACCTTTGTGTGAGCAACAAAGGACTTCCTAACTGAGGAGGTGGCTTGGCTATTCCTAAAGCACATCATCAAGTATTAGGGCATACCGCAGACAATTGTGAGCAACCACCATCCTCAATTCACTAGGAGATTATGGACTAAGCTCTTTAAGCTGCTAGAGTCGAAGCCTCAACTTCTCAACGAGTCTACATCTCCAAATCAACAGTTAGACAAAGAGATTGAATGTGCCCTTGGAGTTGTACTTCAAACCCTACATGAGCACAATGCAAGAGGATTGTGCAAAGTTGATCGATGTAGCCCGGTTATAGGAGTTATCCTATAACATGTAACGAAGTGAGTCTACAAACCAAAGTCCTTTCAAGATCATGATGAGGCAGTGACCACTCACTTTGAGTAGGGTTACAACGCACTATTGAGGGAGTAGCCGATCGACTTATAAGTTCATTAAGGAGTGGTAAAAACAAGTGGACTTGGTAAGGACTTGTCTACACAAGGCCTCAACACACATGAAGAAATAGGTTGACAAAGAAGTGACGACACATGGAGTACCAAGTTGAGGACTTGGCATAGGCAAAACTACATTTAATTCTTCGATACCGAGACGTGCATAGGAAATTGATCCATCGTTACAACTTGCCACTTCGAGTGTTGCAACAAGTCAAGAAGATAGCATATACTGAAGCTTTTGCTGAAACTAAAGGTACATTCAATGTTACATGTGAGTATGCTTAAACTTTTTCATGTAGATGAAGAAGACCTGGATCGAGGAGAGTCGCAATGCGTATCTCATGGAGCAAAAAACCTCATATGATCGTGACATCAATTTCATCAAGGGAGATTGGATTAAATGAAAGCGGTATTGTGCACCAAAGCAAGAATATTTGATATGATGGAAAGGTCTATTGGAGGGTGAAGCTAGTTGGGAGCCTATGGAAGCTCTCTAACAATTCAAAAAGCAAATCAATGCATTCCCTGCAGAAAACGCGACAAGGGCATTGCCCGATTAGGTGGAAGAGAATATCATGGTCCAAAGGTTTCCCATGCACAAAGGATTGAGAATGATCCTAGAAGATCGGGTGATCCTCTCTAGTATTCTCAAGAATATTCCTAGGACGAGCAATATTGTAAATGTACATTACTCCGAAGTGTTCCTATAATAAATGCACATAGTTGGTATATAGGAAGATAAAATTTCCACCGTTAGATTGATGAGATATCTATGGTTGTAATCTAAAGAGTACTTGTATATAAAGAAGTCTCCTCCTTTTGTTTGGATCATCTCACAAATATTTAAAATTCAGAGATTCTCTCTCCAAAAGAATTTCTGTCCACCATCTTCGTGAGTGTGTGAGATATGCTAACTTGGAAAAAATTACTCAAGCCATATGGGTAAGAGAATGCTAGATCAACCGACCTGTGACATATGACTCTCGTTAATGAAATCCATTACTACTGGCTCGGAGAAGATTGAGTGAGAATGATTTGCCATTACAAAGTTTGTTAAGTAGGATGGTATGATTTACAAGTGTATATCATGTCTTCAAAGATTAACAAAAGAGCACCCCGCGATCCATCCTCGGTCCTGTGGCAGGCCCATCAAGTCCGCAAATAATGGTCATAAAAGCTCCCTTTTCCCTTCAACTTATAGGGAAATATATCAGCAATTATTGATGAGGGTTGTAGCGACGTAATCAGATAATTCCAAACGATGCAGTGAAATACAGCTGTCTTTTTTGTTCTCATTTAATTGATAAGAACGGCACTAGATAGTTAAATGGCCCATCCGGGGTCCACACTCGCGATCAAAAATTTAAGCAAGCAACACAAGAAAACAACAACGATTTTCGGCATGCACGGTCTAAGGCCACACTTTCTTATCTTGGTTTGGTTAAGAACTTTTCGAGTAATTTCAACAAGTATAAACTGCTTGTTTGCAGCTTGCCTCAAGTCACTTGACCTAACCAGTCACCAGAATTTATTATATGCCAAAGCAATTCCTAAGTCAACGAAACATAAGCATGGATCACATTTAGTATCTGACCGTACTCTTTTCAATAATATTATAATTCATCAGAATAATAATATTCCAGTCACCGAAAACAATCGTATGCTGAAATGGAGTACATAATGGATTTTCCATAACTTGAGTTCCTCAAGTGAAAACCAATCTCTCTATATGTATACACCCTACGCACATGCATGTAGCGAACGACGCAACAAAAGCCTATAATTCTAGAAAGGGTACTCCACTTGTTCTTGTCTTCGTAAGGCATGGTCAACCTTACTTATTCAATCCTCTCCGCTGCACAAACCAAGTCCTGATTCGGTCTGGAAGCGCAAAGAATTTCAACAAATGACACAATTTGGGGTCTCTCCTGGGGGCACGCAGTAATATGTGACCGGCGTAGGATAGTATGCTTCATAGGCTTTTACGAGATTGGCGACTTGATCGTCCTTCTTGCCCTCGTCTTTCTTGCCATCATCTTCCTCGGCTGCTCCAACGCTCACGATTTCTGTGTGCCAAGATTTCCTCAGTTTGTTCACCACCTTGACAGGGTCGAAATCACCGGATACCGTCAGTTTGTTGTCCTTCGAGTCCATAGACAGAGACCCAATCCCTGCAAAGCATTATGTGAGAAAGGTTAGTGATAAAGCCGAACATTTCAAGCACAAGATGTTTAGTTATTACAGTGACGATTTGAACATTTAGTGAGAGACTAAGGGGAAAAACAGAGAGCGGGGGAGAGAGAGAGAGAGAGATTGAGAGCCAATACCTCCAAAACCAGAAACTACTCGCATGGCCTTGCCCCTGTCTCTGTCATCATGTAAGTCCACTTTCACCACCAACTTCTGCAAAAGTTTGAGCGAGGCAAAACCCAGTTAGATTTTGAGTAAATATCAATCTCTTAAGGTGACGACTGAACTCGACATTCACAAGTGGTGTGATAAGACTAGCGTTTAAACAAGATAAGAATTCGGAGCATCATTTCATATTCCGAGCATTATTACTCCCATAAACGGATAAAATCATGGTATGCGATAAACAATTACAGCAGCAAAGAAACAAACGATGACTCATGAAGAGATGCCAAGAAAAGTGTTCAAGAAAGCCCAGGAGAGAATACCATCAATAACCCTATCTCGCAGGAGTGCATAAATACACACTATGCCAAAAAGACAACTTCTTTAAGGACAAAAGGAATCTCACCTTCATGTCTCTTGGGTTTCAAAGACTGAGATTGGTATCTGCTCTAACTTTTGATTTGGAAACTATAAACAATCGAAGGACACTCAGAGCAAAGTAAAAACTGAGCGGTGCACATATCGTAGTAGACGAAAGGGATTGCTTTATATAGAGTGGCAAGCATGAGGGGAGTGCGCGAAAGTAAGAAGTTTCTTGGAGGACGCGATGCAGAGAACGAAGGGACAAATTATTGACCCGCACAGATTTGGGAGACCACACGGTTTCTCAGACAATTAACGAGTCGAGACGATGGAAAACAGAGGATCGCGACTTTATTTATTTTTTTAATTCGTTCCATGATTCCTTAATTTTATCAAATAATAAACTATATTATTATTCGTAAAGTATGTAATAATATAGTTTATAATATACATACAAATTATATATTATTATAGAGTAGAAACAAATTCATATATATAAATAAAAATAGGAAAAAAGAATACCAAATATAGCCTAAGATTTTATATCCAACTTTATCCTATCTTAGGTAGAAACTAAACATAAGATATAATTTGGTCCTAACTTTTATCATAAGTACCAATAGCCTAAGACTTTATGATAGGAAAATCTTTCAGCATGAGGATAATTGAATAACAAGAGAAAGAGATGAGTTCAGGACAAAAGATGGACGATAACTAGAATGAAAGCTGACATAACTCTATGCATCAGCTCTGTGAAAATGCCACCACTGGGCTACGATCTTTGACATCTTTGCTCGCGCACAAGAGCTTTTTCTTCGGTAGTAAATTGCGAAAGATCAAAAAAGCAATATGAAATCTCGAGGAAAACACACGTTTCACGCCCGGGATCGATCCCTGTCTCGAAACGCCGTCGTCTCCATCGTCTATGATTAGGGCCCTCTCTTTTTCTTTTTCTTTTTATTATTATTTTGTTATTCTTTTTTCGGATTTTTATGTTCCTTGATGTGGACGTTGAAGTCCAAGTCTAGGTCAATGAATTATAATTTAAATATAGTCCGATCACATCAGGCAGAATTCCTGGCATCGATGGTTCATATTTAGCGATGATAAAAATAAGGGCCATGATAAACCGCGTTTTAGCAGATCGAATGATCCAAGCTACAAGCTGATTGTATAAGGGTGGTCCGCTCTCTCCGACTTCTATCTCTCGCTGAACCTTAGGCCCGTCCGTCTCCCATGAAATACATGATTTTGAAGAACGTTTCTTAAAAGATAATCGTTTGTATCATTTAAAACTATCAGTTAATGAAAAGTATTTTTGTTATCGATAATTTTTTCTAAATGTTTTCGTGAATAATAAAAATACTCTTCGATCATTCAGTTTTTTGAGCGATATAAATAACCAACTTTTATGAACGGAAAGTATCGTGCGTATTGTTTATAGATATGAATGAAGAAAATAATGTTTTCATCGTCCATGAAAACATTCAAACAAAAATTGTTGTTGATAATAAAAACTTTTTTAAGCAATTGCTTACAGAAAAATATATTCCAAATCACTCATTTTTAACAAAAAGTCTTTAAATGCCCAATCCTTCATTTTCTTCCTCTTGTTTATACTTCCCTTCCCTTCCTTCTTCCTCCATTTGGTTGCTGGCCTCGCCCATGTTTGGCAAGGCGCAATGTCAAAAGGCGTTAGATCGGCTAAAGGAAATTATGACCGAAAAACCAATGCTCGTATGGCCCAACCACTCAAAGCCCTATAAGCTAGAGATTGACTCCTTCAATTATGCTGTTGGTGATGTTCTAATGCAAGAAGGACCATGAAAAGGCAATGACGGCAATGGTGCAATGGTGTACTACATTTGCACATGGTAACATCATCTCTTGGGATCGTGGTTCGCGGCGAAGATTGACAATGTCACCACGAGCTACTTCTAAACCCAAAAAAAGCTTATTCCAAAGCAAGTTCTTAGGCAAGACTTCCTTGTAGAGCTCGACTACGTGCTGCAGTACATGACTAAGAAGCCCAATTCCGTGACCGATGCATTCAGTTGAAAGATGGAGTTGGCAGCTATCAATTGACCGGAATGTCCAAGGACCAAATGCACTAAGGAGGGGCTATGACACGACCCAACAAACGAGGGCAAGACTCGACAATTCTTATGTGAGGGTGACCTACTCTATATCAAGGGATGACGACTATACATGCTGCTTCATGGGAAGCTATAGTAGAAGATGCTACATGAGTACCGCAATTCCAAGTGGGTAGGTTATCTAGGGATCCACTGCTTCATGGCACTTGTGGAGGATCATTACATTTGGCCACACCTACACAACAATGTGGACGCTTGTGTGAGGACATGTCTTGTTTGCCAACAAGACAAGTAAGTCTAAAGGGTGTCGGATTCTCATGGTTGTGGTTGATCAATTCGTTAAGTACGCAATGTTTATGCCAGCGATAAAGGACTTCCCAACTGAGGAGGTGGCTCGGTTATTCCTAAAGCACATCGTCAATATTAGGGCATAACACAG
This sequence comes from Eucalyptus cladocalyx, assembly GCA_017140615.1. Lineage (NCBI taxonomy): Eukaryota > Viridiplantae > Streptophyta > Magnoliopsida > Myrtales > Myrtaceae > Eucalyptus > Eucalyptus cladocalyx. The sequence continues at coordinate 8,074,935 of CM029520.1, read as the reverse complement.
ACGATTATGAGTGACCGTGATCCTCGATTCACTCTGAGATTCTAGACCGAACTCTTTAAGTTGCTAAGTTGAAGCCTCAACTTTTCCACAAGTCTACATCCCTAAATTGTTGGTCAAACGGAGAGGATGAATGTGCTATTGGATCGTGCGAAGTTGATTGACGTAACCCAGTTATCCTATAAGCTACAGTAAAGCGACTCTATTAAACAAAGTCCTTTCGAGATCATGACAGTGCAGCAACCACTCACTCTGAGTATGATTGCAACGGGCTATTGAGGGAGTAGCCCAGTGGCTTACGAGTTTGCTAAGGAGTGGTAGGAACAAGCGACTTGGTAAGAACTTGTCTACACAAGGCCTCAAAGCAATTAAGAAATGGGATGACAAGAAGCAACGACACATGGAGTACCAAGTCGAGCACCTAGCATTGGCAAAACTACACTTTGTTCTTCGATACCAAAACATGCATAGGGCATTGATCTATCACTACGAAGGGCCACTTTGAGTGTTGCAACGAGTCGAGAAGATAGCATTTATTGGAGCTCTAGCTGAAACTTAAGGTACATGCAATGTTATATGTGAGTATGCTTAAACCTTTTTGACGTAGATAAAGAAGATCCGGATTGATGAGAGTTACAACAATTACCTCTTGGACCAAAAACCTTGTATGATCGTGATGTCAATTTCATCAAGATAGATTGAGTCAAATGAAAGAGGCATTGTTTGTTGAAGCAAGAATATTTGATATGATGAGAGGGTCCACCGGAGAGTAAAGCTAGTCGAGACCTATGGAAGCTCTTTGATGATTCAGAAAGCAAATCCGATGCATTCCATGCCAAAAATGCAATAGGGGTGTCATCCGATTAGGAGGAGGAGAATATCATGGTCCAGAGGTTTCCCACGCACAAAGGACCAAGAATGATCCTAGAAGATCGGGTGATCCTCTCTAGTATTCTCGAGAATATTCCTAAGACAAGCAATATTGTAAATGTACATTACTCCAAAGAGTTTCTATAATAATTGCACATGATTGGCATATAGGAAGATAGAATTTCCATTGTTAAATCGATGAGACATCTATGGTTATAATCTAAAGAGTACTTAGTACAACCTAAGTGCCAAAACTTGATACGATGGGACACTTAAGTGTTAAAAGTTAGGAAAGTGATACTTAAGTGCCATCTCCAACAAACCTTACCGAAAATCTTACATGACAATTTTTTATTATTTTTGCTCACCTACGTGGCTCACCGAAGAGTTGACTCATAAAATAAATGCAAAAATGAAGTTGTTTTGGCGGAATTGGAATTTTAATATAAAAATTAATATTAAAAAAAAAAAGAGGAATGAAGCATGTGACTGAGGGCTCAGCCCTTGTTGCCGTTGCCCTCTCTGCGATCATTGAGGAGGGCTGGCAATGGTGGGGGGAGGGTTGCCCAGGGTCGCTAGACCTTGGCCAGGGACCGGCGACCCCGGCCAACCAAAGGCAAGGGCTCATAGGCCCTCGCCACCTGCAATCTCCATCTTTAAGAAAAAAATTTTAAACAAAATTAGTTTTAAATTAAATTTAATTAATTGTTATATTAATTATTTACCCACGTCAATAGCAAAACAACATCATTTTTGCATTTTTCTAGTCACGTCAGCATGCAAAACACGTCATTTTGCATTTGCCTCACCAAAAAATTGTCACATCAACATTTTGGCCGGATTTTCTTGTTGTTGGCACTTACATGATCCATTTTGCTTCGATTTTGGTACTTAAGTGTCATTTTTCTAACTTTTGACATTTAAGTATCCTTCCATATCAAGTTTTGGCTATGACATCCTGATTTTCGACCATGTCCCGATAATATGAATTGGGCTTTTCATCAACACGCCTATAGTCTTTTTCTTTGAGCTGATCACTTATGAGATAACTAATCTATCAGGTGAAGCCATTAAGAAATATAAACGCGATAGACTTGAGAATTCGATTAGAAATCGATTACTCGACATTGCTAATATGTAAGGGTCAATATAGCACCGTTAAAATCGATTAGAGACAGGAGATAGGTCAATTCGACAAAGGTGTGTAATTAAAGTATGGGTGATTCCGCTTCATTGCAAAATTCATGTCGAACGGCACTAAACCGATTTTTTCTGTTGATTCCGTACTATGTGCCCGTAATTGAAACATTGACATTTCTACAACAACTGAGAGTCATCTATAAGTCGGATATGCACATTGTTGATCGAATATAATCGACCACGAGTCAAATGTGCTAAAAATTCCTAAAAGTTACCCGGTAGATTAGGTCACACTAAAATCGCGTCCAATTGAAATTAATCACGAAATTGAACCCAGTTTCAGGAATCAAAAGTTCTATTGTGTCACGATTTATTTTTAGGACGTTAACTCATCCTTTGAAGAATTTTCAGCGAGCCCGGATTTTTGGCAAAAAATCAAAATTTGGCGGAATTGGACCAAGAAATTCGGATGGGCTAAATTGAGTGGATTTTTGGCATTCAAGATGGATCAATTGGTGAGGAAAACTGTGGAATTTGTTATGGCTCCCTCCTCAACAATTTTGGACATCAAATTGAAGAGATTTGTGAAGAAATTAAAGTGCAATGGGTGAAATTCGTAGGCTAGGGGAGCTATAACATTTAAGCATCAAGCTTGACTTGTTGGAGAAGCTTGGGAGGGGAAATGGCTGTGGATCAAGGCTGAAGACTTTGGAGGCTTGTACTCAAGTGTTCAAGATATTTTGGCAAGACTTTTGAGGCCCTTTGTTCCCCTTCCAGCAGCATATTCTTCTTCCTCAGCTTCTTCTTCTCCCTTCTTGCTTCAAACACTATTTCCAGAGTAGCAAACCAGCATAGCCCCTTGAACAGAAGCCTCTAGCCCCTCTCTCAAGCCGTTCGAGCCTGCCTATCAACCGCCTGAGCCTAGCACCACCCATCAGTCACCGTGAGCCAACTCCTTGTGCCCGAGCCCATTGTCCCTGAGCCGTGCGTCTAGGCCCGCCTCACGTCAGTCGCGTCCCGCCAAGCCGCGACGTTTGGCCGCCCATTGTAGCTTTGCCCGACCAAGCCGCCGTCCACCATCGCCTGCTCCACTCCAAAAATGCCATCTAGCTCGTCCTTGCGCCGTTAGCCGAGCCAAGCCGCGCCTCTGCCTGTTTCCAACAAGGCTTAAGCTCAACCTTAGCTGAATCGTGTTAGGCCTTTTCCCGCCTCAATTTAGCCTCTTTAGGTGTCGTCGTAGGCTCGAGTCTTGCTTGCCTTTGCGTCACCATTGCTGTAAACCGATTTATTCGCTAATCCGGTGAGTTTACCTCCTAAACTCTAATTAGGAGGCTAATTATGCTTAGGGTGGATTAGTTAGGTTAATTAGGGATTAGTGTAATCCTTAATTAGTCCAACTAGTTAGTTAGTGTGACTAGATGGTTAGAGTAATTAGTCCATAGGCTAATTTAGTTAAAATGGTTAGTTAGGTGATTTAGTTAGTTTAATTAGTTTATGTAGCTAGGCTATTAGATTAAATTAGCTAGGTTAGTTAGATTAATTAGTTAGTTCGATTAAAGTGGCCCAGTTAGCTTATATTAATTTAATTTAGTGGTTTAATTTAAATATTTTACAATTTATTTAATAAAATGCAATTTATTTAATTATTTATTAATTAGCAGAAATTATACAGGGATAGCCGGTTGTTAGAATTTTGTGCTAATCGTCATGGTTGTGTTGGATTGTAAAATTGAGTGCTAAATTGTGAAATTGGATGCTGAGTGAAATATGAATTTTTGGTATTTAATTAGAAAAATACCATGTGTTGTACTATATAAAATCGTGAAATTTTTAAAAGAGAGTGTACCACCTTTTATCTTCCAATCTGATCTTGTGTTCATGCACACTTATTTTACCGGGTATTTTTAATATGAAGAAAATAGGCCAAGTACATTATTTGAAATTAAGACATTTGAGTGCAAAGCACGATGTCCTTAACCGAGATTGGATGTGCGTGTGATCGCTATGAGAACCCATCACCCGAAGAAAGTCAGGTGGATGATGCTCCTATATGGAATGCCCAACATCAATGGATGCCGGATCGCGGTAGAGGCCGGTCCAATACTCCTTTGGGAATGTCGTCTAGAGGCAGACGTTGCCATGCTTGATGGCATGAGGCGATGCCTAGCTATGCCAGAGGACTACCGATTGTTGAGTTGGATGACCGATGGGTTGTAAGTAATTGGAATGCTTGATTAAGTGATTTGACCGCGCCTAATTATGGGACAAAATTGTGTGGCACGGAATGTGACATGTCATAACAATTTTGCCTTATAATCGGGACCCATGTAATTGACTGATATGTGAAAGTGAAGCGTTCTAATTATTAAGTGCATTTATTGTATGCATCTATTATATGAGTTGAGCTAATGTGCAGGGAGGTGTAGAGGCGAGGTAAGTCTCATATGATGTGTGTTTAGGCTGCCTCTAGGTGTATTACCTTTCTAATCGAGATTTAGGGTGTAGAATTGCTAATACATTGTCTCACCCCCATTGTGGTTTACAATTTTATAGGTCCTTAGATGGAGGTCCGACCAGTTTGTTTTGGGTGGCCGCGAGAGGTCGAGGAGCAGCATACCGTCTTCCCTATTCCCGGGAATCCTTGGACTCGCGAGCTCATCATAACCATGATCTAGGTCAATAAGGGCCAACCTCAGTTGGTACCTCATTGATTCAAAGCGTGATTTCGTTGCAAGCCTAACCAGGTCCGGGAGGGTGGATGGCTTCGACAAACCTACCGTTGAGGGTGAGAGTGAGGTGGTACTCGACCTCGTGCATGACGCTAATCTTATAGCTAATATCACAACAAACCAGTTACCCGAGGATAAGCTGGAGCCCGAAGTAGAGGAGGTAGCTAACCTGCTAGACATCTACATTCCTGATGGTGTCGTAGTGGACTCGGATCCCAAGTAGTAGGGTACGGGGTAGGGTTAGTTGGTAGTCATTTTTTAATCTTGACCTTATGTATATAACTTTGTAGGGCTGACCTAGTTTGTTTATAAAGTGTGTTTTTTTAAAGGGATAAGTGTTGCGGAAGTCCTAAAACTTATAACAAAAATGCATTTGAGTCCTAAAACTTGTAAAAAGTGCAAATAAGTCCTAAAATTTGTCAAAATGTTTCATTTAAGTCCTAAAATCGACGCCGTTAGCTTTTTCCATTAAAAATGCTGACGTGGCATTTACAATTAAATTTTATTTTCCACGTGACTTTTTAAATTTTTTTATATTTAAATTAGATTAAAAAAAGTAAAAAATTTATTTGAAAAAAGAAAAAAAAAATGGCAGCCTCGTCGAAGGGGCCAATGACGGTTTCCAGCCCAGGCGTGGGTGGTCGGCCCTCGCCGGCCCCGGCGAGGGCTAGCAACCCTCGCGAGCTCGAGCAAGGGTGCCCGGATCTAGGCACGCCGACCCTCGCGGAGGGCCGGCGGCCGTCGCTTGGCTGGGTGAGGCGTCGCCGGCCCTCTCAGGGGGTCGGCGACCATCACCCGCCCTGGGCAACGCCTCGTTGGCCCTTGCTCAAGGCCGGTGAAGCTCACCAGATCTGGGCGAGATCTCGACGAGGCTCACCCAAATCTAGCGAGCCTCGCCAGTCCCGAGCGAGGGCCTGCGTGCCCAGATCTAGGCACCCTCGCCCGAGCTTGGTGAGCGTTGCTAGCCCTCGCCTAGGGCCGTTGAGGCCTTGCCCTAGCTGGGCGAGGGCCGGCCACCCGCACCCAAGGCCAGTGACAGTCGCCGGCCCCTTCAGCGAAGCTGTCATTTTTTTTTTTTTTTTTTTTGAACTGTTTTCTTTTTTAAATAAATTTTCGCTTTTCTTTTTTTGTTGAAAATAAGATAAGATAAATAAATCTACTTTTTTAGATTTTAAATTTTTCTAAAAAAATGAATAAAAAATCATGAAAAAAAGGCCACGTGGAAAAAAAAATTAATTTTAAATGCCACGTCGGCAATTTTAATGGAAAAGGCTAACGGCATCAATTTTAGAACCCAAGTGAAACATTTTGACAAGTTTTATGACTTATTTGCACTTTTTGCAAGTTTTAGGACTCAAATGCATTTTTGCGACAAGTTTTAAGACTTCTGTAGCACTTATCCCTTATTTAAATTAGTTATCTTGCTTTTCTATCCTATATTTGTTGTTGTCAGGGGATTGTTTAATTCAGTTCAGCATGTACATAGAATGAATGGGTCGGCGATGCGTCTTGGGAACATCGCAATTTTATTGATCATCGAGGGATGTGCACGCACTCGAGATTCGGGGTGTGACATTGGCACTCCAGATGTTCAACAACCAGAGTACATGTATATAAAGAGGTCTCCTCCTTTTATTTGGATCATCTCAAGAATATTTAAAATTCAAAGATTCTCTCTCCGAAAGAATTTCTCTCCACCATCTTTGTGAGTGTGTGAGATATGCTAACTTGGAAAGAAATTTCTAAAGCCATACGAGTAAAGAGAATGCTAGATCAACCGGCCTGTGACATATGACTCTTGTTAATGAAATCAATTACTACTGGCTTGGAGAAAATTGAGTGAGAATGATTGGCCATTATAAAGTTTGTTAACTAGGATGGTATGATTTACAAGTATAAATCATGTCTTCAAAGATGAACAAAAGAGCACCCCGACCCTTCCTTGGTCCTGTGGCAGGCCCATCAAGTCCGCAAATAATGGTCATAAAAACTCCCTTTTGCCTTCAACTTATAGGGAAATATATCAGCAATCATTGATGAGGGTTGTAGCGACGTCATCAAATACTTCCAAAAGATGCAATGAAATAGAGCTGTCTTTTTTGTTCTCATTTAATTGATAAGAACGGCACTGGTTAGTTAAATGGCCTATCTGGGGTTCACACTCGCGATCAAATTTAAGCAAGCAACACAAGAAAACAACAACAATTTTCGGCATGCAAGGTCTAAGGCCACACTTTCTTATCTTGGTTTGGTTAAGAAGTTTTCTAGTAATTTCAGCAATTATAACCTGATTGTTTGCAGCTTGCCTGAAGTCACTCGACCCAACCAGTCACCAGAATTTATCATAGGCGAAAGCAATTACTAAGTCAATGAAACAAAAACATGGATCACATTCTGACCGTACTCTTTTCAAGAATATTATAATTCGTCAGAATAATAATATTGCAGTCACCGAAGACAATGGTTTGCTAAAATGGAGTACGGAATGGATTTTACATAACTTGAGTTCCTCAAGTGAAAACCGATCTCTCTATATATACACCCTACGCTCATAAAAGAACTGAACGACGCAATAAAAGCCTATAATTCTAGAAAAGGTACTCCACTTGTTCTTGTCTTCGTAAGGCATACTCAACCCTACTTATTCAATCCTCTCCGATGCACAAACCAAGTCCTGATTCAGTCTGGAAGCGCAAAGAATTTCAACAAATGACACAATTTGGGGTCTCTTCTGGGGGCACGCAGTAATATGTGACCGGCGAAGAATAGTATGCTTCATAGGCTTTTACGAGATTGGCAACTTGATCGTCCTTCTTGCCATCATCTTCCTTGGCTGCTTCGACGCTCACGATTTCTGTGTGCCATGATTTCCTCAGTTTGTTCACCACCTTGACAGGGTCGAAATCGCCGGATACCGTCAGTTTGTTGTCCTTCGAGTCCATAGACAGAGACCCAATCCCTGGAAAGCATTATGTGAGAAAGGTTAGTGAAAAAGCCAAACATTTCAAGCGCAAGATGATTAGTTATTACAGTGACATTTGAACATTCACTGGGAGAATGAAGGGGAAAAACAGAGGAAGGGAGGGGGTGGCGGCGCGGGCGGAGAGAGAGAGAGAGAACCAATACCTCCAAAACCAGAAACTACTTGCATGGCCTTGCTTCTGTCTCTGTCATAGTGTAGATTCACCTTCACCACCAACTTCTGCAAAAGTTTGAGGAAAGCAAAACCCAGTTAGACTTTGAGTAAGTATCTATCTCTCACGAGGACGACTGAACTCGACATTCACGACTGGTGCGACAGAGTAGCGTTTGAAAAAGTTGGCCATATATAACCAACAACGAATAAAAATTTGAAGCATCATTTGGTATTCCGAGCATTCTTATTCACATAAACAGATACAATCATGCTATGCGATAAATAATCACAGCAGCAAAGAAGCAAACGATAACTCATGAAGCTTGAGACGAGAGATACCAAGAGAAGTGTTCAAGAAAACCCAGGAGAGTAACATCAAAAACCCATCTCACAGAAGTGAACAAGATACACATAATATGCAAAGAAAAGAGGGAAATTCTCGAAGGACTTCAAGACATCTCACCTTCATTTCTCTTGGGTTTCAACAACTGAGATTGTTCTGACTTTTGATTTGGAAGCTAGAGACACTCGAAGGACACTCGGAGCAAGTTGAAACTGAGTGGGTGCACGTATCGGGGACGAAAGGGGTTAGCTTTATATAGAGTGGCGAGCATGAGAGGAGCGCGTGAAGAGGAGAAATTTCTTGGGGGACGCGGTGCGGGGAACAAAGGACAAATTATTGACCAGTCAATACAATAACGAGTGGAGGGAAAGAGCCACCCCGTTTCTCAGTAAAATAACGAGTCGAGGCGATCGAAAACAGAGGATCGCCACTTTAGGAAGGGGAGAGAGAGAGAGAGGCGAGTCGCCCCTCACGACTCGGTAACTTTTGAAGCAGTGAGTCTTGAATGTTGGCAACGGACTCAGTTCAGGCAGTTGACGGGTTCGAGCTTTTCATTGGATAGAATTGCATTGCGATTTTGCACGTACGCATCTCTTCCATCTAATTTAAACGACATACTAGAATTGAAAAATCTTTATGGATTGGGATAATCACCGGATCCATCCTCAACTTATTTATCATATGAATATCAATTCGATTTTAAAATTTTCAACTTCGCCAGTGTAGGCCTAAATCTCGCAAGTGCAATTCTAATGTGATCATTCTGATCAATTTGCCACCAAAATCGTATGCCTGTTGTCCCGCATGGCACACCAATGTGGATAGCCTTGGTGGAAACACGACGTCATCAGGCTATTTCTAGGCGACAATCATTTTAGAATTCGATGCACAATTACAGGAAAATCAAGAATAAAAGCGAAAAAAGAGAATTAAAGACACTATGTTTTCATCCCGGTTCACTCTTACAATAGGATTAGACTCCGCCCGCTTACCAAGGAGTAGAAATGCCGTGTCATCTAGTCAATGAGGAGAATGGACCAAACTCCAATAAATTAGCCTTGGGAAGGACCACATTGAAATCCCCCACAAAGTTTCCAGGACTTCATCAGCAAAAAATTTGAAATTGAATTGACAATCCCTACAATAGAGATTCCAAGCTAAATCCGTAATTATTTCTTTGAATAATGCGCTGAGATCAACTATCGATTCTCTATAGCGGCACTCCACGTTCCGTCTCAACTCTTTAAGAGTTAATGATAGGGAAATCTTGCAACACGAGGGCAAATCGAAATTAACGGGACAAAGGACGGACGATCGGACCGGAAGCGAAGCAGACATTACTCTCTACATCATCTCTGTGAAACGGCCATCCTTGGGCATTTTTTTTTTTTTGTTGAAATTTTTGACAAAAAATGTGAAAGATAATAACCTTTTTGCTCGCGCAAAGGAGCTTTTTCTTCAATCGTAAAACATGAGATCTCCTGAAAACTGAAAAGTACGCGTTTCACACACGTGATCGATCCCATCCTCTCTATTTTATTATTATTATTATTCTTTTTTGGATTTTTATGTTCCTTCACATTGACGTTGAAGTCGAGGTCTTGGTCAATGAATTATTATTTAATTATTGTGCGATCGCATCGGAATCCTGGCAGCTAAAGACTATAGTCCATTCCGCTAATGAAGAAATAAGGGCCGTGATAAACTACTTTTCAGTAGATCGAACGATTTATGCTACGAGCTGATATGAGGAGGACGATATCTTTGCATAAACGTGGCCCACTCTCTTCGACGCCCATCTCTAGCTGAATCGTAGGCATGTCCGTCTCTTGTGAATTACTTGACTTCAAAAATATTTTCTTAGAAAATAATCATTTGTATCACTTGAAATAATTAATCTATAAAAAATATTTTCGTTATTTACTAATAATTTATGTTTTTACAATTTCACAAATAATAAGAATACTTTTCATTCATTCATTTTTGTGAAAGATATGAATAATCATTTTTGATAACGGGAAGTATTGTTCCTAACATTTAAGATATGGATGAAGAAAAAGTGCTTTCATTTTCCACGAAAACTTTCCAACATAAATTACAACTAATAATAAAGACTTTTTTATCAGTTAATTATTTCAACCGATCTCTTACAAAAAATTATATTCTAAATAATTCATTTTCAGCAAAGAGTCTTTAAGTACCCAATCTTTTGTTTTCTTCCTCTAGTTAGACATTAAATATCAAAATCATACTACACCAAAGGGGGGACCTAATTATACTCATCTTCCTTCTTCTTCCGGCTAATCGTTGGCCTCAAGCAAGCCTTGCGTGCACTAGTTTTGGCAAGGGCCTCACCCATGGTCTATAAGGCTCAATATCAAAAGGCGTTTGATCAATTAAAGCAAGTGCTGACTAAGGAACTGGTGCTTGTAGTGCCTAACTGCTCAAAGCCCTTTGAGGTAGAGATTAATGCCTCCAATTATGTTATTGGTGGTGTTCTAATGCAAGAAGGACACCTAGTGACATTTGAATCAAGTAAGATGAATGAGATTGGACGGCGATACATGGTCCAAGAGAAGGCAATGACGATGGTGGTATATTGCCTTTGGACATGGTGACATCATCTAATGGGATCGTGGTTTGTGGCGAGTGCTAACAACGTTGCCACGAGCTGCTTGTAAACCCAAAAGAAGTTGATTCTAAAGCAAGCTTGTTAGTAAGACTTCCTTGTGAAGCTTGACTACGTGCTGCAATGCAACCCTAAGAAGGCCAACTCCTTGGCCGATGCACTTAGTCGAAAGATGGAGCTGGCAACCATCAGTCGATGTCCATGGACTGAGCACATCAAGGAGGGGGCCACAACATAACCTAACCACCAAGGCACTCCTTGAGCATGCACAAGAGGCCAAGACTCGACAATTCTAATGTGAAGCTGATCTACTTTACACCAAGGGATGACGACTATACGTGATGCTTCATGGGAAACTACGAAAAGAGGTGCTCTATGAGTATTGCAATTCTAAGTGAGCAGGTTATCCAGGGATCCATTTTATGATGGCACTTATGAAAAAATCATTACTTTTGGCTACACCCACACACCAATGTGGACACTTCTGTGAGGATATGTCTTGCATGCCAACAAGACAAGGTAGGGCCCTATGAGACACTTCCTATTCTGAAGCGTCCATGGTAGAGTGTCTCCATGGACTTTATTGTGAATTTGCCAAGTCCAAAGAGTGTCGGACTCTCGTGATTGTGGTGGATGGCTTCTTTAAGTATGCCACATTCATGCTAGCAACAAAGGACTTCCCAACTGCAATTTAGCTATTCCTAAAGCACATTGTCAAGTATTAGGACATACCATGGACAATTCTGAGTGACCGCAATCCTCAATTCACTGGGAGATTCTGGACCGAGTTCTTTAAGCTACGAGAGTCAAAGGCTCAACTTCTTCACTAGTCTACATCCCCAAACTGATGGTCAGACAAATGAGTGAATGACTCTTGGAGCTATATTTCAAACACTGCATGAGCACAATGCAAAAATATTGTGCAAAGTTGATTGACATAGCCTAGTTATCCTATAGCCTGCAGCGAAGCGAGTCTACGAACCAAAGGTCCTTCCAAGATCATGACAGGGCAACAACCACTTACTCTGAGTATAGTTGCAACGGGCTATCAAGGGAGTAGCCCATTGACTTAAAAGTCCGCTAAGGAGTGGCAAGAACAAGCAAACTTGGTAAGGACTTGTCTATACAAGGCCATGAAGCGCATGAAGAAATGAGACCACAAGAAGTGACAACACATGGAGTACCAAGTTGAGGACCTAATGTTAGCAAAACTATATTCACTGCTTTGATACCAAGACGTGCACAAGGGATTGATCTGTAGCTATGAAGGGTCATTACGAGTGTTGCAACAAGTTGGGAAGGTATCATACACTGGAGCTCCCACCGACACTAAAGGTACATTCGATGTTACCTGTGAGTATGCTTAAACCTTTTTCATGTAGATGAAGAAAAGTCGGATCAAGGAGAGTTGTAATGGGTACATCTTGGACCAAAAATCTCATATGATTGTGATGTCAATTTCATGATGATAGATCGAGTTAGATGATAACGGTATTGTGTGCTGAAGTGAGAATTTATATTTGATGGAAGGGTCTACCGAAGAATGAAGCTAGTCCAAAACCCGTGGAAGCTCTTTGGCGATTCAAAAAGCAAATCGATGCATTCCATGTTGAAAATGTGACAAGGTTGTGGTCCGATCAGGTGGACGAGAATATCATGGTCTAAACGTTTCACATGCATGAAGGACCAAAAAAGATCCAAGAATATCGGGCGAACCTCTCTAGTCTTCTTGAGAATATTCCTAGGGACAAGTAATATTGTAAATGTTCTTTATTCTGAAGTGTTCCTGTAATAAATGCGGATAGTTGGTAGATTGGAAGATAAAATTTCTACCATTAGATTGAGAAGACATCTATGGTTATAATTTGAGGAGCATTTGTATATATAGGGGTCTTCTCCCTTTTATTTGTATCATAATTTTTTAAAATTTAGAGATTCTCTCTCCAAAATAATTTCTCTCCACCATCTTTGTGAGTGTGAGAAAAATTTACTTGGGAAGAAATTACTAAAGCTATACATGAAAGAGAATGTTAGATCAGTTAGCTCGTGACATATGATTCTCATTAATTGAATCCATTGCTGCTGATTCGGAGACAACTGAGTGAGAATGATTTGCCATTATGAAGTTCGCTAACTAGGATGGTATGATATACAAGTATATATCATGTCTTCAAAGGTGAACCAAAGAGCACCCTATCCATCCTCGGCCCTGTGGCAGGCGTAACAAGTCCGCAAATAATGGTCATAAAAGCTCCCTTTTCCCTTCAACTTATAGGGGAATATATCAGCAATCATTGATAAGGGTTGTAGCGATGTTATCAAATACTTCCAAACGATGCAATGAAACAGAGCTGTATTTTTTTCTTCTCGTTTAATTGATAAGAATCGCACCGGTTAGTTAAATGGCCCATTCGGGATTCACACTCGCGATTAAATTTAAGCAAGCAACACAAGAAAACGACAACAACTTTCGGCATGCAAGGTTATCTTGGTTTGGTTAAGAAGTTTTCGAGTAATTTCAGTAAGTATAACCTGCTCGCTTGCAGCTTGGCTGAAGTCACTTGGCCTGACCAGTCACCAGAATTTATCATGAGCCAAAGCAATTACTGAGACAACGGAACACAAGCATGGATCACATTTAGTATCTGACCGTACTCTTTTCAGGAATATTATAATTCAGCAGAATAATAATATTCCAGTCACCGAAAACAATCGTTTGCTGAAACGGAGTACATAATGGATTTTCCATACCTTGAGTTCCTAAGTGAAAACTAATCTCTTTACACATACACCCTACGCACATACAAGTGTCGGACGACGCAATAAAAGCCTGATATTCTCGTATAGGTACTCCGCTTGTTCTTGTGTTCACAAGGCATAATCAACCTTACTTATTCAATCCTCTCCAGTGCACAAACCAAGTCCTGATTCGGTCTGGAAGCACAAAGAATTTTAACATATGACACAACTTGGGGTCTCTTCAGGGGGCAGACAGTAATATGTGACCGGCATAGGATAGTATGCTTGATAGGCTTTTACGAGATTGGCAACTTGATCGTCCTTCTTGCCCTCTTCTTTCTTTCCCTCGTCTTTCTTGCCATCATCTTCCTTGGCTGCTCCAACGCTCTCGATTTCTGTGTACCAAGATTTCCTCAGTTTGTTCACCACCTTGACCGGGTCAAATCGCCCGATACTGTTAGTTTGTTGTCCTTCGATTCCATAGCCAGAGACCCAATCCCTGGAAACCACAATGCGACAAAGGCCAGTGAAAAAGCCGAACATTTCTGATAAGTTATTACAGCCGCGATTTGAACATTCTATGGGAGAATGAAGGAAAAAAAACCAGAGAGGGAAAGAGAGAGCCAATACCTCCAAAACCAGAAACTACTCGCGTGGCCTTGCTCCTGTCTCTGTCATCATGTAAGTCCACTTTCACCACCAACTTCTGCAAAAGTTTGAGCAAGGCAAAACCCAGTTAGATTTTGAGTAAATATCAATCTCTTAAGGTGAAGACTGAACTCGACATTCACAAGTGGTGTGACAAGACTAGCGTTTAAACAAGATAAGAATTCGAAGCATAAATGTATAAAATCGTGCTATGCGATAAACAATTACGGCAGCAAAGAAACAAACGATGACTCATGAAGAGATGCCAAGAAAAGTGTTCTAGAAAGCGCAGGAAAGAATACCATCAAGAACCCCATCTCACAGGAGTGCTTACACACTATGCCAAAAAGACAACTTCTTGAAGGACAAAAAGAATCTCACCTTCATTTCTCTTGGGTTTCAAAGACTGAGATCGGTATCTGCTCTAACTGGTGATTTGGAAACTATAAACACTCGAAGGACACTCGGAGCAAAGTAAAAACTGAGCGTGTGCACATATCGTAGTAGACGAAAGGGATTGCTTTATATAGAGTGGCAAGCATGAGGGGAGTGCGCGAAAGTAAGAAGTTTCTTGGAGGACGCGATGCAGAGAACGAAGGGACAAATCATTGACCCGCACAGATTTGGGAGACCACACGGTTTCTCAGACAATTAACGAGTCGAGACCATAGAAAACAGAGGATCGCGACTTTATTTTTTATTTTTTAATTCCTTCCATGATTTCTTAATTTTATCAAATGATAAACTATATTATTATTCCTAAAGTATGTAATAATATAGATTATATATACAAATTAGATATTATTATAGAGTAGAAACAAATTCAAATATGTAAATAAAAATAGGAAAAAAAATACTTAATATAGCCTAAGATTTTATATCAGACTTTATCCTATTTTGGGCAAGAACTAAACATAAGATATAATTCGGCCCTAACTTTTATTATAAGTACTAAATGTTTCAGCACGAGGATAATCAAATAACGGGACAAAGAGATGAGTTCGGGAAAAGACGGACAATAACCTGAATGGAAGCTGACATAACTCTATGCATCATCTCTGTGAAATTGCCACCACTGGGCTACGATCTTTTGACATCTTTGCTCGCGCAAAAGAGCTTTTTCTTCGGTTGTAAATTGCGAAAGATCGAAAAAGCAATATGAAATCTCCAGGAAAACACACGTCTCATGCCCGGGATCGATCCCTGTCTCGAAACGTCGTCCTCTCCATCGTCTATGATTAGGGCCCTGTCTTTTTCTTTTTTATTATTATTATTATTATTATTATTATTATTATTATTATTATTATTATTTTTTGGATTTTTATGTTCCTTGACGTGGACGTTGAAGTCTACGTCTAGGTCAATGAATTATAATTTAAATATAGTCCGATCACATCAGGCAGAATTTCTGGCATCGATGGTGTTCATATTTAGCGATGATAAAAATAAGGGCCATGATAAACCGCGTTTTAGCAGATCGAACGATCCAAGCTTCAAGCTGATTGTATAAGGGTGGCCCGCTCTCTTCGACATCTCTCTCTCGCTGAACCTTGGGCCCGTCCGTCTCCCATGAAATACATGATTTTGAAAAACTTTTTTCTTAAAAGATAATTATTTGTATCATTTAAAATGATCAGTTAATGAAAAGTATTTTCGTTATCGACAATAATACTAAACGTTTTCGTGGATAATGGAAATACTCTTCGATCATTCATTTTTTTTAGCGATAAAAACGATCATTTTTACAAACGGAAAGTATCATGCATATCGTTTATAGATATGATTGAAGGAAATAGTGTTTTCATCATTCATGAAAACGTTCCAACATAAATTGTTCTCGATAATAAAAACTTTTTAAGTGATTGCTTATAGAAAATATATTCCAAATCACTTATTTTAAACAAAAAGTCTTTAAATGCCCAATCCTTCATTTTCTTCCTCTTGCTTATACTTCCCTTCCCTTCCTTCTTTTTCCAATTGATTGCTGGCCTCATTCATGATCAACAAGGCACGATGTCAAAAGGTGTTAGATCGGCTAAAGCAAATTATGAACGAAGAACCAATGCTTATACGGCCCAACCACTCAAAGCCCTGTAAGGTAGAGATTGACGCCTTCAATTATGCTATTGGTGGTGTTCTAATGCAAGAAGAACACCCAATGGCATTTGAATCAAGGAAGCTGAATGAGACTGAAGGATGATTCATGGTCCAAGAGAAGGCAATGACGGCGGTGGTGTACTACATTTGCACATGGTAACATCATCTCTTGGGATTGTGGTTTGTGGCGAAGATTGACAATGTCACCACAAGCTACTTCTAAATCCAAAAAAAGCTGATTTTAAAGCAAGCTCTTAGGCAAGACTTCCTTGCATAGCTCAACCACGTGCTACAGTACATGACTTAAAAGCCCAATTCCGTGACCGATGCACTTAGTTGAAAGATGGAGTTGGTAGCCATCAATTAACCTAAATGTCCATGGACCAAGTGCATTAAGGAGGGGCTATGACATGACCCAACAAACAAGGGCAAGACTCGACAATTCTAATGTGAGGGTGATCTACTCTATACTAAGGGATGACGACTGTACATGCTGCTTCATGGGAAGCTACAATAGGAGATGCTAAGCAAGTACTGCAATTCCAAGTGGGCAGGTTATCTAGGGATCCACTACTTCATGTCACTTGTGGAGGATCATTACATTCGGCCACACCTACACGATAATGTGGACGCTTGTGTGAGGACATGTGTTATTTGCCAACAAGACAAGTAAGTTTAAAGGGTATTGGATTCTCATGGTCGTGGTGGATCAATTCGTTAAGTACACAATGTTTATTCCAGCGATAAAAGGACTTCCCAACTAAGGAGGTAGCTCGGCTATTCCTAAAGCACATTGTCAATATTAGGGCATAACATAGACGATTATGAGCGACCACGATCCTCGATTCACTCTGAGATTCTTAACTCTTTAAGTTGCTAAGTTGAAGCCTCAACTTTTCCACAAGTCTACATCCCTAAATCGTTGGTCAAATGGAGAGGATGAATGTGCTATTGGATTGTGCGAAGTTGATCGACATAGCCCAGTTATCCTATAAGCTACAGCAAAGTGAGTCTATTAAACAAAGTTCTTTCAAGATCATGACAATGCAGCAACCACTCACTCTAAGAACGGTTGCAACGGACTCTTGAGGAAGTAGCCCAGTGGCTTACGAGTTAGCTAAGAAGTGGTAGGAACAAGTGATTTGGTAAGAACTTGTCTACACATGGCCTCAAAGTAATTAAAAAATGGCCTGACAAGAAGCAACGACACATGGATTACCAAGTCGAGCACCCACTGTTGGCAAAACTACACTTTGTTCTTCGATACCAATACGTGCATAGGGCATTGATCTGTCACTACGAAGGGCCACTTTGAGTGTTGCAACGAGTCAAGAAGATAGCATTTTATTGTAGCTCTAGCTGAAACTTAAGGTACATTTGATGTTACATGTGAGTATGCTTAAACCTTTTTGACGTAGATGAAGAAGATCCGAATGAGGAGAGTTACATCGGTTACCTCTTGGACCAAAAACCTTGTATGATCGTGATGTCGATTTTGTCATGATAGATTGAGTCAAATGAAAGAGGTATTGTGTGTTGAAGCGATAATTTTTTATACGATGAGAGGGTCTACCTGAGAGTAAAGCTAGTCAAGAACATGTGGAAGCTCTTTGGCAATTCAAAAAGCAAATCCGATGCATTATATGCCAAAAATGCAACAGGGGTGTCACCCGATTAGGTGGAGGAGAATATCATGGTCCAGAGGTTTCCCGTGAACAAAGGACCGAGAATGATCCTAGAAGATCAAGCGATCCTCTCTAGTATTCTTGAGAATATTCCTAGGACGAGTAATATTGTAAATGTACATTACTCCAAAGTGTTCCTATAATAAATGCACAAATTGGCATATAGGAAAGATAGAATTTCCATTATAAGATTAATAAGACATCTATGGTTGTAATCAAAAGAGTACTTAGTACAGCTAAGTGCCAAAACTTAGCACAATGGGATACTTAAATTTCAAAAGTTAGGAAAGTAACATTTAAGTGTCACTTTTTTTGAAAAGTGAGGCACTTAAGTGCCACCTCTGATAAACTTCGCCAAAAATCTTACATGGCAATTTTCATTATTTTTGCTCACCTACGTGAATCGCCGGAAAGCTAACTCAAAAAACAAATGCAAAAATGACGTCATTTTTGTGTGGATTTGAATTTTAATATAAAAATTAATTTAAAATTTATATATATATATATATATAGAGGAGGAGGGAGGAAGCATGCGGTTGAGGGCTCAGCCTTGGTCGCCGCTGCCTCCTCGCTATCACCGAGAAGAGTCGACGACTGCAAGGGGAGGGTCGGCCAGGGTCGCCGAGGTCACCGGCCCTTGGCAAGGGGCCGGCAACCCCGGCCAACCAAAGGCGAGGGCTTGCGAGCCCTCCCCTAAATCCAATGAGGGTTGGCGGCCCTCGCTTGGCCGGGCCAAAGGCCGCCGACCCTCGCTAGATCTAGGGGCAACTCTCGCCCCAAATCTAGGCAAGGGCTCGCAAGCTCTCGCCGCCTACAATCTCCATTTTTTTTAAAGATTTTTTAATTTTTAAATAAATTTAATTTAATTTATATTAATTATTCACCCACATCAACAACAAAACGACGTCGTTTTTACACTTGTCTAACCACATCAACATGCAAAACGCGTCGTTTTGCATTTGCCTCACTGGAAAATCATCCTGTAAGCATTTTGGCCGGATTTTTTCCATCATTGGCACTTAAGTGATCCATTTTGCTTCGATTTTTGTACTTAAGTGTGAATTTCCTAATTTTTAGCACTTAAGTGTCATTTCATGTCAAATTTTGACACTCTAAATGTCTAGCACTCAAAGTACTTGTATATAAAGAGGTCTCCTCCTTTTGTTTGGATTATCTTACAAATATTTAAATTTCAGAGATTCTCTCTCCAAAAGAATTTTCTCCACCATCTTTGTGAGTGTGTGAGATATGCTGACTTGGAAAGAAATTTCTAAAGCCAAATGGGTGAGAAAATGCTAGATCAACTGGCCTATGACATACGACTCTCATTAATGAAATCCATTACTATTGGCCTGAAGAAGATTGAGTGAGAATGATAAGTCAAAGCATGGATCTGACCGTACTAAGTCAACGAAACATAAGCATGGATCACATTTAGTATCTGACCGTACTTTTTTCAAGAATATTATAATTCATCAGAATAATAATATTTATAATATTCCAGTCACCAGAAACAATCGTTTGCTGGAGTACATAATGGATTTTACATAACTTGAGTTCCTCAAGTGAAAACCAATCTCTCTATATATATATACACCCTACGCACATGCATGTAGCAAACGACGCAATAAAAGCCTATAATTTAGAAAAGGTATTCCACTTGTTCTTGTCTTCGTAAGGCATAATCAACCTTACTTATTCAATCCTCTCCGATGCACAAACCAAGTCCTGATTCGGTCTGGAAGCGCAAAGAATTTCAACAAATGACACAATTTGGAGTCTCTTCCGGCGGCACACAGTAATATGTGACCGGCGTAGAATAGTATGCTTCATAGGCTTTTACAAGATTGGCGACTTGATCGTCCTTCTTGCCCTCTTCTTTCTTGCCCCCGTCTTTCTTGCCCTCGTCTTCCTTGGCTGCTCCAACGCTCACGATTTCTGTGTGCCAAGATTTCCTCAGTTTGTTCACCACCTTGACAGGGTCGAAATCGCCGGATACCGTCAGTTTGTTGTCCTTCGAGTCCATAGACAGAGACCCAATCCCTGGAAAGCATTATGTGAGAAAAATTAGTGATAAAACCGAACATTTCAAGCGCAAGATGATTAGTTATTACAGTGACATTTGAACATTCAGTGGGAGAATGAAGGGGAAAAACAGAGGAAAGAGGGGGGGTGGCGGTGAGAGAGAGAGAGCCAATACCTCCAAAACCAGAAACTACTTGCATGGCCTTGCTCCTGTCTCTGTCATCGTGTAGATTCACCTTCACCACCAACTTCTGCAAAAGTTTGAGGAAAGCAAAGCCCGGTTAGACTTTGAGTAATTATCTATCTCCCACGAGGACGACTGGACTCGACATTCACGAGTGGTGCGACAGAGTAGCGTTTGAAAATGTTGGCCATATATAACCAACAATGAATAAGAATTCGAAGCATCATTTGGTATTCCGAGCATTCTTATTCACATAAACAGATACAATCATGCTATGCGATAAACAATTACAGCAGCGCAAAGAAGCATAACTCATGAAGCTTGAGACGAGAGATACCAAGAGAAGTGTTCAAGAAAACCCAGGAGAGAGTAACATCAAAACCCCATCTCATAGAAGTGAACAAGATGCACATAATATGCAAAGAAAAGAGGGAACTTCTCGAAGGACTTCAAGATATCTCACCTTCATTTCTCTTGGATTTCAAGAACTGAGATTGTGACTGCTCTGACTTTTGATTTGGAAGCTAGAGACACTCGAAGGACACTCGGAGCAAATTGAAACTGAGTTTGTGCACTTATCGGGGACGAAAGAGGTTGCTTTATATAGAGTGCGAGCATGAGAGGAGTGCGTGAAGAGGAGAAGTTTCTTGGAGGACGCGGTGCGGAAAACAAAGGACAAATTATTGACCAGTCAATACAATAACGAGTCGAGGGAAAGAGCCACCCGGTTTCTCAGTAAAATAACGACTCGAGGCGATCGAAAACAGAGGATGGCCACTTCTGGAAGGGAGAGAGAGAGAGAGAGAGAGAGAGGCGAGTCGCCCCTCACGACTCGGCGGCTTTTGAAGTGACTCGGTCGAGTCGCCCCTCGCGACTCGGTGACTAATTTTTTCATTTAAAGATGCGCCGAGATCAACTATTGATTCTCTATCGTCTATTCTTTAAGGGTTTACGATAGGAAAATCTTGTAGCACGAGGGCAAATTGAAATCAACGGGAGAGAGGATCGGGACAAAAGATGGACGATCGGACCGGAATCGAAGCAGACATCACTCTCTGCATCATCTCCGTTGAAATGCCGTTACTGGGCTTTTTTTCTTTTTTTTTAAATTGACAAAAAATGAGAAAGATCACAACTTTTTTGCTCGCGCAAAGGAGCTTTTTCTTCAATCGTGAGATGGGGAAAGATCGAGAAAAGCCGAAGGGCCGACAAACATGAAATCTCCAGGAAAGCACGCGTTTTATGCACGAGATCGATCCCATCCTCTCGGACGGGTCGAAATGCTACGATGGAGATTGTGATTGTCGTCATTTCATCGTCCGTGATGGGGCCCTTTCTTTTGTTCTTTTAATTAATATTCCTTTTTGGATTGTTCTGTTTCCTGGACGTTGACGGAGAAGTGGAGGTCTTGGTCAATGAACTATTATTTAACCGTTTCCATCACATCAGTCAGAATTGCTGGCGGATTGGTTCATTCAGCTAATGTGAAGATAAGGGCCGTGATAAACCACTTTTTAGCAGATCGAACGATCTAAGCTACCAGCTGACCTGAGGAGGGCGATACCTTTGTACAAACGGGGTCCGCTCTCTTCAAGGTCCATCTCGAACCGAATTTTAGTGGGCATTGGTATGGCAAGAAATGAATAATTTAAAAATATTTTTTAAAATAAATTATCATTTTATCACATAAAATAATTAGTTAATAAAAGATATTTTTATTATTGACTAACACTTTTTGTTTCAATTTTTTTTTGTGAATTATAGAAATACTTTCTATTCATTCATTTTTGTGAACAATACAAGTAATCATTTTTAGAAATAGGAAATATCGTTCATATTATTTACAAAAAAGAATGAAGGAAAAGTGTTTCTTTTGTCCACGAAAAAATTCGGACATAAAATATTGCCGAAAATGAAAATTTTTCAGCAGCTATTTATTTCAAACGATCGTTTACTGAAAAATATATTATAAATCATTCATTTTCAACGAAGAGTATCTAAATACGCAATCTTTCACTTTCTTCCTTTAGTCAAACATTAAATATCAAAATCATAATAAGCCAATGGCCAGGACTTGATTGTACTTCTCTTCTTGTCCTTCTTCCTCCAGCAGATCACTGACCTCACACAAGCCTCGTTGAATCTGTCAAAGGCCTCGCCCATGGTCAATAAGGCTCGATATCAAAAGACGTTCAATCGGCTAACCCACGTGATGACTAAGGAACCGATGCTCATGGTGCCTTACCACTCAAAGCCCTATAAGGTATAGATTGATGCTTATAATTATGCTATCGGTGGTATTCTAACACAAGAAGGACACCCAAGAAGGACACCCGGTGATGTTTGAATTAAGGAAGCTGAATGAGACCGAATGGCAATACACAGTCCAAGAAAAGGCAATGATGATGGTGGTGTACTACCTTTGCACATGGCGACATCATTTCCTGGGATCGTGGTTTGTGGCGAGTACTGACAACGTTGCCACAAGCTAATTCCAAAGCAAGCTCTTGGGCAAGATTTCCTTGTAGAGCTCAACTACATGCTGCAATACATGCCTAAAAAGCCCAATTTCATGGCTGATGCACTTAGTTGAAAGATGGAGTTGGCAACCATCAATCAACTCAAATTGTACCATCCTCGATTCCAAACCATAAGAATAAGATACAAGGGTCGAACATGAGAATTAATGACAAAAACTTTGGATGGATCAAGGCATGGCATGTTCAACTATGGATTCGGTCCACTCGACTGAGACCCGGTTAGGGAAAATAATCAAGGCTAACCACGAAGTTTATTTTAAGACATCCAATGGATCAATTCTAATTGAAAATGGACATTGACAAGTTTAAGAAGGCTACCCACTTAGTCACCCTCATTTGGTTAAAATTTAGTAAATTTTGGTATGAACCTCGGTTCTCATATAACCATCCATCGTGTACAAATATTACTGACTTCTCCAATTAGGTGATATCCTATATTAGTTTCATGATTGCCTTGGATGAGAATTTAACACAAATCAATTAATGCGGGGATAAATCATTGGACGAGTGTCAAGAGGTAATTGGAGGTTCTAGAATCTTCCATAACCTTTGAACATAGTCTATCATTATCCATTATATGCCATGTCAATTGGGGGGGAGAGAAAACTCACTTCTCAAGTAGCTTGGCAAAAATATTTAGGCACTCATTTAAGGGCTTTGGACATTAGTTCATTAACGACTTTGATGAATCATTAACTTAGGGGTCCTTTAGAATCTTAGGTGAATCCTAGGGCATGATGGCCTAGATTATAGCGTTGATGAACAAGGCGAGAACCAACCAATTATAATAAGACATTAGACATTAAAGGGTCCTATGTGTCTCTGAGGCGCCATAGGCAATAATGAGTCTAAAGTGAGCCTTGGAGGATAAGCAAGTAAGTGGACCAATCAAAATTAAACAAAAATAAGTATAGGTGCCAACTAAGGAGGCTAGATAGGCCAACTAGTATCTTAGGCTTAATAATGTGTTTGCATAAAATCTAAGAGGAAGAGACCTATAAATAGGAGAAGGCATCCTCACATTTTAAGGGTTAGCCATTCTCTCATTTCCTCTCCCTATCTCTCCTCTCTTTCACGCCTTCCTCACCAAGCCACCTTAGGAGTCGTCCGGTCATTAAAGGAGCATCTTGGAACTAGATTTAAAAATTGTAAGTAGACTTTCCTAATTCTTTGATAGGGCAATGTGCTATGCGTATCGATTTAGGATCTTGTCATCGCTTGCTTATGTTTGCTTGTATGTGTGTGCTTGTTGTGTGTTTTCAATTACTTGTCTTTGCATCAAGTAAATCATGGTCTCGTGTGGGTGTCAAGCACACCTAGATGGCGAGAAAAGGTCGTGGCAAATTGAACGTGTGCTGAGTTGGGTGCACGGCCCACACTTGATCTTGGGATAATACTGAAGCGTGTTGTTACTTGGAACAAGCATCGAGTTGATGCTGAAGCCAAGGCTAACAATTCCAAGTCTAGACCACGAGCTCGGATCGCATCCGTCATGAGTCTAGTAATAGGGCACAAAAGTCAGTGATTCACTTTATACAGCACGCCTTCGGGCCTTTCATTTTACTAATCATTCAAGATAAAAATGAATCGATTGATATTTGAACGCATGGATACACTATGACTTTTACTACCAACGCTGGGGTATGCCGAGTCATTGCATGGGGTAAAGCCCTGGATGTTGTCTCGATATTGAGATCGTGGACGATGCCGGCCCAAGTGAGGTCGATGCCTGGGGGTTGCCCTAGATGCCATCTAGATAATGAGATCAGGACGATGCCGGTTGCCAAGGGGGAGGGGGGGGGGACCGATGCCCAATTGATACCGGAAGAGTTTATGGATTTTGACTAACTGAACTGACTGAAATAAATTGAAAATCCACGTGTGGTCCATGATTGATGCATGTGTAATGCTTGAATTGATACTTGCACCGATCCCGGAATTGAGTCTTGTAAAAACTAGATTTTGTTTGATATGCATTATTGAGTCATTGCATCAATTTGAGCATATGTCGGCATCGGGTCACTTAGTGCTTGAATGAGTTTTATGTAATGCGTACATCTCTCTTAATGACTGGAATGATCGTAAGTCACAAATCTTTGAAGAGCTTGTTTTTATGTACTAACTCATTGTTTTTGATACTTGAAAACACATAGCTAATTGAGAGCTCTTCACATGTATAAGTAAGGCAAAGCACGAACCTTGCTATTGATTTGCCATTGACAAGTGGGTTGTGATCTTGTATCTGAGGATAGATGGCAAGACGTCCTCCTATAGGAGAATTATGGATTTCTACTTACTGAGTCATCAACTCACTCTTGTTATTTTCACCGTGTCAGGTGTGGAATGGGTGAACCAACCCTACTGCTCATTTGTCCCAATCTTCCAATTGATATGGTTACTACCGTGATGGATATAGTAGATTTAGAAGAGGATGTCACTTACCTGAAATATATTATCACTGTATAGGTCCAAGAAAGTGTAGACACCTTGGTTCCCTATGTGTAAGAGGCTTGGTGCCTCATTTTTTATGGGGACGTTTTAGGTCCCATCCAAGGCCTCATCCTTCTAGTGTATCCTACGGGAGCATTATAGAAGAAAGTCATAGGATGGGGGCCATTTTTGGAGTAGCTTGATAGAGGAAATAGACTACCTTAGCCTTTTATTCATCGATGTGTGGTAATGAAGATAAGTAGTCAAGAACTAAGATGGGCATGTAATCATAATAATTTTTTGTATGTGTATATATGCATGAATATATGTTGTTTTTGTTTGCTTGGCTCGTATAGATGTTGCGCGACTTCCACGTTTGGTTTACGGGGATTGTTTTTAATATGCTCCCGCGTGTGCTTAATCAAAGATAAAATATTTTGGGACGATCGACGTGCCTGGGACATCGACACTAACCCGTCGGGTCACACTCTCATACCAGAGGTGGGGCGGAAGTGTGACACGAATGTCCATGGACAGAGCACATCAAGGAGGGGCTATGACATGACCCATCTGCCAATGCACTCCTTAAGCATGCACGAGAAGGCAAGACTCGACAATTCCGATGTGAAGGTAATCTAAGGGGTGACAACTGTACGTCTTGCTTCATGGAAAGCTACAAAAGGAGGTGCTATACAAGTACTGTAATTCTAAGTGGGCAGGTTATCTAGGGATACATTGCATTATTGTGGAGGATCATTACTTTTGGCCACACCTATGCACTGACGTGGACACTTATGAGAGGATGAGTCTTGTGTGCAACAAGACAAGCTTGAACAACGGTCGTCGGCAGAGCCCCTTGAGCCACTTCCTATCCTGAAGCGTCCGTGGTGGAGCGTCTCCACAGATTTCATTATGAATTTACCTAAGTCCAAAGGGTGTCTGGACTCTCTTAGCCGTGGTGGATCAGTTCTTTAAGTACATGACCTTTGTGTGAGCAACAAAGGACTTCCCAACTGAGGAGGTGGTTTGGCTATTCCTAAAGCACATCATCAAGTATTGGGACATACTGTAGACAATCGTGAGCAACCATGATCCTCAATTCACGAGGAGATTCTGGACTAAGCTCTTTAAACTGCTAAAGTCAAAGCTCTACTTCTCCACGAGTCTACATCCCAAAATCAATAGTTAGACAAAGAGAGTGAATGTGCTCTCAGAGTTGTACTTCAGACACTACAAGAGCACAATGTAAGAGGATTGTACGAAGTTGATCGACGTAGCCCAATTATAGGAGTTATCCTATAACCGGCAATGAAGTGAGTCTACAAACCAAAGTCTTTTCAAGATCATCACTAAGGCAGCAACCACTCACTTTGAGTACGGTTGCTACGAGCTATCGAGGGAGTAGCCCTTCGACTTATAAGTTTGCTAAGGAGTGGTAAAAGCAAGTGGACTTGGTAAGGACATTTCTACACAATGCCTCAATGCACATGAAGAAATGCGTCGACAAGAAGTGACGACACATGGAGTACCAAGTCGAGGACCTAGTGTTGGCAAAACTACATTTAATTCTTCAACACCGAGACGTGCATAGGGGATTGATCCATTGTTATGACTGGCCACTCCGAGTGTTGCAACAAGTCAAGAAGGTAGCATATACTAGAGCTCCTACCGAAATTGAAGGTACATTCAATGTTACATGTGAGTATGCTAAAACCTTTTCATGTAGATGAAGAAGACCTGGATTGAGGAGAGTTGCAATGGTTGTGACATAACTCATATGATTGCGACATCAATTTCATCAAGGTAGATCGAGTTAAATGAAAGTTGTATTGTGCACAAAGCAAGAATAATTGATCAAATGGAAAGGTCTACTGGAGAGTGAAGCTAGTTGGGAGCCTATGGAAGCTCTCTAACGATTCAAAAAGCAAATCGATGCATTCCCTACTGAAAATGCGACAAGAGCATTGCCTGATTAGGTGGAGAAGAATATCATGGTTCAAAGGTTTCTAGTGCGCGAAGGACCGAGAATGATCCAAGAAGATCGGGCAAGCCTTTCTAGTTTTCTTGATAATATTCCTAGGGACGAGCAATATCATAAGTGTACATTATTCTGAAGTGTTCTTGTGATAAATGTGGATAGTTGGTAGATTGAAAGATAGAATTTCCATTGTTAAATTGGGGAGACATTTATGATTGTAATCTAAAGAGTACTTGTATATGAAAGGGTTTCCTCACTTTTATTTATATCATCTCACAAGTATATAAGATCTAGAGATTCTCTCTCCAAAAAAAAAAAAAAAAAAATCTCCACCATCTTTGTGAGTGCGTGAGAAGGGTTGACTAAGAAAGAAATTACTAAAACCATACGAGTAAAGGAACGTTAAATCAATCAGCTCGTAACATATGACTCTCATTAATAATTTTATTTTTGCTGGTTCGGAGAAGATTGAGTGAGAATGATTTGTCAATTTGAGTTTGTTAACTAGGATGGTATGATATACAAGTATATATCATGTCTTCAAAGATGAACATCCCACAATCCATCTTCGGCCCCTGAGGCAGGCACATCAAGTCCGCAAATAATGGTCATAAAAGCTTCCTTTTCCCCTTCAACTTATAAGGAAATATATCCGCATTCAAAGATGAGGGCTGTAGCGATGTCATCAAGTACTTCCAAACAACGCAATGAAACAGAGCTGTTCTTTTTTCTTCTCATTTAATTGATAAGAACGGCACTGGTTAGTTAAAAGGCTTATCCGTGGTTCACACGCGATCAAATATAAGCAAACAACACAAGACAACGACAACAATTTTCGGCATCCAAGGTCTAAGGCCATACTTTCTTATCTTGGTTGGTTAAGAAGTTCTCAAGTAATTTCAGCAAATATAACCTGCTTGCTCGCAGCTTGTCTGAGGTCATTGGACCTGACCGGTCACCAGAATCTACCATAAGCCAAAACGCCAAAACAATTACTGAGTCAACGGAACATGAGCACGGATCATACTTAGTATCTGGTCATACTCTTTTCAAAAATATTATAATTTCAGCAGAAAAATAATATTTCAGTCACTGTAGACAATCTTTTGCTGAAATGGAGCATAAAATGGATTTTCCATACCTAATATTCTAGAAAAGGTACTTCACTTGTTCTTGTGTTCATAAGGCATAATCGACCTTATTCAATTCTATCCAGTGCACAAACCAAGTCCTGAATTGGTCAGGAAGCATAAACAATTTCAATAAATGACACAATTCGGGGTTTCATAGCAGGGCACATAGTAATATGTGATCGGTATAGGATAGTATGTTTGATAGGCTTTGAGATTGGCGACTTGATCCTCGTTCTTCTTGCCCTCTTCTTTCTTGCCCTCGTCCTTCTTGCCCTCGTCTTTCTTAGCTGATTCAACACTCACAACATATGTGTTCCAAGATTTCCTCAGTTTGTTCACCACCTCGACTGGGTCGAAATCGCCGGATACTGTTAGTTTGTTGTCCTTCGAGTCCATAGCCAGAGACCCAATCCCTGGAAAGCATTATGTTACAAAGGTTAGTGATAAAACCAAACATTTCAATTACAAGATGATTAGTTATCACAGTGACGACTTGAATATTCAGTGGGAGAAAGAAGAGGAAAAACAGAGACGGAAAGGGCCAATACCTTCAAACTTAGAAACTACTTGCATGGCCTTTTTCCTCTTTTTCTCATCCTGTAGATGTACCTTCACCACCAACTTCTGCAAAAGTTTGAGGAAAGCAAAACCCAGTTAGATCTTGAGCAAATATCAATCTCTTACGATGACTGAACTCGGCATTCACAAGTGGTGTGATACACTAGCGATTAAACAAAGTTGGCCGTATATAATCAAACAATGAATAGGAATTCAAAGCATCGGTTTATTATTCCGAGCATTATTATTTACAAAAACAGATACAACAGCAAAGAAAGAAACGACAACTCATGAAGCTTGAGACAAAGAGATACAGAGCGAAGTGTTCAAGAAAACCCAGGGGAGAGTAACATCAAGAACCCCATCTCAGAGAAGTGCGGAAGATACACACAATATGCCAAAAAAGACTTAACTTCTCGAAGGACAAAAAGAAATCTCACCGTCATTTCTCTTGGGTTTCAAGTAATGAGACTTGTGTCTGATCTAACTTTAAAGTGGAAGCCACTAATGCTCGAAGGATACTCAGAGCAAGTAAAATCTGAGGTGTGCACGTATCATGGACGAAAGGGACTGCTATATATAGAGTGACGAGCGTGAGAGGAGCGCGTGAAAACTCAGGAGAAGCTTCTTGGAGGACTCGATGCGGAGAACGGGACAAAGCATTGACTCGTACAGACTTGGGAGACAAAAAAGATCAAATCAGTACAGTAATGAGTGGAGGGGAAGAGACACGGTTTCTCGAAAATTATCGATTGAAAAGACTGGCGACTTTTGGAAAATGAGATTGAGAGACTTTTTTTTTTTTTTTTTTTGTTAATCCTACTCTATTCCTACTCTACACTCACTCGCAAATTTGTCCGCCTCTTGCGCAGGCGTGGGAGCCGCAACCCACTCTCGAAACTTACGCGTCTACCCCCATCCCCCCTGAGAAAGTGGGGATTTGAACTCCTCACCTCCCCCTTCCATGTTGGAAGGGTGGCCACTGAGGCGAACCCCCAGTGGTTAGAGAGAGAGAGACGACTCGGGGACTTTCAAAGCAACGAGTCTTGAATTGTGGGCAACCATTTCGTTCCCCGCAGTCGACCGGTATAAGCTTTTCGTCAGGACTTGCCGTGAAGAAATTGCCAAATGCTCCCTAGGCTTTGCCGCTGCCAAGGTTAACGGAAGAATTTACTCATGCGAGACTCGCCATCCTCACTCGAGACAACGTCCTACTTGCATTGTCATGTGGGGTGATTTCCCGATGGCAATCGGCCGAAATAAATCACATTGAAATCCTACGCAAGACTTTTTGACTTCATTGACAAAAATTTGAAAAGTTAATGATCGATACAACATTCGTATAATGAATTTCAGATCAAATTGTTAGTGTCCATTTAAAATATGCGTCGAAATCAGCTATCAATTCTCAATAATGACATTCCACGTTTCATCCAGCGTGTCGAAATGTCGTGTCCGATTTAATCATCCCCTTATATGTAATTCTTTTGGCTTTGCGATAGAAAATCTTTTAAGTAACGATTCAGGCCAACGAAGGTGGGAAGTGATATGGCCGCATTCCATGTTTCGTCCCACGTGTGGAAATGTCGTGTCCAATTTAATCATCCCCTTACACATAATGCTTTGACTTTATGATGGAAAATCTTTTAAATTAAATAACCTTGTCCAATGAGAGCAAGAAGTGGTTACCAAGGTCAAAAGGCCTGAATAAGGAGCGGCTCTTAGCAAAGCTTCTGTAATAGCAAAAGGGGAGGGAATGAATCGAACTATACACTGTGTAAGGGAGAGCAATTATGAAATGTCTGTGTGTGACTGTGTGTGTGTCAAAACTAGAATTATGTTAAGATTCGTCACACAATCATAAAAAAATAATAAATAAAAGTGAAAAAGAAAGACATAAGTTTTAATAGTTCACCCAGAAACTAGGTTGAAGAATTCCACCTACACCATATACACATATATATAGTAATTCATGGGCCCAACCTAAATTATCAATAAAATATTGGCTCAAAGTATAAAAGCGCCTGACATCATAGGATCCTCATGCCATCCTGTCGATAGGAAGAATAAATCACAACCCAACAAATTAGCGCCTTTAACAATACTTAGTTTTAGATATCCAAAATTAAGCATGCTTAGTTGGGAATACTCTTAGGAAGATGCCCATCTATACCTAAAAAAATAATAATAATAAGTAACGGATTAAAATGAGCAACATTTCCACGAGTTAATCAAGGGACGACAGACCAAAAAAAAGAAGAAAAAATTAGGTATCACAATCAAATTTAATAGGGGAGAGGGGACCGGGAAAGAAGACGGATGAATGATGACGTCACTGCCTGCATCATCACCGTGACAATGCCACCACCGTACTATTTGCCGTACGAGCTTTGACATTTCTGCTCGCGCAAAGGAGCTTTTTTCTTCAATCGTGAAATGTGAACGGTCGACAAAGAAGCCGGAAGGGGCGAGAAACATGAAGAAATTTCCCGGAAAGTACACGTTTCACACTCGGGATCGGTCGGATCCCCGTCCCCGAACGTTGCTCGAATGCTACGGACGAGATGGTGACTGTCGTCGTCATTTCCATGGTCCACGATGGGGTTCTGTCTATTATTTATTATTATTATTATTATTATTCTTTTCTGGATTGTCATGTTTCCTTGGCGTTGACGTTGACGTCGAGGTCTTGGTCAATGAATTATAAATTTAAATAATTCATGATAAACCACGACTTAGCAGATCTAGCAATCCAAGCTCCGGGCCGACATGAGGAAAGCGATATCATTGCATAGACGTGGCCCGCTCTCTTCGACATCTATCTCGAGCAGAGTCTTAGATGCGTCCATCTTGTGTGGAATATTTGATTCTGAAAAACGTTTTTTTTTTAAAAATGATGATTTGTATAATCAGAAATAGTTAGTTAATAAAAATTATTTTTGTTATCGACTAATAATTTATGTCTTAATGTTTTCGCGAATGATGAAAATACTTTCTGTTTCATTTATTTTTGTGAACGACATAACTAATCATTTTTTTAATAGAAAGTATCGTTTCATGGATGGTAAAAATACTTTTTGTTTATTTATTTCTGTGAGCGATATGAACAATCATTATTAAGAATAGAGAGTATTGTTCGTATCATCTACAAAAATGAAAGAAAGAAACGTTTTTTCATCATTCACGAAAACATTTAAATATAAGTCATTGTCGATAATGAAAACATTTCTCATTGATTATTTATTTCAAGTGATGTAAATGATCACTCTAGAGAAAATATTTTTCTAATCATTTATTTTCATTAAAACAATCAGAGTCTTCAAATTTCCCTTCCATTGTTTTCTTCCTCTGGTTGGACATTAAATATCGAAACGAAAACATTGTTGTCACATATGCAACCAAAATCTATGATAAATTGTTCGATTTCAATGCTTAGATCTTAACACTATGCATAATCTTTTTCCATCTGTCTTTGTCACACAAAGAATTCTTCCTTGTTTCAGTTGCATATTGTTCCATGGAACTAAGGTCCGAAATTGGGAAGAACAAGGTGTTTCCATGACTCTACCACTCAATCAATTATGTTCCACTTAATCCTTATTTAATGGCCATATATTTTTTTGGCTAAGAAATGGAAAACTTTTCTACTGTTGCATGAATCCAATTGTAATTCCATTCAAGAAAATCCATCTTTTTCTCAAGAATGTCTTTATCATTTGATCCAATAGCCTTTCGTTAGATAGGAATACATTTGATAAAAACTAATAACACACAAATAGATTATTAGAACATAAAAATCCATTAGATAATGAAGTATGGGTTCTAAACCATATGTGGCATTGAATCAACAATTCAAAGTGCTTTTCTTGTGTGTTCTTGATAAATCTACATTTAAATATAGATGTAGGGAAATCTAATTGACAAGTAAGAAGCCCCTTTGACATCTCTTCATCTGTAAAGCATTCTCAATGTGAAAATATAGAGACAAAGGGTTGATCTTTGAATAGGAAAAAGAGTGGATCAATAGGGTCCCAAATGAATTGGTTTATTTGAAAAAAAAAAAGCCTTGTTTTTTGGAAGATCTATCTTGTGTCAAGTACTACATGGTTCCACTATGCAAGAACTCTGAATCATTCTCTCGAAGCTCCTCCATTTCATCTTAAATGATCCATTTGCTCCAAAATGACCTAGCCTAATAGGGAAATCCCAATAAATTTGGCTTTTTGATGCTATCAAATAGAAAGCCCCAAGGGCACCATATTCAAGGAACCCAAACTATATGATTGAATAAGTCCTTCTCTATCTACTCCAGGTCGAGGACTTTTTTTACTTCCCTTTCTTCAAACTCCGATTCATATTTTTCATCGAGAAATCTTTGATCAATGATAAAACAAGATCCATTTTGCATCATATTTAAGGGATTCCTTGTTTTGGGTCAAAAAAACAGTCACTCAATCATTATCAAACTAATTGTAATCTATTTCCATCTGCAACGATCTCACCAAAGCATCTTCTATTTCTAAATGGCCATGAACTAGATTAGAATAATTTTCAACGAGTCCACAAGAAGTGATCTTTGTGATGCCCCCAACACGTCATGGCTAATGTAGCATAGTTATCTTATTCATTTCACTCTTCTTAAGCATGTAAAAGCGTAATTGACTAAAGCAACCTAGGAGTACACACGGACTTCACAGACTTGTGTGTGTGTGTGTGTGTGTGTGTGTACACACGGACTTCACAGACTTCTACAAATGAGGCAACTTCATTCCTTGTGTGTGTGTGTGTGTGTGTAAAACCGTAATTGACTAAAGCAACCTAGGAGTACACACGGACTTCACAGACTTGTGTGTGTGTGTGTGTGTGTACACACGGACTTCACAGACTTCTACAAATGAGGCAACTTCACAGACTTCTACAAATGAGGCAACTTCATTCCTTGTGTGTGTGTGTGTGAGTACACACGGACTTCACAGACTTCTACAAATCAGGCAACTTCATTTCTCGTGTGTGTGTGCGCGCGCGCGCTCGTGCGCGTGCGTGCGTGTGTGTGTGTGTGGGTGTGTGTGTGTGTGCACACGGACTTCACAGACTTGTGTGTACACACGGACTTCACAGACTTCTACAAATGAGGCAACTTCATTCCTTGTGTGTATGTGTCACACGGACTTCACAGACTTGTGTGTGTGTGTACACACGGACTTCACAGACTTCTACAAATGAGGCGAACACACGGACTTCACAGACTTGTGTGTGTGTGTACACACGGACTTCACAGACTTCTACAAATGAGGCAACTTCATTCCTTGTGTGTGTGTGTGTAAAAGTGTGTGTGTGTGTGAAGCAATAAGTTGGGTACACTAGAGAATTCAAAAAGGTTAGTGGTGCTAACAACACCCGGCTGTAAGTTGGTCACCCCATCTCAACCTAGCTACACACGTACAATCGCCTAACCTTGGCCCCTAGCTCTATCCAAAAATCTTCCAAGTCCCAAAAATTCAACTGCCCTCCTACCTCTCTTCCATGTGGCAGGGCTACATCCGTCCCTCCGTCCGTTGATGAACAGTGGGAGGGGACCCAACGTGCACCCATTGACACGAGCGTACATTCTAACGAATCTAAGCATGACAGGCCCTATCAAAGGCCATATATCCACAACCAAACGAGAAGTGATCTAGATAAAGACCATATCCAAGAAACAAGGGTTTATGAACTTGTCCTCTTGCCAAGTGAAGTCGATCAATGCCCCAAAATAGACCATAGGGGAGGCATGTAGGATCAACATTTCTATTGATTTGAAAAGATAAAGTCAACAACCAATGAACCTAAATTCAGTAAATAGAAGGTTCACCGGTTTATACTACATAAATCGATCACCACATTCATAGAGAAAGTCTCAATATAAAGTATAACAAACATCAATTTACCTGAGAACCTTTTCAAAATAACCTAACAGATCAATGAAAGCATTAGCTCAATTTAAATTTAAATGCACCAAGGTTATATTCAATAGGAATTTCCTGCTGCCATCATCATCCAGGAAACCCCATTACCCCCTAGCATCTCACACCCATCCGGCATCGCGGGGACATCTAGGGGAACCACCTTACATCTCTCAGGTATTTGGAGAAGCCCAATTACCCCTCCAGCCATCTCTACTATAACACAAGACATCGTCGTCCTAAGGACCGACGGCATTGTCAGTCACACATCAATATCATGATGCAGCAATTCCATAATTCAATTCAAGAAATCTATTGACGTTACTACTATCTGGGGACTCAAGCGTGAGTCTAATAAATCCTCAATCATTTCTTATCTTCTAGACTAATATAAACTTGTATCGATATTAGATGAACTCTAAGAAGAATTCCATATCCTAGGCCTTAACTAGTCTTATAGGGCATTCCACACGCCTTTAGAAATGGCAGCTGTTGTCTAAGTAAACAGATTTCAAAAATAATGAAACTCTAACATAAGACAGAAAAGATGTAGACGGATATTTTCTTTGAAGGACTCAAAGTCCGATTGAGCTCATATAGTTCTAAATATTTTTTTGTAAATCGGGCCCAAAACAGTAAGAAGTTGCAGAATGTGACAGAGCAGAAAGATGAATATTTCACGGGATAAACGAGATCGAAAAATCATGACAATTTTATATGTGGTCATGGATGTACTCTACAAATTTCATGAAGGGTTTGTGTTAAAATTCTCGACCAAAAATTCTAGGAAAAATGGAAAGCAAGAAGAGATTGGTGCAGTACCTTTAAAAAACAGATTTCCAACTCAATAGTTTTTCAAATATATCTTTGTCGTATGAAGTTCAAAAATTCTGAATTTAAAAATATGTCATAGAACACCCATAAGAGATGACTTTCGTGAAGAACACCCTATGAAATTCACGACATAAGTCAGTACAAAATTAGTATAATCTTGGGGTCAGGCTAAACTGAACCTAGCCTAAGTCCAGCGCTAGCTTAGTTTGAATTTTTTGCAATCTCAAACCTCATACGCGCTAGATATCAAGCGGCCATGCTTCTATGGCCAACCACAAACTCAACTAGTTTGAGCTCGACAATTTAACTAGATAACGTGATCGAAAATTTCGATCAAATGAGAATCCAAACAATGCCTACGGGATTTTTAGGAAACCATCTCTGTCAAACAACAATCGATCGATATAAGATAGAATGGAGGATATCTACTTGCCTTGGGTCCTCGATAAACTATGGTCGTGGCTTGATAGGGTCTCGGGAGTTCCGAGCTGAGGTCGGTTCTCCAACTGTCCAAAGCAAGCCAAGGGGCGATGCGGCTGGACACGGCAGCTATGCAAGGGGCTTGACTGAACTGAGGGCCTCACCGATGAGGTTGTGGCGTTGGCGCGAGCTGAGAGAGTGCGAGAGGGCGAGTATGATACTTAGGAGATTGATATTCAAGTATTTCTTTTGAAAACGTATTAATTTGAACCCATAAGCGGGACCACCACCCCATAGCATGTTGCCACCGGGAGCACCGTGTATTTCTTCTAGAGAATCTTCTAATTTCTCCAAGGCAACTAGAAGGACATTCTTTAATAAATAAGAATTCGGTTCAAATGTTGGTACCTACCTAGAAGTTTTTGCAACTTTACTTATGATGGAATCTTTCAAAATTTGACCTTTTCAAATTATGTCTGTAACTCACTATAGGCTCAGGAAATAAAGAGAAGTTGTGGACAAATGAAATACTTTTTTTTCCTCCAGTGCAAAAACCAAGTCCTGATTTGGTCTGAAAGCACAAAAAATTTCAACATATGACACAATTCGGGGTTTCTTCGTGGAGTACATAGTAATATGTGATCGGCATAGGATAGTATGGTTGATAGGCTTTTACAAGATTGGCGACTTGATCGTCGTTCTTCTCGCCCTCTTCTTTCTTTCCCTCATCTTTCTTGCCATCGTCTTCCCTGGCTGCTCCATCGCTCACGATTTCTGTGTGCCAAGATTTCCTCAGTTTGTTCACAACCTTGACCGGGTCGATATTGCCGGATACCGTTAATTTGTTGTCCTTCGAGTCCATGGCCAGAGACCCAATCCCTGGAAAGCATTATGTGACAAAGGTTAGCGATAAAGCCGAACATTTCGAGCACAAGATTAATTATTAAAGTGACGATTTGAACATTCAGTGGGAGAAAGAAGGGAAAAAACAGAGAGGGAGTGGGCCAATACCTTCAAAACTAGAAACTACTCGCATGGCCTTTCTCCTGTCTGTCATCATGTAGTTCCACTTTCACCAACAACTTCTGAAAACGTTTGAGGAAAGCAAAAACCAGTTAGATTTTGAGTAAATATCAATCTCTCACAATGACGACTGAACTCGATATTCACAAGTGGTGCCACAGACTACCGTTTAAACAAGTTAGCCATATATAACCAACACTGAATAAGAATTTGACGCATCATTTGGTATTCCTTGTAAGACATAAAAAAATCAAATGCGGAAGCCAGGATCGTTTATAGACAAACCTCTAGCCATTGTTCTTGCTCTCGTTCATCTGAAAAACCTGAAAATACAAAGAAAATTGGGCACACACTACTAACCCAATTCACTCTCGTACTTATGGTATATTCCAAGTGAGAGAGTTTGAGTTAGACCTTGTAGTTGCCAATTAGAATGAACGATCGTTCCTTTATAAACCGCCTTCCATCAAGGCGGTTACCAAATGGACCGTTGTCACGAAAAAGTACGTATGTGGAAAAATTGCATGTTGAATAACCGCCACTTTAAAGAAAAAATGTGGGTCCGAAAATGTGGGATCATAAAAATAAATAACATTCTCCCACTTGATCCCATTATTTTCATCATACGGATTATCTAACTAATTCCACGAAAACTTTATGCTTAAAGAAAAGAAACAAAACACATGGATCATGGCGACATGTCCTCAAAGAGTGAGTAATATCTTCCATATATCACAATGCATCTCATTTCTTTAATGTCAACCTATATGTGACAACACATCGTAATGAATAAACCTTACGTTTATTCCACAACCAAGGATAAATGTTATTCTCATAAACAAAAAAATGTGTACACCAAAATTGAGAATCAACATTACAACTGAATAAGAGTTTCATACAACAAAAATCGTCCATATGACAACAAATTACATTGTGGGACCTATTCCCATATTAGTCACATGATCCTTATACTTCATTGGTGGCATGCCTTTAGTTAAAGAATTGGCTATCATCAATTCAGTGCTAACGTGTTCTATGACCACTTTGTTCTCCTTAACACGTTACATTATGACTAAATACTTAATGTCGATATGCTTACTTTGACCGCCACTTTTGGCATTTTTAGCCATAAAAACCGCAGCTAGATTGTCATAATGTATTCTTAACAG
Source organism: Eucalyptus cladocalyx (assembly GCA_017140615.1). Classification (NCBI taxonomy): domain Eukaryota; kingdom Viridiplantae; phylum Streptophyta; class Magnoliopsida; order Myrtales; family Myrtaceae; genus Eucalyptus; species Eucalyptus cladocalyx. The sequence continues at coordinate 8,036,686 of CM029520.1, read as the reverse complement.
CCTAGAAATTGAATCAACAATTCTAAGCCCAGTAATGAAACTCTTAAACCATACACCATGTGAGGTAGCCTCAAAACAAGAAACGAACTTAGCCTCCATAGTGGAAGTAGCAGTCACAGTCTGCTTGGCACTTCTCGATGACGTGGCTTCGCCAACTAACATAAAAATATATCCATATGTTGATTTTCGTGAATCAACGCAACCCGCGAAGTCCGCATCCAAATAACCGACTACTTCCAAGTTCTCAATTCGTCTATACATAAGTATGTAGTCTTTGGTACCTTGAAGGTATCTCATCACTTTTTTTGCAGCTCTTCAGTGTTCTAAACCTGGATTACTCTAATATCTTCCCAACATTCCCACAGCAAAAGCGATGTCAGGTCAAGTGCAAACATGAGCATATATCAAGCTTTCAACAGCAGAAGCATATGGAATGTTGTACATTTGTTCCCTGTATAGATCGTTCTTCGGGCATTGGTTCAAATTGAACTTGTCACCCTTCACAATGGTGTTATACTTTGTGAACAATCTTTCATTCAAAATCTCTCTAAGACCTTATTGATATAGGTTTCTTGAGATAGTCCTAAAATCCCTCGAGGTCTCTCTTTAAATCTTAATGCCAATGACATAAGATGCATCACCCATATCCTTCATATCAAAACTCTTAGAGAGAAATTGTTTCATTTCATGTAGCAACCCCTTATCATTGGTTGCAAGTAATATATCATCCACATATAGCACAAGGAATCAAATTTTACTCCCACTGACCTTCCGGTATATACATTAATCTATGACATTCTCTACAAACCCGAATGAAGAGATGACATCATGAAACCTTAAGTACCAATGGCGAGATGCTTGTTTCAGGCTATATATAGATTTTTTAAGCTTGCACACCAAATGTTCCCCTTTACTAGAGGGGAATCCTTCAGGTTGTTTCATGTAAACCTCCTCCTCTAGTTCTCCATTAAGGAGCGTCGTGTTCACATATGATATAATTCCATATCAAAATGGGCAACCAATGTCAAAACTATACGAAGAGAATCTTTCTTAGATATAGAAGAAAATGTCTCAGTGTAATCGATTCCTTTCTTTTGAGTGAATCATTTGGCAACGAGTCTAGTTTTATATCTTTCAATATTACCTAATAAATCATTTTTAGTTTTGAAGACCCATTTACAACTAATGGCCTTCACACCATCAGGTAACTCAACCAAATCCCAAACTTCGTTAGATGCTATAGAACTCATCTCTTCCTTCATGGCATTGTATCACAAATTGGATTTATCACTATTCATGGCTTGTGAAAACGTTTCGAGATCATTCTTAGCTTCAATATTATAGTCAAACACTTGTAAATATACAATATAATCACTAGGAATAGCCGATTTCCTTATTCTAATAGATCTCATTAATGTTGCATCAACATTCTCTTGAGAAGCGTGTTATTCAACTAGTTGTTCAACAGTTTCTGGTAATTGCTGAACAACTGGATCTACTAGATCAATATCAGCAGGTTGTGGAACTTCAACGATTGATTGTTCAATAGCCGGTTGAACTAAAGGGGCATTATGAGTAACAACCAACCTTAAACTTAAGATGGAAGGTTGATTATCTGAATGATCTTTCTTAAGAACAAGGTCCCTCGATCAATCGCTCCCACTAATCAAGTCATTTTCAAGAAATTTAGCGTTTCTTGATTCCACAATTCTAGTGGTATGAGATGGACAATAAAACCTGTATCCCTTAGACCTTTCGGCATATCCAATGAAATACCTACTTATGGTCCTTGAGTCCAACTTTTTTTCTTGTAGATTGTAAACTCTCACTTCAGACGGGCATCCCCAAACGCGCACATGTTGCAAACTCGGTTTCCAACCTTTAAATAACTCAAAAGGTGTCCTTGGAACAGTCTTGGTCGGAACTCAGTTTAATATGTACACTGTCGTCTTAAGTACTTCATTCAATAAGGACTTAGGAAGTTTGGAGCCGCTAAGCATACTACACACAATGTCCAATAAGGTTCGGTTTCTTCTTTCCGCTATACCATTTTGGTTTGGAGAACCAAGCATAGTATATTGGGCAACTATCCCATGCTCTTGAAGAAACTTTGCAAATGGACCAGGTGCTTGTCCATCTTCAATGTATCTACCATAAAATTCTCCACCTCTATTTGATCTTACGATCTTAATTTGCTTACTGCATTATTTCTCTACTTCCGCCTTAAATACCTTAAAAGCATCTAATACTTCATACTTATTATGAATCAAGTAGAGATACGTGTAACGTGAGTAATCATCTATGAAAGAGATGAAGTATTTCTAACCACAAGAGTCCATATCCGGACTACATATATCCGTATGTATGATTTCTAATATTTCTATACTCCTCTTGACACCTTTCTTCGACTTGTTGGTCTACTTTCCATTTATGCAGTCCACACAAGTATCATAATCAGTAAAATCTAAAGTGCTGAGTACTCCATCATTTACCAATTGCTTAATTCTTTCTATGGAGATATGTTATAATCTCTGGTGCCACAACATAGAGAAATGTTCTTTCACAACACATCGTTTCATACCAGCATTATCATGAACATGCATCGCATCATAATAGGCATTGTCTTGCAAATTAATTCGAAAAAGACCATCAGATAAAGTACCACTCCCAACAATTTCAGATTTAAACGATAAACAAAATGTTAAATCTGAAAAGTTAAAAGAGTAACCTAAAGGTACAAGTCTTGAAACTGAAATTAAGTTTCTAGAGAAACTATGAACATAAAAGGTCCTTTCCAAATTCAAAACAAAGCCACTATTGAGAACTAATCTACATATCCCAATAGCTTCCACATGTGAACGCATCTTGTTTCCTTAATATATGTTTTGTTCACTTCTCACTGGCTTTCTGTGGTTTTGAAAACCCTTTTAGGAATTAGTAATGTGGATTGTAGATCCAAAATCAATCCACCAAATGTTGTGACTTACATCAGCTATATTAAATTCATAACAAACACAAGAGATTGAATTACCTTTCTTCTCAAACCAGGCTTTAAATCTGACGCAATCCTTCTTTATATACCCATTCTGTTTACAGAAGAAACATTTGGATTCTTTCTTAATGTCAGCTTAGGGAGATATTTTACATTTTCCCTTATACTTACCATGGCCTTTATTCTTTCCTTGTATTGTCAAATAAGCACTTTCTCCCAATTCCATAATCAGTCTTTCATCCTCTTAAACACACATGGTCATGAGTTCATTAATTGACCATTTATTCTTATGTGTGTTGTAAAAGATCTTGAAATGTGCATACTGTTGTGGGAGAGTGTTCACAATATAATACACAAGGAATGATTCAGATATCTTAACCTCAAAGTTCTTAAGCTGAGCTACTATGTTCCTTATTTGCATGATGTGCTCACGCACACCTCTAACACTAGTGAGCTTCAATGATGAAAACTTCATAATCAGGTTCATGGCATGCACCTTCTCAGAACTCTCGAACTGCGCATCTATGGCCTCCAATAAAGCCTTAGCATTGCTATGCTGAGCAACCAAACCACGAATACTATGAGATATTTTAGCCCTTATAAACATAGCACAAACGCGGTTAGACTGCTCCCATTGGTTATAAAGGGTTATCTCAGCTGCAGTGCTCGAATCAATACGAGCAGGTGGTTCGTCTTTCCTTATAGCATAATCAATATCCATCGACCCTAATTGAAAAAGAACTGACTCCTTCCAAACTTTATAATTCTTACCATTCAGTATGGGAACATCAAACTTAAATTCAAAGAAATTCACATGTTGCAAAACTGTATATCAAATAATCATGCTTATGTCACAAAATTTGAATCACATAACATAAAAACTGTCTGTGGGTTAAGTTTTTAATTTAAATAGATTCATAATTACATCATGAAGAAACTACTATATTATATACATTTTCATAATCCCTGTGGATAAATTAAGAAAATAATATGATATTTCATCCTAATTAATCATATTAATATAATGAAAATTCATATGGGATAAAATTCATCATATTAATATAATTAATTACAATCAATGTCCATTTCTAAATATGATCCGGAGGCTCTTAATATATAATTTAATTAATTAGAGATGATGTGGCCACTCTCTAATTAATTAATTATATGGATCATTGGACATTTGAATTTCATGCATAAAATATTCATAAAAAATGCATGAAATGACATAATAATTAATAAATGTACCAAGGGCAGAACGATAAATAAATTGGCCAAGGGCAGGATTGCAAAAACATGAAAAATTTGAGGCAAAAGCATAAAAAGAGCCGCGGGGAGGGGACGTCAGGTGCGTGCCAAGCACACGCCCGTTTCCACGACAGGTGCGTGGTTTACAAGCGCACGGTCCAACGCCCACGCATGCGCCTGCAACTGCCGGGTAGTTCCGCGTGCGTGGGCCCCACGAGCTAGCGGTTGGCGTGCATGTGAAGGCAAGTGGGTTCCACGTGCCTGCAACTGCAGTGCGCGCGTGGACCCCACGCGCCTTCTTCCCCACACGGTAGAAGCCATTTCCGTCGGTTTTTTGCCGTTTTCAGCCACGATTTCACCACCATTTCTTCTCCGGCAACCCATCTAAGACCGAAATAAATGATGGGTTCTGGAGAGCATGCCGGCATGACCACATGGGTCCAAGTTTCGGCAAAAATGAGCAAAAAATGGCCCCAAATCAGACGAAAATTTCCCAAAACACAAATCCTCAACCACTGCGACTTCCGCCGCCTAATTAGCCTCCGGCGAACATCGATATGCCGAAATAACTCATGGCTAATTTTCCTCATAGCGGTGTGACCATACGGGTCCGAATTCGAGAGGTGGGTCGCCAGATTTTGCCCAGAATCGGCGAATCTCTCTTGGCCTCAAAACTTCGAGTTACTGTTCATCCTCAAAAATGCCCGAAAATACACCAAAAATTCGAGAAAAACAAGGCAGAGGCACTAAACCTAGCTCTGATACCAAATGTAAGACATAAAAAATCAAATGCGGAAGTCAGGATCGTTTATAGACAAACCTCCAGCCATTGTTCTTGTTCTCGTTCGTCTAAAAAACCTGAAAATACAAAGAAAAGTGGGCACACGCTACTAACCCAATTCACTATCGTACTAATGGTGTATTCCAAATGAAAGAGTTTGAGTTAGACCTTGTAGTTGCTCGTTAAAATGAACGATCGTTCATTTATAAACCGTCTTCCATCAAGGTGGTTACCAAATGGGCGATTGTCACGAAAAGGTATGTATGTGGAAAAAATGCATGTTGAATAACCGTCACTTTAAAGAGAAAATGTGAGTCCGAAAATGTGTGATCATAAAAATAAATACCATTCCTAGCATTCTTATTCACATAAACAGATGCAATCATGCCATGCGATAAACAATTACAACAGCAAAGAAACAAGTGATAACTCATGAAGAGATACCAAGAGAAGTGTTATAGAAAACCCAGGAAAGAATACCATTAGGAACCCCATCTCACATAAGTGCGTAAATACACACAATATGCGAAAAAAAGATTTAACTTCTTGAAGGACAAAAGGAATCACACCTTCATATCTCTTGGGTTTCAAGTACTGAGATCGGTGCCTAATCTAACTTTTGATTTGCGAGCCAAAAACACTCGAATGACACTCAGGGCAAGTGAAAACTGAGTGCGCGCACGTATAGCAGACGGAAAGGGTTGCTTTATATATAGTGGTGAGCATGAGAAGAGTGCGTGAAAGTTGAGTTTCTTGGAAGACACGATCGGAAGAACCAAGAGACAAATCATTGACCCGTACAGATTTGGGAGACGAAAAAGATCAAGTCAACACAATAATGGGTTGAGGGAAAGAGCCACACGGTTTCTCAGAAAATTAACGAGTCGAGACGATCGAAAACAGCGAGTCGCGACTTTAAAATGAAAGAGAGAGACGACTCGGGGACTTTTCAAGCAGTGAGTCTTGAGCAGTTGGCAACTAATTCAGTCCACGCAGTTGACCGGTCCAAGCTTTTCGTCATAACTTGTCGCGAAGAAATTGCCAAATGCTCCCTTGGCTTTGCTGCTGCCAATATTAACATATGAATTTAGTTATGCGAGACACGCCACCCTCACTCGAAACAATGTCCTACTTGGGTCGCCAGGTTGGGTGATTTGCGGTGGCAATAGGCGGGAAGGATCATGTTGGAACTCTGCGCAAATCTTCAGGACTTCATTGGCAAGAATTTGAAAAGTGTATGACTGATATGGTACTCGTATAATCTGTTTCAGACAAAATCAGTATTTTCCATTTAAAAAATGCGTAAAAATCATATATCAATTCTCGATAGCGGCATTCCATGTCTCAAAATGTCATGTCCAATTTAATCAACCCCTTATATGTAATTCTTTAGACTTTAAGATAGAAAATCTTTGAAGTAATGATTCAGTCCGACGTGGGTGGGTAGTAATATGGCCGCATTCCACGTTTCGCCCTGCGTGTCTATATATATTGTATGTGTGTGTGTGAAAACTAATATTATGATAGGATTCGCCACACAATCACAAAGAAAATAGAAAGTAAAAGTGAGAAAGAAAATTTAAGACATGATGTTTTATCCTAATTCACCCTAAAACTAAGCTTATGTTTAACTGAGAATTCCACTATAATAGCACATCCTTATTACATTCCTCAATTACTTTATATAAGTAATTATTCATGGGCCAAAGCCCCAATTATTAATAAAATATAGGCTCAAATTATAAAACTTTCTGGTGTACCTTGTGCCATCTTTTCAATAGGGAGAATAAATCACACCGCAACAAATTAGATGTTTTTTAATGCAACAACTATACTTAGTTTTAGAACTCCACAATTAAGTGTGCTTAGTTTGGACACTTTTAGAAAGATGCCCACCTACACTCAAAAAATAAAAATATGGAACGAGTTAAGGTGAATAATATCTTAACAAGTTAATCTAAAGATGACAAACCACGATGAAAAAAAATCTAGGGACGACAATCAAATTTAATAGGAGAGAGGGGGTGGGGACAGAAGACGGACGAACGAACAGGAATCAAAGCGACGTCACTGTCTGCATCATCTCTGTGAAAATGCCACCACTGGACCGTACGCCATACGAGCTTGACATTTCTGCTCGTGCAAAGGAGCTTTTTTCTTCAATTGTGAAATGTGAACGGTCGGAAAAGAAGCCAGAAAGGGCCGGAAACACGAAGAAATCTCCCGGAAAGTACGCGTTTCACACTCGGGATCGGTCGGAGCCCCACTCGCAACGTCGCTCGAATGCTACGGTGGAGATGGTGACTGTCGTCGTTATTTCCATGGTCCGTGATAGGCCCCTGTCTATTTATTATTATTATTATTATTATTATGATTCCTTGACGTTGACGTTGAAGTTGAGGTCTTGGTCAACGATTTCTTATTTAAATAATCAATGATAAACCACGTTTTGGTAGATTGAACAATCAAGCTCCGCGCTGATCTGAGGAGGGAGATATCTTTGTATAGACGTGTCTATCTCGAGCTGAGCCTTAGGTGCGTCCGTCTCGCGTGAAATATTTGATTTTGAAAAACCTTTTCTTAAAAAATAATCATTTATATCGCCTCGAATAACTAATTAATGAAAGTTATTTTCATTATCGACTAACAATTTATGTCTTAATATCTACATGAATGATGAGATACTTCATTTTTGTGAGCAATATAAGTAATCATTTTTTGAAAAGGAAAGTATCGTTTGGTACACAATAAAAATAATTTTCGTTAATCCATTTCTGCGGTGATGCAAACAATCATTTTTAAGAATGAAAAGTATCGTCCGTATGGTCTATAAAAATGAATAAAGGAAAAGTATTTTTTTTGTCCACGAAAACGTTTAGATATAGGTTGTTATCGATAATGAAAATATTTTACATGGACTATTGATTTCGAGCAATGCAAACGATCACTCTCACGGAAATATTTTTCAAATTATTTATCTTTATCAAAACAAATGGAGTATTTAAATTCCTCGTCCTTTCTTTTCTTCCTCTGATTAGACATTAAATATCAAAATGGAAAGACTATTGTCACACATGCAAAACGAAATCTATGACAAAATGGTTCAATTTCAATGCTTAGAGCTTACCACTATGCATAATTTTTTTTCCTCTAGTCTTTGTCGCACAAAGAATTTCAATTCTTTCATGGTTCAGGAATAGCATATTATTCTGTGGAGCTAAGATCCAAAATAGGGAAGAAAGAAGTGTTTCCATGGCTCTACCACTCAATCAATTCTATTTCATTTATCCTTATTTCACGGGCACATTTTTTTCCAGCTAAGTAATAGGAAACATTACATGAATCCAATTTTCATTTGATTAGAGAAAAGCCATCTTTTTCTTAATGGTATCTTTTTCATTTGATCCAATAGCCATCCATTAGATAGGAACAAATTTGGTAAATACTAATAACTCTCGGATGGAATATTAGAACAAAAAAATCCATTAGATAATGAACTATTGGTTTTAAAAAATCTCTGGCGATGAATCAACAATTCGAAGTGCTTTTCTTGCGTATTCTTGATACACTAGCGTTTATATATAGATGTAGGGGAATTTGTGTGGAAAGTGAGAAGCCCACTTGACATCTCTTTATCTACAAAGAATTCTCAATGTGAAAACATAGAGACAAAGGGTTGATCTTTGAATAGGAGAAAATAAATGGATCTGTAGGGTCCCAAATGAATTAGCTTATTCAAAAAAAAAGCATTGTTCTTTGGAAGATCTATCTTGTGTAAAGTACTACATGGTTCCATTATGCAAGAAGTCCGAATCATTCTCTTGAAGTTCCTACCCCGAAATGACCTAGCCCGATAAGGAAATCCCAATGAATTAGGCCTTTCGATACAATCAAATAGAAAGCTCCAAGGGCATCATATTTTAGGAGCCCAAACTATTCGATTGAATACGTCATCTTCTATCTGTTTCTGGTCAAGGACTCGTTCTCCTTCCCTTTCTTCAAACTCCGATTCGTATTTTTCATAGAGAAATCTCTAATCAACGATAAAACAAAATCCATTTTGCATCATATCTAAGATTTATTCCTTGGTTTGGGTCAAAGAAGCAATGTCACTCGATAATTATCAAATTAACTGTAATCTTTTTCTGTTCGTGAGGATCTCACCAGAGCACCTTCTACTTTTAATAGGCCATGAACTAGATCATAATCGTTTTCAATGAATCCATAAGAAGTGATCTCATTTTTTTTCATCGGGTCTAGCTAGAGACCAAAGATATTGAGCAATTGATCCGACTATACAACTTAAAAGATTAAAAAAAAATTATCTTTAATTTCTTCCGACTTGTGCCAAGTCCTAATTATCATTTGTATAAATAAGAATCCCCTTTGTTACGTGATTTCTTCTTCATATGGATAGATAGAGATCTATAGGGCAATTACAGAAGCTAGACACCTGAAGTACCAAAAATTGGTACGAGAGACAATTGAGTGCCAAAAGTTATGAAATATATACTTAAGTGTCAAAATAGGAGCAAAATGGATCAATTACGTGTCAACGACAAGAAAATCCAACCAAATTATATACGTTGCATTTTCCAACGACATGCTTTACTGAGGTGGCAACAATTTAAAAAAAAAAAAAAATACATGTGGACAACAAAAAATGACGTCACCCCATCCACACTAGCTTGGGCAAGGTAAACGAGGTTGTTTTTCCTTAGTGCTAAACAACGCCGTTTAGCTTATTTTTAGGCTTGCGCCAAATTTGGCCATCTTTGTTCACACTCACACTCACTCACACTCATGCTCTTCTCTCTATTGCCGTTCACGGTCATTGTTCATGCTCACTAAGGTCGGTCAGCTTGCCATTGTCGCTCACTGTCACCACTTGTTGTTGTTGCTCGCCCAAGTTTGTCCTCTTCTCCTCCTCTTCTATGGTGTGAAATTAGGACTCGGACTCGGACTCGTCTATTAAGGTTTTGATGGGAAATTTAGGGTGTAGTTGGGAATTGTGGGGGTTGACCCGGAAATATAGGGCTTAGATGGTATTCCGATGTATGATTTAGGGCTTGTATGTGGTGCTAAAGCAATTAAGGGGTTTGGATTGGTAATTTAGGGCTCGACCTCAAAATGTAGAGCTCAACGGGGAGAAAATTAGGGCTCCTATGTCCTATACTATTGTGATGTAGGATTTAGGGCTCGAATGTGGTATTATGATGTGCGATGGCAATTTTTAGGGGTCGGATGTGAAATATGATATGCAAGGGCAATTTTTAGGGCTCTGAGTAGTTGTCTTGGGGACCTCTGGTCTTTTTTTTTTTTTTTTTAATTTGAAGAGTTGAAATGAGTGTTGTGGGGACCTATAGCCTGTTGTGGGAATCTTTGTTTTTTGGTCAATATTTTAAGGGAATGTGAGGTGATCAAAGTAGCTATTTGGGGGGGTGGGCATCTTGTTAATTCTTTCCAGTAAATTACATGTGCATCTCTTCCATTTTCTTTAATAAAGTCTATAAGAGTGTGGGACCTCCATGTGCAATTGTCTGTAGTCCTTTGTTGATGTGGTCCCAAAAGTTAATTGTTTTTTTCTTGGTTGCAAAAATGACTTATGATAAGGATTATATTGCTATCATTGTTTGTTATGGTGGAGACTTTGCGATTAGAGAGAATGAGTGAGACTATGAGGGGGGAAATGATGGCACTATTTTTATCGATATAAAGAATGCATCTTATATTAAATTTGTTAGGGATATAGTGAACTATTTGTCATGCAAAGTATAGAAACTATTGTATTGTGTCCCTCAGAAGAGCTTGAAAGATAGTTTGAAAAGCTTAGAAGATAATAATGGTTTTAGGGGTGTCTTGTACCATTATCTTCATGTTGAAGAAACGAAAGTGTACGTTGAGTACAATAATGATACTGAGAACGAAGATTATGACGGAGAGAGCACTCAAGTAGGAAAAAAGGGAGATGGTATTCATGCTAGTACTGAAGATAGGAATGAAGGACAACAAACAAGAGAGGGAGGAGAATGACGCAGATGTAGTTCACCAAAGTATGCTGATGTAGGTGATGTTACCATCACTGGATTAGATTGGAACATAGCTGAATCCAACGATGATGACGATGAAGCGTTGGCTTTTGAAAATTTATCAAGTGATGACAATGACTATGAGGAGCTTGCACAATCAAGGAAAAAGCAAATGGAGTTTTTGTTAAATAGGTTTGCAGCTTTGCAAGTGACTCATGAAGTTTTAAACAAGGCTGAAGGAGCTACAAATGTTGTTGCTAGAGAGAAGATTGATTATGAAGAAAGCATTGAGAATGCTACTTTATATGGTTTGATTCTAACATCATATCCATAGTTAGCACATTCATTCTAGTTAAAAGCTTCAGCTCCATATCAAGGTCACGATCAATGTCGTCATTATCATCAATATCGATATCATCAACAAGAAAACTTTTAGGCTTATTATCCAAGAACTTGTTCAAATACTGTAACGAAAGAAGCATAGAAATTGCCCCTAACTATTTGACCAAATAAGTTCATCCAACCATGAGATGTGAAATGAAAAGTATTAGCCCTATAAGTAATAGTCTGATAATGAGTAAGGAATATATCTCTTTCTTTTAAATATAATATATTGAACTTGTAATTCACAAGATACTTTTTTATAAATGTCAACTAAGTATAGTAAATAAATTGCTCCCAGTTGTTCAATCGTTTGATAACTAGTCATTATTTGATAATTGATCACTTTGAGTCAAACTCAATGGAATTTGAATTTGATCAATCATTTCTTTTGTTGTTAAGGTGGAAAACTAGAATTTTCTTTCTTTATTATCAATCAAATAACTATTCGCAACAATGGATTCTATTTTATCATCAATTTAATCACCATTTACATTTTTATTCTTTTTCTTATCAATAAATAGATTTCTTTACTTGTATGACTTAGATGCCTTGCCTTTTCGAAAAAGCGATTGAATAAATAGAATTTGTCATGATACTTATGAGATCGATGAGATTAATATTCAAATATTTCTTCTTAGAACATATTGATTTGAACCCATAAGCGGGACCACCACCCTCCTAACATGTTGCCACCAGAAGCAGAACCTCGTATTTCTTTTAAAGAATCTCCTAATTTTTCCAGAGCAATTAGAAAGAGATTATTTAACTAGATGGAATTCAATTTGGATGTAGGATATCTATTTAGAAGTTTTCACAACTCCATCACGAATGAGTCATCAAAAATTTGACCTTTTCGATTTGTAACTCAATATAGGCTTTGGAATTCAAAGGGTTGATCCTTGAATAGGGAAAAAAAAATGGATCTGTATGGTCCCAAATGAATTAGCTTATTAAAAAAAAAGCACTGCTCTTTGGAAGATTCATCTTGTGTCTAGTACTACATGGTTCCATTATGTAAGAAGTCCAAATCATTCTCTTGAAGTTCCTGCCCCCAAAATTAACTTGCCCAATAAGGAAATCCCAATGAATTAGGCCTTTCAATACAATCCAATAGAAAGCTCTAAGGGCACCATATTTTAGGAGCCCAAACTATTCGATTGAATACGTCATCTTCTATCTGTTCCGGGTCAAGGACTCGTTCTCCTTCCCTTTCTTCAAACTCTAATTCGTATGTTTCATAGAGAAATCTTTGATCAACGATAGAACAAAATCCATTTTGCATCATATCTAAGAGATTCCTTAGTTTAGGTCGAAGAAGCAATGTCACTCGATGATTATCAAACTGACTGCAATCTTTTTCTGTACGTGAGGATCTCACTGGAGCACCTTCTCCTTCTAATAGACCATGAACTAGATCAGAATCGTTTTCAATGAATCCATAAGTAGTGATCTCATTATTTTCATCAAGTCTGGGTAGAGACCAAAGATCTTGAGCGATCGATCCGGCTGAACAACTTAAAAGATAAAAAATTATTGTTAATTTCTTCCTACTTGTGCCAAGTCCAAAGTACCATTTGTATAAATAAGAATCCCCTTTGTTACATGATTTCTTCTTCATATGGATAGATAGAGGATCTATGGGGTAATTATGGAAGCTAGACACCTAGAGTATCAAAACTTGGTACGAGAGACAATTGAGTGCCAATAGTTAGGAAATGTATACTTAAGTGCCAAAATTGAAGCAAAATGAATTGGTTTAAGTGTCAACGGTAAGAGAATTCAGCCAAATTATAAACGTTGCATTTTCCAACGACATGCTTTACTGAGGTGGCAACAATTTTTGAAAAAAAAAAAAAACATGTGGACAACAAAAAATGACATCACCCCATCCACGCTGGCTTGGGCAAGGTAAACAACATTGTTTTTCCTTAGTACTAAACAACACGGTTTAGCTTATTTTTAGGCTTGCACCAAATTTGGCCATCTTTGTTCACACTCACACTCATGCTTTTCTCTATGTTGCCATTCACGATCACTGTTCATGCTCACTAAGGTCGGTCATTGCTCGCCATCGTCGCTCGCCATCGCCACTTGTTGTCGTTGCTCACCTAGGTTTGTCATATTCTCCTCTTCTCCTGTGGTGTGAAATAACAACGCGAACTCGGACTCATCTACTAAGGCTTTGATGGGAAATTTAGGGTGTAGTTGGGAATTGTGGGATTGACCGCGAAATATAAGGCTCGGATGGTATTCTGATGTATGATTTAGGGCTCAGATGTGGTGCTAAAGTGATTAAGGGGTTTAGATTGGTAATTTAGGGCTTGGCCTCAAAATGTAGAGCTCAACGAGGGGAAAATTAGGACTCCTATGCTACTGTGATGTAGGATTTACGACTCATATGTGGTATTATGATGTGCAATGGTAATTTTTAGGGGTCAGATGTGAAATATGATGTGCAAGAGCAATTTTTAGGGCTCTGAGTAGTTGTTATGGGGACCTCTATCATTTTTTTTTAATTCGAAGTGTTGAAATGAGTATCGTGAGGACCTATGCATGTTGTGGGAATCTTTGTTTGTAGGTTAATATTTTAAGGGAATGCAAGATAATCAAAATAGCTATTGCGGGGGGCATCTTGTTAGTTCTTTCTAATAAATTACATGTGCATTTCTTCCATTTTCTTTAATAAATTCTATAAGAGTGTGGGACCTCTATGTGCAATTGTCTGTTGTCCTTTGTTGATGTGGTCCCAAAAGTTAATTGTTTTTTTCTTGGTTGCAGAAATGGCTTAAAATAGGATTATGTTGCTATCATTGTTTATTATGGTGGAGACATTGTGATTGGGGAGAATGAGTGGGAGTATGAGAGGGGAAATGATGGCACTATTTTTGTCAATATATTAGATTTGTTAGAGATGTAGTGAACTATTTGTCATGCAAAGTGTATAAATTATTATATTGTGTCTCTTGAAAGAGCTTGAAAGATAGTTTGAAAAGCCTAGAAGATAATAATGGTTTTAGGGATGTCTTGTACTATTATCTTCATTGTGAAGAAGCGAAAGTTTACGTTAAGTACAATAGTGATACTAAGAACGAAGATGATGACGGAGAGAGCATTCAAGTAGGAAAAATGGGAGATGGTATTCAAACTAATACCGAAAATAGGGATGAAGGACAACAAGTAGACAAGAGGGGGAGGAGAAGGGCGCAGATGTCGTTCACCAAAGTGATGCTAAAGTAGGTGATGTCACCATCACTAGATTACATTGGGACATAGCTGAATCCAATGATGATGATGATAAAGTGTTCACTTTTGAAAATTTATTAACTGATGATGATGACAATGAGGAGTTTGCACAAATAAGAAAAAAGCAAATGGAGTTTTTATTAGATTGGTTTAAATTGCAAATGACTGATGAAGTTCTTAACAAGGCCAAAGGAGCTACAAATATTGTTGTCACTAGCGAGGAGACTAATTATGAAGAAAGTGTCAAGAATGCTACTTTCTAAGACAAGTTTGAAGAAAATCAAGGAGTTGTGCGTAGAAAAGAATGTGAACTTCCTTCCTATGATCCATTCATTGTCTCTCCTACTTTGTCGGTGGATATGAATTTCTAAAATGCAAAACAATTTTAGGAAGTTATACTAAATAACTCTATTGTTGTACAAAGGAATATTGATTTCATCGAAAACACTAAGGCCTTTATAAGAGCTAGGTATTCGCAACAAAATCGTTCATGAAAAATTTATGGCGAGTACGTTAGGAGGAGTGGGTCCTTCCAAATTAGGGCTTACTAAAAAGAACATACTTGTTCTATTAATTTTGAAAATAAAAGAGTAACAAGTGCATGGTTGTCCAAGCACTTCTTCGATCTGATCAAGCTGATGCTCGATATCAAGAGTACTGAGTTTAGGCTGTTGGTGAAAGAGCGTGTAGGCATCAATGTTACTAGGAACAATGTAAAAGATTGAAGAAAAATGTGATGAAAATATTCATTGGTCAGTACAACAGAGTGATTCAATGTAAAAGATTTCTTTACTTTTATGACTTAGATGCCTCGCCTTTTTTGAAAAAGCGATTCAATAGATGGGATTTGTCATGATACTTTTGAGATCCATGAAATTGATATTCGAATATTCCTTTTTAGAACATATTGATTTGAACCCATAAGCGTGACCACCACCCTCCCAGCATATTGCCACCAGAAGCAAAATCTCGTATTATTTTAGAGAATCTCCTAATTTTTCCAGAGCAATTAGAAAGAGATTATTTAACTAGATAGATTTCAATTCGGATGTAGGATATCTATTTAGAAGTTTTCACAACTTCATCACGAAGGAGTCATCCAAAATTTGACATTTTCGATTTGTAACTCAATATAGGCTTGGGAAACAAAAAGAAGACGTGCATAGACGATATATTTTTTTTTGCCTCCAGTACAAACAAAGTCCTGATTCGGTCTGGAAGCCCAAAGAATTTCAACATATGACACAATCTGGGGTCTCTTCTCGGGGCACATAGTAATATGTGACCGGCGTAGAATGGTATGCTTCATAGGCTTTTACGAGATTGGCGACTTGATCGTCCTTCTTGCCCTCTTCTTTCTTGCCCCCGTCTTTCTTCCCATCGTCTTCCTTAGCTGGTCCAACACTCACGATATCTGTATGCCAAGATTTCCTCAGTTTGTTCACCACCTTGACTGGGTCGAAATCGCCAGATACCGTTAGTTTGCTGTCCTTCGGGTCCATACTTAGAGACCCAATCCCTGGAAAGCATGATGTGACAAAGGTTAGTGAAAAGCCGAACATATCAAGCACAAGATGATTAGTTATTACAGTGACGATTTGAACATTCGGTGAGAGAATGAAGGGAAAAAACAGAGAGAGAGAGAGCCAATACCTTCAAAACCAGAAACTACTCGCATGGCCTTGCTCCGGTCTTTGTCATCATGTAGATCCAATTTCACCACCAACTTCTGCAAAAGTTCGAGAAAAGCAAAACCCAGTTAGATTTTGAGTAAATAACTCACGAAGCTTGAGACAGAGAGATGCCAAGAAAAGTGTTCAAGAAAGCCCAGGAGAGAGTAACATCGAGAACCCCATCTCTCAGAAGTGCACACTAATATGCAAAGAAGAGAACTTGTTAAAGGACTTTAAGAAATCTCACCTTCATGTCTCTTGGGTTTCAAGTACTGAGATTGGGGTCTGCTCTAACTTTTGATTTGGAAGCTAAAAACACTCGATGGACACTCAGAGCAAAGTAAAAACTGAGTGTGTGCACGTATCGTGGTAGACGAAAGGGGATGCTTTATATAGAGCGGCAAGCAGGAGAGGAGTTTGTGAGAAGGAGAAGTTTCTCGGAGGACGCGATGCGGAGAACAAAGGACAGAGCATTGACCAGTACAGAATTGGGAGACGAAAAAGATCAAGTCAATGAGTTGAGGGAAAGAGCCACGCGGTTTCTCAGAAAACAGAGTGTGGGGGCGACTTTATAATATGAGAGAGAGAGAGAGAGAGAGAGAGGGGCGAATTGCCCCTCGCGACTCGGGGACTTTTCAAGCAGTGAGTCTTGAATTCTTGGCAACTGACTCGGTCCAAGCTTTTCGTCATAACTTGTCCCGAAGATTTTGTAGTTGTACAAAATAGGTTTTGGACCTAATTCGTTTGTCCCTCTAGAAAATGACGCTGGAATTAGCCATTGATTCTCGATAGCCACATTCCACGTTCCTGTCTCGCGTGCTGAAATGTCAAGGACTCGTTCTCCTTCCCTTTCTTCAAACTCTAATTCATATTTTTCATAGAGAAATCTTTAATCAACGATAGAACAAAATTCATTTTGCATCATATCTAAGAGATTCCTTAGTTTGGGTAGAAGAAGCAATGTCACTCGATGATTATCAAACTAACTGCAATCTTTTTATGTCCGTAAGGATCTCACTAGAGCACATTCTCCTTCTAATAGGCCATGAACTAGATCAGAATCGTTTTCAATGAATCCATAAGAAGTGATCTCATTTTTTTTCATCAAGTCTAGGTAGAGACCAAAGATCTTGAGCGATCGATCCAATTGAACAACTTAATAGATAAAAAATTATCGTTAATTTCTTCCTACTTGTGCCAAGTCCAAAGTACCATTTGTATAAATAAGAATCCCCCTTGTTACTTGATTTCTTCTTCATATGGATAGATAGAGGATCTATGAGGTAATTACAGAAGCCAGACACCTAAAGTGTCAAAACTTGGTACAAGAGACAATTGAATGCCAAAAGTTAGGAAATGTATACTTAAGTGCTAAAATCGAAATAAAATGGATTGGTTAAGTGTCAACGGCAAGAGAATTCAGCCAAATTATAAACGTGGCATTTTCCAACAACATGCTTTACTGAGGTGGCAACAATTTAAAAAAGAAAAATACATGTGGACAACAAAAAATGACATCACCCCATCCACGTTGGCTTGGGCAAGGTAAACAACATTGTTTTTCCTTAGTACTAAACAACATGGTTTAGCTTATTTTTAGGCTTGCACCAAATTTGGCCATCTTCATTCACACTCACACTCACACTCATGCTTTCCTCTCTATTGCCATTCACAATCGCTATTCATGCTCACTAAGGTTGGTCATTGCTCGCCATCGTCACTCACCATCGCCACTTGTTGTCGTTGCTCGCCTAGGTTTGTCCTCTTCTCCTATGGTGTGAAATAACGACTCGGACTCGGACTCGTCTACTAAGGCTTTGATGGGAAATTTAGGGTGTAGTTGGGAATTGTGGGAATTGACCGTGAAATATAGGGCTCGAATGGTATTCTGATGTACGATTTAGGGCTCAAATGTGGTGCTAAAGTGATTAAGGGGTTCAAATTGGTAATTTAGGGCTCAACCTCAAAATGTAGAGCTCAATGGGGGGAAAATTAGGACTCCTATCCTACTGTGATGTAGGATTTACGACTCATATGTGGTATTATGATGTGAGATGGCAATTTTTAGGGCTATGAGTAGTTGTCATGGGGACCTCTAGTCATTTTTTTAATTTGAAGTGTTGAAATGAGTATCGTGAGGACCTATGCATGTTGTGGGAATCTTTGTTTGTTAGTCAATATTTTAAGAGAATGCAAGATAATCAAAGTAGCTATTGTGGCGGGGCATCTTGTTAATTCTTTCCAGTAAATTACATGTGCATTTCTTCCATTTTCTTTAATAAAGTCTATAAGAGTGTGGGACCTCTATGTGCAATTATCTGTTGTCCTTTGTTGATGTAGTCCCAAAAGTTAATTATTTTTTTCTTGGTTGCAGAAATGGCTTAATAATAAGGATTATGTTGCTATCGTTGTTTATTACAATGGAGACATTGTGATTGGGGAGAATGAGTGAGAGTATGAGGGGGGAAATGATGGCACTATTTTTGTCAATATAAAGAAGGCATCTTATATTATATTTGTTAATGATATATTGAACTATTTGTCATGCAAAGTATATAAATTGTTATATTGTGTCTCTTGAAAGAGCTTGAAAGATAGTTTGAAAAGCTTAGAAGATAATAATGGTTTTAGGAATGTCTTGTACCATTATTTTGATTGTGAAGAAGCGAAAGTGTACGTTAAGTACAATAGTGATACTAAGAACGAAGATGATGACGAAAATGGGAGATGGTATTCAAATTAGTACTAAATATAAGGATGAAAGACAACAAGTAGATAGAGGGGGAGGAGAAAAACGCAGATGTCATTCACCAAAGTGATGATAATATAGGTGATGTCACCATCACTAAATTAGATTGGGACATAGCTGAATCTAATGATGATGACGATGAAGTGTTGGCTTTTAAAATTTTATTAAGTGATGATGATGACGATGAGGAGTTTGCACAATTAAGAAAAAAGCAAATGGAGTTTTTGTAAGATAGGTTTGCAGCTTTGCAAATGACTGATGAAGTTCTAAACAAGGCCGAAAGAGTTGCAAATGTTACTGTTATTGGCAATGAGACTAATTATGAAAAAAGCGTTAAGAATGCTACTTCCTAAGACAAGTTTGAAGAAAATCAAGGAGTTGTGCATAGAAAAAAGTGTAAGCTTCCTTCCTATGATCCATCCATTGTCTCTCTTACTTTGTCGGTAGATATGAATTTCTAAGATGCAAAACAATTTTAGGAAGTTATACTAAAGAACTCTATTGTTGTACAGAGGAATATTGACTTCATAAAAATACTAAAGCTTTTGTAATAGCTAGGTATTCACAACAAAATTATTCATGAAAAATTTATGGCGAGTACGTTAGGAGGAGTGGGTCCTTCCAAATTAGGGCTTACTAAAAAGAACATACTTATTCTATTAATTTTGAAAACAAAAGAGTAACAAGTGCATGCTTGTCCAAGCACTTCTTCGATCTGATCAAGCTGATGCTCGAGATCAAGAGTATGAGTTTAGGCTGTTGGTGAAAGAGCGTGTAGGTATCAATGTGTCTAAGAACAATGTAAAAGATCAAAGCAAAAGGTTTATGAAAATATTCATTGGTCAGTACAACAGAGTGATTCAATGTAAAAGATTTATTTACTTTTATGACTTAGATGCCTCGCCTTTTTCAAAAAAGTGATTCAATAGATGGGATTTGTCATGATACTTACGAGATTAATGAGATTGATATTCAAATATTTCTTTTTAGAACATATTGATTTGAACCCATAAGCGGGACCACCACTCTCCTAGCATATTGCCACCGGAAGCAAAATCTCGTATTTTTTTAGAGAATCTCCTAATTTTTCCAGAGCAATTAGAAAGAGATTATTTAACTAGATAGATTTCAATTTGGATGTAGGATATCTATTTAGAAGTTTTCACAACTCCATCACAAAGAAGTCATCCAAAATTTGACCTTTTCGATTTGTAACTCAATATAGGCTTGGGAAACAAAAAGAAGATGTGCATAGACGATATATTTTTTTTGCCTCCAGTACAAACAAAGTCCTGATTCAGTCTGGAAGCCCAAACAATTTCAACATATGACACAATCTGGGGTCTCTTCTCGGGGCACATAGTAATATGTGATCGGCGTAGAATGGTATGCTTCATAGGCTTTTACGAGATTGGCGACTTGATCGTCCTTCTTGCCCTCGTCTTTCTTGCCCCCGTCTTTCTTCCCATCGTCTTCCTTAGCTGGTCCAACACTCACGATATCTGTATGCCAAGATTTCCTCAGTTTGTTCACCACCTTGACTGGGTCGAAATCGCCAGATACCGTTAGTTTGCTGTCCTTCGGGTCCATACTTAGAGACCCAATCCCTGGAAAGCATGATGTGACAAAGGTTAGTGAAAAGCCGAACATATCAAGCACAAGATGATTAGTTATTACAGTGACGATTTGAACATTCGGTGAGAGAATGAAGGAAAAAACAGAGAGAGAGAGAGCCAATACCTTCAAAACCAGAAACTACTCGCATGGCCTTGCTCCGGTCTTTGTCATCATGTAGATCCAATTTCACCACCAACTTCTGCAAAAGTTCGAGAAAAGCAAAACCCAGTTAGATTTTGAGTAAATAACTCACGAAGCTTGAGACAGAGAGATGCCAAGAAAAGTGTTCAAGAAAGCCCAGGAGAGAGTAACATCGAGAACCCCATCTCCCAAAAGTGCACACTAATATGCAAAGAAGATAACTTGTTGAAGGACTTTAAGAAATCTCACCTTCATGTCTCTTGGGTTTCGAGTACTAGATTGGGGTCTGCTCTAACTTTTGATTTGGAAGCTAAAAACGCTCGAAGGACACTCAGAGCAAAGTAAAAACTGAGTGTGTGCACGTATCGTGGTAGACGAAAGGGGATGCTTTATATAGAGCGGCAAGCAGGAGAGGAGTTTGTGAGAAGGAGAAGTTTCTCGGAGGACGCGATGCGGAGAACAAAGGACAGAGCATTGACCAGTACTGATTGGGGAGACGAAAAAGATCGAGTCAATACAATGATGGGTTGAGGGAAAGAGCCACGCGATTTCTCAGAAAACAGAGTGTGGGGGCTACTTTATAATATGAGAGAGAGAGAGGGGCGAGTTGCCCCTCGCGACTCGGGGACCTTTCAAGCAGTGAGTCTTGAATTCTTGGCAACTGACTCGGTCCAGGCAGTTGACCGGTCCAAGTTTGTCGTGGTAACTTGTCCTGAAGATTTTTTAGTTGTACGATAGGTTTCGGACCTAATTCGTTTGTCCCTCTAGAAAATGACGCTGGAATTAGCCATAAATTCTTGATAGCCACATTCCACGTTCCTGTCTCGTCTGCTGAAATGTCACATCTAGTCTTATCATCCCCTTCTATATAATTCTTTAGACTTTACGATAGAAAATCTTTACACAAATCCAATTTTCATTTGATTAGGGAAAAGACATCTTTTTTCTTAACAGTATCTTTATCACTTGATCCGATAGCCTTCCATTAGATAGGAATAGATTTGGTAAATACTAATAACTCTCGGATGGAATATTAGAACAAAAAATCCATTAGATAATGAACTATTAATTTTTAAACAAACTTTGGGGATGAATCAATAATTCGAAGTGTTTTTCTTGCATATTCTTGATACACTGGCATTTATATATAGAGGTAGGGGAATTTGTTTGGAATGTGAGAAGCCCAATTGACATCTCTCTATCTGCAAAGAATTCTCAATGTGAAAACATAGAGACAAAGGGTTGATCTTTGAATAGGAAAAAAAAAATGGATCTGTAGGGTCCCAAATGAATTAGCTTATTCAAAAAAAGCATTGCTCTTTGGAAGATTCATCTTGTGTCTAGTACTACATGGTTCCATTAAGTAAGAAGTCCTAATCATTCTCTTGAAGTTCCTGACCCAAAATTAACTTGCCCAATAAGGAAATCCCAATGAATTAGGCCTTTTGATACAATCCAATAGAAAGCTCTAAGGGCACCATATTTTAGGAGCCCAAACTATTCGATTGAATACGTCCTCTTCTATCTGTTCTGGGTCAAGGACTCGGTCTCCTTCCCTTTCTTCAAACTCTAATTCGTATTTTTCATAGAGAAATCTTTGATCAACGATAGAACAAAATCTATTTTGCATCATATCTAAGAGATTCCTTAGTTTGGGTCGAAGAAGCAATGTCACTCGATGATTATCAAACTGACTGCAATCTTTTTATGTCCGTAAGGATCTCACTAGAGCACCTTCTCCTCCTAATAGGCCATGAACTAGATCAGAATCGTTTTCAATGAATCCATAAGAAGTGATCTCATTTTTTTTCATCAAGTCTGGGTAGAGACCAAAGATTCTGAGCGATCGATCCAGCTGAACAACTTAATAGATAAAAAATTATCGTTAATTTCTTCCTACTTGTGCCAAGTCCAAAGTACCATTTGTATAAATAAGAATCCCCCTTGTTACGTGATTTCTTATTCATATGGATAGATAGAGGATCTATGAGGTAATTATAGAAGCCAGACACCTGGAGTGTCAAAACTTGGTACAAGAGACAATTGAATGCCAAAAGTTAGGAAATGTATACTTAAGTGCCAAAATAGAAGGAAAATGGATTGGTTAAGTGTCAACGGCAAGAGAATTCAGCCAAATTATAAACGTGGCATTTTCCAACAACATACTTTACTGAGGTGGCAACAATTTAAAAAAAAATTATACATGTGGACAACAAAAAATGACATCACCCCATCCACGCTAGCTTGGGCAAGGTAAACAACATTGTTTTTCCTTAGTACTAAACAACATGGTTTAGCTTATTTTTAGGCTTGCACCAAATTTGGCCATCTTCGTTCACACTCAGACTCACACTCATGCTTTTCTCTCTGTTGCCATTCACGGTCACCGTTCATGCTCACTAAGGTCGGCCATTGCTCGCCATCGTCGCTCACCATTGTCACTTGTTGTCGTTGCTTGCCTAGGTTTGTCCTCTTCTCCTCTTCTCCTATGGTGTGAAATAATGACTCGGACTCAGACTCGTCTACTAAGGCTTTGATGGGAAATTTAGGGTGTAGTTGGGAATTATCGGAATCGACTGCAAAATATAGGGCTCGGATGGTATTCTGATGTATGATTTAGGGCTCAGATGTGGTGCTAAAGTGATTAAGGGGTTCAGATTGGTAATTTAGGGCTTGGCCTCAAAATGTAAAGCTCAACAGGGGGAAAATTAGGACTCATATGCTATTGTGATGTAGGATTTACGGCTCATATGTGGTATTATGATGTGCGATGGCAATTTTTAGGGGTCGGATGTGAAATATGATGTGTGAGAGCAATTTTTAGGGCTCTAAATAGTCATAATGGGGACCTTTGGTAATTTTTTTAATTCGAAGTGATGAAATGAGTATCGTGAGGACCTATGCATGTTGTGGGAATCTTTGTTTGTTGGTCAATATTTTAAGGGAATGCAAGATAATCAAAGTAGCTATTATGGGGGGGGGGGGCATCTTGTTAGTTCTTTCCAATAAATTACATGTGCATTTCTTCCATTTTCTTTAATAAAGTCTATAAGAGTGTGGGACCTCCGTGTGCAATTGACTGTTGTCATTTTTTGATGTGGTCCCAAAAGTTAATTGTTTTTTTCTTGGTTGCAAAAATGGCTTATAATAAGGATTATGTTGCTATCATTGTTTATTACGATGGAGACATTGTGATTGGGGAGAATGAGTGGCAATATGAGGGGGGAAATGATGGCACTATTTTTATCAATCTAAAAAAGGCCTCTTATATTAGATTTATTAGGGATATAGTGAACTATTTGTCATGCAAAGTATATGAATTGTTATATTGTGTCTCTCGAAAAAGCTTGAAAAATAGTTTGAAAAGCTTAAAAGATAATAATGGTTTAAGGGATGTCTTGTACCATTATCTTCATTGTGAAGAAGCGAAAGTGTATGTTAAGTACAATAGTAATACCGAGGACGAAGATGATGACAGAGAGAGCACTCAACTAGGAAAAATGGGAGACGGTATTCAAACTAGTACTGAAGATAAGGATGAAGGACAAGTAGACAAGAGGGGGAGGAGAAGGGCGCAGATGTCATTTACCAAAGTGATAATAATGTAGGTGATGTCACCATCACTAAATTAGATTGGAACATAGCTGAATCCAATAATGATGACGATGAAGTGATGATGATGACGATGAGGAGTTTTCACAATTAAGAAAAATGCAAATGGAGTTTTTGTTAGATAGGTTTGCAGCTTTGCAAATGACTGATGAAGTTCTAAACAAGGCCGAAGGAGCTGCAAATGTTGTTGTTACTGGCAAGAAGACTAATTATGAAGAAAGCGTCAGGAATGCTACTTCCTAAGACAAATTTGAAGAAAATCAAGGAGTTGTGCGTAGAAAAAAAAAATGTAAGCTTCCTTCCTATGATCCATCCATTGTCTCTCCTACTTTGTCGATAGTTATGAATTTCTAAAATGCAAACAATTTTAGGAAGTTGTACTGAAGAACTCTATTGTTGTACAAAGGAATATTTACTTCATCGAAAACACTAAGGCCTTTGTAAGAGCTAGGTATTCGCAACAAAATTGTTCATGAAAAATTTATGGCAAGTACGTTAGGAGGAGTGGGTCCTTCCAGATTTGGACTTACTAAAAAGAACATACTTGTTCTATTAATTTTGAAAACAAAATAGTAACAAGTGCATGCTCGTCCAAGCACTTCTTCGATCTGATCAAGTTGATGCTCGAGATCAAGAATATTGAGTTTAGGCTATTGGTGAAAGAGCGTGTAAGCATCAATGTGTCTAAGAACAATGTAAAAGATCGAAGCAAAAGGTAATGAAAATATTCATTGGTCAGTACAACAAAGTGATTCAATGTAAAAGATTTCTTTACTTTTATGACTTAGATGCCTCGCCTTTTTCAAAAAAGCGATTCAATAGATGGGATTTGTCATGATACTTATGAGATCGATGAGCTTGATATTCAAATATTCCTTTTTAGAACATATTGATTTGAACCCATAAGCGAGACCACCACCCTCCTAGCATATTGCCACCAGAAGTAGAATCTCGCATTTTTTTTTTAGAGAATCTCCTAATTTTTCCAGAGCAATTAGAAAGAAATTATTTAACTAGATAGATTTCGATTTGGATGTAGGATATCTATTTAGAAGTTTTCACGACTCCATCATGAAGGAGTCATAAATTTGACCTTTTCGATTTATAACTCAATATAGGCTTGGGAAACAGAAAGAAGACGTGCATAGACGATATAATTTTTTTGCCTCCAGTACAAACAAAGTCCTGATTCGGTCCGGAAGCCCAAAGAATTTCAACATATGACACAATCTGGGGTCTCTTCTCGGGGCACATAGTAATATGTGATCGGCGTAGAATGGTATGCTTCGTAGGCTTTTACGAGATTGGCGACTTGATCGTCCTTCTTGCCCTCGTCTTTCTTGCCCCCGTCTTTCTTCCCATCGTCTTCCTTAGCTGGTCCAACACTCACGATATCTGTATGCCAAGATTTCCTCAGTTTGTTCACCACCTTGACTGGGTCGAAATCGCCGGATACCGTTAGTTTGCCGTCCTTCGGGTCCATACTTAGAGACCCAATCCCTGGAAAGCATTATGCGACAAAGGTTAGTGAAAGGCCGAACATATCAAGCACAAGATGTTTATTTATTACAGTGACGATTTGAACATTCGGTGAGAGAATGAAGGGAAAAAAAGAGAGAGAGAGAGAGCCAATACCTTCAAAACCAGACACTACTCGCATGGCCTTGCTCCGGTCTTTGTCATCATGTAGATCCAATTTCACCACCAACTTCTGCAAAAGTTCGAGAAAAGCAAAACCCAGTTAGATTTTGAGTAAATAACTCACGAAGCTTGAGACGGAGAGATGCCAAGAAAAGTGTTCAAGAAAGCCCAGGAGCGAGTACCATCGAGAACCCCATCTCCCAGAAGTGCACACTAATATGCAAAGAAGATAACTTGCTGAAGGACTTTAAGAAATCTCACCTTCATGTCTCTTGGGCTTCAAGTACTGAGATTGGCGTCTGCTCTAACTTCTGATTTGGAAGCTAAAAACACTCGAAGGACACTCAGAGCAAAGTAAAAACTGAGTGTGTGCACGTATCGTAGTATTCGAAAGGGGATGCTTTATATAGAGCGGCAAGCAGGAGAGGAGTTTGTGAGAAGGAGAAGTTTCTCGGAGGACGCGATGCAGAGAACAAAGGGACAAAGCATTGACCAGTACAGAATTGGGAGAGGAAAAAGATCAAGTCAATGAGTTGAGGGAAAGAGCCACGCGGTTTCTCAGAAAACAGAGTGTCGCGACTTTAAATTATGAGAGAGAGAGAGAGAGAGAGAGAGAGAGAGAGAGAGAGAGGGGCGAGTTGCCCCTTGCGACTCGGGGACTTTCCAAGCAGTGAGTCTTGAATTCTTGGCAACTGACTCGGTCCAAGTTTTTCGTGGTAACTTGTGAAGATTTTGTAGTTGTACAATAGGTTTCGGACCTAATTCGTATTCGTCCCTCTAGAAAATGATGCTGGAATTAGCCACAGATTCTCGATAGCCACAATCCATGTTCGGTCTCGCGTGCTGAAATGTCACGTCGGGTCTTATCATCCTCCTCTACATAATTCTTTAGACTTTACGATATAAAACTTTTATGTAATCAGTTGAACGATATAAAGGAGTGGCCATCAAAGCTAGACGACTTGAATAAGGAACCACTACCGATAGGCTACTAGGATGACGAAAAGCATAAGAATTGACCAAATTATACACCGAATAGAAGAAGAGCAATACTAAAATATGTACATATGTGTGAAAATTGAAATTAATTCATGGAAGAGCAATACTTAGCTTTGGAATTTCAAGCTTACGCATACTTAGATGGGACAACAATCATAGGATGAGTGACCTCTTGAAAAAAAAACTACCTATATTCTAAAGAACAAAATCACGAAGCTCGATTTGGGACGACTTAAAACGGACAATACCTCAATAAGCTAATCTAGCGTCGTGACGTTTTAGCACTGGGACAACCAAATTTAACGGTAGGATGGGGGACGGACAAAAGATGGACGGTCAAACACGAGAGATATCGCTGTCTGCATCAGCTAAGTGTGAATGCCGCCACTGGGCTATACCAAACTGCTCGCGCAAAGGAGCTTTTTCTTCGATCGTGAAATGTGAGATCGAAAAGAAAGCCAGAAAGGGGCGAGAAACGGGAAGCATTTCCAGGAAAGTACACGTTTTCACACACGTCTCGACTGAATTATTGATTACGATGGTGATGTCGTCATTTCCATAGTCCATGATTGGGCCCTGTCTTTATTATTATTATCATTATTCTTTTTGGATTTTTATTTTTCCTCGACGTTGACGTTGACGTTGAAGTCCAAGTCTAGGTCAATGAATATTATTAATTCATAGTCCGATCACATCGGTGAGAGAATTGCTGACAGTGATGGTTCATTGAGCTAATGTAAAAATAAAGGCCGTGAAAAGCAAAAAAAAAAAAGGGAAAAAGTCACGAAAAATTCTAAACTTTCTTTCGAAGTGACACATTTATCCCAAACTTTTTTTTGTGACGTAAAAAAAACCCCAAAATTTTCAAATCGTGACACATTTACCCCAAATTTATAGGGCATTTTGGT
Organism: Eucalyptus cladocalyx; assembly: GCA_017140615.1. NCBI lineage: Eukaryota > Viridiplantae > Streptophyta > Magnoliopsida > Myrtales > Myrtaceae > Eucalyptus > Eucalyptus cladocalyx. The sequence goes on along the minus strand of CM029520.1, from coordinate 8,008,669 downwards.
CTTTTCATTTTTTTAATTTTTTTTTACTTTTTTTAAATTTTTTAAATTTTTCTTTTCTTTTCTCTTCCCTCTACCGGCTGGTCGGTGAACGGAAGCCGGCGTCCGGCGAGGGCTTCCCTCGCCGACGTCAGGCAAGGGTCACCCTTGCCGGCCTCGGGCTAGGGCGGCCCTCGCCGGCATCGGGCAAGGTTAATCTAGCGAGGGCCGTCCTCGCCCAATGCCGGAGAGGGCCGCCCTCGCCTGTGTCAGGGGAGGGTGTCCCCGCCCTTGCCAGATCTTGCCCGACGCCGGCGAGGTCGTCGGACGCCGGCTTCCCTCCGCCATGGCCGGCGGAGGAAGAAGAAGAAAAAAACAAAATAAAAAAATAAAAAGGAAAAAATAAAATAAAAAAGACAAAAATGCTGTTGATGGGATAAATGTGTCACGGTTTGGAAAGTTTTTGGTTTTTCATGTCACAAAAAAAAAAATTGGGTAAATGTGTCACTTTAGGCAAAATTCGGGGTTTTCGTGACTTTTCCCCAAAAAGAAACACGTTTGAGCAGATCGAACGACCCAATCTCCGAGCAGATCCGAGGAGGATGAGGACGATACCTTTGTATAGACAGCCCATATATCCCGAGCTAAACTTTAGACGTGTCCATCTCACGTGAAATATTCTTAAAAAATAATTATTTATATTGCTCGATAAAATTAGTCAATAGAAATTTATTTTTTTGTTCATGAACGACAAAGATACTATACATTTATCCGTCTCTACAAGCAATAGAATGAGAAGCATTGTCCCTAATATTTACAGAAATGAATAAAACAAAAGTGCTTTCAACATCATGAAAACATTTTGACATAAATTGTTGTCCATAACAAAAATATTTTTCATCAACTAATTATTCCAAACTATACACGCAATTACTTTCGGAAAAATATTTTCCAAATCATTCATTCCTTATGGAACAAACAAAGCCTTAAATTCCCAATCCAACAACCGAGAAACACTATCACCACATGATCAACTGAAATGTATGACAAAATGATTCAATTTCGATGCTTAGATCTTAAAACTATGCATAACTTTTTCCCTCCAGTCTTCATCGCTCTAACATCATGCGATGTACAAGATTATGAGATGAACGACTTATGCAATGAGGATTCCATTTAGAATGGGCCAACCTCTGAAAAAGCATTGGCAGGAGGCAATTTCTGTCCTTCCGATTTTCCCTTACCAAATTGCTATGCTGTGTCGAAAATTATTTAAGACAATGAATGGACCGAATATATCATAGGCTCATCAAACAGACATGTGATAGAGTCGAAATCAAATCACCACAACAGTTTCAAATCACTCAAGCGCCAAATGTGGGACGCGAACTCTACAGAACGCCAGAGAAAGAGTCATCTTTCTCAAATTATTTGTCAGTTTCATTTGGACATGAGAAGGGAGCCATCATTTTTCGCTGGTATTATTCCACTCATGAGCAAAGAATGAATCGAATTATGGCAGTGTCTGCAATCATGCTGCAGCTTCAGCCGAAAGAGAATTCTGAGCGATTTCTAGAGCTTCCTCCACTGAAGATGCATTCCGGAGTTTGGTTATGTCGACAGTAGGCTGGCTCCTTGCTAGCTTAGGGAGAAGCTGAAATTCCTGAACAACACATTATCAGGAGATATCTTCATCAGTTAGCAATCGTGAAAGAGTAAATGTTGGGAAATCTGTTTTCTTTCGGATCCTTTCTCATAAGTCCTCTTTTCCAAGTATTGATATTCATTCACTTCACCTTCAGAACTTCTAATTGGAGAAAGGGAACAGCACAGTAGTTTATGCTTCTTGAAGAATGTGATGGCAATACATTCAGTAATCTAAAAGTTTTTCCCAGCTAATTCAGACATGAAAATACATCAGGAATTTGAATATAGTATATGTCAGAGTCTATGTTTGTGATCAATGAGTCGTTTGCAGTGTTAGCAAATGATGGTCCATCCAAGATCCGGCTAGAATATATAATGTAGTCTTTCAAATACTTGTTTGAGTATCAAGGTCATAGACGAGCAAATCCCTCTCATATCCCAGACCATCTACCTCTTTTGCAGCCAAAAGGAAAGATTCTAAAGGCTTCCATACAGAGCATGTGATCATGTGCCAAGTCACGCACTCAGAGACTCAATTTTAAGCAATCCTTTGGATATTTGCTACATGCTACAATTTTTCAAATCACCATGCTTCAGTAGAATATTGTGCTTTCATATGAAACCATTAATTGCTCGCATGCAAAAGCCAAGTCAAGTTTTGCACCAAAAAGCCTGATTCAGTTGATTTAGTTAGTCAGTACGAGAATATAACATACCTCTGGATTCCCACTTTCTAGAAGAACTCCTTTCAATTTACCTGCGATAGAGCAAGAGCAAAATTCATACTATGTGGCTGCTGCTAAACCAAAAGCAAAATGTACAGTTGGACCACTTTACCAGAATCTACCCAGAATGTTGCAATCTTCGGATCAAAGCTTCCAACTTCTATGGCCTCCCCAACTATAGAAAGAATAACACCCCAGGGTCAACTATCAATATAGAAAAAGAAATCATGATGAGAGACACATAAAAATACGCTGCATCAATAGCAAATGATACCATTGTCTCCAAAAAACTGCCACCAAAGTTTCCTGGGGCTCCCTTCATACTCAAACACCCTCGAGTAAAAATAGGGCAGATAGTCATATCTGCATGCATGTCAATGGGAGTGTCACAGAATTGGAATGCTATATCTAGCGCTCAAGTGCTCAGTCTAACAACAAAGAATCAAACATACGTATGGGACTGAGCAGTCAATATGGATTTTGCACAATGTTGTGCAGATCTTCGAGCGTGATCAACATGTTCAACTCGTGCAATGCGGTCATATATCTGCCGACATGAACGACAATAATAGTCAGCTTAGAAAAAGAAAATGGCCAACTCAAAAAGCATACCTTCAACGGGAACGCTGCTACATCTCCAATTGCAAAGATTCCAGGGATCTTCGTTCTGAACTGACCGTCAACCTGACAAATTCAAATTTAATGCGATATCACTCAATCATGCACCTTGCTGAAGTTAAGCTAAAAGTGTACAGATTCCAGCAATAAGGACAATATTTTATCATGCAAATTAGTTGGACATTGAGCCTACCTGTATTCCTCCAACAGAAGTATTCAAACCAACCCTCTCGAATGGACCGACAGCAGGTTTAGCTCCGATACCAACAACTACCTGCCCAGAGAGAGAATAGGAGGAACAAATTTTAATGAGGTTTCTAGCTATAAATTTGAAGGTACAATCGATAACCTGAAAGAAAGGTTTTTTGTCTAGGGAAGTAAGGTCCAGAGGTTCGAAATTTGTACCGTGTCTGTTTCAATTGTTGATCCATCTTCAAGTTTAACAGAGCATACATGTCCATCAGAACCAGCTTCTAAGTGTTTAATAGAGGCGCCCTGGTTATGCTCAGCAAGTTAAACTTGTGATAACATGCAGAAGTACATAATCTCAGTGACATGCCAAAAAATAAAGTGATGATCTATAAGACGTGTGCTTGAAGAGATAGCAGCTCAAAAATCACCAATTTTGGCAGTAGAGAAAGAAGGGAAGAACCTTCATGAACTTCACACCATTATCCTTGTAAAATTCTTCATATCTCTGGGCAAGGGAAGGAGTAAACAGCCTCTGCAAAAGATGATTCTCTGGAAAGATGATCTGTTTAGAGAGAGAAGGGATTATGAGTTAGATTTCCTCTTCAATAAAAACATATAGGAGAAAAAAAAATGAAATAATATAGAATACAAGAAGATAAGCAACATTTGCCAGTAAATCCATTAACACCAATTCATTAGACCATACTCAAAGCAGTTTTTACTCCTATCAACGATGACTGGAAAGGGTCATGTGTTTCTGTATCACAATATCATTCATCTTGTTTCAAATAGTCAAGATTTGATAAAATTAAACTTGAAAATTAATAAAAAATGGATGACAGCCAAAGAAGCCACGACACATGCAGTTAAGTTGGGTGCAGAGTGTTATATTATGAGATGCCTACACAGTAAAATGTGCCCTCAGAAGATGATCAATTGGACAAAATTGAATGACACAAGCACCCTAGGCTTGATATGACCTAAGCAACGTCACTGCAGATTTGGTAACACAGATGACACTCGTACAAATAGGCAAGCTAAACCTTTTAATTCTCACATATCAAGGTTTTTTGAACAAATTTAACAATCATATTGGTAGTAAATATAATCCCACTTACAGTCGTGTCAAGCTTCCACGCAACAGCTGCTGCAGCAACCTCCATACCAATATACCCCCCACCAACAACAACCAATTTCTTCGCCTTTTCCTAGAAAGCAAGATAGAATTTCTATGAATATTATAGCAAGCCATGTTATCCAAGGACAGCAGAAAATTCAGAGAAGATGAAAATGAAGCTTATGATATCTCTTTCTTTTTTTCGCTGGTGCTTATGTTACCTCTTCTATTTTTTACGAACTCTGGGAAACTATATTTCCATATCTGATAACCAAGTCAAATTGTTCTCGGAAAAGAAGAAAATCCAAGGCACCAAGTACTAGACAGGTCCAAGCTTTTACCCCAGTTGACTTGGTCTAGAGACAAAAGGCTTAATCAGAGTCCCTAGACTGCAAAAATGTTCACAGGAGGTTTTCCCCAATGCTCCAGGGAGCATGATGTGCCTCTCTCCGGTATAATGTGATAGGAAATTTAGGACTTACAGAATGTAGGGCACAAGGTGCGCGGAATGACCCCGAGCAGGGCGAATGCCCCACAGGGCAAGAGGCAGGGCATAGGGGCAGGGCCGGTATTCACGCTGCCTGGCCGCACAAATTCACCCCATGCATATATTATAGCAAAAGTATTTTTATCTTTATTTTATTTATGTACTCGTATTAAAAATATGAAAAAACAAAAAACCTAAGAACAACTTTGATTTTTTAAGAGAATATGTGCAAGTACAACTCTTATGAGAGATGCGAGCTTGGAAAGTTTTCTAGATAAACAATGTGGAACAATTGTTTCTATTTTTCTCATCTTCACATTGTCCAACATCAATTGTTTTGTGAAGGTTGAAGTTTGTTTTGACTCTGTAAAACCTACTAATAAGGCCTACTGTCAAATGACCATAAAAAAGGTAGTATTAAGTTCTTTTTGAGTAAAAATTTTGCATCAGGGGCAGTTCACAGTGCCCTGCAGGACACCGTTAACCCACACTGCACCTCGCACAGGGAGCGAAGCAATGGGAGGGCACGTTTTCACTTTGCAGGGATGGGACAGGAAATGTGATCCCCATGCCCATTACTAACATAATCACATGACCACAAAAAAGAAGCCACTAAGTCATACAAGCACACCTGGTGTACGATTATTTGCCAACGATAAAATGAATAGCAAAAATAGCTAGACATTTTTTAGGGAACAGCTAGAGCAATTCATTCAGGAGTTTCTTTTCTTTAAAAAGAAGGTTCTTTTAAATGGTTACTAACCATCAATTAATTTGTCAAAAAAATTAACCATCATTTTGCTTTGATACATTGTTCGTGCTCCCTTATTATGATGGAAATCATAATGATATTAACAGTCAGGCTCCTAGAATACAGTTTCTTTAGAACAGAAGCAGTATGGCAAGAAATACTGAAAAGAAGCCATAAGCAAGTAGAGTGAGATGACGCAAATATATGGTGTTGATCCTTACCCAGGATGATATGAGTGAGTTAGCATCTGCAACATCTCTGATATAGTGTACACCGGGAAGGCTTCCTCCAATTTTCTCTGGCAATCTAAGATTGAAATGATCGAGAACAGTTCATCATGCCCAATTGTTTACAGGTGATGGTAGATTTTAAAAGAACTCCTTGAACTAGAAAACAAGCTGCAACTAACAGATACCTTGAAGCCGTGCAACCAGTTGCAATTATAAGTGATCCATATTTAAGAAGCTTGCCAGAATCAGTAGTCAAAGTTTGTTTATCAATGTCAATACTTGTCACTGGATCTTCATGCAACATCTGAACAAGGCAGAAAACCGTTCAAAATATTAGGAGCCAGTCAAATAGAGAGAGAGACCCATGATCTCAAAAGGAGTACCTCAATCCCTTTCTCTTTGTACCATTCAGCAGTTTGCCTCTCTCCCCCAGAGCCAACACAAGTGTGAAAACCCTATGCCAACCAAAACCCATAGTGTCAATCCTAAACTAAATGAGCAATTTGCAATACCAATGCATCACGATCAAAGCTCATAATCTCGTGATATATAACAATTCTATAACAGGAGCCACAGTGTCAAATGATTCACAAAAGGACTCAAACCTCTTAATGCACCAACTAGATATGTATATATCAACAGAAAACATTTAGTCCACTAACCAAGTCATCTAAATAGCCTATTGAATTCAAATGTCAATACGTCAAATCTCATAAACCCATCAACTGAGGCAATATGAAGCACTAGCCAAGGGGAAACGGGAAAAAACAAAGCGCATTGATCGTACAGGTAGGCGAGCAGGCTTCTTGTCTAAAGGAAACAGGTAGCCCTTCGTCAAAGCAGGACGCTCGTATGGCGCATGAGCCTGCGAGAAAGAGAAAGCACAATGTCCATCTGAGACTCACTGCCGAATTTCTTAAAAACCATTATATCATACGAGACGGCACGAAACAGGCGAAAATCACCTCCTTCGAAACGATGCAGAGCCTTCCGTCGGCCATGCCATGCTCGACGAAAGTCCGAGCCGCGTAACCGGCAGCATTTCCGCCGCCGACGATCACGAACCTTAAACAGACAAGTCCAAATAAACTCAAAAACTCGAGCCAAAACCGGAACCGCATCAGAGCCGGAGATCGAGAACTCGAAAAAAGCCGCACTCACTCTCTGTTCTCATTGTCGAAGGCGGCCGCCACGTAGCTCCGCCGGAAGCACCCGAGCCCGATCGAGGACCGCCGCGGCGTGGTCCGGCCGAGGGCGGGAGGGTCGGGGCGCCACGGGGAGACCCCGCGCTTGAGGGACGCCGCCGCCGCGAAGCTCGACGCGCTCGCCATCGCCTTGCGCGACCAGAATCGAGCGGCTGAAAAAAGAGAGGAGGAAGCCGGCCGTTAGGGATTTCCGAACAGAAAGGAGCGACGAATGCGATCGCTAAACGGAAGCAGCAGGCAGCAGACTCGCTCGCTCGATCGATCGAGTAGAAGTAGGAGGAGGAGACCTGGAGACATCGGAGGAGGAAGAGCCGGTTAGGCTGAATAAACAATTGAGAGGGGGAAGAGCCGAAGTGGCTCTTGGCGAGCGGCAGGGGTCGCGAGGGGCGCGGCGTCGGCTATTGGCGGAGCGGAAGGGCCGCCGCCGTTGGGGGCGCGACGGGAGCGAGAAGCGGCGGGAGCGGAGTCGAAGAGGCGGCGCGAGCGTTCCATGAATAGCGCCGGTCTCGGCTCGATAACGACTCAACGAAGTCCCGGGCGACGGACCAGGGGGAGGTGTCGCTTGGTTATTCGACGGCCTCGCCATTTCTTTGGGGACTTGGGTGCGTTTGTTTCCGGTTGTTTAAAAATTGTTCCAAAAAATAAAAATAAAAAAAAAAATATTTCGTTGTGGAGAAACGATTTTTGAATAAAAAAATGCGTTTAGTAAATTTATTTAAAATAAAAAATAAACGAAATACATTTGGTAAATTTGTATAATTTTTTTATTTCTTTTATTTTTTAATATTTTTATTTTATTTTTTTTTTTTTTTCTCTTTTTTCTTTTTTTTTCTTTTTTCTTTTTCCTTTTTTCTTTTTTCTTCTTTTGGCCAGTCGCAAGCCTCGGCCATGGCCGCGACCGACAAGGGCGGCGGCCTCGCCCGGCCACGGCGAGACTCGTCGACCCCGGCGAGGCTCGGCCTCACCTTGGTTGGAAGCTCGCCCCAGCCCGAGCCACCGCCAGCGACACCGACTCGCCCGGATCTAGCGAGGCTCGACCTTGCGAGCCATCGCCAGCGACACCGACTCACCGGCCGTTGGGCGAGCTCGACCTCGCCGGATCTAGCTGAGCCTCGCCGGCCGCTGGGTGAGGTCAGTCTCGCCTTGGCTGGGCGAGCTCGGCACTGGCGGTGGCCCCCTCGCCCGGCCCGGGCGAGCTCGGCCTCGCCGGATCTCGGGCGAGCTCGAGCTCACCCAACCAAGGCGAGGCCGATCCTCGCCGGGGCCCAACGAGTCTCGCCGTGGTCGGGGCAAGGCCGACAACCGGCGAAAGAAAAAAGAAAGAAAAAATAAGAATAAAATAAAAAAGTGTTTAAGTTTTGTTTCGAAAAATAAGAAAAACACAAATTGTTTTTATTTACTGCTTTTTTTTTTTTGTTTAACAAAAGAAAAAAAGAACAGAAATAAACAAAAACAGAAAAAGTGTTAAAAAATAAATACAAACAAACGTACCCTTATTAGTTGCATGGATATATCAAAAATCATGGGTTTTTTTTTTTTTTTTTTGATATAAATCATGGGATTGAATAAATATCTTTTTATTGGAAATTTTAAAATTTATTTAACTCTTTTAAAAAATTTACCAGCACTCCTTAACTGAACCTTCGTGAACAAATCATCGGCTGCCCACAAAGTGAGGCCATCACCGCAGCTCTACCTAGATGCGAGCAAGAAAGAACAAGATCAATGGTGCACATGTACCCAAATTCATTACTTTACATATTAATCAAGATTTTATGAGATAAAAGATTGATCAAGAAATTGAACTTGTTACTTTTGATTTGCAAATCAGAGCAACCACCCCGATTGATGCTCATATGGTATGACAATGGCCTCTCCAGTTTTAGTCATTGACGATAGTTGCTTCCCCTCGCATCATGTTGTATAAATGCTCGTGCGACATCCCAAACAATTAGTGCTTAAAACTAATAATTCGGCACTTAAAAAGACCAAGCTTGTTTGATAATCTTAAATGGTACTGACTTAAATTATTCGATTAAATCAGAAATCCATTTAATTTGGTAAATAAGGGATGAGTTTCATAATTCGTTCGATGGAAAAATAATCGATGATAATTAGAATTATGTTAAAATACATTGATGAGATCTACCAGTGATGGTTTTTTCTATGTTCGGTAAAGAAATTAATAATATTTAACTATGAATTTTTAATCATCATCGAGCAATTCCTTAGTTCTATTTTCAGCACTTAATATTACCGGTACTTGAAATTTGGTACTTAAATTTTCAAAAATTAATTTTAAGTTTTGTGAAAAAGGTGCTAAAGTGTTGATCTTTATTCTTTCTTGACGTGAGAAATGAGAACATTAAGGGAATGGCCTCTTGATGACTTGTATGATGAGTGCAAACACAATGTAACTGTGTGTTTGTCTCAGAAAGAATGAAATGACTTCCAAAAACACTTTCATAATATAAGATTTTTGCGCCATTTAGAAAAAAAGAAAAGCAATTGAAAGATTTTCATTATAAAAAAATATTATATGCCTGAAAGTTTCGTCGATTATGAGAATCTTTTTTATTCATTCGTTTTTCTAGAAACTATTTTTTGATTTATTGATTTTCTGCAATAAACGTGGTCTCAAATATTATACAATAATAACACCTAATTAATAACATGTCAAGATCTCACCCAATCCATGACTTCTGCCATTTCTTTTATTGTTCTTGAATAGGATTTACGTTTTGGGCGTATACCATAACAATTACTCTGTTATTTTTTATTTTGATATCTCAATGATTGCAAATAGGTACCAAATAAATAAGTAGTTTCCAATATTTATTAAGTCTTACAATAAAAGATTGCCACATGATTAAAAATTTGATAACATGGTAATTAACAAAGAAGCATACGCATGTGTCACAGCCAAGAGGTTTTAGTAGCTAAAGGGCCATGGCTTGCCGCAGAGGACCTCCTACCATTGCTAAGATTCCCAACAAGACTTCTTCCAGAACTTTCCAAGGGTGGGCAATATGGTAATTGAGCCACATTCTAGAATTCTCCTGTCATTAGTGTCGGTAGGTTTGGCGGTGAGATCTCGTCCACCGAACGAAAAGCCGATCAATGGATGTAATTAAAGGGCCTCTAGTATAAAAATGGTGCCCTTCCCCTCATTTGTATACATTCAAACATTTCAGCAATAGAAAGCTCCTTTCTTTTCGGAGCTTTTCTCTCTATGAACTTTTTCTCTCTACGATCCGATGTGCGAGCACGGTCACGATCCTAATCGATCGACCCGTAACACATGCATGTAAAAAAAAGATGAAAATAAAATAAAATGTGTGTTGAGGAAGAGAGTATTTAGGGTGTGTTTGGAGGTTAAGATAAGATTCATGATAGGATAAAATTTATATTGTCTTGTATTTGGTGTATGCTCAAAATTGAATAAAGCTGGATATAAATGGGATATAGATTGGATAAAATAATCCTAAAGAGAATGTGAGATAAAAATAGATAGAATTTATAATATACGTAGTAGGAAATTTTTTTCTCAAATAACAAACTTCTTAAATTAACAAATTTAAAATTATGTTTTAATATAAATAATATTTGAATTATAATATTAGAAATTCAAAACAACAAAAAATAACAATTTTTCTTTTATTTTAATCTTATTCTTATTTATATATAGAATTTAGTTATATCTTACAATATAAATTCAATAGATAAATATATATTTATTACATATTTAGGTGTTTCAATATTTTAAGTATATCAGTAGAGTTTTCTATTTAATAGAATTGAATTAGAGATGATGGAAGGGGTATAAAGATATAAAAAAAATTAATTAAATAAATAAAGAGGGAAAATAATATAAAATAAAAATAAAAATAAAGTTGATTCAGTATCAAAGTTGATCAGGAAAATAGGTCATAAGAAAAATTTACTATCTCTATTTGTAAAATTTGTAATTCATTTATTTTGATATGATGTTTATACCAAACAATATATATATGACATCGTGAATATATCCAATTTTATTATTATAATTACTAAATAATTAATAGGGTATAGTAAAATTTATTGGATTTCATATCTTATCATATTTAGTTATATTATGATTAGAAATTCAGACGATCAAAGTAGCCTTAGAGCTATGAATTCAAATTATCAAAAACATATGGCCAAGGTCCAAATTTGAAGATTTTTTTCGGGCGGCGGAGTTCAATCATTCTGAAAATAACAGATTACAATAAATAGGCCGACTTAGATTTCGGCCCATAGTCGGCCCATTAGAGAGAGGACCCAATATTCATGGCCTTCGCAGCACTGCTATAAAAGACCGCGGATGGCCAATGCTAGGGTTTACTGCAACAAGCGAACTTTGCAAGAAGCCGAGCGTCTCTACTTGCCGCCGCTGCCAACTCGCTATCGTCTCCTCTTCTTCGTCGCAAATTACTTAAGGTCAACTCACTGTCGTCTCCTCTTCTTCGTCACAAATTATTTAAAAGACAATGAATGGACCGAATATATGTTAGCTCATCAAACAGATCTATGGTAGAGAGTCAAAATCAAATTGTCACAACGGTTTCAAATCACTCAAGCGCCAAATGTCGGGACGCGAACTCTACAGAACATAAGAGAAAGAGCAGAACATCAGAGAAAGAGGCATCATCTTTCTCAAATTATTTGTCGGGTTCATTTGGACATGAGAAGAGAGCCATCCTTTTTCGCTGGTATTATTCTAGTGAGCAGCAAAGAATGAATTGAATTATGGCAGTGTCTGCGATCATGCTGCAGCTTCGACCGAAAGAGACTTTTGAGCAATTTCTAGTGCTTCCTCCACTGAAGATGCATTCCAGAATTTGAAAGAGACTTGTGAGCAATTTCTAGTGCTTCCTCCACTGAAGATGCATTCCAGAATTTGGCTATATCGACAGTAGGCTGATTCCTGAACAACATATCTTCATCAGTTAGCAATTGCGAAAGAGTAAATGTTAGGGAAATCTGTTTTCTATTCCAACTTCAGAACTTTCGATTGGAAAAAGGGAACAGTTTACGCTTCTTGTGATGACAATGTATTCAGTTATCTAGAAGTTTTTCCCAACTAATTAAGACATGAAAATACATCAGGAATTTGAATATAATATATGTCAGAGTCAACATTGGTGATTGATGAGGCGTTTCCAGTTTAGCAAATGGTCCAACCAAGATCCAGCTAGAATATATACTTGTTTGAGTATCAAGGTCATTGACGAGCAAATTCCTCCTATATTCCATATCATCTACCTCTTTTGCAGCCAAAAGGAAAGATTCTAAAAGCTCCCATACGGAGGATGCGATCACGTGCCAAGTCACGCATTAGAAAACTCAGAGACTCAATTTTAAGCAATCATTTGGATATTTTTGCTACATGTAACAATTTTTCAAATCACCGTGCTTCAGTAGAATATTGTGCTTTCATTTGAAACCACTGATTGCTCACATGCAAAAGCCAAGTCAAGTTTTGTACCAAAAAGCTTGATTCAGTCGATTTAGTTAGTCACTACGAGAATATAACATACCTCTGGATTCCCACTTTCTAGAAGAACTCCTTTCAATTTACCTGCAATAGAACAAGAGCGAAATTCATACTATGTGGATGCTGCTAGACCAAAAGCAAAATGTACAGTTGGACCACTTTACCAGAATCTACCCAGAATGTTGCAATCTTCGGATCAAAGCTTCCGACTTCAATGGACTCCCCTACTAGAGAAAGAATAACACCCCAGGGTCAAACTATCAATATTAAAAAAAGAAATCATGATGAGAGATGCATAAAAATTTGCTGCATCAATTGCAAATGATACCATTGTCTCCAAAAAAACTGCCACCAAAGTTTCCTGGGGCTCCCTTCATACTCAAACACCCTCGAGTAAAAATAGGGCAGATAGTCAGATCTGCATGCATGTCAGTGGGAGTGTCATAGAATTGGAATGCTATATCTAGCACCTAAGTGCTCAGTCTAATAACAAAGAATCAAACGTACGTATGGGACTGAGCAGTCAACATCGATTTTGCACAATGTTGTGCAGATCTTCGAGCGTGATCAACATGTTCAACTCGTGCAATGCGGTCATATATCTGCCAACATGAACAACAATAATAGTCAGCTTACAAAAAGAAAATGGCCAACTCAAAAAGCATACCTTCAATGGGAACGCTGCTACATCTCTAATTGCAAAGATTCCAGGGATCTTTGTTCTGAACTGACCGTCAACCTGACAAATTCAAATTTAATGCAATATCACTCAATCATTCACCTTGCTAAAGTTAAGCTAAAAATGTGCAGATTGCCAGGAACAAGGACAATATTTTATTATGCAAATTAGCTGGACATTGAGCTTACCTGTATTCCTCCAACAGATGTATTTAAACCAACCCTCTCGAATGGACCGACATCAGGTTTAGCTCCGATACCAACAACTACCTGCCCAGAGAGAGAATAGGAGGAACAAATTTTAATGAGGTTTCTAGCTATAAATTTGAAGGTATAATCGATAACCTGAAATAAAGGTTTTTTTGTCGAGGGAAGTAAGGTCCAGTGGTTGAAATTTGTACTGAGTCTGTTTCAATTGTTGATCCATCTTCAAGTTTAACACAGCATACATGTCCATCAGAACCCGCTTCTAAGTGTTTAATAGAGGCGCCCTGGTTATGCTCAGCAAGTTAAACTCGTGATAACATGCAGAAGTACATAATCTCAGTGACATGCCAAAAAATGAAGTGATGATCTATAAGACATGTGCTGGAAGAGATAGCTGCTCAAAAATCACCAATTTTGGCAGTAGAGAAAGAAGGGAAGAACCTTCACAAACTTCACACCATTATTCTTGTAAAATTCTTCATATCCCTGGGCAAGGGAAGGAGTAAACAGCCTCTGCAAAAGATGATTCTCTGGAAAGATGATCTGTTTAGGGAGAGAAGGGATTATGAGGTAGATTTCCTCTTCAATAAAAACATATAGGAGAAAAAAAAAATGAAATAATATAGAATAAAAGAAGAGTTAGCAACGTTTGCCAGCAAATCCATTAGCACCAATTCATTAGACCATACTGGAAGCAGTTTACTCTCCTATCAACAATGATTGGAAAGGGTCATGTGTTTCTGTATCACAATATCATTCATCTTGTTTCAAATAGTTAAAATTTGCTAAACATTAACACTTGAAAGTTAATAAAAAAATGGATGACAGCCAAAGAAGCCAGGACACATGCAGATAAGTCAGGTGCAGTGTTATGATATAAGATGCCTACGCAGTAAAGTGTTCCCTCAAAAGATGATCAATTGGACAAAATCGAATGACATAAGCACCCTAGGCTTGATAAGACCTAAGCAACGTCACTGCAGATTTGGTAACACAGATGACACTCATACAAATAGGCAAGCTAAACCTTTTGATTCTCTCGTATCAAGGCTTTTTGAACAGATTTAACAATCATATTGGTAGTAAATATAATTCCACTTACAGTCGTGTCAAGCTTCCACGCAACAGCTGCTGCGGCAACCTCCATACCAATATACCCCCCCCGCCAACAACAACCAATTTCTTTGCCTTTTCCTAGAAAGCAAGATAAAATTTCTATGAATATTATAGCAAGCCATTTTATCCAAGGACAGCAGAAAATTCGGAGAAGATGAAAATGAAGCTTATGCTATCTTTTTTTTTCGCCAGTGCTTATGTTACCTCTTATATTTTTTTATGAACTCCAAGAAAACTTTATGATCAGATCTGGTAACCAACTCAAATTGTTCTTGGAAAAGAAGAAAATCTGAGGCACCAAGTACTAGACAGGTTCAAGCTTTTACCCCGGTTGATTTGGTTTAGAGAAAAAAGGCTTAATCACGGTTACTAGACTGCAAAAATGTTCACAGGAGGTTTTCCCCAATGCTCCAGGGAGCATGATGTGCCTCTCTCCAGCATAATGTGATAGGAAATTTAGGACTTACAGAATGTAGGGCACAAGTTGCGGGGAATCACCCCAAGCAGGGCGAATGCCCCGCGGGGCAAGAGGCAGGGCATAAGGGCAGGGCTGGCATTAGCGTCCGGCCCCACAAATTTGCCCCATGCATATATTATAGCAAAAGTATTTTTATATTTATTTTATTTATGTATTCGTATTAAAAATATGAAAAGACCAAAACCTAAGAACAGCTTTGATTCTTTAAGAGATTATGGGCAAGTACAACTCTTATGAGAGATGCGACCTTGAAAAGTTTTCTAGATAAACAATGTGGAACAATTATTTCCATGTTTCTCATCTTCACATTGTCCAATATCAATTGTTTTGTGAAGGTTAAAGTTTGTTTTGACCCTATAAAACTTACTAATGAGGCCTATTGTCAAATGACCATAAAAAAGTAGTATTAAGTTCTTTTTGAGTAAACATTTTGCATCAAGGGTGGTTCACAGTGCCCCATCCCCCGCCTTGCACGTGTTGCGAGGCAATGGCGGGTGTGTGAGCGTGGTCACAATCCCAATTGATCAGTCCGTAACACATGTGAAAAAAGATGAAAATAAAATAAAATGTGTGTTGAGGAAGAGAGTATTTAGGGTGTGTTTGGAGGTTAAGATAAGATTCATGATAGGATAAAATTTATTTTGTCTTGTATTTGGTGTATGCTCAAAATTGAATAAAGTTGGATATAAATAGAGTATAGATTAGATTAAATAATCCCAAAGAGAATATGAGATAAAGATAAATAGAATTTCTAATATTTGTAGTTGGAAATTTTTTTTCTCGAATAAACTTCTTAAATTAACAAATTTATATTTATATAATTTATTATAAATAATATTAGAATTATAATATTAGAAATTCAAAATAACAAAAAATACAAATTTATTTTTTATTTTAATCTTATTCGTATTTACATATTGAATTTAATTATATCTTATAATCTAAATTCAATAGATAAATATATATTTATTACATATTTAGATGTTTTAGTATTTTAGGTATATCAATAGAGTTTTCTATTTAATAAAATTGAATTAGAGATGATGGAAGGGGAATAAAGATATAAAAAAACTAATTAAATAAAAAAGAGGGAAAATAATATAAAAATAAAATAAAAATAAAGTTGATTCAGTATCAAAGTTGATCAGGAAAACAGGTTAAAAGAAAATTTTACCATCTCTATTTATAAAATTTGTAATTCATTTATTTTGATATAACATTTATACCAAACAATATATATGTAATGATGTGAATATATCCAATTTTATTATTGTAATTACTAAATAATTGATAGGATATAGTAAAATTTATTGGATTTCATATCTTATCATATTTAATTCTATCATGATTATAAATCCAGACGACAAAGTAGAGTTAGAGCTATGAATTTAAATTATTGAAAACGTATGGTCAAATAACTATGGACAAGATTCAAATTTGAGGATTTTTTTTTTGAGCGACGGAGTTCAATCATTCCGAAAATAACAGATTACAACAAATGGGCCGATTTAGATTTCGGCCCATTAGAGAGAGGGCCTAGTATCCACGGCCTTCACAGCACTGCTATAAAATACCGCTGATGGGCGATGCTAGGGTTTACTGCAACAAGGAGTGGGGAACTTTGCAAGAAGCCGAGCGTTTCTGCTTGTTGCCGCCGCCGCCGCCGCCACCGCCGCCACCGCCGACTCGTCTCCTCTTCTTCGCAACCATGGTAACCCCCTTCCCCCTCTCTCTCCGTCGTTGCGTGTGTGCGTGTGTGGAGTCGATGCTTTGAGCTGGTTAGGTCTGTAGCTGACCAATTGTATAGAGGACGTAAGAAGAAGATGAACAGTCTTTAAGTCTTTCATGGCTTGCGCATCGATGGAAGAAAGTAGTTCTCTTTTCTCAATCTGGGATTGTATGGCGCTGATGGGTTCGTTTCTTTTCCTTCGTCTCAGATCATTCCGGAGAAGAACCGCCGCGAGATCTCCAAGTACCTCTTCCAAGGTCCCTCCTTTTCTCTATTTATCTTGAAATCTAAACGGAGATTTTTTGTTTAGCATGATGCCCATGAAATTCGGCTCGTTATGTCTTTAGTTGGCTGTGTTGAATGTTGTTTTTTTATTGTTCCTCTAGAGGGAGTTTGCTTTGCCAAGAAGGACTACAACCTCGCGAAGCACCCGGAGATCGATGTCCCGAACTTGCAGGTGATTAAGCTGATGCAGAGCTTCAAGTCCAAGGAGTACGTGAGGGAGACCTTTGCCTGGATGCACTACTACTGGTACCTCACGAACGATGGCATCGAGTTCCTCAGGACCTACCTCAATCTCCCTTCGGAGATCGTCCCTGCCACTTTGAAGAAACAGGCCAAGCCGGCCGGCAGGCCCATGGGCGGCGGCCCGCCTGGTGATCGCCCACGGTAATTTAGGCGTATCTTTAGTGTTTTTCATGCTCGGTTTTCGATATTGATCGTGTCATTACAGTATGCATAAGAGGGAACATGTTCCAGCTGTTCATAGCCTGTTCCTTATACTACTCTTTGTAATGTGTAATAGTGGCCCACCTCGCTTTGAGGGAGGAGAACGGAGGTTTGGTGACCGCGAGGGATACCGTAGTGGTCCCCGTGGACCTGGGGGTGACTTCGGTGACAAAGGTGGAGCTCCTGCTGACTACCGGCCTTCTTTCGGGGTAATATACCAGTCTCCTGCTAGTCATACTGTCCTTATTCTTAAGTGATATGCGATTGGTTTTCTAGTTTGTGTGAAGTTGCGATGTCTTTAATGGCGAGATCCTGTTTGGATTGTATAGAATCTTGTCATTGCCTAAAAACGATTTCTAGGACACGCCATCTAATTTGTATGCTTTATAACTCAGGTAGTGTGTTCCTTAGAATGAAAAGTTGGGCTAATTTTACATGTTACTTTTCATAGCTTATTGTATCGAGCACTGCTCGACTTAGAACCACTCAAGGGATGCATCTCAAATTGATTATTTCCAGTATTTACAATTATGGTTAGGTTGAACTTGTTACTGAAAGAGTTATTAGATAGAAAAAGTCTTCTCTGTCTTTTCCAACTTTAGTCTTGCACCACTAGAGTGAATGAGGGAAAGATATGACAAGTACTTCCATTAGATTTACAGTTTCAGAATCTTGCCATTAGAATTGGACTGTCCACACCAATTGCTGTGGAGAATTCTTTTATACAATCAAGATTATTCTTTCTTGGCCAATTTAACATTCTAGTTCTGTCATGCAGGGTCCTGGTGGAAGACCAGGCTTCGGACGGGGAGGTGGTGGCTTTGGTGCTGGACCGGCTAGCTCGAATCTCCTTGAACGGTTCATGGCTTGTAGTTTCAGCTGTCCAGTTGTAAGAAGAGTGCGACATGCAGCGCCAGCAGTCGGTAGCTGCATGTCAGCTCTAGTCGCTGAGAATCGTTAATTGTTATCAGCGGATTAAGAACTGCTTTTGTTCTTGACAAATTGAATTTTTGAGGATGGGGTCTTGCTTTTCTATTGTTATAGTATTTTATGATTATTGCAGTTGGGTTTTGCTTGAACCTTTTGTTTGACATTTATTTTTTTGTTAATGGCCTCTTGCACTTTTTACCATTCTCTACGAAATCGGCCGGTTCACCTCCCTCTTCGTGATTCTTGTAATATATTTGAGCTCCTCGAATTTGGTAAATTCCTTGCATTTTCAGTGAGCACTAGAACCCAGAAATATGATGCAAACCCGTGTTTCTTTTACCGAGCAATTACAAGAATAGTGAGACTTGCGGTCCGTCTCATGGTGAGGCTGCTGGAAAGAAAATCAAGAAAATCATTCAAGAACCGTACACGACTTCGATCGATACATGGTTTCTATCAAACACGGTGTATCAAAGTAAGCATAAACGCTCGACACAAAACCAGCACATAGCGTGAATAGCATTTACCTTGTAGCATCGCAGGAACATTACCACGAGTTACAGTGAGGCCGAGGATACTGTGCAGATTGTTTCCAGCACCTATCCGTGAAATGCAAATGTACAATGTTAAGAGGGGAAAAAGAAAACATAGGGAAACCTAATTTCACAGGAATGACTCGATCGAAATAAGATTGGAGGAGGTGAATGTCAAGGTAAGGGACAGACACCGGCACGGGCCATGTCGGAAGGAGGGTCAAGAGGGGAAGGAGCAGGTGAATTGCCAGACAGACGGCATTGGCATTCCGAAGCGATTGGACTGCGAAAAAGAGATGACACGGGTTCTTTTGCAATACAATGGAAGTGTCCTGTACAGTATATATGGTCAACCCCGTTCAGGAGCTGCGCCATCTCATTCATCAGACAACTTTTTTACAATTTGACGTGGTTTGTGAGCGTCGTCAGAACTTCATAAATTCTCCTGCTCTGCGGATGCTTCGTGTCATTGACCATGAACTTCACATCCTCCCCTCGGACAGCCACACTGCTCCATGCCGCCTCCTTCCCGTCGAATTCCTCCAGCTCAGCTCTCACCTTCCATGAGTCCTCCCATCGACCTACACTCGCATAGACATTCGACATGCTGACCCTCCAGGCCTTTCCCTGTGGGTCCAAAAGCGAGAGCCATTTCGCCGATTCTTCCGCCACGTCGATGCGGTTATGAATTGCACAAGCACCCAAAAGAGCCCCCCAGGCCGCAGGTCCTGGCACTGTGGGCATGGCCTTGATGAAGGCTAGAGCTTCTTCGAGTTTACCTGATCTAGCCAACAGATCGACCACACAAGCAAAGTGTTCCATGCTTGGCTCGACACCGTATTCTCTTTTCATGGAGTAGAAAATTCCGAGCCCTTCTTCAACCATTCCTGCATGCCCGCATGCTGAAAGAACGTTGGTGAATGTAACTTCGTTTGGTTGGATAGTTTCCAGTTCCTTCAATTTGTCGAATGCCCTAAGAGCAGATGGCCCGGCTCCATTGATTCCCAGCGCTGTGATGAGAGAGTTATAGGAAGGCAGATCCTTAATTTGCATGTCCTGGAAGACACTCTTTGCTAAATCTAATCTACCCGTCCTTCCATACATGTCAATTAGAGAGTTCTGCACGAAAACATCACAAACCAATCCTGTTTTGGTTATGTATCCATGGAACATCTGACCTAGCTGAGATGATGACATTTCTGAGCAGGCCTGAAGCATTGCCAACACCGTGACAAAATCAGGGCAGCTCGGTTCATTGCCTCCATTGCAGTGGATCTTTTTGAATTGCAATAAGGCCTCGCTGTAGTTTCCATTCCTTGCAAGACAGGAGATGATGGAATTCCAAGAAACGATGTCTTTGACAGGCATCCTTTTGAAGAGTTCGATTGCAGAATGGGCATATCCATTTTCTGCATAAAAATTGATGAGTGAGTTCTGTACCACTAAGCTTGGAAAGGCCTTCTTCTTAATCAGATAACAGTGCATCTGTTTCCCCAGCTCAAGAAAGCCTGCGCAGCAGCATCCCTGAAGGATAACAGCCAACGTTTCTGGTTGAAGATACCGGTCCTCACCTAAGAACATATAGTTGCAGAAAATCTGCATTCCTTCAAAGAAATACCCGTTAACCAAGTACATTTCCAACAGAGAATTCAATACAAAATCATCCAAGCACCATCCCACTTTCATAATCAAGCCCTGTACCCATTTGAAGACCAGAAGTCCGTTGATCAAGGAGCACGCCCTCAGGACGCTCAAAATCGTTATTTCATTTGGAGCGACCCCATCTTCTTGCATCCTAAAGAAATAGCTCATGGCCGTCTCCACTTCTCCCTCGTCCACTGCCCTAGAGATGAGCGACGTCCAAGAGACGACATCCCCGCCCTCGCTCTCTCCAATCAGTCTCTCAGCAACCAACCTACATCCAGATTTCGCATAAGCACCCACCAAGGCATTACTCAAGAAACCGTCCATGCCATGTCCTCCCTTAACAACGCAGCAATGGACCGATTCAACCACTCTTGGATCACCTTTCCGTGCACAAGCCTTCAGAATCACGGACAACGAGAACTCATTAGGCTCCACTTCTTGCAGCATCTGCCGATACATAGAGATCACCCTGTCACTTTCTCCGAGCTCACAGAAGGCGGACATCATCGACGTCCACGACACCACCGTTCTTTCGGGCATATACTCGAACACCTTAGCAGCATCGACCACACGCCGACATTTCGAGTAGAAATTCAGCAGGGTATTCCCGACGATGACGTCAGCGTCGAACCCACGTTTTATAGCGGCCGCGTGAACGCAAGAACCGGATTTCAAGTCGGTCGAAGCGGCGCAAGAGCTCAAACTGTCCAGCACGTGATTGAAACTGAAGGGTCGACCTTCTTCACACGATGAAGAGCGCGAGGGCCGCGAGCTTCCTCTGAGGTCCACTGCTCCGGCGTGTAGCGCGGCTGGAAGAGACCCACCTAGGCAGAGCGAGACTGAGGGATTCATGGGCGGCGCGCCACGAGCGATGAGAAAGGGACGCCTCCGAATTTACCAGCAGCTAAATTCTCTCCCTCCTCTCAAAGACGCTGAGTTTCACGTCCAACCATTTTTACTTGGAAGCAGGGTCGACAGAGGAGAATGAGAGGGCTCCCCCTTTTCTGCTCGACAATCTCTGTTTGTCAACTTCTCTTGTCCGTAATTCTCTGTCGTTAATTTAGATGCTCGCATAGGATCGTGTTGTTTGGACTTGGGGACTAGGCTTCAGGTGCCGCGATCATATGGATGGGAATAAAAATCGAGGATTCGAAGTTAGAAATATTATGGTTTTAAAAACCTCTTGTGACTCTTCTTTTCGACTATAAACGATGGTGTGGAGTCCAACTTGGAAGGCCCCTGGATTAACTCTGTCTTTTTGCTAATAGGCGGACACTTTCCCAAGCAGTCCTCCATATTTGTAGTGCTCTAATATGAACTTGCTTAACTTTGGGGTTCCACACTAAAACTTAATGTCAAAATACATCTCCATAAGACATCTCTGTAAATTAATTTCAATATTCACACATATTTCAGAATCACTCTCTCCTATTCAGTATGCTGTTTAGCTCATTTTCACACAAATATTTCATAATCACTCTCTCCTATTCAGTATACTGTTTAGCTCATTTTCACTCGTCATCCCGTAAATCTGCCAAGAGCCATAACTTATCGACACTATATTTACCACTCTTTCCTATTCAGTATACTGTTTAGTTCACTCTCACTCGCCATCCCATAAATCTGTCAAGAGTCGTAACTTTCTGAGTCTCACTCGCCATCCATAAATCTGCCAAGAGTCGTAACTTTCTGAGATCATCTCTACCTCGATGATTACTCTCCACCCTTATCGGATTGGATCATTACAAGTCTAATCTTGTCATCCGTTTAAAACTCCCGGCTCACACCAATCCAACAACCAGAAAAACTAGAAAAAAAAAAAAGAGAACTCAATGGCTTATAAAGGTACATTTCCACCACTCAAAACTTAGGAATAAGATTATTCCTAGAACAGTCGGTAAAACAGATAGATTTGTTCATTAAACTCACAGTACTAGACAAACATACCACGTACTAACATAGTCGCCAAGTGTTCCCAAAAAAAAAAACCATAGTCGCCAAGTGAACAAAACAAGAAGCCAAAGTACCAGAGAAGACCCCAAAACCCAAGACTCTTTTATACACGACCGAGAAACAAGCCCCGTCCCTGCATGCTACTATTACTGTCGTTATGTCGATTTCGTTTCGAGTCGTTTCCCCGTTCAATCAACTTCTTCCATCTTGCTCTCCTCGTTAACTCCCTCCTCCAGTGGAGGCATCTCCGTGTCTTCGCCGGCATTCTCGTCATTATCGTCGCCGTCCTCAATGCTCAGGCCGAGCTTCAGCATCCTGTGGATCCTCGACGCGAAGGTGTTTGGGTCGTCGAGGCTGAACCCGGAAGTCAGGAGAGCGGTCTCGTACAGCAGCAGCACTAGATCCTTCACCGACTTGTCGTTCTTGTCGGCCTCGGCCCTCTTCCTCAGCTCCTCCATGATGCCGTTGTCGGGGTTGATCTCCATGGTCTTCTTGCTGGACATGTAGGCCGACATGCTGCTGTCCCTCAGCGCCTGAGCCTTCATGATTCTCTCCATGTTGGCCGTCCATCCGTACTCCCCGGTCACCAAGCAACAGGGCGAGTCCACGATTCTATCCGACACCACCACCTTCTCCACCCTGTCTCCTAGTATCTCCTTGATTGTCTTGCACAAGTTCTCGAACGACTTCTTCTTCTCTTCCCTCCTCTTCTTCTCTTCCTCCGACTCCTCCTCCAATTTCAGCCCCTCCTTGGTTGCAGAAACCAATTTCTTGCCGTCATACTCTTTCAGCTGAGAGACGACATACTCGTCTATGGCGTCCACCATGAAAAGGACTTCATAACCCCTCTTCTTCAGCCGCTCGAGGAATGGAGAGTTCTCCACCGCCTTCTTGCTTTCGCCAGTGATGTAGTAGATGTCCTTCTGGCCCTCCTTCATTCTAGTCACATAGTCCTTCAAACTTGTCATCTCATCACCGCTCTTGGTCGAGTAATACCTCAACAGGTCCGCGAGTTTAGCTCTGTTCTGGCTGTCCTCGTGAATGCCCAGCTTGATGTTCTTGGAGAAGGCATCGTAGAACTTGGCATAATCCTCTTTGTTCTCAGCAATCTCGAAGAACATCTCGAGGCACTTCTTGACTAGATTCTTCCGAATAACCTTGAGGATTTTGTTCTGCTGCAGCATCTCACGTGAAATGTTGAGAGGAAGATCGTCAGAGTCCACCACTCCCTTGATAAATCCTAGGTACTCAGGAATCAACTCTTCGCAATTGTCCATGATGAAGACCCTCCTAACGTAAAGTTTGATGTTGTTCAGTTTCTTCCTTGTGTCGAAGAGATCGAATGGGGCTCGCTTGGGAACAAACAGGATAGCCTTGAACTCGAGCTGCCCTTCCACTGAGAAGTGTTTGACGGCCAGGTGCTCCTCCCAATCATTGGTCAAGCTCTTGTAGAAGGCAGCATACTCCTCCTTGGTTACCTCCTCTGGTTTTCGCAGCCAGATAGGCTTCTGTTTGTTGATCTGCTCCCATTCATGAGTCACCTCCTTCACTTTCTTCTTTTTAGGCTTCTTCTCTTTGTCTTCATCTACCTCCTCCACATCACCTTCCTCTTCCTTCTTGGTCTCCTCATCCTCATCATCACTGACTTCTTTATCCACAGTCTTCTCTACCCAGAGATAGATTGGATAGCTAATGAATTCAGAGTGCTTCTTCACAAGGTCTTTCAATCTCCTCTCCTCCAAGTATTCCAACTGCAGTATGAAGTTCAGTCAGTCGCGTGCCGTAAACAATATCCCATATCCACAAGGAATTTGCTTAAAAAACCTTCCTCAAACTACTTAATTAGGGAAAAAAAATGCACGAAGAACAGAGGTCCGCTTATTATTCATGATCCTGCTACGATACTTTACTAGCATCAGTAATAGAAACGATCAACAGATACAAGAAAACTAACAGAAACTAACATCATGGATAGACAAGCACGTTGATTTTTACTTGTAAAAGAGAACTGGACTCTCAAACTCTCACCTGATCTTCCTTAAGGAAGAGGGTAACCTTGGTACCTCTACCTAGAGGCTCCCCATAGACGTCCCGAGTAATAGTGAAGGACCCGCCGGCCTGAGATTCCCATATGTACTGATCATCGTCATTGTGCTTGGTGGTCACCACAACTTTCTCAGCAACCAAGTAAGACGAGTAAAACCCAACTCCAAATTGCCCGATCATGCTCACATCAGCTCCAGCTTGCAGTGCCTCCATAAATTCCTTTGTTCCAGATCTCGCAATCGTGCCCAAGTTGTTCACCAGCTCTGCAGCAAACCGAAATTCAGTCCTACGAGCTCAAATCCAACCAATGGCGAACACTAGCTCGGCCATACAGTGTTCTTGTTTTCAATTTTTTTTCCCTTTTTTTCTTTTCTTCTCAATAAAGTGTTCTTGTTTGGCCATTCTGTTTTGTCGACATCTTGGATAGTTGCAATGGAGATCAAGGCACATAGAGGACCACACGCGACTGTTTACGCGAGCACCGCGCAAGCATTTTATCGACGTGCACAATCAGAAAGCGATGATACCTGATTTGGTCATGCCACAGCCACTGTCGATAACGGAGAGAGTCTTGTTGGCCTTGTCGGGGACGATCCTGATGAAGAGCTCGGGCTGAGAGGCGAGCTTGCTTTTGTCGGTCAAGCTCTCGAAACGGATCTTGTCCAACGCCTTCACATAGAAATCACCGAGAAGCCTCAGCCTCCATAATCAGGTCACTCATAAAAAACCCAAGAGCAGAGAACCAGAGAAAAAGACACTAAACTCGAACCACAGGCAACACAGAGAAGAAGAGGCCATTTGACAATCTACATATTCATGATTCCACTAAACCGCAGGCAACACAGAGAAAAAGCATAAACATGTCGCCGAATCGCTCCAACACGACCTCGCCACCTCAAACCCCGTTCGACCCAGGAACGTACGTCACGACCCTAACACGGTTCCCACTAAAACCCAGCACGAAAGCTCAACGGACGACAGCGAGACGAGGCCGACAGAGAGTGAAGAGCTTACGTCGGAGGAGTTGCTGATGAGCTCGCGCAGGAAGATCTCCTTGTTGCTGTAGAAGGTGTTGATGATGAGGCTGAGGAGCTGGTTGATCTCGGCCTGGAAGGCGAAGGTCTCGACGTCTCCTCCCATGCTGACGTCCGCCAACGGTGCCGACGGGAAGCTCGGGCTCAAATTCCACGCGCTAGTACCCGAAGACGAAGAAGAAGAAGCTAAGGCAGCGAAACGAACGCGGTGCAGAGGCTTGGTGAGCGTACGTATATATCTGAGAAAGGTGGCGGAAGAGAAACGCTGTATTTATATACAGTGAGACAGAGAGCGAGAGATTCTAGAGAGAATCAGTATCTGTCTGGTGGCTTCTGCTCGGTTGCTGCAGGTGGCAGCAAATTAGCTTGGAAAAGAGAGAGAAAAAGAAGGTTTGAGAAGAGCTGAGAA
Organism: Eucalyptus cladocalyx; assembly: GCA_017140615.1. Classification (NCBI taxonomy): domain Eukaryota; kingdom Viridiplantae; phylum Streptophyta; class Magnoliopsida; order Myrtales; family Myrtaceae; genus Eucalyptus; species Eucalyptus cladocalyx. The sequence goes on along the minus strand of CM029520.1, from coordinate 7,982,714 downwards.
TGTTTTGGCGATTCTGGACTTCTCTTCCTCGTTCGAGTTTTCGTCTTCTTTTCGTCCTTTTTCTTTCTCAAATTACTGGTTTCATGCGACTAGATTTGCGGCTACTCAATTCAATACATTTTATTCAAATTTCTAGAAACAATGACCCCTAAATTTTTATCTAATATGTAATATGATCTATGAATTCTAAATTTATTCAATATATTTGTTAATTTTAACTCGATGTATAATGTTGCCTTTGAACTTTTAAACTTTTGATAGGTGTTTAATTTAATCATTGAATTATAAAAAAAAAAAATTCAATGTTATCCCTAGTTCAAGAACCACATTACATAATGGGTTAATATTCAGGAATTATAACGAACAAATTTAAAGTTCAAAGACTATATTATATATCGAGTTAAAGTTTATGAATCATTTATATTATTCGAAGTCATATTTTATAACTGGTAAATACTAGATGTTTCCAAAAGTTATTGCAATCTTCTAAAAGATATTGATTAGTAATATATCTGCAATTACTTCACGCAATTGGCCTATTACTAATTACCTGTGAGTTCTACTAGTTTTTCATATATGAAATATTACTTTTTTTTAGATGAAAAATAACTTATCACATGAATGAATTGCCAATCATTTGAAAATCCTTTACTACTATGTGAATTGCTGATATTAGATGGATTGAGAATTGCCTTTCCTATGCACAGAACGTGTCATATTACTAGCAAGTAATAGAGGATATATAATCACGTTCTCATTGGTAATCTCTATGAAATTACTTGCTTACATTTTCATACAAAACTTAAAAAGAAAAAAATTAATCCATTTGCTATTCACGCATCCACGATGGGTATCCTCATAGGCAATATTTAATCCAAGTCATGCTCTAACTTCCTTCGAAAGCCACGTCAACCAGATTTGGCATGATTTTATGCCCAAGGAACTCAATTAAAACGTCTTCTATAAGTAGAATGACTCAATTAGAAAAATTGAAATTATATGAACTTGACTTTAAAAAACTGTGAGAATACATGGAAGAGAAGTGGAATTTTCAAATTAGCGTTTGGACGATAAACGCTAGACCTGGCCAATGGGCAAACTTGGTCGGGTACCGGGCCCAAAATTTCTTGCCTAGGCGTGCGCATGACTTAGCCTGGGCGGGTTGGTTTGTGTCGGGCTTAATATCTCTTACCTGGGCCAGCTCATAATTTAAAAAAAAAATTAATATTAAACTTTATCTAGAAAACGAACGGGCCCAGCAAGCCAATGTCGGCCCGCTCAGGCCCAAACAGAAAATTGCATTTTCAGACCCACCCAATCTGGCGGGCTTGGGTGGCCCAACGGGGCCACAGCCGAATGATCTTGTCTTGCATGATCATTCTTGCCAAACTGGCAAAGCCCAATCATGCGCGTGAGGCGATAATGCTAGCGGAAGAATCCTTTGGGCCCTGGGCCCAACCTTGTCGGGGATTGGGCTGTCCTTGTACGACTTAAATCGCTATTGGCAAAAACGAATCAAAAGTTTCTTCCAAGTTAAGCTCTTGATTTCTCCAAACATAATGAAAAAGATCAAGCTCGTCCTTTCGATTCATCTATACAAAAGACGTCATCGCACGATGCACAATTTTTGCTCCATCGACTAGGCTCGGCGAGTTGTCCGTGTCCATCATTTCTGATCTCAAGGAAAGTCGGAAATTTTTATACTCTAGACCATTCGAACTCGAGCTTGAACAAGGAATAGTCTACCGTCTTCGATTGAGCTAGACATATTAGCTCCAGCCCGTGTCGTTTGACACGTTACGATGGATAGGAATACCCTCCCTCGTGATTTTTCTCCCACGGTAATGCGGATCGATGCACGCAATATAGACGGCTTATCACAAAAGTGAGCAAAAGTGGGATGCTTAATTGAATTGAGCAGGCATCTCGTGACCAAACCCACCCACCAAATCGTCTCACCAACTCCATAAATGGTGGCCATGCGTGTTCCCCTCTCTAGATAGATCTCTCCCCTTGCATAATTGAAACCCCAAAAATCCCCATAATTTGAAAAAGAAAATAAAGAAAAATGAAGAGAAAAAAGTTGAGGAAAAATCGTATGTACTCGTGCAATGACTAATCAAATCAGCTCTTATTTTAGAAGTGTGGCGAAATATCTAGTCCTTGAATTTCAAACGTCAAAACATATGTTTTACGAGACTTTTGAATCAAAATTAGTGATCACGACCCTCCTCGAAAAAAAACAAACTCAGGCGGACCATCTCATAATTAACCAAATAAATGCAATTGGATCGCGCAATATGGTCATTCAATTGGGGCCGTTGCGCGAATTGATGAACTTTTGGACCCCTGCTTAGGAGAGGACCGTAGATTTCGTGAAGGACGAGGGCATAATGGACAATGGGAATGTCAGCCTTTAAATTTTGCGGAGGGGCGAAGTTGGTCAAAAGTGGTCGAAGTAAAAAATTGAGTTGAACCCTTCAAAGGGGCCTGACAACTTGACTTAGGGGGTTCAATAAGGTCAGTCCTCAACCTAATCTTTTGCGCCAGAAGTACTTTCCAGGCTTCCCGTTTCACATTTAGTTGACTCGGCAACCGTCAACGAATCCGACGGCTAAGTCGCCAATTATTGCATCAAATGAAGGCGTCATATTTAAGACATAATTTATAGAGCTCTTGAAAGTTTGCAAGGAAGGGAGTGTCTACACGACAAGTCCTTCAAGTTTGTTTTATCAGGACGTGCGTCGATTTCTTGATCTAAGATCAGCTTGTGGCGATGGAAAAGATTTCGCTCGCAAAGAATTCCAGCATGAATTGGTGTTTTGAAAATCGTATAAGGAGCTATGCTAGATAAGCTATCTATGCGAGATTTAATTGATTCGACATGTTAAAATTGATTAAATGAGCATGTTTATATACGAAGTACAGCATATAAGCAACAAATATTGGTCGGAACAGTTGTGCCCACTGTCTAGCTGAGCAGGCACATGTTTTCATCCAATACACACTAGTCACAAATTCAAGTTTTGTGATATAAAAGTTTACCCGCTCTTTTTTCTTTTTTTCCTTAAGAAAAGCAACAATGTGCTCATTAATTAATACCATAAATTTCAAATGGGTCTATCCGCAACATTTTATCCCAAATTAATTGTCTTAGCACCAAAAATACTAAAATAGTGCACCCAATAATAAATTTATCACAAATAAGCTTCTATAGGGTAAATGACACTTAATGGGGAACAAATGTCTCCTGAATGTATCGATATGAGATTTTTAATCAAACGAAATTCAGTTCTTATTATAGACGTGTTGAATTTGAGATTTCATGCGATACGAAAATTAACCTAAAATAGATATTTCGTGAGTGTATCGATTCAGGGTTAATCGCGGCATTCACCATTGAACCTCTTCGTCTGCGCATTCCATCGTCAAAGCAGCCGTAATTGGTGGGGCTCAAGCGCAAGGAGAAGGACCACGGCGAAGGTCAAACGTTTCATTTCTACGGATTTTCTAATGGCGAGATTCCTTCCACTGTTCCACTGGTCATCGTCCAACCTGGACCGGTGCGGCCGCCCCGTAAAGGCGACGTCCTGCCCCGCGGAACGTCTCCCTCTCCCTCCCTCCCTTTTCTTGAACTCCCCTTGCGGAACTTGTGTACTTTCTCCGAAAGCTTATCGTGCTGAGCTGACGAGAAAAAGTCGTCTTCGCTTCACGGGTGCCAGTTCCTCAAGTTCAAGCAACCTCCGTGTCCTCACCAAAAATCTCTCCGCCTTTTTCCCCCACCCCGTCTCCTCCCGCACTTGAATCACGACACCCGTTGTTTCGAGAAAGCCCCATAGCATTCAATTAACGCGGACAAGGGAGAGGGAGAGGGAGAGGGAGAGGGAGAGACCCATCAGTCTGTTTCGCTGTGCTCGTTCGCTGAATGTTCATATAGAGCTCGGAATCTAAGAGGGTAGCTGTTGAGGACGAGGGAGGATGATGCCCTGCACGAAGGAGTCGCGCTCTGCGTCGGGGGAGGGCCCGAAGATCAAAGGGGTCCACACGCATGGAGGTCGCTACGTGCAGTACAACGTGTACGGGAACTTGTTCGAGGTCTCGGCCAAGTACATCCCTCCCATTCGTCCCATTGGCCGAGGGGCTTACGGTCTTGTCTGGTGAGTTCTTGCTCCACGGTTTTTTTTTTTTTTTTTTTTTTTCACATTTAGTCTCGGTCGGTTTTGGGTTTTTCGGTTGCTTCGAAGAGAAATCGAGAAAAAGGTTTCCGGGCAAAGTTTTTTGGTGTTGTTTGGAGGGTGAGATAGCGAATAGAATGCGAAAGGTGTGTTCTTGGTGAATACAGATGAAGTTCGCTTGTTTAAATTATCTTGAACTTGCGAAACTGATACGGTCGGTCACTGTAAAAGCGGAAACGGAGCGAATAGAATGCGAAAGGTTTGTTCTTGGTGTTGAGGTTTGCAATACAGATGAAGTTCGCTTCTTTAAATTATCTTGAACTTGCGAAACCGATGCAGTCGGTTGCTGTAAAAGCGGAAACGGAGCGAATAGAATGCGAAAGGTGTGTTCTTGGGGTGGAGGTTGTAACACAGATGAAGTTCGCTTCTTTAAATTGTTTTGAGCTTGGGAAAGTGATGCTGTCGGTTGCTGTAAAATCGGTAACGGATGGAGGAGAGAGACATTAATTGAACAATACTGTAAGCAGCAGCTCTGTGCTTGTGTGTGTTTCTATGGATTTTGAGGATATATTCAAGGGAAAGACCATTTTATGGAGAAAACACGCTAATCAAATGTTGAGGTGATTACTTGCTATGAGGACAAAACAAGTTTGGATTGGCTTTCTTCTTTGCTCCAATACTTTGTCAGATTCAAAATTATGGGTTCGAGAAGCCTAGAACATGTCCTGATTGTAACTGGAATAAGTTGGTCAGATCAACGCCTTGTTCACAGCAGATTATTTATCTCTTTCCCCAAACCAAAGCAATAACCTTTTACGTGTTTTATGGGGAGTAAGAACTGTCTACATATTAGCCCAATAAATACCCTATTCAGCTTTATGCTTATGTATTGTGGTGAAAAAGGAAAAAAAAAGGAACTTTAGTTCATATGATTTGGTCTCTCCTCCATTCGTTCAATGCGTAATCCTTTCTCAGGGTTGGTTGTTGCTTTTAATCATTTTATGCTCACAGGGACAAACTATCCACGTTAGAGGAACATTTGATGCTCTGCTGGTTCTAGAAAAAAAGATGAGCACTGCCAGTTATCTATTTACCTAGTCGAATGATGCTTTTTCTTTTTTCCGGCTGAAAAGCGTATAGTCATTTTCTGTTTTAACAACTTTCAGTGCTGCTGTGAACTCGGAGACCAGAGAGGAGGTCGCCATTAAGAAGATTGGCAATGCATTCGATAACAGGATAGATGCCAAACGGACCCTGAGGGAAATCATGCTTCTCCATCACATGGATCACGAGAATGTGAGTTTGCATACATTTGCACGATGCGGTGGATAGTATCGCATACTAATTGAGTGTAACTTCTGTTTGTGTGCTCATTTCCTTCTTACCCACCATGTGGGTCTACTGCATAAATCCTGTCATTTGTCACCCTGTTCTAGCTGCAATTTTGCTCAGTTACTGTATTGATGCAGGTTATAGCCATCAAGGACATCATACGGCCACCCAGGAAAGAAACTTTCAATGATGTTTACATTGTTTATGAATTGATGGACACTGATCTCCATCAGATAATTCGGTCTGACAATCCTTTGACAGATGATCATTGTCAGGTTAGAACGTAGTTGCAGCTGTTGTTGCTTAATGTTAAGTTGTTATCGGTAGTGTGCAGAGTGCATATTTAATGAAGTAATTCTTTTTCCTTTGTCATCTGAAGCAAATTGAATTTTATCTGGATCGTCCACATATATGATTCATGAAAACTACTAAGTAGAGGATTGATAGAATTACATGTATTCTATAGGAAAATGTTCCTCAACAAATCTAGATAGTGCATTAACTCCATTCATCTGGATGGAGAATAAATTTTGGTTGGTCAACTAGTAGTCCTGCTTTTTTTGTGATTGGAAAGAGTTTACAATCATTATTTACTCCCAAATAATCGACACCAAATCATAAGGACTTATCATTAGCTCAACTTCAACTTTAACTAAGCTATGCAAGAAATGGATGACGGATTTTGAGTGTTGACAAAAAATTGACTATTATTGAATCTGATAGAACAGAAATACAATTGCATTCCTCATACTTGCAATTTCACAGCTCTCTGTTTTGTCCTCCACAAGTTGCTCCGGCTAAATTGTTGTAGTTCTAATAATTTCAAAAATCAATGCAGTACTTCCTGTATCAGTTGTTGCGAGGACTGAAGTATGTACACTCTGCCCATGTATTGCATCGTGATCTCAAGCCTAGCAATTTGCTTCTAAATGCGAATTGCGACCTGAAAATAGGGGATTTCGGTTTAGCGAGGACAACGTCTGAGACAGATTTCATGACTGAGTATGTCGTCACACGATGGTACCGAGCACCTGAGTTGCTCCTCAATTGCTCAGAGTACACTGCTGCAATCGACATATGGTCTGTTGGTTGCATACTCGGAGAAATTGCAACCAGAGAGCCTCTGTTCCCTGGTAAAGACTATGTTCATCAGCTGAGGCTAATCACAGAGGTAAGGACGTAGGGTCATTAGATTGTGACAACCTTCCGAAACATTTCTTTGTCTAATCTGTGATAGATAACACCAACCTTTTCCTCCAATGCACCTCTTTTTGCATTTCTTATATTTTTCATCTTGTTGCTGATTTTATTAGTCCAGAATGAAAGAATATGAGCAAATGTTCGATGAGTGACTCACTTTCATTACAAACTGCATCCTTTATATCAACAATTTTGCTCATACCATTATATTGGCATTGATAATGTGAAATTTGTGCCTTTTCTCATCTGAAGTTGATAGGCTCTCCTGACGACGCCAGCCTCGGTTTTCTCCGAAGTGACAATGCCAGGAGATATGTCAGGCAGCTTCCACAGTACAGGAAACAACAGTTCTCTATGAGATTCCCAAACATGTCTGCCGGGGCCATCGACTTGCTAGAGAAAATGCTCGTGTTTGATCCCAACAAGCGCATAACTGGTATGAGGAGCCAGAAATTCCCTGGCACACTGAGTTTTTTTCCATACCCTCCATTGGTTTACTAGATCCTCTAAACAAGAATAAGTTTAATACTCTACTTGGGTGTCTGTTTGCAGTTGATGAGGCGCTTTCCCACCCTTACCTAGCATCCCTCCACGACATTAACGATGAGCCGGTCTGCCCCAGGCCCTTCAACTTTGATTTCGAGCATCCATCGTGCACTGAAGAGCACATCAAAGAGCTTGTCTGGAAAGAATCTGTGAAGTTCAATCCCGACCCCGCCTGATTTGGAACAATCCGACACAGGTTTGCATACTATCAGGATAATGTCATGGAAACGAGTCCTCCCGCGATCCAATTGGCCTGTCACCCATTTGCTGGAGTGCATGGGAGAGGTGTTAAGAGTTTGTCTGTGTTTATTTATGGGAATTGAAGCAAAACTTCTGTATAAGGGGCTTGGATATGAACTGTTGCTCTGGAGGGAAATTCCAATTCTCTAGAAATAAGTGAGATCTAAAAGAGATATGTTAGAGCAGCCTACCTTAATCCTTATGTAAGCTAACTTAACTTGGAATTGAAGTAAAAATGAGTACATCTCATTTGTTATGGATTTGGATTTCAGCTGATTAGTGGGACTCTGCAGTTGCATACGTAGTGGTTTGTAATACAGCTGGCCTCTTTCCGCACTGATATGAAGATTAGCCTCATGTCAAAACCCAAAAAGACAACAAAAGAGGATGGTATTCTGTATTCTTTTCCTTCTTCTAAAAGTTCTGTTGCTTTTGATTGCCAAGAGCATACTCCAAGTTCAGTTCTCTGTCACAAAAGAACAAGGAAGAAGCCCATGAGATTGTTTAACAGGATGATTAATGAGAAGTCAAAAGACGGATAACTTGGACATGCAATCCATAAGTCTCTCCTGTCTCATGGGCTCTGTAACCGGAAGGTTTCTCTTCCCTGTGCAAAGGGGCTGCGTCCCTTTATTGCTAACCTGCAGGTCCTCGTCGATGCGATTGATTATAATTATTAAATGTAATCACTGGATTGAATTTCAAAAATCTTTTTAGAGATGATATGAATAAGAAGATGAACTTACGGAAAGATTTGGGATGACTGGCCACCACTTGCACTTCAACTTTGGTGTAATTTTTCTTGGTTAAAGTGAACGTAAACTTTCACTTCAAAAGGGGTTACGTAAAGATGAAAGGCAAACCCGATGACTCGATGAGCAGCCCTAAAAAGCATACCCTTTTTTAGTCACAATTGTGTACCCTTTAATGGTATTTCGTTTGCTTACTACTTTAGTAAGGTTGAACAATGATAATTTTACCTCCCTCAGAGTGTAATATTGTTTCCTATTTTAAGAATTACTTTGAGTGCCTCTAAACCAGGCATGGACCCAAGAGAGCTAGGCCATGCCTAGGTCGGCATGGCCGTTTCCCATCCCTAATCACAATATGATTATTTATTATAAACAAGACACCAAATAAATCATGTATTGAGTCCAGATACATGACTTAAGATTTTGGTCGTTGGTCAATTAATAAAAGGTTTCGAAGAGAGCTCAAGCGTCATCAAAAATTTAAGTGCTGGAAATTGCAGGTGGCAAAAAACCAGTATATACCACATGAAAGAACATACATGTAAAGTCGTATTAAGAATGGCTAAAATTCAAGTTGTTTGCCTTGACATGCAAGATTTACTCCTTTAATCACGTGCACCTATTAGAACTTATTTGGGATAGGAAAGAAAATGACAATGATTCCATAAATCAGGTATTTTGACAAGTTCGACGCCGCTGAAACGAGGGAAGAGCGACTCGGGAATGCCGGATCCCCGCGAAAAGACTGAACCCATTGTGGCCTTCAGCAGGCCGCCACCGATGCTGCCCGTGCTCGGACCGCTGGTGCTTCTCTCCCTGTTTGAAACGTGGAATAGCCGCGATGGAAATGATGACTGACAGGCGGGCGATCTTTGATTCGGTATTGTATGCCTGGTTACTTGAAGAAAAATTTAAAGAATGGAGATAATCATGTGGAGTACATAGCCGAGTGTTGGGGCCACAAATTTCCAGGAGTTTTGTAGTTTTCTAGTTGGGGTGCTGATAAACGGTGCCAGGAGCATGTCGTAGATACACATTGCCTATTGCAGCATTGCACGAGGACTCTTGGAAGTGATGGGGCGAAAGTATCCTGGAAGATGTATGCCTTCCAAAAGATGAGGGAGGTCTTGGTATTCAAAGGCTGCCTGATTGTAATACAGCAGCCATGCTTAGGGGTGAGCGGTTTCAGGTCCGGTTCGGTTCCGTCTGGAACCTGGAACCTACCCACGGGAGGCGAGAAACGGAAACCTACCCTGTCATAGGTTCCAGGGTCGGTTCCAGGTTCGAACAGGTTCTTTTTTTTTTTTTTTTTGTTATTTTCAGATTTGAACTATAACATATGCGCACGTTACCCAAAAAAAATATAACGTATGCGCACGTTACTAAAAAAAAAACTATAACGTGCACGCACGTTACCAAAAAAAAATATAACATATACGCATGTTACCAAAAAAAAAACTATAATGTACGCGTATACTACACGGTAACTTCCCATTGACATATTATCTTGATACATTAACTTCGCACTGCACAACAATAATAGAATATAATTAGAAATTTCAAAACAAATAGCAAACTAGAAAGTAGAAATAAAACACCACTAGAACAAGAATATCTAGAGGTACAAGTTTTGAAAACAATTTCAATTAAACCCTTAAATGAACTCAGAAAATTCTGAAATTTGGACACGTTGTATTTAAGACCTAGAGGTACAAGTTTCATGAGGAAATCGTAGTCCAATTCATTCTGGATTAAAAGATAAAATCGATTTACTTTTCCTATTCTCTACTTGCACAGTTTTTGAAACATTTTTGGTTAAATAGGCAAATGAACTAGAAAAATTACGAAATTTAAATATGTTGTAGGGAAGACATGAAGAGAGATATTTCATGCAGAACACATTTCCAAAAGAACCTCATAAAAAATGATATAGTCCACGCATTGCAACTTACAAGATCCGAACACATCAGATTACACAGTTTTAGAAAAATTTCCGATTAAATACCCAAATGACCTTCAAAAATTATGAAATTCGACTATGTGATAGCCAAGACCATAAGGTAGATACTTCATGAAAACATCGAAGTCAAATTCGTCCTAGATAATTAAATATGGACGGTTAAAATCCCTGTGCGTAGTACCGTAATTCCAGATCTAACCATCTCCAAAGGACCACGATTTCAACTACCTATTCTTGTTTTTTTTCTCTAAATTTTTTATATGTTGTACCTCAGGATGTTCTTTACAACTTTTGTTAAGAAACCGAAGTGAAATTTCGACAAAAAGGTTGCCTTACAGTCCATGCATTCATCAAGGGTCGGTCCCAAAATCTACAGATCCAGTCTTTCCAAAGAATAACGATTTCACCCACTTATACTTGTTTTTTTTGTCCCAAAGTTGAGTATGTTATACTCCAAGAAGTCCTTTACAACTTTCATTTAGAGGCCGAAGCCAAAATTCAACTAGAACATCACATACAAGTCACTAGAACATCCAAGGTCGAGCTTTTTCTACCCTAAGTAACCGGTTCCGGTTCCGGTTCCGGTTCCCAGAAAAAAGGAACCGGAACCGGAACCGGTCCCCCTTGGAACCGGGAACCGAACCGGACCCTCCTTCGGTTCGGTTCCGGTTCCCGGGTAACCCGGGAACTACGCTCAGCCCTAGCCATGCTTAAACACATTTAAATCCTTTTTTCTGACAAGGAATCAGTGTAAATGGATCCATTCCATCTTCTTGAAAAAAATAAAAAATTCTGGATAGCTAACAAGCCATCATGTTGCTCGTGGGCCTAGAAGAAGATTTTTCAACTTAAGAGGGAGTTCCGGCTTTCCTTCCAATGGAGGGTAGGTGATGGCATTTCCGTGTCTCTTTGGTTTGACCATTGACACCCTACAGGTCCCCTAAACCTGTTCTTCTTGGACACTCTCATTTATAGTTCAGGCTTATTCAGGCAGGCGAAGGTTGCGAATCTCTTTTCTAATTCTAGCCAAGCGCTCAAGGCTACTCTGGAGTCATGGGAGTACCCCTCCTTGTTCAATCTCAGAACCTGGACCAGTTTTGCAGGTTTATTTATGGTAGCTTCTGCATGGGAAGCTATCAGATTGAAGAAGGGCTTGGTTCCTTGGTTCGCATTTATTTGGAGCAATGCAATCTTACTGCAGTATCAATTTATCTTTTGACTTATTGCTAAGAACCACCTTCCTACCCAGACACTTTTACTTTCTTATGAAAGGATTGAGAGCACAGTATGGGCCTTTTGCAATACTAGACCTGATTCTATTGATCACTTAATTTTCGATTGTCGCATTACCACTAGTCTTGCGTATTTTTGGGCTGCGAGATGCAACCTCTCTTGGCAGAATGGGTCTTGGTCGGACAATCTACAATGGGCAATGAAGTTCCTTTCAGGCAACGATTTTCATCAATGCATTGTTCATTTCTTCTTTGGAGCCCTCTGCCATGTGATTTGGAAGAAGAGGAACAATATTCTCTTTAGGGAAGAAACGTTGGCAATCTCGGCTTTGAAGAACCACCTCATCAAAGTTGTCAAAGACAAGGCCTTAACATTCAATAATGTTGCGAACACTTAGGAATAGGAGGCTTCAATGCAATTGGGGTATCAACTCGTCTATTTTCGATCATGTGGTGTCGAATTCTTCCTAATATTGCCCTTTGGGGCTGCATCAGGTTTCCTCCCAAGTTGGTGTCGATAGATGTGTGGGTCGCCTCTGCCTGTTGTCTTCCTCTTTTGATGCTGCTGGTTGGCTACTTGCTATTGCTCAATTGTTGCGGTTACACCAAGATTAGGAGAACTCATTTTCTTTTTGTTGGTGGCCGCTGTTTTGGCTATTATTTACTACTTTTCACTGATTGTGTTTCCTCTTTCTTGGCACCCTCCCACTCATTTTCACTTGTTGTCTTCTTGAGTGTAAGTTCTTGGTGCCGAGTATTTGCTGTATAGCTGTATAGCTGTATAGCTTTTGGTTATAAGTCAATCTATCTCTTACCTTTACCAAAAAAAAAAAAAAAAAAAAAAAAAATTTATCTATCCACATCATCAGTGAAACAACGTCATTTTTTCACTTGTTTAGCCACGTCAACATTTTAGCTGGATTTTCTCGCCGTTGGCACTCAACTAATCTATTTTGCTCCGATTTTGACACTTAAGTGTCATTTTCATAACTTTTAGCACTTAAATGTCTATCTGTGCTAATTTTTGACATTTTAGGTGTTCCTTTCCCTATGAACATGAGATAGAAAAATAATAGCCTTTTAGTCAATGCTTGCACAAATTGCATCTAATGGAGATGTGGACACTTGAAGTGCCAAAACTTGGTATGTGGGATATGTAAGTGCCAAAAGTTCATAAATATATACTTAAGTACTAAAATTGGAGCAAAATAAATTAGTTAAATACTATCGGTGAGAAATTCCTACCAAAATGCCGACGTGACATTTAACTGATGAGAGAAGTACAAAGCAACGTCGTTTTACACACCTACATAGCAAGATAAACCAAAAACGACATAGTTTTGCACACTGACATGACTAATCAACCGGAAATGATGACATTTTGCCTTGGATTTGAATTTAATATTTAAATTAGACTAAAACTAAATTATTTTAAAGGGGGGGAGGATTGTAGAATGACAAGAGCTGTGCAGCCCTTCACCACCACCTCCCCATCATCGTAAGGAAGGGCCGATAACCCTGTTCAACCGGTAGTGAGGGCTTGCAAGCCCTCACCCAATGACGGTGGGGGAGGCGGCGATGAGGGCTTGGGTTGCTGTTCTACAATGCTCCCCCTTTTTTTAAAATAATTTATTTTAAATTTTTTAATTTAAATAATTTTATATTAAAATTCAAATAATAGGCAAAATGATGTGTTTTGACTCTTCTTTACTGACTTAGCTCTCCAACAAGCCATGTAGGCAAGTTATGTTATTAAAAAAAGTCACGTAGGATTTCCGACACCCTTCGTCGAAATTGGCACTTAAATGTTCCATTTTTGTAAAAAAAGTGACATTTATGTGTACCTTTTGTAACTTTTAATATTTAAGTATCGATCTATGTCAAGTTTTGGCATTTGCACTGTACTACTGCCGCATCCAATGTAATACATATGGATCTTGTATGATTGATTTTCATAAAGAATAAAAATAAAAAAGACACTTAAGCTGACCAAGACAAAGACTTTACAAAAGGACGCCCAAGCCAGACGACTTTGGAAAAACTCCTGTGAATAATTTCGTTCTTTTAACTGAGGAAGAATTTGCAAAGATCACCTCCAAATCTTTGGTATGGCTATTGAGCAATACCGGTGTAAGCTGTAAATTAGAACTAAAGTAGGAAGTTTTGTATACTAATTTGTTCCCTGTTATACTTCCTGATTTAAAGGGACTCTTAGGATTAGCCTAAAATAAGGTTCTCTTGTGTGTTTATACATATGTTTTTTTCGTAGCCGTAACATAAATGAAAAGAATATACGGAAAAAGAATTCGCTCCATCGACTAGGCTTGCGAATTGTCTATTTTCTAATATCGAGGAAAATATAATTTTTCTGTACCGTTTGAATCCTAGCTCGAACGGGGGATGATAGTTTTCGACTTGTCTGTGTTTCCAGTTTAGCTCAGCGTATTGGGTCTAGCTCACGTCGTTCGACACGTTACAACGAATAGGAATACCGTCTCTCGTGATTCTTTTTTCCCCGCTAATGCCAATCGATACACGCGACATAGACGGCTTATCACGAAAGCCAGCAAAAGAGAGGGCTTAATGGAATTGAGCAGGCACCTCGTGACCAAACCCATCCACCAAATCCTATCACCAACTCCATAAATGGTGGCCGTGCGTGTTCCCCTCTCTAGATAGATCTCTCCACTTGCATAATTGAAACCGCAGAAATCCCCATAAATTTTTTGTTAAAAAAAAAAAAAAAACCAAGAAAAATGAAGAGGAAAAAGCTGAGGAAAAATCTTAATGCAATTAGTGATATATTAATCCTTAAATCTCAACCGTCGAAACATATGTCCTATGAAACTTTCGAGTCAAAAAACAGTGATCATGACCCTCGTCCAAAAACGAATAACACTCGGGCGGACCATCTCATAATTAACCAAATAAATGCACTTGGATTGCACAATCTGGTCAGATAGTTGGGGTTGTTGCGTGAATTGATGAACTTTCGGACCCTAGTGTCACGGGTCGATCAATTTCGGTCGATCAAACACCGCGCGGCCTTAGGATCGGTGATCCCAAGTCAGCCTTACACACACACTCGCTCGAACACAAGAACCGAATGGGCAAAGAGAGTGTATATTCCTTGTGAACGAACCGTTTACAATGAGGGAGGGGGATCCCTATTTATACATGAGCGGGTTATATCTCGACCGTGGATCGTCCCTCCGATCCAACGGTTCATTTTGAATCCGTATCATCATTACAAGCTATACAACAGGCTACTCGATGGTCTGCACCCGGCAGGCCCTTGGGAAGCCCATGGGTCGCGCGCGTCAGGTCTTGGGCAGACCATGGGCGTGTGTCAGAAGCAAGATCAGGGTTGCAGGTCCGTCTGACACGCGAACAGCTGAACCATCACGGGCTGCTCGAACATCGCTCATGGGCTGCGCATGGGCCTTCCGCTCGTTCTGCTCATGGGTCGTCCGTGGGCTGCTTTCGGGCAGCACCTTGTACGTGACACGGCCCCTCACGGACGATCTTGGATCATGCTTTGTCCGTGGGCCGTGTCATTCTCCCCACCTGTCCGGGCGACGCCCTCGTCGCGTCCGTGGCATGGAAGGCTTCGATGTGCCCCTTGAATTCCCACGAGCCTCGGAGGGTTCCCGGCTTGCTTCACTCTCGGGAAGGCCTCTCCACCGGACGAGGTATTCCTTCCTTGGTGCCCGATATTTCTTCCGTATGATCCGATCGGCCAGGATGCACTCAACATCCCGATCATAGGAGGTCTTCGCCCCAAGGGGCGCTCGTTGTGATGTGCCCGATCCGGATCATCCTCGTCCACATGAAACGGTTTTAACATGCTCACATGGAACACGGGGTGTAGCCCGAACTTGGGCGGTAAGTCCGGCTTGTACGCCACCTTTCCGATCCGTTGTATCACTCGAAAAGGGCCTTCATAGCGACGGATCGACCTTTGTTCACATTCTGTACCGAAGGACGAGGTGCAATTTGGCTAGCACCAAATCCCCTACCCGAAACTCCACATGCCGTCGCTTTTTGTCAGCCCATTTCTTCATGCGTCTCGCGGCCCTACTCGGACACGCCCGGGCCAAGTCGGCTGTTCATCCCACTCCTTAGCGAGCTTATACGCGGACGGGCTGTTCCTCGATAGCCCGAGGCGATTGCGCTTGGCGTGAGCGGTTGTTGCCCGGTCACGATCTCGAACGGACTTTGGTTCGTAGACTCGCTCCGTTGCAAGTTATAAGAAAATTGGGCCACGTCGATCAGCCGTGCCCAGTTCGCTTGCGTATTACTCACATAGTGTCGAAGATAGATTTCCAGCAATCCATTTACTCGTTCGGTTTGTCCGTCGGTTTGTGGATGCATGCTGGTGGAAAGGTTGAGAGTCGTCCCCAGCAACTTGAAGAGCTCGGTCCAAAGCCGTCCGGTGAACCGAGGGTCGCGATCACTCACGATCGTGCGTGGGACGCCCCAATACTTGACGACGTGCTTGAGGAACGGTTGGCGGCTTCCTCGGCTGGGCATTCCATTGTTGTTGGCACGAACGTCGCATATTTGGAGAGGCGATCGACCACAACCATGAGAGCCCGACACCCTTCGGATTTGGGCAAATTCACGATGAAGTCCATGGAGACACTCTCCCATGGACGTTCCGGGATAGGCAATGGTTCAAGGAGCCCCGCGGGGGACCGTTGCTCTATCTTGTCTTGTTGGCAGACAAGACACGTCCGCACGTACGTTTCCACATCGTCCCGCATGTGCGGCCAGTAGTATTGATCTTCAACAAGCGCCATGGTGCGGTGGATCCCCGGATGTCCCGCCCATTTGGAGTCGTGGCACTCTTTTAGGACTTCCTTTCGAAGTTTTCCGTGGAGCGGCACATAGAGTCGCCGTCCTTTGGTGTAGAGGAGGTCATCCTCGAGCCAGAACCTTCTCGTCAAGCCTTCCCGGGCATATCGAAGGAGGGCTTGGGCTGTTTGATCGTGCTTCAGCCCCTCCTTGATACGATCAACCCACGGACAGTCGGGTCGGCTCACCACATTGGCCAATTCGAATTTCCTGCTTAAGGCGTCGGCCACAGAATTGGACCTTCCGGGCTTGTATTCCAGCGCATAATCAAACTCGGCCAGGAAGTCTTGCCACCGAGCTTGTTTTGGGCTGAGCTTCTTCTGAGTTTGGAAGTAGCTCGTAGCCACATTGTCGGTCCTTACGACGAACCGGGATCCCAAGAGGTAATGCCTCCATGTGCGGAGGCAATGCACCACCGCGGTCATTTCCTTCTCTTGGACCGTGTATCGCCGTTCCGCATCATTCAACTTTCGCGATTCAAAGGCCACCGGATGACCTTCCTGCATCAAGACACCACCGATTGCAAAATCAGAAGCATCGGTCTCTACCTCATAGGGCTTGGTGTAGTCGGGCAAAGCATAAGAACCGGCTCCTCGGTCATGGCCCGCTTCAACCGCTCGAACGTCTCTTGACATCTATCCGTCCACTCCCACGGCCTTTCTTTCTTTAGCATGTCCGTGAGTGGCACGGTGAGGCGCGAATATTCCGGATGAAGCGCCGATAGTAGTTTGTGAGACCGAGGAAGGATCTCGCTCCGTCACCTTGGTTGGTGACTCCCAATCAACGATGGCACGGATCTTGGCCGCGTCCATCCGCACACGTCCGCCCCCGACGATGTGCCCAAGGAACGGAATCTCTTTCTGTGCGAAGGCACATTTCTCTCGTTTCACATACAAGTCGTTTTCTCGGAGGATCCGAAAAACCCGACTCAAATGTTCAACATGCTCCTCAAGCGTCCGGCTATATATCACTATATCATCAAGATAAACTACAACGAACCGATCAAGGAACGGATGCAGTACCTTGTTCATGAGCGTGCAAAACGTAGCCGGTGCATTGGTCAAGCCAAATGGCATGACGAGGAACTCGTATGACCCATAGCGGGTCACACATGCCGTCTTCGACTCATCCCCTCCGCGATCCGCACTTGATAGTATCCCGATCGAAGGTCGAGTTTGGAGAACCATCGGGCTTCTCCGAGCTGATCGAACAAGTCAGCAATGAGGGGAATCGGGTACTTATTCTTGACGGTCAGCTTGTTCAATGCCCGGTAATCGATACACATACGGAGGGATCCGTCGTGCTTCTTTTGGAACAAGACCGGGGCACCGAACGGGGCCTTGGATGGCCGAACATACCCTGCATCCAGCAGCTCCTTGAGCTGTTTTCTCAATTCCTCCAACTCGGGCGGGGCCATGCGATAGGGAGCCATGGCCGGTGGTCGGGCATCGGATACCAGCTCGATCCGATGGTCGACCTCTCTCCGAGGAGGTAGCTTTTTGGGCAGCTCGGGCGGCATCACATCTTGGAAGGCATCGAGGACTCGGGATGCTTCTTTTGGTACCGAGTTTTCCTCCGCGCCCTCCTCCTTCAATGCCGCCAAGAAGGTCACCTCGCCTTTCTTCAGTCCTTTGGATAGCTGCATGGCCGACAGCATTTTCCGGTCGCGTCCCGATTCGCGGTAGATCGGGACCATGCATTGGCACCGCTTGTCGAATATACATATGCAGTCCGCGAAGGGCATGACACCCGCATTAATCCGGTCGAGGAATCCCAAGCCGAGTACGAAGTCATAGTCGTCAAGGGGGATTACCTCGATATCTTCCTTGCTGGTCCAAGGACCCAGGTGGAACTCCACGCCCCTGGCCATGCCGCTGGTCGGGACTTCTCTGGAATTCACCGTCTTGAGCCAACCGGACTCATTTGCCTCGACCCGAAGGCGTAGCTTCTTTGCGGCCTCTTTGGATATGAACAGATCGGACGCCCCGGTATCCACGAGTGCGCTCATCGTGGTACCTCCGATCTTCACGTCTACGAACATCATTCCTTTCGATTCCTTGGCCTTTTTAGCCTTGATCGTTCCGAGGATCCGCAACGATCCCAACCGCGCCTCCTCTCGCGGCTTGTCTTCCTTGCATAGGGCCGCCAACTTCCCTCTCTTCGGGCAATCCCGAGCCATATGAGGACCGTCACAAAAGAAGCACTTGTATGTGCGTACCTTGCGTTGATATCCTCCATGGCTGGACTCGGGTTGATTCCTATGGGGTCGGAGGCGGTGCCCGCGCATTCGGTCGAGGGAACCGGCCTCGATCTCCCCCACCAGTAGCCTTTTCTCTCGGTCGAAAGTCGGGCTTGGCGGCGGTTGCCGGCCTGTATTCAACAAGGGACTCGGCCACGGAAGTGGCTGTGGTGAGGTCCGTTGCGTTGCACCGTTTGAGCTCCTGTTTGACCCAAGGCTTGAGTCCGCCCATGAACTGGTGGAACGCCTCCGTCTCGGTCATGGACGGGATTTGGAGCAGCAGCTCCGAGAACCGCTTCACATAGTCACGAACTCCGCCCTTTTGTTCTAGGCGCTTGAGTTCACCTCGGGCTTCCTCCTCCGCATAAGCGGGATAGTAGGTTCGCCGAAACTCTTCGACGAACCGAGCCCATGTCACGATAGGATCGCCATTCCTACCATCCGACCGACGTCTCCACCACAACAGCGCATCATCGAGATAGATACATGGCTGCGGTGTTCACCCGGATCACGTCGTCGGTTGTTCCCATGGTCTGGAAATACCGTTCCATGTACCACAGGAAGTTGTCCACGTCCTTTGCCACCCGGGAGCCCTTGAACTCCTTTGGTTTGGGTGCATCGGCACGGGACTGCACGGTGATCACCCCGTTCACGCGTGCCGCTTCAAGCTCCACGAGCTTGCCTTTCATCTCCGTCATTTCCGCTCGCATGGCCGCCATCGCGGCTTCCCAAGTCTCATCCCGTTGCTGTAACTCGTGCGTGAAGGATCCTTGCACCTCGACACGGAGCTCTCCCATGCCGGCTTGGAGTTCTTGCACTTCGGCCAAGAACTCCTCCCTACCAGCTTCCGCTCCTTCGACGGCCTGGTGCAGGTCGTCCATCAACGCCTGGACATCCGTCACGGTCTCCTCTAGAGCCGTCAAACGGTTGTCCAGATCTCCCTTCGAATCCCCCGCACACGAGGAAGCACGGGACTTCTTTGACCGGGTAGCCCTCTCGGCTGGACGTCCACGATCTTCACGTTCATCACCTTGAACGACCGGAACATCAGCGCGACGATCAGCCATTGTGTTTGGAAAAGTTGGCTCTGATACCACTTGTCACGGGTCGATCAATTTCGGTCGATCAAACACCGCGCGGCCTTAGGATCGGTGATCCCAAGTCAGCCTTACACACACACTCGCTCGAACACAAGAACCGAATGGGCAAAGAGAGTGTATATTCCTTGTGAACGAACCGTTTACAATGAGGGAGGGGATCCCTATTTATACATGAGCGGGTCATATCTCGACCGTGGATCGTCCCTCCGATCCAACGGTTCATTTTGAATCGTATCATCATTACAAGCTATACAACAGGCTACTCGAAGGCTACTCGATGGTCCGCACCGCGAGCCCTTGGGAAGCCCATGGGTCGCGCGCGTCAGGTCTTGGGCAGACCATGGGCGTGTGTCAGAAGCAAGATCAGGGTTGCAGGTCCGTCTGACACGCGAACAGCTGAACCGTCACGGGCTGCTCGAACATCGCTCATGGGCTGCGCATGGGCCTTCCGCTCGTTCTGCTCATGGGTCGTCCGTGGGCTGCTTTCGGGCAGCACCTTGTACGTGACACGGCCCCTCACGGACGATCTTGGATCATGCTTTGTCCGTGGGCCGTGTCACTAGCATAAGAGAAGACCATAGATGGTCGCGAAGGACGAGGGCATAATGGACAATGTCAATGGTCCACCCAATTCTTAATTTTCTCAAAAGGGGGAAGATGGTCAAAACTGGTCGAAGTGGAAAATTAAATTGAACCGTTCAAAGGGGGCGAGACGACTTAACTTAGGGGATTCAACAGGTCAGTCCTCAACCTAATTTTTGGGCCAAAGTACCTTCCAGGCTTCCCATTCCACATTGAGTTTGACTCGTCAACCGTCAACGAATCCGACAGCTAAATCGCCAAATTATTTTATCAAATGATGGCGTCATTTAAGACATCGTCCGGAAAACAAAGGGCGATTCATCGAAAGTTAGGGCAAAGTGCACATGAGGAAGTGAGAGAGACGTGTGCTAAAAATGAATTAATATTCAAGATATAATAAGGGTTATATCAAGAAAAGTCGCACGTTTAAAAAATTCAAATTGTCTTTACAGAGCTCTTCAAGGTTTGCAAGGAGGAGAATGTTTACATGACAAGTACTTCAAGTTTGTTTTATTAGGACATTGCATTGATTTCTTGATTTAAGATCAGCTTCTGGCGATAAAAAAAACTTTCACCTGCAAAGAATTCCAATATGAATTAATATTTTGATAACCGTACAGGGAGCTATGTTGGATAAGCTGGCGATATGTGATCCACATGGTTTGACCGGTTGAGCTTAATTAAATTGGCCCATTTACATACGAAGTACTATATACAAGGAATACACTGTGTCCAGCTAGGCTGGCACAGTAGATTCAAGTTTCGTGGCATGAAAATTTAATGGCTCTTTTCTTTTTCCTCTTAAGGAAAGTAAGAATGTGCTCATAAATTAGAGAAATAACATCATAAATTTCAAATGAGTACACTCGTGATGTATTATCTCAAATTAACTTTCATCTCACCCAAAAATTCTAAAATAGTGCATCCATAACAAATCTACAGTTGATTAGCTTCTATCTGATATCCCTGCTAACATAAGAAACACACAAGTCAAGCCAACTCATTTGACGTGGATCCGACATGAATTTTCAATATAAATGGCACCGGTAACGTTTGGGATTTTGGGCGATAGGAAACTTAATGTGGATTTTCGGTGAAACAAAAATCAGTTCTTGTCATGAGCACATCAAATTTGAGATTTCATGCTATACGAAAAATTAACTTAGAATAGATATTTTCCAAATGTAACGGGTCGAGATTAATCCTGAAATATGGCTGTTTGCGCAGCCGTAAGTAGTGGGGGTTCAAGCGCATGGAGAAGGACCGCGAGAAAGGTCAAACGCTTCATTTCTTCGGATTTTCTAATGGCGAGATTCCCCCCCATTTTGGTCCTCGTTCAACCTACACCGGTGAGATCGGCCGGTAAAGGCGACGTCCTGCCCCTCGACTCCTTCCATCAACCCCCTTCCTCCCTCCCTTTTCTTCAACTCCCCTTGCGGAACTTCCGTTACTTCCTCCCAAAGCTTATCGTGTTGAGCTGACGAGAAAAAATCGCCTTCGCTTCACGGGTACCAGTTTTCAAGGTCAAGGAACCTCCGTGTCCCCACCAGAAATCTCTTCGCCTTCCCCTTCCCGCACTTGAGTCACGACCCGTTTCGAGAAAGCCCGATAGCATTCAATTAACGCGGACAGAAGGGGGGAGAAAGATAGAAAGGGAGAAGGAGAGAGACCCATCAATCTTTTAGGCCGTGCTCGTTCGCTGAATGTTCATATAGAGCTCGGAATCTAAGAGGGTAGCTGTGGAGGACGAGGGAGGATGATGGCCTGCACGAAGGAGTCGCGCTCTGCGTCGGGGGGAGGGCGCGAAGATCAAAGGGGTCCACACGCATTGAGGTCGCCACGTGCAGTACAGGGTGTACGGGAACTTGTTCGAGGTCCCGGCCGAGTCCGTCCCTCCCATTCGTCCCTTTTCCCACACTGATATGAAGATTAGCCTCATCTCAAAAACCAAAGGACAACAAAAGAGAATGGCAAGCTGTATCGTTTGTCTACTTCTAAAAGTTGTATTGCTTTTGATTGCCAAGAGCATACTGCAAGTACAGTTCTCTGTCATGAAAGAACGAGGAAGAAGCCCCATGGGATAGCTTAACAGTATGATTAATGAGAAGTCAAAAGATAGATAACTTGCACATGCAATCCATAAGTCTCTCTCCTGTCTCATGTGCTCTGTCACCAGAGGGTTTTTCTTCCCTGTGCAAAGGGGCCGCATCCCTTGATACCTAACTTGGAGATCCCCATCAATGCGATTAATTATAATCATTATATGTAGTCGGCGGATTGAATTTCGAAAATCTTTTTAAGATGATATGAATAAGAAGATAAACTTACAGAAAGATTTGGGATGACTGACCACTGCTAACACTTCAACTCTGGTGTAATGTTTGTTGATATTGTACTAAGGGCCCGTTTGGTTCGGCTTTTGGGGAATGCATTTGCCAAAATGCAAATACCTTTGGGTGAAGGAGGTTTTTCAAAATGCAAATATCGTTTGGTAAAATTTTCTTTGAAATACAACTTTGGCCAAAATACCGTTTGGTAAAATTTGCATTTGCAAATGACTTTTATTAAATTAAAAAAACAAAAAAAAATTCTAATTTCTTTTTTGAAGTCCGGCCACCGGACCGCCGGATCCGGCGGCCGGATGGCCGGATCTGGCCGCCTGGGTCGCGCAACCCCAGGCGACGGTCGCCGGGGTCGCGTTGGCGGCCGGATGGCGATCTGGCCGCCCGAGGTCGCGCGACCCGGCGACCAGCGACGGCCGTCGCGACCCAGCGGCCGTCGTCGCCGGGTCCCGCTGACAGCGGCGGCCGTCGCCCGGGGTCGCGCGACCCAGCGACCAGCGACGGCCGCGCGACCTAGGCGGCCGTCGCTGGGTCGCGCGACCTCAGCGGCCGTCGCACGGGTCGCGCGACCTCGGCGGCCGTCGCTGCGGTCGCGCGACCCGGCGACCGTTGCTGGGGTCGTCCGACCTCGAGCGGCGGCCGCTGGTCGCGCGATCCAGCGGCCGACGCCGGACCTCGGCGATGCCGGATCTCGCGACCCGGGCGTCGGCCGCCCGAGGTCGGACGACCCCGAGCAACGGTCGCCGGGGTCGCGCGACCCCGAGCAACGGTCGCGCGGGGTCGCGCGACCCAGCAACGGTCGCCGCCGGGTCGCGACCCAGGCGACCGTTGCACTGGGGTCGTCCGACCTCAGCGGCCGCGGGTCGCGAGATCCGGGCATCTCCTGAGGTCCGGCGACGGTCGCCAGGGTCGGGCGACCCTTAGGCGGCGGTCGCCGGCGCGCGCCATCCCTTCGCCGGTGGTCGTCGGTCTCCGATCAGCAGCTTGGAGAGGTTGGAGAAGATGAACAGTAACCGAGCTACTTGCCTTCCCAGGATGTAACTTGCCAATGCACCTCAAGAGCTCCATTGGGATAAGAGCCTTTAGACTCCTTTGGAGATGCAATTGCATCTTGCCAAAGTCGCGCAAAATAGCGAACCAAACGCATTTGCATTTGGCCAAGGGACTTTAGAGTCCCAAAGCCCATTCCCAAAGCTGAACCAAACGGGGCCTAAATTGAATATAAACTTTCACTTCAAAAGGCATTATGTAAAGACGAAAGGCAAACCCGACGAGCAGCCCTAAAAAGCATACTCTTTTCTAGTCACGATCATGTACCCTTTAATAGTATTTCGTTCAACAATAATGATTTTCCCTCCGGGTGTAATATTATATCCTGTCTTAAGAATTACTTTGGGTGCCCCGAAACCAGCTATGGGCCCAAGAGAGCTGGGCCATGCTTGGGTGGGCACGGCCCGTTTCCTTAAGACTATTCAATATAGACAAGAAACCATATCAAGAACGCAATGAGTCCAAATACATGATTTAAGATTTTGGTCGTTGGTCAATTGAGTTATTGAGGTTTTATTTTGGTCAATTAATAAAAGGTTTCGAAGAAAGCTCAAATCAGGTCTCTAGTTTATTGTCATAAAAAAAAAAAAAAATTCAAGGGCTGGAATTGCACATGGCAAAAAAACAATATATTCCCCACGAAAGAATATACATGTAAAGTCGTATTAAGAATGGCTAAAGTTCAGGTTGTTCACCTTGACATGCAAGCTTTACTCCTTTAATCACATGAAAGCGCACCTGTTAGAACTTATTAGGAATGGGAAAGAAAATGAAGGGAAGAAAATTTTGGAATTAGTTCAATGGGAGCTTTGGATAAAAAAGAAATTATATGAAAAACATCTTTAGGTAGAAGTGCAATAAAAATACTGAATTCGCTCTTAGAGTGCATTTAGTAACGTTTCTATTAACAAATTGTTTCAGAAAACAGAAATAGAAAAAAACCATTTTTGTTCCAGGGAACAATTTTTTAATAAAAGAACGTTGTTTGATAACCGCACAAAATTTTTGTTCATAGAATAAAAAAAGAACATAAACACTTTGGTAAACTTAGATAATTTTTTTGTTTCTTTTAATTTTTTAATATTTTTATTTTATTTTTCATTTTTCCATTTTTTCTGGCCACCACCGTGGCGGCAACCGGCCCAGGTGACATCCAGCGAGCTCGCCGAAGGCCAGCCTAGCCCTAGCGAGCCTCGCCAGTAGCTTGGCGAGATCGCCGTTGGCCAGGCGACCCTCACCAGGCCACCGGCGAGGCTCGACATTGCCCAAGCGGCTCGAGGTTGGCCTCGCCCTGGCTTGGTGAGGCTAGGGCCTCATGCTAGCTGGGGGGGCTAAGCCTCGTCGTGGCCGCATGAGGCTCGGTCTAGCCAAGCCACCGCCAAGCAACACCGTCTTGGAGGTGGCCCGGCGAGGCTAGGTGAGCTTGGCCTCACTAGATCCGGGCCAACTCGAGCTCGCCCAGCCAAGGTGAGGCTGAGTCTCGCCGGGGGCCAGCGACGCTCCGGCGAGGTCGCAAGCCCTCGACGGCTGGTCGCCGGTCATGGCCGATGCCGATGACCGGCCAAAGTAAAAATAATAATAATAATAATAATAATAATGAGAAAAAAAATAGGTTTTGTGTTTTTGTTCTTTTGTTTCTCCAAAAAGTTTTCTCAGAAACAAATTTTTCTTATTTCTTGTTTTTGTTCTCAGGAACAAAAGCGTAAACAAATGTGTTTCTGTTTTTTTTTTGTTTCCCGGAACAAAAGAATAGAAATTGTGTTCCGGGAAACAAAAAAAGAA
Organism: Eucalyptus cladocalyx; assembly: GCA_017140615.1. Classification (NCBI taxonomy): domain Eukaryota; kingdom Viridiplantae; phylum Streptophyta; class Magnoliopsida; order Myrtales; family Myrtaceae; genus Eucalyptus; species Eucalyptus cladocalyx. Next base: position 7,957,325 of record CM029520.1, on the reverse strand, counting down.
CACAAACAAACAGGCCCTTGGCAATAAGAAGTAACATAAATTCTAGAAGAAGAAAAAAAAAATACAGAATACCATCCTCTTTTGTTGTCTTTTTGGGTTTTGACATGAGGCTAACCTTCATATTAGTGTGGAAAAGGCCAACTGTATTACAAACCACAACATATGCAACTGCATATTCCCACTAATCAGCTGAAATCCAAATCCATAACAAATTAGATGTACTCATTTTTACTTCAATGCCAAGTTAAGTTAGCTCACATAAGGATTAAGGTAGCCTGCTCTAACATATCTTTTTTATATCTCACTTATTTCTAGAGAATTGGAATTTCCCTCCAGAACAACAGTTCATATCCAAGCCCCTTATACAGAAGTTTTGATTCAATTCCCATAAATAAACACAGACAAACTCTTAACACCTCTCCCACTTGCTCCAGTAAACGCATGACGGGCCAATTGGATCGTGGGAGGACTTGTTTCCACGACATTATCCTGATGGCATGTGAAGCTGCGTCCGATTGTTCGAAATCAGTTGGGGTCGGGATTGAACTTCACGGATTCTCTACAGACGAGCTCTTTGATGTGCTCTTCAGTGCACGACCGATGCTCAAAATCGAAGTTGAAGGGCTGGGGCAGACCGGCTTGTCATTAATGTCGTGGAGGGATGATAGGTAAGGGTGGGAAAGCGCCTCATCAACTGCAAACAGACACCTAAGCAGAGTATTAAACTTATTATCGTGTAGGGGATCTAGTAAACCAAGGGAGGGGATGGAAGAAAACTCAGCTTGCCGGGGAATTTCTGGCTCTTCATACCAGTTATGCGCTTGTTGGGATCGAACACGAGCATTTTCTCTAGCAAGTCAATGGCCCCGGCAGACATGTTTGGGAAACTCATATAGAACGACGCGCGGACCCCTGGAGTGCCTTAACTTTGGCCAAAGGGACACTTAAGTGCCATAACTTACGAAATGTATACTTAAGTGCCAAAATTGGAGTAAAATGAATCACTTGAGTGCCAATTCGGCCAAAATCCGGCCAAAATATCGACGTGGCACTTTTCCGGTGAACCGAGCTCAAAACGACGCCGTTTTGCACACTGACGTGGCCAAAACGGCGTTGTTTTGGGTTGACATGACCAAAAAAAAAATAATTAATTAATTTAAAATATTTAAAATTAATAATTTTAAAATTAAATTTAGTTAAAATATTTTAAATTAATATTTTAAAATTAAATTTAGTTGAAATATTAAAAAATTAATAATTTAAAAAAAAAATTTAAAAGAAAGGGGGAGGCGGGCGAGGGATTAGGCCTCAACCGCCGACGCCGCCTCGCCGCCGCCGGGGAAGGGTCGGCGACGGCGGGGAAGGGTCGGCGGGGGTCGCGGGCCCCGGCCGTGGGCGGCGACCCGGCCAACCGGGCGGCGAGGGCTCGCGACCCTCGGCGGATCGGGCGAGGGCCGCGAGCCCTCGCCACGATTTGGGGAGGGTCGCGGCCGTCGCCCTAGCGGGTGGCGGCCCTTGGCCCGGCCGGGCGAGGGCCGCCGACCCGCGCCGGATCTAGGCGAGGGCCCCGACCCTCGCCGACCCTCCCCACGTCGCCGGCCCTTCCCGGCCGCCTCCCCGCCTTTCCTTTTTAATTTTTTAATTTTTTTTAATTTTTCAACTAAATTTAATATTAAAATTATTATTTTTAAATATTTTAACTAAATTTAATTTTTAATATTAATTTAATTAATTTTTTTAATTTTTTTTACCACATCAGCCCAAAACGACACCATTTTGGCCACATCAGCGTGCAAAACGACGTCGTTTTGGGTGCGCTTCGCCGGAAAAACGCCACGTTGGCGTTTTGGCCGGAGTGGCACTCAAGTGATCCGTTTTTCTTCGAATGTGGCACTTTAAGTGTACCTTTCGTAAATTATGGCACTTAAGTGTCCCTTTGGCCAAAGTTATGGCACTTGAAGCGTTCTTTTGCCCATATAGAACCGTGGAAGCTGCCTGACATATCTCCTGGCATTGAAGAAAAACGAGGCTGGCATCGTCACTTCGGAGAAAACTAAGGCTGGCATCGTCAGGAGATCCTATCAAGTTCAAATGAGAAAAGGCGCAAATTTCAGATTATCAATGTCAATATAATGGTATGACCAAAATCGTCGATATAAGGGATGCAGTTTGTAATGAAGGTGAGTCACTCATCGTACATTTGCTCATATTCTTTCATTCTGGACTAATAAAATCAGCAACAAAATGAAAAATTCAAGAAATGCAGAAGGAGGTGCATTGGAGGAAAAGGTTGGTGTTCTCTATCACAGATTAGACAAATGAGTGTTTCGGAAAGCTGTTACAATCTAATGTCCCTACGTCCTTACCTCTGTGATTAGCCTCAGCCGACGAACATTGTCTTTACCAGGGAGCAGAGGCGTTCTGCTCGCAATTTCTCCTAGTATGCAACCAACAGACCATATGTCGATTGCAGCAGTGTACTCTGAGCAATTGAGGAGCAACTTGGGTACTCAGTACCATCGTGTGACGACGTAATCATGAAAATCTGTCTCAGACGTTTTGCTTGCTAAACCAAAATCCCCTTTTCTCAGGTCGCAATTCGCATTTACAAGCAAATTGCTAGGCTTGAGATTACAATGCAATACATTGGCAGAGTGTACATACTTCAGTCCTCGCAACAACTGATACAGGAAGTACTGCATTGATTTTTGAAAGTATTAGACTACAACAATTTAGCCGGAGCAACTTGTGGAGGACAAACAGAGAGCTGCGAAATTCCAAGTATGAGGAATGCAATTGTATTTCTATTCTATTGTCAACCCTCAAAATCTGTCATCCATTTCTTGCATAGCTTAGTTAAAGTCGAAGTTGAGCCAATGGTAAGTCCTCATGATTTGGTGTCGATTATTTGGGACTAAATAGCGATTGTAAACTCTTTTTAATCGCAAAAAAAAAAATAAAAAAATCAGGACTAGTAGTTGTCCGCCCAAAATTTATTCTCCATCCAGATTTGTGGAGTTAATGCACTATCTAGATTTGTTGAGGAACATTCTCCTATAGAATACATATAATTCTATCAATCCTCTACTTAGAAGTTTTCATGAATCCTATACATGGACAATCCAGATAAAATTCTATTTGCCCCATGATGGATTTATGAGATGGGCTTAAGGCCCGTCCGCCCATGCTGGGCCCAAAAGGCCCAGCCCACGGGAATAGGGCCCGTGGATGGGGGAAGGTATAAAAGGGAGGAGAGAGAGAGAGATGGCTTTGTTGGAAAAACAGACGAACGTACGCTTTTCTCCCGCGCTCTCTCTCTCTCTCCAAAAAGACAAAAAGAACAGTAAGGCAAACGGCACTTTCTTCTTCCATTCAAGGCGTCATCGGATCGAACAGGGCCAGATTCTCTTCCTCATATCGGCGTCGGTGTCTAATCTGTGGCTAACAAAGTACGCTCGAATCCGTGGTGTGCTTTAGGATCGGTGATACATGATTTTCCCGGGCTTCGTCTTCCGCATTGATTTAGGGGTTCGATTTAGTGTCGAATCCGGTTTTCGGAGATCCGTTATTACTAACATTGGTATCAAAGCCCTAGTTCGCATTTTCCCGATCTGTTTTGATGTTTTTGATTGATTTTTCACGAAAGAAATTCGGCCGTACGGATCGGGGCGAAAAATCCCGACACCCGAGCGTTGTTCGGCCATTTTTCTGAGTTTTCGTAAGTCGAAATCGTTTTCTGAATACACGGGGAGAAAGGCGACATTGAGACGAGTCCGGCAACTGGTCGTGCGCCGCCGGGAGACGCCGCACGCGCCCACACGCGCGGCTAGAAGCAGCTGCACCTGGGCGCGACGCGCCAGGAAGCGCTGGCTTTGCCAGCGTGTGCACCACACACGCCGGTGGCGAACCGGCACGTGCACGTTAGCGGCCGGCGAACCGGGACGCGCCGGTCGGCGAACCGGCGCGTGCTGACGTCACCATGACATCACAGTAACCGCCGGAATGACGTAATCGGTGACGTCATCGCCAACGACCGTTGGCCGGCCGGCGACCCGACCCGAGGACGACCCGACCCAAACCGCGACGCCCGGCACACGCACGGCACGTGCCGGCTGACGTCTACGTGACGTCAGCCCTCGCACGCGCGCGGCACGTGCCTTTAGTTCGCCCGAACCGGCCCAACCGGCGCGACCGGTCCGACCGGTTTGTCCGGTCCGACGTCCGACGACTGTTGACCGTTGACGACCGTTGACCCGAAAAAAAAAGAAAAAAGAATTTGTTTCTTTTTCAATTATGTCTGTGTGGATTAGAGGTAATCCATTTTTTATTCTGCATTTGTTGCATGAATCATGGAAAATTATGTATTTTCCATTTTGTTTATTGTGGATTAAAAGTGATCCATTTTAGTTCTGCATTTGTTGCAGGACTTATGATGCATTATGCACGGATACTTGCAATCTCGAGAACGGACGAAGGAAGAGCTAGACTGAAAAGGCTGATGAAAGAGTTAGCTGATTATCGGTGGCTTGATGGTGATTTAGTATCACATATGGTCAAGGTCAATCAGATGATACAGGAAATCATCTGGAATTGTTATCTTATACCGGATTTTGAGAAGGTGCCAGCTTTTATGAACACTCTTCCACCTGAATGGCAAGCAGTGTTAGGTCGGCTATGGGAGGTCAATGTGGTCCCGGGTTATAGGATGCTAATAGAAGCTTTTGTAAGAGAGTACTATAGGATTGAGTTGGCCAAAACTTCAACCCTTAAATTGAGCGGCACATGGCGTAGAGTGAATGCGCCTTGGTGGCGACATGAGAGCTCTCCAAAAGTTTTTCCATGGTTGGCAAATGTGCCTTCAGTTTTCTCAGATACTTTGACTGATAGATTATAAGGGACTTTTCCTACTTATTTCTTAGATTATGATGAGATGTTTTATGGGTGTAAATATCTCTTTCCATGTTGATATTTTCCTATGTATATATTGCTTAGTGTAATGTATAATTGTATTATGTGAAAGCATTGTTATTCTATTGGATGTTAGATATTGTTGCTTTCTGTTAATGCTGGTTGCTGTGGGTAATTAGCTGTGGGTAGTAATAGAAGTTTTTGTAACTTCATAGAATTTATTTGCATAAGACAATTATATTAATAATAATTTTGAGTTCGGATTTTTGGAGGATGATTGGAAACATAGTGACCTTTTGATTCGAAGCCTTACTTGAAATTATTCATTAATATGATGGGTCTATGCAAATAGGGATGCATAAATGATAGGCATTAATTATTTGTGCATGTATGTCTGATGTGTTCAGATCGATGGTTCAGTAACTAAGAATGTAATTGCTGATATGAACGGCAACAATTGTGAAATATTGAATATGAAGATTCAATATGTGCTGGAAAAACAAGAAGCACTAAAAACTCTTGACCATATTATGGAAGATCTTGAGGATGCCATGCGCCACCTTGAGCTAGTAGAGGACCGCCCAACGGCATTTGAGTCGAAAATAGACATTTACAATGCTGGTTCTAGCTCAGAAAGGGCTTTGAGCTCTAAGCGCAAGCGTATTGATTCGTTCAATATGTGGGATTTCAAATGATCAAGTCTTTGTTGCAAGAAATCAAGAGTTAACCAACATAAGAGAGGAAAACGTCCTCAAGTGAAGAAAATGTCAAGCGTGAGGTGTTACAATTGTGACAAGAAAAGTCACTATACTCGCAACTGTTGTGAGCCGAAAAATGTCAACACCTCTTGTACATTTGAGAACTTTGCTTATGTGTCAAGTTCTGCATTATTGGCTGAATCCAATCCTTTGTGGACTATAGATTCAGGATTGACAGACCATGTACCAAAGGATAGAGAATCCTTCGTGGAATTCCGACGATACCAATTAGAACTAAGTGGATCTATGTAGGAAATAACTCCAGAGCTGAAGTTAAAGAGATTGGCACCTGCCAATTGAACATGCATGGTGGACGCACCTTGATGTTCTAAATGCTCCGGAGATTCGTCGAAATTTTGTGTCTGTTTTGGTATTGGTTAAGCTTGGTTTTAGTTAGGGGTGTGCAACGGGAACCGCCCGAACCGGGAACCGACCGGACCGGACCGAACCGGTCAGTTTTGGGCGGTTCCCATGGTCGGCGGTCCGGTCCCCGGTTCCTAATCTTGGAACCGGTGGCCGGTTGGTCCGGTTCCCGGTTTCAAGGTGGGAACCGGACCGAACCGGACCGACCGGACCGAACCAAATTTTTTTATATATAATTTATATACATAAAATTAATAAAACATATAAACATGATAACTTATTGCAACCAAAGTTGCAATTTGAGGTAACAACCTCTTATGTGGCCAAGAGACCATTAAAACCCCTTTTGTTACTCTTTTATTTATAGAAAAAATCTCCTTGTTAGTTTCGATGTGAGATTAAAACTTCAAGAGATCCCGTGAATCACACGAATGAAGTTTGAATATTTTGCACGTGAAACACGTGTGGTTAGTTTTGTTGAATTGCCTGGGAATCGAATTAGATTGATCGGTCAAGAGCGCGGTCACTCTTTAGTTCTTTAGTGCAAAAAAGTAGAGTCGATTTTTTTGGACCGGACCGGACCGGACCGGAACCGATGGTTCCGGTTCCGGTCCACAAATGGTCCGGTCCACGGTTCACAATTTTGGGAACCGATGCTCCCGGTCCGGTTCCCGGTTTCAAGGTGGAACCGGACCGAACCGGGAACCGATCACCCCTAGTTTTAGTGTGAACTTCCATAATAGTAGTGTAGATTTGTATTTGGATACAAATTACTATGATTGTGGTCATTTTCTGGATGGTTTTATTGTACTAAATGTTGACTGTGGTGATGTCAATATTTGTTTTTCCCTTTTTCACGTCTTCTACTTCATATGATAATGATGTGAGTGTGTGGCATGCTAGACTTGGTCATATGGGCCAACAACGCATGAATAGATTAGCCAAAGATGGCTTGTTGGGCAATATTGAAAAATTCGATTTGCCCATATGTGAGCATTGCCTAAAAGGGAAAACGACAATGAAACCATTTGGAAAAGGTAAAAGAGCTGAATTTCCTCTGCATTTAATCCATTCTGACGTCTGTGGTTCAATGAATGTGAGAGGAAGGCATGGGGCTGTTTATTTCATCACTTTTATAGATGATTATACTCGATTCGGATATGTCTATTTGATTTCTCATAAATCTGAAGCAATAAGTTGTTTCAAAAGGTTTATGAACTTGGTGGAAAATCAATTAGACAAGAAAATAAAAGCATTGAAATCTGATCGAGGTCGAGAAAATTTATCTGATGAGTTCAGAAAATTATGTGATGAAAAAGGAATAGAAAGACAATTGTCTATTCCATATACTCCTCGACAAAATGGTGTTGCGGAGAGAAGAAACAGAACCCTACTGGAAATAGTTAGGTCCATGATGGCGCATGCTAACTTACCTATTACTTTTTGGAGTGATTCGTTGTTAACTGCTGCCTATATACTTAACCGGGTGCCTTCCAAATCAGTTATTTCCACTCCATATGAGTTATGGACAGGTAGAAAATCAGACTTAATTTTACTTAAGCCATGAGGTTGTGCTGCCTATACTCATGAATCCTCTCACAAGTTTGGGAAAATTTGGTCCCAAAGAAAAGAAGAATATTTTAATGAGATACTCCGAACACTCGAAAGGGTATGTGTTCATAGGTGAGCAGGAAAGTGGGAGTATAATTGAATTTGAATCACCGGATGTCACATTCTTAGTGGATGAATTTCCTAAGAATGGCGAAATAGGGGAAGATTACTCCCTATTTGAAACCTTGGATCAAGATAATGATATTAGTGGAGTTCGTCCAAGTGGGAGTAATATGAGAAGTGATGAATTGAATTCAACTCATTCTCAATTACAACCACATGATGAGACGACATCATCATTATCTAATCCTAGTGGGAGCATAATGGGAAATGATGTGCTAAGTGTGCAATCTCCCATATGGTGAACAAGTCGCCAAAGTATTCCCCTTCGACGTTTTGACATTGAAAGGGAAATTTTTTATGATTGCTCCGCAAGATGAGGATGAGCCAAGAAATATTAATGAGGCTCTGAATTGCCCTAGTAAGGAAAAATGGATTCATGCAATGGAAGGGGAAATGGAGTCAATGAAATCAAACCAAGTCTGGGAACCGGTTGATCTTCCAAAAGGATGCAGAACTATTGGGAACAAGTGGGTTCTCAAAATAAAGCGAAAGGCTGATGGCTCGATAGAAAGGCATAAGGCCCGCCTTGTGGCGAAGGGGTATAATCAACAGGAAGGAATTGATTATGAAGATACATTTTCTCCTGTAGTGAGATTTACCTTGATTCGCATTTTTCTGGCAATAGTAGTTAGTATGCATCTTGAGTTACATCAAATGGATGTAAAGACTGCTTTCCTCAATGGAGAATTAGAGGAAGGATCATATATGGAACAACATGCCGGTTTCATAGTTAAAGGCCAAGAAGGAAAGGTATGTCGACTTTTGGGGTCGATATATAACCTTAAGCAATCGTCAAGAAAATGGTATATATGTTTTCATAATGCCATAATGGCATATGATTTTACAATGATAGATGAGGATCATTGTGCATATATCAAAAGATCCAATGATCAATTTGTGATCATATCATTATATGTTGATGATATACTAATTGCCGGAAGTAATATGGAATTTGTTAATAATATCAAGAGTTGGTTGTCTTCCAACTATGAGATGAAAGACATGGGTGATGTTGCATATATTCTTGGAGTTAAGATTTCAAGATTATAAACCCATAGACACTCATATTACAAAAGGTGAAGGGTTGAGCCATAGACTGTGTCCAAGGACTCCACAAGAGAAGGAACAAATGAAACATGTTCCTTATGCTAGTGTTGTTAGAAGCTTGATGTACGCTATGATGTGTACAAGACTTAACATATGTTTCGCAGTTAGAATGGTGAGTAGATATCAATCCATCTCAAGTCTAGCATGTTGGAAGGCCATTAAAAGAATACTGAGGTATCTAAAGGGGACTGCTGATTATACGCTGAGTTATTATGGAAAGGATCTGCAACTCTAAGACTATTCTGATGATGATTGGAGAGGAGATTTAGATGAAAGAAAATCTACCTCTAGGTTTGTTTTCTTACCGAATAATGGCACCATATGTTGGAGCAGTAAGAAACAAAAGTGTATAGCATTGTCCACGATGGAAGTTGAGTTCGTAGCATTATCAACAGTAGTATAAGAATGTGTTTAGCTTAAGAGATTTTTTGGATCATTTAGGTGTTATTGGAAGTGCTGCAAATTCATTGTTGGTTAAATGTGGTAGCCAAGCAGCAAACGAGTACACCAAAGATCCAAAATATCATGGCAAGACCAAACCTATAGATACCAAGTATAATTTTTTTATGGAAATGGTTGCACGAAAAGATGTGAACTTAGAGTACATACTACGCATAGAATGGTAGCAGATCCTATGATAAAGCCAATACCTAGAGATGTGTTTTGTGGCCATATGAAATCTCTAGGATTGCGTAGAGGCTAATGTACTGAATATTGTAATTTCCCTAAGTGTTCACATTTGATGAATTTGTGTTTTCATCATTAATGCCTATGAATCTTTATTTGATCTTTATGCATCTTAATGCTTAATGCATTACTTTAAGTTGAGAAGTATGTCGGACAGATATAGGATTAGCCCACTCACATGGGTAATTGCCTCTATTTACTGTGTGATAAATAGAGATGAGACTGTTTTTAAGCTTATTATCTAGGTGATAATCGAGAGCTCAAGCTTAAAATGCCTATTTCGCCTTAACTAGGTGTTAAGATGAGGATATAATACTTACTATGTCCGAAAGTAAAATACCCCACATATTTTACTTTATCTGTCTAAGATGCCAGATGTGAGTTCTTATGAATTTTGTGAATGAGTAGATACGTGAACTCAAGTTAGACATTGGGTATGTCTGAACTGTCATCTGTACGGTATTGAAGGTGTAGACATACGCTCCATGGGAAAGGAGTTAATACCGTAATACGTATTTCATACTACGTATGCATGAGTCGACCAATAAGAATGGCAAAAGTTTGATCTCAACTTTTATGTCGTGTGAGACTCTTGAGGAAAAGAGTTCCTCAATTTTTATTTTTTTTTGTCCTCTCATGACTCTTACTTATTCTCAAGATTTCTATTTAGTGTTTGTTATCTTAGGATGTTGCCAATGGTCATGAGTGATTTGATCTAATGGGACATTTCTAGAAAAGCAAGCTGAATTGAAATTGAGAGTTTGAAGAAAAGAGGAAGATCGATTTTGGAGAATCACATTGTAGTTTTGTATTCACCGATTAACCAATTATGATTGTCTTTGTGATAATCATAATTGTGAATACAATATATATATATCATTGTTTAAAAGAGATCAAGAGAGATATAAATGTGATCGATCGATCTAGGGTACTGCATACTAAATCTACTCGAAGTGTGACGCCCATTATGAGCTGCTATATATTCCTAACAAATGTATGGCAACGAACTCTCAAAGTATGCTGATCGCATGGATTATTCACCAGTATGAATGTTGAAGAGAGGTAAAGAGAATTCCATTCGGCCCACCATGTGCGAGTGGGAGATGATGGATTTATGAGATGGGCTTAAGGCCCGTCCGCCCATGCTGGGCCCAAAAGGCCCGGCCCACGGGAATAGGGCCCGTGGATTGGGGAAGGTATAAAAGGGAGGAGAAAGAGAGAGATGGCACATGTTGGAAAAACAGACGAACGTACGCTTTTCTCCCGCGCTCTCTCTCTCTCTCCAAAAAGACAAAAAGAACAGTAAGGCAAATGGCACTTTCTTCTTCCCTTCAAGGCGTCATCGGATCGAATAGGGCCAGATTCTCTTCCTCCTATCGGCGTCGGTGTCTAATCTGTGGTTAACAAGGTACGCTCAAATCCGTGGTGTACTTTAGGATCGGTGATACGTGATTTTCCCGGGTTTCGTCTTCCACATTGATTTAGGGGTTCGATTTAGTGTCGAATCCGGTTTTCGGGGATCCGTTATTACCAACACCCCAGATAACAAAGAAAAAAGAATTACTTCATCAAGTATGCATTGCCAATCTTCAATATGCAAGTGTCAAACTCACATTCTCATGATCCATGTGATGGAGAAGCATGATTTCTCTCAGTGTCCTTTTGGCATCTATCCGGTTATCGAATGCATTGCCAATCTTCTTGATGGTGACCTCCTCTCGGGTCTGCGAGTTTACAGCAGCACTGAAAGTTGTTAAAACAATAAGTGACTATACGCTCTTCAGCCAGAAAAAAGGAAAAACATCATTCAACTAAGTCAATAGACAACTGGCAGTGCTCATCTTTTTTTCTAGAACCAGCATAGCATCAAATGTTCCTCTAAGGTGGATTGTTTGTCACTGTGAGCATAAAATGATTAAAAGCAACAACCGACTCCGAGAAAGGATTACGCATCGAACGAATGGAGTTGAGACCACATCATATGAACAAAAGTTCCTTTTTTTTCTTTTTCACTGCAATACATAAGCATAAAGCTAAATAGGGTATTTATTGGGTTAATACATAGACAGTTCTTACTCTCCATAAAACACGCAAAAGGTCATTGCTTTGATTTGGGGAAAGAGGTAAATAATCTTCTGTAAACAAGGTGTTGATCTGATGAACTTATTCCAGTTATGATCAGGACGTGATCTATGCTTCTCGACCCCATAATTTTGAATTTGACAAAGTATTGAAGTAAAGAAGAAAGCCATTCTGAAGTTGCTTTGTCCTCACAGCGAGTAATCACCTCAACATTTTGATTAGCTTGTTTTCTCCGTGAAATGATCTTTCCTTTGAAGATACCCCCCAAAAAAATCCACAGAAACACACACAAATGCAGAGCTGCTGCTAACATTACTGTTCAATTAATGCCTCTCTCCTCCATCCGTTACCGCTTTTTACCGCTTTTACAGCGACCGACAGCATCAGTTCCCCAAGTTCAAGATAATTTAAAGAAGAGAACTTCATCTGTGTTACAACCTCTACCCCAAGAACACACCTTTCGCATTTTATTCGCTCTGTTTCCGCTTTTTCGGTGACCGACTGCATCAGTTTCGCAAGTTCAAGATAATTTAAAGAAGCGAACTTCATCTGAATTGCAAGCCTCAACACCAAGAACGCACCTTTCGCATTCTATTCGCTATCTCACCCACGAAACAACAACAAAAAACTTTGCCCGAAACGTTTTTCTCGGCTTCTCTTCGAAGCAACCCAAAAACCCAAACCGACCGAGACTAACTGTGAAAAAACCATGGAGCAAACACTCGCTAGACAAGACCGAAAGCCCCCCTTCCAATGGGACGAATGGGAGAGACGTACTTGGCCCAGACCTCGAACAAGTTCCCATACACATTCTCGCCCAGAAATGGCGAGAGCCGAGCCGCTAGCCGGATCCCAAAAGCCAAAAAATTAATAAAAAAATAAAAATCATAAAAAAATAAAAATATTATTATAAAAGGTGCAACGTGCCAAAATTGAGTGGGTAGACGAATTGATAAAAAGTGAATTAGTAAAATTGAATTAATAAAAATGGAATAGATTTATGATTTTTGAATAATTTCCTTGGAGTCGCCGCGCAGTCTTTTTATTAAGTTTTTGTCTTGATTAGCTCAGGTGTCCCTTTCTGGTTTTTTTTTTTTTTTTTGGTGACCCAAGGAACCCCTGTGCACCGCTTCGCGGCGGAGTAAACCCTGGGAGGGAGTAGAATCACCACCACCCTTGCTCCCCAGGTAAATCAGCACGATGCAGCTGGGATTCGAACACTAGACCTTTCTATTCCAGGCAAGATTGTGATGGTACATGTGGCCAGTATTCCCGGAAGAAAAAACACTACAAGAAGTATTCGATAAAGAATCCCCTGAAGTAAAGTGAGTGCTTGTGAGAAACCTCTCTATGGCTTTCTAAATTCCTCTTCTTCTCTAGCCTGGTATGATCCTTCGAGAAATGCAGCTTGGGTAGATTAGAAACGTTTCCATCCTGGCATTCTTGGGTGTCTCTAGGCTCTGAACTAAACGGCTGAGTAGTTTTCTGCTAAATGGCTGTCCCTGAAGGGCTTGAACGGGAGTGGTTCGCCCAATGTGGGATGCATACCTGCAGGAATTTACTCTCCTTCCCTGGTTCTAAGTCTAGGTCCATTCATGGTATCAGAGCCATGGTTTCATTTTTGATATTATCCATTCCATGCGCTTGATAGGTGAATCCAATGCTGAGAAGATCTTTTCTCATCATGTCTACAGATCTAGAAATTCTCGAAGCACCAGTTTCTCTTGCACCTTCCTCTTCATCTTCAACCCCTCCAGAATTTCGAGTTTCAAATGCTTCTAAGATAGATTATCTTTATGAAGTCTCTCTTAGTGATGAAACTAAGATCTCAGAAACTCAGCTTCCTCTGATGAACCCTTATTCCGCTTTTGCCAAACCCACCTCGTCATTTTCACCCATCCGCTCTATTCGCGCCTAATTCACCAAACTCCAAAGCAAGTAAAAGAGTATGTCCAGTCTTCCAAATTTGACCAGCATCCTATTTCGCTACGAGAAAGAGTACTTTGTTACTCTTCAGATCCCTCCAGAATTTCCCAGACAATGGGTTCAACATGGATATTCTCATGTCCATTATGGAGCTGTTCGTCTTGCTTTTACCTTCCATGGTCGGAAAGGTTTGCCCGTTGTTGCAAGAATAGCATTGTTGGATACCAGGTTTTTACAATACCAGCATGCATGTATAGGCACTATTCAAACCACTTTAAATGCTGAAACAGTTTTTGTGACTTTGTATCCAAACTTCAATATCGCTCTATCAGACCCCCAGCTACTTTCCTTCTTGAAAGTCCAAGTTCAGCTCATTGGAGCCCCTCAAACTGCTGAATCAGTAGCTGCAACCCTACATTACCAGATGGTTTATCGAGTGCAGAACCATGCCCTCGACCTCAACTTCAACAATGGTAATGAAGATGCGCTGTTCATCTCTATGCAGAACGACCAGGCGTCTTGCATCCATGTTCCCAGACAGATCCCCAAGGATACGTTGGCCAAGCTTCTTCCAGAAACTTGGATCACCAACTATGAAAAGCTACATCAGCATAACAAGCCTTTCCAGTCCACTGACTCAGAGTTTGTACGGAAAAAAGATGGAACTGTTTCCATCAAATTTGGCAAGGAAAAGGAAGAAAGTCATTTTATCTTCCAGACCCTCTTCATGATTGAACCATGCGTTCCAGAATCTATCTCTGAACCAAACCCAAAAAAGCATGTTCGACACTTTGATGGTGATGGACATCATGTTCATTACTATAAAAACAATTATGGTCATTGTTTTCTTGACATAGGATTCTCTGGAGTTCTCGATACTCGTTTTCACAAAATCTAACAGATCTTGGATAAGATTTGTGAATTCTGGCTTCTCGACTGTTCAAGTTAGGCTTATAGGATGTGGTTCCTATTTCAAGTGGTGCATCGAGAATACTACCATTATTTCTGCAGAAATTCCATGGACGTCGGAAGAACAGGATGGTATGGACTTCGGGATTCGGTGTCATGGTTCTCGAGTTCTTTTTCCAAGTCTTGTTTCCAGCATGTAGGATGATAGAACCAATTTAGAAAATCTAAAAGATTTCTATCACATTCTTTTTCGATGTTTCTTCCGAGCAAGAATATCCTGATGAGATTAGCAATGAATCTTCTGGTGGGAATTTCAATAGCTATTAAGTACTTATTAGTCAAGTACCATAACAGCGTTTTGAGCTGGTCAGGGAAATCATCTTCTTTCCAGATAAAAGGATGAATGAAAGGATAATTTAAATTTAACCCGAAAGGATAAAGAATCGAACCTCCATTGAATCGAATAGGTACGTGTGACATTGCCACATGAGGTTCTCAGATTTTCAGCAAGACTGTCATTCCGGATTGGCTGAATAATTTCTTGGGGATATTTCCAGCTTGGCAAATCTCGATCTTCTCAATCTTGTATTTCACCCCATGATTGAGCATATGGAAAGCAGGCCTTTTGATGTACATGTTGATTTCGGTTGTTGCTTTGGGCCTTGACAAGAAGTCGCAAGCACATTCTTTTTCCCCGGAATGTGTTTGGTTTCAAAAGAGTATTTTGAAAACCATTCAGCCCATCGAAGCAATTGAGAGTTTGGAATATGCTTTTGTCTAAACTTGGTCATCTGTGGAAAGGATGCCATGTCTAATTCTACTAGGAAATGATGGCCAATGAGATGAAACTCAAATTTTTTGATTTCATTTTTTACTGCTAAGATTTCTTTGAAAGTGGAATGATAGTGCATTTCGGCTTGAGAGAACTTTCCACTTTTGTGAGCACAAAGAAGTCTCTTACCATCAATTTCTTCAAACAGGACGGCTGCCCAGTATTCATCACTGGCGTCAGTTTGGAGAATTCTTTTGCCTGTTGATGGTATTTGCAATGGTGGGACAAGCACTCACTTTACTTCAGGGGACTCTCCTTCCCTGGTTCTAAGCCTAGGTCCATTCATGGTATCAGAGCCATGGTTTCATTTTTAATATTATCCATTCCATGCGCTTGATAGGTGAATCCAGTACTGAGAAGATCTTTTCTCATCATGTCTACAGATCCAGAAATTCTCGAAGCACCAGTTTCTCTTGCACCTTCCTCTTCATCTTCAACCCCTCCAGAATTTCGAGTTTCAAATGCTTCTAAGATAGATTATCTTTATGAAGTCTCTCTTAGTGATGAAACTAAGATCTCAGAAACTCAGCTTCCTCTGATGAACCCTTATTCCGCTTTTGCCAAACCCACCTCGTCATTTTCACCCATCCGCTCTATTCGCCAGCTAATTCACCAAACTCCAAAGCAAGTAAAAGAGTATGTCCAATCTTCCAAATTTGACCAGCATCATATTCCTGCTACAGAGAAAGGGTACTTTGTTACTCTTCAGATCCCTCCAGAATTTCCCAGACAATGGGTTCAACAGGGATATTCTCATGTCCATTATGGAGCTGTTCGTCTTGCTCTTACCTTCCATGGTCGGAAAGGTTTGCCCGTTGTAGCAAGAATATCATTGTTGGATACCAGGTTTTTACAATACCAGCATGCATGTATAGGCACTATTCAAACCACTTTAAATGCTGGAACAGTTTTTGTGACTTCGTATCCAAACTTCAATATCGCTCTATCAGACCCCCAGCTACTTTCCTTCTTGAAAGTCCAAGTTCAGCTCACTGGAGCCCCTCAAACTGCTGAATCTGTAGCTGCAACCCTACATTACCAGATGGTTTATCGAGTGCAGAACCATGCCCTCGACCTCAACTTCAACAATGGTAATAAAGATGCGCTGTTCATCTCTATGCAGAACGACCAGATGTCTTGCATCCATGTTCCCAGACAGATCCCCAAGGATACGTTGGCCAAGCTTCTTCCAGAAACTTGGATCACCAACTATGAAAAGCTACATCAGCATAACAAGTCTTTCCAGTCCACTGACTCAGAGTTTGTACGGAAAAAAGATGGAACTGTTTCCATCAAATTTGGCAAGGAAAAGGAAGAAAGTCCTTCTATCTTCTAGACCCTCTTCATGATTGAACCATGCGTTCCAAAATCTATCTCTGAACCAGACCCAAAAAAGCATGTTCGACACTTTGATGGTGATGGACATCATGTCCATTACTATAAAGACAATTATGGTCATTGTTTTTGGGATCCTTTTTGCCAATGTTCCCACTGCATAAATTCTCCTAATGAGGTAGATCCTCTTGCAAAATCTCCACTTCGACGAAAAAAGCCAAAAGATAAGATGTACCAAAGGTACTTGAACGAAGACTCCTCCGTTGATACTCTTGGTGAGTGTGACAAATACCAGTTCATGGTTTCTTATGCTCCGCCTCCACTACCAGAGTCCAGTACTAAATCCCAAATCATACCAGATCCACCAAAATCTCCTCCACCTTCTCCTCCCCAAAAAAAGCAAACCCTCTCCCTATTTTATAAGCCAATCCTCAAATGGGCTAAGAAACATTCTTACCCGCTTGAAGTCCCAGCAGAAGCACCACCCACTTCTTCTATTGCCATGTTTCAAGATACCGACTTTCCTCCTCTTGTTAAGGAAAACTCTAAACTCTCGTTCCCTGCTACAGAAGAGTTTATTGATCCATATGGCAGATATCGCCATGTTCCTAAAATTCCTACCCCTACTGATGTAGATGAACATGGGAAACAGAAGAAAACTCCTGCGGCTGAAGCTATTTTGAATTGGCAATCAGAGACTTTGTTGGCACAAAACAATGCCTTCAAGGCTATTGATTCCAAAATTGGAAGCGTGCAACAAGATCTCCGCAGATATGATGAAGGTACCAAAAAAATACTTTCTGAGTTCCAGAAAAGGCTTCATGCCTTGGAATCAGGACAACATCTTGGGTATCATTATCTTGATAGCCCAAAGCCAAAGATAGAAAAGCTCAAGAAGCAAATCCAACTTCTTGAAGAAGGAAGGTTCAGACCTTTCGATCCATTGGCACCTCCTGTTAGAACTGGGTATGTACCTCCAGCACCACAACAATCTATTTTTGCCAATATCCCAGAAGATCCCTACAGAAGAGAACCGAATATGGCAGAAATACAAAATCGTCTCAAAGCCTTGAAGAAGGAAAAAGGGAAAGAGAAAACACCACCTACAGAATCAAGTTCAATTATTATAAAAGAAAAGCCAGACCAGATGATGTTATCCAACCCATTAGAATCCTTTTTGAAGGATTTGGGTAACCAGGAAAATCCTATTACCCAACAGCTTGAGCCTGATCTTGTTATCCTGGAAAAACAGATTCTGTCTACTAAACAAACTTCCCCTACTACATCAGACTCAGCATCCCTTTCCTCTCTTTCATCTTTCTCAGATTCTGCAGTTGATTCTCCCCCTATTGTTCCACCAACTTCACAAATATTCATGGCTGACACTCCTCCAGACTACGAAATGGAATCAAACTATTCTGATCCAGAATTTGGACAGACAAGTAATCCCACAAGAAACAATTCCACCAGACATGTCTCTATGGCATCAAAACAATTCTTCTCCATTAATGATATTCCTTATCAAAAATGGCCAGAAAGACTCGGAGAATTTCATACTTGGTTGAATACACAGGCCATCACCAACCATGATATGAATGATGTCCTTTACAACTTTGTTACAAGGTTCACAGGAAGCCTTAAATTCGGGTGGCAATCACTCTCAAAACAAGATCAGATTTTGTTTCTAATGTCACCCAATTTCAACCATGCTCTTACCTACTTATATCACGTTTTTGTGGGAACACCCGAAGATCTCATAAAGATAAAAAGAAGAGAATTTTTCGAGAGAAGATGCTGCTCCTATCAGAAAAAAGAATCTTGATAAGCATTATCGATTAATGCTTCAGCTCTTTTATCAAATTGGCGCAGATCCAAATCTGAAGCATGTCTTCCTCACATCCATCTCAAAAGAACTATCTCAGATGGTTGAAAGATCTTTCTTTGGAAAGCAAAAAAGGGTACAAAATATTCCCTTGGGAGAATTACAACAAGAAATCCATCTATGTCTTGAAGAACTATGCTTAAAGTGCCAGATGGTCCGAACATACATCACAGATGACAAACGGCTTGAAACAGCTTGTTCCCGCCAGAAGTTAAAAATCAAATGCTCCATGCGAGATTGTGATGGTACATGTGGCTAGTATTCCCGGAAGAAAAAACACTACAAGAAGTATTCGATAAAGAGTTCCAAACACGGCTCCAAGCATTTCCGGAGAAAGAAGAAATGGCGATACCTACGAAAAAAGAAAGATCGCACAGGCCATAAGAAATCAAATCGTTGCTACATTTGCAACAAGAAAGGACATTTTGCAAAAAATTGTCCTCAGGCGAAAAAAGGTCAGAATCATCTGTTGAAAATGAAACAGATATCTCTCTTGAAAATGATGATATTGAATCTTTGTTCTCTGCTGACGAAGAACCAACGGAACAAACTCTTTGTGTCATTCCCTTCTATCAAACTTCCAGTGAAACTGAGTCTGACGATTCAGAATCTGAAGATATTTTTCACATATCTCCCACATCTTCAGAGCCAAATCCTGACATATTCTCAAGTCATACTCACTGTCCCCATTTCCCTGTGAAAATCCTCACCTCGAAGTTTGCTAAGCCCATCAATGTCATTGATCTCATTAATACTGGAGCAAGTTGTTCGATTCTAGATACTAAAATTCTACCTGAAGAATTCTGAACTCCCTACATCCGATATTTCAATTGCCGGGAGATACTTTCTCCACAAATGTCGAACCACTCCAGTCACCATCAAGTTTTTTCCTCAGTGTTCCATAACGACAAAGATTTTTGGATCAAACCTTCCCAATAAAGATCTGATAATTTGGTGGGATATCATGACTCAAATCTCTCAGCTTCGCATTATTCCTGGAAAAGGTCTTAGATATAAAGACCAATTCTCTGAGTTTGTCAATATTCAGAGACTCTTTTCCATTGAGATGAGTTTATTAGATAGTTGCTTGAATCTTGTTCAGAATCCCATTCAGAATTCACTCAAAAATGTTCTCATCCATTATGGAAAAATCATGAGTTCTTTGTCCGCCTTCCCTTCAAGAAAAATGAATATTTCAATCCAACCAAGGCGAGTCATACGGGAATAAAGCCAGAACACTTGGCTTTAGCTCAAAGGAAATGCTCAGAATTATTACAACAAGGCCTTATTGAAATTTCCGATTCTCAATGGGCTTGCGAAGCCTTTTATGTCAATAAGCGAGCCGAGCAAAACAGAGGAAAAATGAGGCGGTGATAAATTATCAACCTCTCAATCTTTTTCTCCAAGATGATAAATTCCCTTTACCATCTAGAGATTCTCTCTTTTGTGGACTAACCAAAGCCCATATCTACTCCAAATTCGACCTTAAAGCTGGATTTTGGCAATTAGGTATCCATCCTGAAGACAGATCCAAAACAGGATTCTGTATCTCAAACCAGCACTTCCAGTGGAAAGTTCTCCCTTTTAGTTTAAAGGTAGCACCATCCCTTTTCCAAAAGGCTATGTGTCGTATTTTCCAACCAATTTTGTCAAGTGCAGCAGTGTATATCGATGACATTCGCTCTACGCCCGACGAACAAGCAGTCCACCGCCAACTCTTTGAGCAATTTGCAGAAATCGTGAAAAAGCATGGCATTATACTTTCTCAGAGAAAAATGAATATTGCCCAGACAGAAATTGAATTTCTTGCTATGCACCTCAAAAAGGGTACATACTATCCAGGGCCACACATTGCTCAAGAATTATTGAAGTTTCCTGAAGATAACTTCACGACAAAACAAGTTCAGCAATTTCTGGGGATAATCAATTATCTCAGAGACTTTATCCCAATATTGCAAAACTCCTAATTCCTTTGCAATCCATGCTGAAAAAGAACTCCCCACCTTGGGGAAAAATTCAAACCAAAGCAGTCGCTGAACTTAAGGAGATTATGCAAAATCTCCCACCATTGCAAATACCATCAACAGCAAAAGAATTCTCCAACCGACGCCAGTGATGAATACTGGGCAACCGTCCTGTTTGAAGAAATTGATGGTAAGAGACTTCTTTGTGCTCACAAAAGTGGAAAGTTCTCTCAAGCCGAAATGCACTACCATTCCACTTTCAAAGAAATCTTAGCAGTAAAAAATGGAATCAAAAAATTTGAGTTTCATCTCATTGGCCATCATTTCCTAGTAGAATTAGACATGGCATCATTTCCACAGATGACCAAGTTTAAACAAAAGCATATTCCAAACTCTCAATTGCTTCGATGGGCTGAATGGTTTTCAAAATACTCTTTTGAAACCAAACACATTCCGGGGAAAAAGAATGTGCTTGCTGACTTCTTGTCAAGGCCCAAAGCAACAACTGAAATCAACATGTACATCAAAAGGCCTGCTTTCCATATGCTCAATCATGGGGTGAAATACAAGATTGAGAAGATCGAGATTTGCCAAGCTGGAAATATCCCCAAGAAATTATTCAGCAAATCCAGAATGACAGTCTTGCTGAAAATCTGGAGAACCTCATGTGGCAATGTCACACAGACCTATTCAGATTCAATGGAGGTTCGATTCTTTATCCTTTCGGGTTAAATTTGAATTATCCTTTCATTCATCCTCTTATCTGGAAAGAAGATGATTTCCCTTACCAGCTCAAAACGATGTTATGGTACTTGACTAATAAGTACTTAATAGCTATTGAAATTCCCACCAGAAGATGCATTGCTAATCTCATCAGGATATTCTTGCTCGGAAGAAACATCAAAAAAGAATGTAATAGAAATCTTTTAGATTTTCTAAATTGGTTCTATCATCCTACATGCTGGAAACAAGACTTGGAAAAAGAACTGAGAACCATGACACCGAATCCTGAAGTCCATACCATCCTGTTCTTCCGACGTCCATGGAATTTCTGCATAAATAATGGTAGTATTCTCGATGCACCACTTGAAATAGGAACCACATCCTATAAGCCTAACTTGAACAGTCGAGAAGTCAGAATTCACAAATCTTATCCAAGATCTGTTAGATTTTGTGAAAACGAGTATCGAGAACTCCAGAGAATCCTATGCCAAGAAAACAAAACCATTCCTGAAGATATTTGGAATAATGTACCCACTACGTGAGATCATTATGACCTAGCACCAAAAGCTAAGGAAGCACTCATGCAATACAGACAAGCTGCATCGTCCCAAGAGCATGAAATGACAAATGAAGATGACATTGTCCAGTCTACTCAAGATCCCTATGCACGCTTTGGAGGTCCTCTGTCCCAGGATCCCTACGAACAGGGACCTTCGTCCTCATTCCAGAACATGGACACATCGTACTATGCACGAGACATCAAATTGGTCCCGCCCAAGCATTCCCGCTCGTCCTACAAGTGAAGAAACAAGGGCGTAAGAAGAAGCATCTCATTGGGCTCATGTACAAGCATCCTCATCAAGAAGGCTAAACCAGATCCTCTCACCAGAAGATCTTGAAGCCCTCCAGCAGAAGTACGAAGCTCATCTCCTAGAAGACAGCTCATATGACTCAGACTCAGTCTGTAGCTACAATGCCCGCGACGGACGAGACCGTTGAGTCCGTACAATTTCACTGTAGTAGAGTCACCGTTCACTTTTACTGTAGCACTAGGCTAGGGAATGTACTGTTCACAATATAGTTACTGTTCATAGTGTGCGAATAATTCCCTCCCGGAAATTTCCATTGCCCCTGTTTGTACCCGGACCCCTGGTTTATTCTTTATGAAAATTAGTTGACAAGATATCACCCGCCGCGGCGGCCCAGTTGAAGGCTAACGGATCATTTGGCGACTTACCCGGGGTGCGTGGGTGGTGGTTTCTTACATGCCTACGTGCCTCCTCAGGGTTTACTTCCCAGTTGTCGACTGTGCAGGGTTCCTGGATCACCAAAAAAAAAAATTAGTTGACAAGATCAACTAGCATCATATTAGATGCTGTGCACGCATTGACTAAAAGGCCATTGTTTTTCTGTCATACGTTCGCACGTCTCCTGGATGGCCATAACTAACATCTACTTGTCGGTTCTGCGTGGACTCGATCCTTTAATATTCAGATTCCTCGATTTCACTCCGGGGAAGGAACATGGCCGCACATGATCAAGCATGCGGAAGTTCAAAGCAAGAGTTAAGCTTTATTCTTTAACCCACTCAGTCCCTCATTCGTTTCTAATATAGTTCAAGCCATCGCTTCGTTTATAATCTCTCCCGGCCGAGCAATCGTTCGACCTGTCCTGGCCTAGAGGCGAATGGCTCACGCCATCACCTTCTCTTTTCTTCCCTCGTCGTGCAGAGCATGCGCAAACTCCACCCTCGGCGATGGTGGCACCGCTCTCACCAATTCAACTTTCGAGAGATTCCGATTTGCTCGAAAGGAGATCGAGACACGAGGCATCCAAATTCATCACCGTCGCGAGGTCACCCTAGCGTTGACTTCGAGAAATGACGTTCACCATACGCTGAGATCATACTCTCCGGGCGAGAGAGCAAAGCAATTGTATGAATGCGTCAACGAGAAGAACCTGGAGGCGCTAGATGAGATCATCTCAGAAGACTGTTGCTTTGAAGACCTCTCCTTCCCCACACCATTCAATGGAAAAAAGGTTTCGTATGTACTATCTAGCTAGCGGCAGGATCCGCAACTCCACACGTGCTCCCTTCAGTGCATCGACAAATCGAGATCGTTGACTACGGCTTCATCTCCAAAAATCGACGATTGTGATTTATCGAAGCATTGAAGGCAGTAAGCGCCGTGCGGGGTAAAGGATCTGAGTCTTGAATTGTTGTTCTCGTTTAGTGCTCCTTTTTTCGAGACACCTAAGGCAAAGTTAACACAGGAAATCTTGCTCTTCTTTGCGCAACTCACTTCAAGCATGGGCAAGAATGTTAGATTCAACCTCAAGAATGTTGGCGAAGATGAGGACTCGGCATGGGTGAATTGGCACCTAGGTACCCATTCTGCCTCGGCTTCCTGCATTTACCTGCACAATTCTAAACTGTCTAACTTCAAGAGGTCTCCGATTTGTCGCTGCAGAATGGAAAGGAAAGGAGATACCTTTTACAAGAGGCTGCAGCTTCTATGAATGCTCAAAAGACGGAGAGAGGCTGGTCATCAGGTGACAATTATACATCTTCAACAAAATCTCTTGCATAAATGCATATGGAACAGTGACGATATGATAGATACCGGACTGTTGCGTGCAGGAAAGCTCAAGTCTTTGTCGAGTCGCCAATCAAACCAGGAGGCGCAGTGCTGGTAATTATACTGAAGCAAACTAAGAAACATTCTTCAATCTCAATTCCACACAATATCTCTCTACCCGAACATCTAACATCCACCTCCAAAAGTACTGATTAACTGTTTTATTTCCTCATCCGGAGAACAGACTCTGTTGAAGACAATCACGTCGTCATTTGATGATTTTCCAACAGCGACTGAAAGTGCGTAACATTCATTAAGCACCAAAATTCTTTGTACATAAAACTATCAGGACGGATCACTCATGCAGCATGCGTCTCATGCAGGGTTCCTAAAGAGTCCTGGTGCAATCGTGCAATGGGCAATGCGTATGCACAACATGTTCCTGGCACCATTTATCAACACCCTACCAGCAAGCAACATAAACTCCTGGAAATTCATGGCCCAAAGGCTCGGCTATACACATGGCATGATTATCTTCGTTCTCAAACTTTTCTTTAAATAACCAGACATCAATTCCGCATCGAAGATCGCCCACCCGTCAGTCATCATTTCCATCCCGGCTATTCCATGTTTCAAACAGGGAGAGAAGCACCAGCGGTCCAAGCACGGGCGGCATTGGCGGCGGCCTGCTGAAGGCCACAATAGGTTCAGTCTTTTCGTGGGGATCCGGGATTTCCGAGTCGCTCTTCCCTTGTTTCAACGGCGTCGAACTTGTCAAGATACCTGATTTATCGAATTATTATTATTGCCAAGATTAGGAAGTCATACCAAGGGAAAAAAGGAAACAAGGAATCCATGTATTACCCCATGATCCTTTAATGCAGTTGATTTGCTTTAGCGCGCTCTTCGCCGGCGAAAGCAGAGCCAGTCCGTGCATGTACGCTCGTTCGATGATGACGACGACGAGGATCGGTGTCTCCAAAACGATCCTAGCAATCCTGCCGTGCACACATACAGTTAGCCAACCGACAAAAGAACCGAATCATTCACGAAACGAGAATCGAGAAATGATAATGAACAATCCTTGCTTTGGCTGGTCGACTCCGTCGAACGGTGCGCGAGCTTTTCCCGGCCACGCCCATAAACCCTAAATCTTCATCCAAACGTAACGTTCCGATGCTTCCAGGAGAATCTCTCTCAATTTCACGAGCACGAATGAAACGTTCGATGGAACTTTTTCCATGGCACGTGAGAAAACGAAGGAAAGCCGTTCGATCGGCGATCTCTAGCCGAGCTCCGTACGAATCGTGCGTACCTGATTCGGGTTGGCGTTGATCGGCGGCAGCGGCGGAGGGAGCGAGAGGACGACGGCGCGAGCTTTCAGTTTCCCGGTTGATGGGTGAGAAAGATGGAAGGAAGAAGAAGGTCCGGGAGAGTTTTTACATTCGATTCTCCGCCACGTGGCGCTCGGGAGACCCGGCCCGTTTGAGGTGTGGTGTCCGGTTTTGTACTCGGGTAAAAGAGAAAAGTTTGGCTGATGCTAGGTAAATTATTCGTAGGTGTAAGCACGGTTTTAAGGGTAAGTCCGGTTCCTGATTCTAAAAAGAGAGGTTCAGTTTCCAATTTTTCTTTTTATGAAATCGGAACCGTAATCGGATTGGGATTCCTAAACCTAAACGTGATTTCTTCAATCTTCATTCTTTAGGTTTCTCTCCTCGACATTTTCTCTTCTCTACGATGCTGCGAAAATCCTGACGCTCCTCGCCACCCTTGACACCGACGTCACTACATCACCGCCGACGCCACCACTGCTCCGTTTGACGACACTGTCAACTCTTGCCCTCTCAGTCTTCTTCCACTCTCCATCCTCCTGCTTCTCTCGTCGGTTCCTACGTTGCCACGTCGCGAATAGGGGTGGCAAATGGATGGGTCGAGTTGGGTATGAGTCGGATCGAAAATGGGTCGACCCATATTTGACTTATATTCTTGTAGTGTAAATCTAATAAGTCATACTCGATCCGATCTATACCCGACTCATACCCGACCCAACTGTATTTGTAAAACCTATTAATATTCTAAGAAAACCCACTTCTACTATATGCCAATTAGGTTAAAACTTCAAATTAAATTAAAAATAGTAAAAAAAGTTAAAAAAAAAACTATAAATTGAAATATTTATAAAAAAAATTAGACTATGTACATGCTTCTCTTATTTGAATTGAACATACCATTGAATAACTAAAAACTGTGACATGAAAAAATTTTAACTAAACCTAACAAAACTCATTTTTATGATTTTTTTTATTAAAAAAAAGTATTGTTAAAACATTTTTATGCGATATAAATTTTTAGCAATACAAATTTAATGGAAATTTTTTATAATTATTTTAAAGATATTTTTAAAAAATCGAATTTTTAATGTTTAAAATATATTTTTTAATTATTTTTATTTTAAAAATATATTATTTTTATTTTTAATAATTATTTTTATTTTTTAATTTTTTCTCTTTTCTCTTTTTTTTTTTTTTCTTCTTCGGCCGGTCACCAGCCACAACGATGGCCGGCGGCCAGCCGTCGCCCAAAGGAAGAAAAAGAAAGAAAAAAATTTAAAAAATTAAAATTTCGATTTTTTATAAATAATTTTTTTTTTTTTATAAAGTTAAAAAATGCCATAAGTTTAAATTTTAAAGTGAGTTTCCTAACAACCTATTTAGACCCATTTCTTTTTGTGTTTTACTTTGTTAGATCCATTTCTAACCTATATTTAATTTGCACTTGACTTATTTTCGACCCATATTTAATTTTTACTTGACCCTGACCCATTTTGTCAGCTCTAATCGTGAGCCACCGAAGACGACGGCGGGGAAGGAGGCTTCCACTTACACGTCCAGGATCGCTTGACATTCCGCTTTACGAATCTCCCGAGGTCTATCTCTCTCTCTCTCTCTCTCTCTCCTCTTTCTGGGGCTTTTTTTTTTTTTTTTTGTCAGTCCTACGCTATTCCTACTCTAAACTCACTCGCAGACTTGTGCCCTGCCTCTTGCAGGGCGTGGGAGTCGCAACCCACTCTCGAAACTTACGCGTCCCTACCCCCATCCCCCCTGAGAATGTGGGGATTTGAACCCCTCACCTCCCCCTTCCATGTTGGAAGGGTGGCCACTGGGGCGAACCCACAGAGGATTTTCTGGGGCTATTTGGGTGTTGCTTTTTGGGCAACTTTGCGTTGGCTCTGTGCAGGCTTCGTTCGATCGGTATCTGGAAGACAAGCCCAGGGTGCTCCAAGCCATCTCCCTAATAAACGAAGGAGCCAACAGCTCAACGAGGTTTTCCCTCTTGGAGGAAGTGAATATTATCTCTGAAACAATAGTTGATGTAGAAGATGACTTGTTGTGATTGTCATTATCATTTTGGTTTTTGGCTGGCCCTGTTTTTGCATTTAATTGGATCCGGCGAGTGACTTTGCATGCTTGACAAGTTAGGAATCTTATATGGAAAATTATTGTATAGATCGAAACACGCGAGACGTTAAGTTGTTTTTAGAGAAGTGAATAATTAGTCATGAAACCATTAAGGGCATGTTTATTTGTGTTCTTTTTTTGTTCTTCGGAACACAACTTCTGTTATTTTGTTCCGGGTAACAAAAAAAGAACAGAAACGTATTTGTTTACGCATTTATTCCCGGAAATAAAAAATCTATTTTTTGTTCCCAGGAACATTTTTTGAAAAAACAAATAAACAAAAACACAAAACTTATTTCTTTTTTTCTCCTTTTTCTTCTTCTTTATTCCTTTTCTTTTTTCTTTGGTTGGTTGCCGAAGCGTTGCCGGCCCTTGACAAGGCTCGGCCTTGCCTTGGATAGGCAAGTTCAAGCTCGGCCAAATCTAGTGAGGCCGAGCTCGCCCAGCCACCGATGAGGCTCGGCCTCGCCCAGCCCAAGCAAGGCCAACCCTCACGTGGCAACCACGAGGCTCAACCTCCCCAGCCGGCGCGAGGTCGGGCCTCACTAGGCCAGGGAAAGGCCAACCTCGTGCTGCTTGGTCAAGGCCAAGGCTCGCCTGGCCAGTGGCGATCTCGCCAGGGCCAATCTGGCCTCCGGCAAGCGCGCCGGACATCGCCCAACCAGTCGCCGACCAGCCAAAGAGAAAAAGAAAATCAAAATCAAAAAACTAAAAGAAATAAAAAAAATTATACAAGTTTACAAAATGTGTTTCTGTTCTTTTTCTATTTCAAGAACAAAAATTTTGTGCATTTACCAAACGCATTCTTCTGTTAAAAAATTATTTTCCGAAACACAAATAATTCCCTAAAACAATTTTTAAACAGAAACGTTGCCAAACGCACTCCAAGAGTATATTGCAAATTCAGTTCTCTAAGTGAAAGAACAGGGAAGAAGCCCCATGGGATAGCTTAACAGTATGATTAATGAGAAGTCAAAAGATAGATAACTTGCACATGCAATCCATAAGTCTCTCTCATGTCTCATGTGCTCTGTCACCAGACGGTTTTTCTACCCGTGCAAAGGGGCCGCATCCCCTCATAGCTAACGTATAGGCTCCTCGTCGACGTGATTGATCATAATCATTGTATTATATGTAATCGGTGTATTGAATTTTGTGAATGTTTTTAGAGATGATATAAATAAGAGGATAAATTCATAAAAATATTTGAGAGGACCGACCACCGTTAACACTTCCACTTTATGGTAGTTTTTTTTTTTGTATTGAATAAATTGGAACATAAGCTTTCACCGTAGGGCGAACAGTGGTGATCCCATCTTTCTATAAAATCGCAGCCTATCTAATGACTATTTTGAGTGCCCCGAAGTCAAACATGGGCCCAAGAGTATTGGGCCTTACCTGGGGTGACACGGCCCGTTTCCCATCCCCGATCATGGTATGGCCATTCAAGTTTGCCCTATAGACAACACATCAGGAGTGCTATGAGCGTGGAAATATGACATTATGACTTAAGATTTTGGCCCTTGGTCAATTAATAAAAGGTTTCGAAGAAACCTCAAATCGAGTCTTGAGTTCATCGTCATCGGAATTCAAATACCGGAAATATAACGTGGCAAATTACCAATATATTCCACATGAAAGAATATACATTTGAGCTTCACTCATTTAATCACATTAAAATGCATATGTTAGACCTTATTTGGAATAGGAAAGAAAATGAAGAGGAGAAAATTTTGGAATTAGTTCAAGGAGCCTCGGGTCAAAAAGAAATTACATGAAGAAATGACAATTACATAGAAGTGCAATAAAAATTATCGGATCCACTTTGATGGTTTCATGGCTAAAACTATTCACGTCCCTAGAAACAACTCCATATCTCTCACATTTCAAACATGTTGGAATTAAAATGAATAATTTTTTCATTGATATTGATAATTTTTCCAATAGAAAAAAGTTCCTACCATTTGCAATCAATAATTTTTATAAGCTAATGGTAAGTTTTCATCAAGCAAAGTAACATTTATTTTTATTTTTATTTTTGGTATGAAAGGAGGGAAATGCCCAAATATATAATTACCTAAGCGTTACCAAACTTTTCTTTTTCTTTTTTTTTTTCACCCGAGGGCAAAACGAGACCGCCCCTTAAACGGGCCGGGTCCTCGGAGCGCCACGTGTCGGACAATCGAATATAAAAACTCTCTCGAACCTTCTTCTTCCTTCCTCCTCTCCCATCGACCGGGAAACTGAAAGCTCGCGCCGTCGTCCTCTCGCTCCCGCCGCCGCCGCCGCCGATCAACGCCCGCCGACCCGAATCAGGTACGCACGATTTTCACGGAGCTCCGCTTGAGATAGCCGATCGATCGGCTTTCCTTCGTTTTTTCGCCTGCCATGGAAAAAGTTTCATCGCGCGTTTCATTCGTGCTCATGAAATCGAGAGAGATTCTCCTGGAACGCATCGGAACGTTAGGTTTTGATGAAGATTCAGGGTTTATAGGCATGGCCGGGAAAAGCTCGCGCGCCGTGCAATTGAGTCGACAAGCCAAAGCAAGGATTTTTCTTCATTTATCGTTTCTCGATTCTCGTTCCGTTAATGGTTCGGTTCTTCTGTATGTGTGCATGGCAGGATTGCTAGGATCGTTCTGGAGACGCGGATTCTCGTCGTCGTCGTCGTCATCGAACTAAGCGTACATGCGCGGACCGGCTCTGCTTTCGCCAGCGAAGAGCGCGCTTAAGCAAATCAACTGCATTAAAGGATCATGGGGTAATACACATGAATTCCTTGTTTATTCTTTTTCTTCTTGATACGACTTCACACGATCTTGGCAATAAAAATGATTCGATAAATCAGGTATTTTGACAAGTTCGACGCCGCTGAAACAAGGGAAGAGCGACTCGGGAATGCCGGATCCCGGCGAAAAGACTGAACCCATTGTGGCCTTCAGCAGGCCACCACCAATGCCGCCCGTGCTCGGACCACTGGTGCTTCTCTCCCTGTTTGAAACGTGGAATAGCCGCGATGGAAATGATGACTGACGGGTGGCCGATCTTCGATCCGGTATTGTATGCCTGGTTACTTGAAGAAAATTTTAAGAACGGAGATAATCACTTGGAGTGCATAGCCGAGCATTGGGGCTGTAAATTTCCAGGAGTTTATGTAGTTTACTAGTAGGGTGCTGATAAACGGTGCCAGGAACATTTTGTAGATACGCTTTGCCCATTGCACGATTGCATGAGGACTCTTTAGGAACCCTGCATGAGACGCATGCTGCATGAGTGATGATCTGTTGTGATAGTTTTATGTACAAAGAATTTTGGTGCTTAATGAATGTTACGCACTGTCAGACTCTTCCGGAAAATCATCGAACAATGACGTGATAGTCTTCAATAGAATCTGTTCTCCAGATGAGGAAGTAAAACAGTTGATCAGTATGATTGGAGGCGGATGTTTACATGGTCGGGTAGGGAGATGTTGTGTGGAATTGAGATTGAAGAATGTTTTTTAGTTTGCTTCAGTATAATTACCAGCACCGCGCCTCCTGGTTTGATCGGCCACTCGACAAACACTTGAGCTTTCCTGCACGCAGCAGTCTGGTATCTATCAAACTATCACTGTTCCATATGCATGTATGCTAGAGATTTCGTTGAAGATGTTAGAATTGTCACCTGATGACCAGCCTCTCTTCATCTTTTGAAAATTCATAGAAGCTGCAGCCTCTTGTGAAAGGTATTTCATCTCCTCTCCATTCTGCAGCGACAAATCGGAGACCTCTTGAAGTTAAGACGGTTTAGAATTGTGCAGGGAAATGCGGGAAGCCGAGGCAGAACGAGTACCTAGGTGCCAATTAACCCATGCCAAGTTCTCGTCTTCGCTGACATTCTTGAGGTTGAATCTAACATTCTTGCCCATGTTTGAGGTGAGTTGCTCAAAGAAGAGCAAGATTTCCTGTGTTAACTTTGCCTTAGGCCACTCAAAAAAAGGGAGCACTAAACAAGAGCGACAATTCAAGAACAAGAACAGCAATTCAATTCAGGATTCGGATCCTCTGCTCCGCACACCTGGAGCAGCGGATCCTGCCGCCAGCTAGCTAGTACACACGAAACCTTTTTTCCATTGAATGGTGTGGGGAAGTAGAAATCTTCAAAGCAACAATCTTCTGAGATGATCTCATCTAGCGCCTCCAGGTTCTTCTCGTTGATGTATTCATACAATTGCTTAGCTCTCTCGCCTGGAGAGTATGATCTCGGCGTATAGGGAATGTCATCTCTCGAAGTCAACGATAGGGTTAGCTCGCGACGATGATGAATTTGGATGCCTCGTGTCTCGATCTCCTTTCGAGCGAATTGGAATCTCTCGAAAGCGCCGAAGGTGGAGTTTGTGCATGCTCTGTGTGACGAGGGGAAACGAGGGAAGGTGATGCTGCGAGCCATTCGTCTCTAGGCCGAGATGGGTCGAACGATTGCTCGATCGGGAGAGATTATAAACGAAGGGATGGCTTGAAATATATGAGAAATGAATGGGGGACTGAATGGGGGCAAAAAATGAAGCTCACTCTTTGCTTTATTACTTACACATGCTTTGATCATATGCGGCCATGTTCCTTTCCTGGTGTGAAATCAAGGAGTTTGAATGTTGAAGCAGCGAGTCCACGCAGAACAGACAAGTAGATGTTAGTTACGGCCATCGAGGAGACGTATGAACGTGAGTCAAAAAAAACAATAGGAGCGAGTCCACGCAGAACCGACAAGTAGATGTTAGTTACGGTCATTGAGGAGATGTATGAACGTGAGTCAAAAAACCAATAGCCTTTTGAAGCACGCATGATAATATTTCTATTTCATAAATCAATTTCTGAGCTCAATTTTTATTTTATGGACGAGTTTTTGAGTAAAGAAATACGTTTGATAACGACTTAAAATTTCTGACTACGAATGAGAAATTCATTTGATATCAGAATAAAATTTCTAATTTTAGAAAGGGCAACGGTCGACATTTGGCATCTGGTGGCTGGTGATTACAAAAGTGAATGACAAGAAGAATTATCATTTCTCACTTTCGTTTCAGAAATATAAAAGTTAAAAATTTTAACTTTTTGATTTTTGCTTCAAATCTATTTGAGAAATAGAAATATATTCTAGAAATAGAAAAAATAAATTGCATTACCAAACAAATTCGTGAATATCAAAGAAATAGAAAAATATAAATTTTATCATGCACACCCTTAGTCAATGCTTACATGGATTGTCTCTAATGTAATGCATGTGGATCTTGTACGATTGATTTTCATAAAGAATAAATGAAAAAAAGACACTCTGGCTGACCAAGACAAAAACTTTGCAAAAGAATTGCCCAAGTCAAACGACCTAGGAAAAAACTCGTGCAAACAATTTTGTTTTTTTAATTAAGGAAGAATTTGCAAAGATCTCCTCCAAATCATTGGTATGGCTATCAAACAAACCTAGACAAATCATGAGATGTTGGCATGAGCTGTAAATTAGAACTAAATTAGGAAGTTTTGTATACCAATTTGTTATCTATTATACATCCCAATTTAAAGGGATTCTTAGGATTAGCCTAAAATAAGATTCTCTTGTGTGTGTATATGTTTGTTTTTTTTTTTTTTTTTTGTAGCTGTAAGATATATGAAAAAATATATGGAAAAAGAATCTATTTTTCTCCAAAATCTTTCATGTTCTTCATGGTATTATAGCAGCATTATTGACCTAGTACATTAGCAATAGTCATGGCAGACCAAATTGAATTGGCGACCCTACAAGGGTGTGGTGAGAGTCCCTCTGCAACAGCAATTCTTGAGGATTTAACGACAAAATGCAGCAAATTCCGATCTAGAATTAGACCCAAATTTAGACATCTCACCATAAGTCTTCTGCAACCCAGATCACCATCAAGTTGGATGGCACCAATTATGGCCTTTGGTCCCAAGTTGTTGAGATGTATATCTCTGGCAAAGACAAATTGAGATATATCAATGGGACCTTCATCAAACCCAATTGACAAGCCCAAGCTTTAGAAAGTGGAAAATGAAGGATTCACCAATGAAAGGACGATTAATTAATTCCATGGGTCCGACCTTGATAGGCAACTTCATCCGTTTCCCAACTGCAAAGATAGAGTGGGATTCAGTTGCTATTACTTTTCTTTTTATGGGACTGATATTTCTCAAATTTATGATTTGAAGAGATGTGTGACTAGAATGAGACAAGTTGGAGGACTCATTGAAACTTATTACAATGGTCTTTAAGGCTTGTGGAGGGAGATTGATTTTCACTGTCCAAATCCAATGGCATGTCCCCTGATTTAGACAAATACAATTCAACTACCCCAAGCCTTTGAAGAGCTCAATTGTGCTGCTATAATGTATCCAAATTTTTGCCATTTTCAAGATATTCTCATAAAGGAGATCATTGGGTGTGGTACAAACTTATTACAATGGTCTTCGAGGCTTGTGGAGGGAGATTGATTTTCACAGTCCAAATCCAATGGCGTGTCCCACTGATATAGAAAGATATAACTCAACTACCCCAGGCCACTAAGAGCTCAAATGTGTTGCTATAATGTATCCAAATGTTTGCCATTTTCAAAATATACTCATGAAAGAGATCATTGGGTGTGGTACTAAGAGAGGGGGGTTGTGCTAGATGGACACTTTCAGTTCCAGGAGTGTAAACCATACACAGCATTCTTGCAATAGCAAGGAGAGACAGATTTGGCTATGGCATCATCGTTTAGGGCATCCATCCTTTGGCTATATGAAATATTTATTTCCAGAGCTATTTTCTAATTTACAAGACTCAGCTTTTCCGTGTGAAACTTGCAATTTGGCTAAAATTCATCATGTTCCTTTTCTAATAATATGAATAAGAGTGGAGTTTCTTTTTTAAAATTTTTTTAATTCATTCGGATTTTGGGGTACTTCCATTACTACTATTTCAAGAATTAGATAAATGTGACCTTTGTTGATGATTGCACTCGAATGACTTGGTTATATTTGATGAAACATAAAGATGAAGTGTCAAATATGTTTTGTGGTTTTCATACTATGATACAGATGCAATTTGGTGCTAAAGTTCAAGTTCTTCGTACTAATAATGGTGGAGAATATGTTAATAAGCACCTTCAAATATATTTTGCAGCAAAATGGTCTTCTTCATTAGACGTCTTGTACCTAGACACCACAATAGAATGCGGTAGCTTAACGAAAGAATAGACACATCCTAGAAATAGCTTGTGCACTGTTAATTAGTGGTCATGTTCTGAACAGTTTTTGGGACAATGCAGTCGTCACAGCAGTCCATCTTCTAGATAGGATGCCTTCAATGGTGTTGGCATTTCAGACTCCACTATAGGCTTTGTCATCAAATATCTCTTTGCCTTCAATCTTGATGATTTCCCCAGAGTTTTTGGATGTGTTGTCTTTGTACATATTCATAAAAATAAATAAAAAAATTGAACTTTATCTCTATGTGGTGTGTTATATTTTTGTGGTGTATGGTATGCATCAAAAGAGCTATCGTTGCTATAATCTTTCGACCAGAAAATCTTATGTTATTATGGATGTGACCTTCGTAGAGTCTAAGCTTCCTTTTTTCTTTTTTCTTTTTTTCTTTTCTAGTATCCAATTCTCCATTTCAGGGGGAGATACAAAAAGAAAGGAAAAATTGGTGGGAGTGTGGCGGTAGCATCATGACAGAGGTTGGGTCGGTGGCTAGGTAGGCCCTGACGGTGTTGACAGAGCTTGGGCCAATGGTACTAAAGGTTGGGTAGGTCTTGACAATGCTGATAGAGGTTGGGCAGGTTGTGCTGGAGGTTGGATAGGTCCCGACGGAGGATGGCCAACTCATACAAGAGCAGGATGTGCAAGAATAGTTTCCTTCCTCTCTAGTACGCAACTCATCTCCTGAGAATATCCTTGAGGTAATTTCTCCTACCACATCTTGTAATCTTGATGATTCAATTATATATGTTGGATGTAAGTTACCTATCAAGCATAACCATGGTAGGCCATCAAACAAATACTCACCAAATATGGAGGAAAGAAGATCAAAATATCCCATTGCAAATTATGTGTCAACAAAGAGATTGTCAAAGTGGCAAAGCCACCAAAGGCATTTGTGTCTAATTTATCTTCAATTCATGTTCCCGATGGGGTACGAGAAGCCTTGGAAGACCCAAAGTGGGTTCAAGTGATTAAAGTGGAAATTGAAGCATTACAGAAAAACAATAATTGGAGGCTTGTGGGATGGCTTGAAGGAAAAAAAAACCAAGGGGGCGTAAATGGGTTTTCTCTGTCAAATACAAGATGGATGGGTTCATCAAGAGATCAAAGCAAGGCTTGTAGCAAAGAGATATACACAGACATATGGCTTAGATTATCAAGAAACGTTTCCGCCAGTTGCAAAGTGTAACACTATTAGAGCATTATTGTCTCTTGCGGCCAACTCAAATTGGCCACTACACCAGTTTGATGTCAATAATGCCTTCTTTCACGACAACCTTGAAGAAGAGATCAATATGGATATCCCGCCTGGGTACAATGTTCCCTTACAATCAGGTGTTGTATGTAAGTTGCAACATTCTTTATATGGATTAAAACAATTATCTCATGATTGGTTTGGTCAATTTAGCTTAGCTATGAAAAGATATGGGTACTCTCAAAGCGACTTAGACCATACACTAGTCCTGAGGCAACGCCAAGGGAAGGTAACGACTTTGATAAATTATGCAGATAATATGATATAACAAGGGATGATTGGGAGAAGATTTCTAAACTCCAAAAGAGATTGACAGCAAGAGTTTGAAATGAAGAATCTTGGGGGACTCGAGTATTTCTTAAGAATTGAAGTAGCTAGAAGAGAAGTCATATTTCCTTCTCAAAGAAAATATGTACTAGATTTACTAACAAACATGGGAATATTAGATTGTAAGCTAGTTGATACTCTAATGTTGAAAATCACAGACTTGGAAAATATCCAAATGAAGTATCAACCAATAAAGAGAGATATCAAAGGTTAGTGAATAAGTTAATCTATTTGTCTCATACTTGTCCAAATATTGCATATGTTGTGAGCATTGATAATCAATTTATGCATGTACCTAATGAAGATCATATGGATGCTGTGATTCGAATCCTTCGCTACTTGAAGTCTACTCCAGAGAAAGGACTTTCTTTTCAAAGAATGGTCATCTTGAAATTGAAGGTTTTGCATATACAAATTGGGCAGGGAGTGTTTCTAACAGGAAATCAACATCAGAATACTTTACTTTTGAAGGGAGGGAATTTAGTCACTTGGAGAAGTAAGAAACAAAAAAGTAGTGGCATTGTCGAGTGCAGAGGCTAAATTCAGGGGATGGCCAAAGGACTTTGCAAACTTCTTTGGTTTAAGAGATTGATGTTGGAAATTGGCTTCACTCCTGAATTTGAGATGAATTTGTTTTGCGATAATAAGGTAGCTATCAATATTTCTCACAATCCAATTCAGCAAGATCGTACCAAACATATTGAGGTATATCGACATTTTATCAAGTAGAATCTGGATACCAAGATAGTTCAATTTCTGTTTGTTATTCTAATGACCAACCGGCAGATATACTAACAAATGCTGTATTGATAGGATCTTCTACCGCACACTTGAAAAGTTGGGCATCAAAGATATTGATGCACCAACTCGAGGGGAAGGATTGGCGTGAGCTGTAAATCAGAACTAAATTAGGAAGTTTTTTATACTAATTTGTTACTTGTTATACTTCCCGATTTAAAAAGGATTGGCGGAGCAAGAATCCGTTTTTCTCTAAAATCTTTCCTAATCTTCATGAGATGCGTAATGAGTAACTTGAAAGGAATGCAAAATCGCAAGTTGAATAAGGTGAAGAAGATGAAACAGTCGCAAAGATCAACAAAACATGGGGGCAAAAATGCGGTTCTCCTCCGGAACCGTTATTCTCCAATGGCACAGGCTGTAGATATCGTGACAACATAGAGTACAAAACTAGGAGTCTATGACAGCAATGTGACTCCTCATAGGCTTAATTCCCCGCCTATGTTAGCATTTCAAGATTGAATACGCAAGAAACCGATGCGATTTGCCAAATAATTTGTTGGACAAAA
Source organism: Eucalyptus cladocalyx (assembly GCA_017140615.1). Lineage (NCBI taxonomy): Eukaryota > Viridiplantae > Streptophyta > Magnoliopsida > Myrtales > Myrtaceae > Eucalyptus > Eucalyptus cladocalyx. The sequence continues at coordinate 7,919,954 of CM029520.1, read as the reverse complement.
CTGACGGAAGCTTCCCTGCCAAAATCAAATTGTATTGGTCGATATTCGACGAATACTCTACAGTTAACCAGAAGTATCGCTGCTCCAATGTTCACTTCACGAGAAGTAGCAGCTCATCGGTAATTTACTGAAAAGCCAACGGATAGCTCCACTGATGAGGCACAACAAGGTTTAGAGTCTCTCCATGAAAGCATTTATCCATATAACTCTTGCGGCTGCACTGAGATATTCTCTTTATCTGGTTATGACTGGTCACCGGCGAAAAAGAAGTTTAGAGTTCCTTTAACTTCCTTCACCAACATCTTTTCTTTCATCTCTCTCCTCAATTCCCTTGCAATACTCCAGTTCCCTGCTGCAGCATTTATATTTGATAGCAGAACATAAGCAGAATCATTTCGGGTTGCAGCTCCAGAAGCTTCCTACCTGCAAGGTTCCTGAGGTCAACATCTCCATGGAGGTGGCAGGCGGAAAGGAGAATCTGCCAAATCCAAGCATCAGGATTCGTGGGCATGGTATCGATCATACTCTTTGCATCTTCCACGAGGCCAACCCGTCCGAGCATATCAATCATGTCGGTATAATGCTCTACGCTCGGAACTACCCCATGAAGTTCGAGCATAGAGTTTAAGTTTGCCCTTCTTCCACCAACCCTGCATGGCAGCATGAACGAAGTACTGCTAGATAAGTTATCTTATCAGGTCATCATCCACCTCGAGACATTTCATGGAATAGCTTCATAACTTCACGGTCACAACTGTGTTGAGCATAATCATCAGGCCATTCCGAGCAACCAAATTAGCTCTCGAGATATTTTTATAAGCCTTCTCTGCATCATTGATGCTTCCACACTTGCAATAGACATCGACTATGGCACTTCCTATAAAACTGAATTGATCAAAACCATTCTTGATACAAAGGCAGTGAATTGTGCTCCCTTGTTCTAGGTTGGCTTTCCTTCACTTTTTTGCTGCCATGGAAGTTTCATTTAGCGTTTCATTCATGCCTATGAAATCAAGAGAAATTTGCCTGGAGTGCATTGGAAGGTTACACCACGTTTCGTCTGTTGGCTTTCGTGTATTCTGATGAAGATTTAGGATTATAGGCATGCCCAGAAATGCCTGTGCACTGTGCAGCAGAGTCGACAAACCAAACCAAGGATTTTTCATTATCTTTCTCAAATCTCATTCCATGGATAATTCAGTTCTTTCGTCTACAGGCTATGGAGTTCTTCCTTCTTTTTTTCTCCTGTATGTTGGATGGCAGGATTTCTAGGATCATCTTGGAGATGCCGATTTTCGTCATCAAACAAGCATACATGCTCAAGCCGGCTCTGTTTTTGCCCGCGAAGAGCACACAAAAAGCAAATCAACTGCATTAAAGGATCATGGGGTAATATACATGTATTCCTTGTCTTTTTCAGGCTCGGCACAACTTCACAATCTTGGCAGTGACAAAAATACGATAAATCAGGTATTTTGGCAAGTTTGACAACACTTATACAAGGGAAAAGCAACTCAGGAATGCCAGACCCCCGCAAAAAGACTGAACCCATTGTGGCCTTCAGCAGGCCGCTGCCGCCGCCCGTGCTTGGACCACTGGTGCTTCTCTCTGTGTTGGAAACCTGGAATAGTCATGATAGAAGTGATGACCGACGGGCGATCATCGATGCGGTATTAATGTCTGGCTAGTGGAAGAGAAGTTTAAGAATGAAGATAATCATGCTGAGAGCATAGCTGAGCATTCGGGCCATTAATTTCCAGGAGTTTATGTAGCTTTCTAGTAGGGTGCTGATAAATGGCGCCAGAAAAATGTTGTAGATACGCATTGCCCATTGCACAATTGCGTGAGGACTCTTTAGGAACCCTGCATGAGATGCGTGCTGCATAAGTGAGATCTGCCGTGATAGTTCTACGTAAATAGAATTTCGATTCTTAATGAATGTTACGCACTTTCAGTCTGTGTCGGAAAATTGTCAAACAACAACGTGATATTCTTCAAGAGAATCTGTTGTCCGGATGAGGAGGTAAAACAGTTGATCAGTATGATTGGAGGCGGACATTAGATGGTTGGGTAAAGAGATATTGTGTGGACTTGAGAGATTAAAGAATGTTTCTTAGTTTGCTTCAGTAAAATTACCAGCACTATGCCTCCTGGTTTGATCGGCGACTCGGCAAAGACTTGAGCTTTCCTGCACGTGATAGTTCGGTATCTAAGACTATCACTGTTCCATATGCATGTATGCAAGAAATTTCGTTGAAGATGTTGAAATTGTCACCTGATGACCAGTCTGTCTCCGTCTTTCGAGCATTCATAGAAGCTGCAGCCTCTTGTGAAAGGAATCTCATGTCCTTTCCATTCTGCCACAACAAATCAGAGACTTCTTGAAGTTAGACAGTTTTAAATTGTGCAGGTAAATGTGGGAAGCAAGGCAGGATGAGTACCTAGGTGCCAATTTACCCATGCCGTTTTGTCGTCGTCGCTGATGTGTTTGGGGTTGAATTTGACATGGTTGCCCATGCTGGAAGTGAGTTGTTTGAAGAAGTGCAAGACCTCCTGCGTTAACTTTGGCTTAGGCTACTCAAGAGAGGAGCATTAGACAAGAATAGCAATAGCAAGACGGGGATCATCTACTCCGGACAGCGCTTACTGCCTTCAGTGTCTCGATCGATCGCAATCATTGATTTATGGAGATGAGGATGTTATCAACAGTTGCGATTTGTCGAGACACTAGAGGGAGCACAGCGCGGAGTGGTGGATCCTGCCACTAACTAGTACACGCGAAACCTTGTTCCCCTTGAATGGTGTGGGAAAGGAGTAGTCCTCGAAGCAACAATCTTCTGAGATGATCTCCTTCAGCGCCTCCCATTTTTTGTCATTGATGCGTTCATACAGTTGGCTTGCTCTCTCGCCCGGGGAGTTCGATCTTGGCGTAGGGTTGGATTCATTCCTTGGAGTGCATGCTAGGGTGAGCTTGCGACGATTATGAATTCGGATGCCTTGTGTCTTGATCTCCTTTCGAGCAAATTGGGATCTCCTCTCGAAGATTGAAGTATTGAGGGCGATGCTACCACCGCTGATGCCAGAGTTTGTGCATGATCTGCACGTCGAGGGGAGACGAGAGAAGGTGATGGTGTGAGCCATTTGCCCCCAGGCCGAGATGGGTTGGAGTTGTTACTCAAACGGCGAGATTAAAAGCAAAGGGATGACTTGAAATATACGGAAAATGAATTGAGTGACTGAAGGGAGCAAAGGATAAAGCTGATTCTTGCTTTGTGCTGCCATATGCCTGATCATCTGCGTCCATGTTCCTTCCCTGGTATGAAATCAAGGAATCTGAACATGGAAGGACCGAGTCCAGGCCATCCAGGAGACGTATGAACACATGAGAAAAACAACAGCCTTCTAGTCCGCGCTTGCACAGATTGCATCTAATATAAGGCATGGAGATCTTGTCGCTATTTAGATGTAAACCTCGGGGGAACCTCGCACAGGACCCCACCACCACCATGGCCCTCCACTTAAGATGTGTTTGACAACGCAGAGATTCGAACTCATTCCCTCAGCGATGAGGTAGTAGAGCCCAACCAACTGCGCTGCCCATCGGTGCCCATCGGTGGGTGATGTTCAATTGATCTTCATAAAGAATAAACCAGAAAAAAGACACTCGAGCTGACAAAGACAAAAGCTTTGCAAAAAGACCGTGTAAGTTGGATGTCTTAGGGAAAAACTCGTGTAAACAGCACCTAGACAAATCATGAGATCCGTCTGTAATGAGTAACTTCAAATGAGAATGCAAAATTGCGAGTGGAATACAATAATGATGAAACAGTCGCAAAGATCAGCAAAACATGGGCCAAGAATTGCAGTTCTCGTCCAGAGTCATCCTCCAATGGCACAGGCTGTAGATTTCTTGTGACAGTATAAAATACAAAACTAGGAGTCTATGACAGCAATGTGACTCCTCATAGGCTTAATTCCCTGCCTAGGTTAGTATTTTGAGGTTGAATACACAAGGAACCGATCTGGCTCACCAAGTAATTTGTTGGACGAAACTGACGGGAGCTTCCCTTCCAAAATCAAATTGTGTTGATCAATATTCAATGAATACTCTACAGTAACCAGAAGTATCGCCGCTCAGATATTAACTTCATGAGAAGTAGCAGCTTCTTGTAATTTACTGAAAAGCTAACATATCAGCTCCGCTGATGAGGCACAACCAGGTTCAGATTCTCTTCGTGAAAGCATTTGTCCATATAACTCTTGCAGCTGCAATAAGATTTTCTCTCTATCTGGGTGTGACTGGTCATCAGCGAAAAAGAAGTTCAGAGTTCCTTTAACCTGAATCCAGCTTGAACCAGGTTCCTTCACCAACATCTTTTCTTTCATCTCTCTCCTCAATTCCCTAGCAGCGCTCCAGTTCCCTGCTGCAGCATTTATGTTTGATAGAAGAACATAAGCAGAATCGTTTTCAGGTTGCAGTTCCAGGAGCTTCCTCCCTGCAAGGTTCCCAAGGTCTACATCTCCATGGAGGTGGCAGGCAGAAAGGAGAATTTGCCAAATCCGAGCATCAGGATTCATGGGCATGGTATTGATCACCCTCTTAGCATCTTCCAAGAGGCCAACCCGCCCGAGCAAATCAATCATGCAGGTATAATGCTCCACACTCGGAACTACCCCATGAAGTTCAAGCATAGAGTTTAGGTAAGTTTGCCCTTCTTCCACCAACCCTGCATGGCAGCATGAATGGAGTACTGCAAGATAAGTTATCTCATCAGGCCGTAATCCAACTTGAGACATTTCATGGAATAGCTCCATAACTTCATGGTCACAACCGTGTTGAGCATACCCCATCATCATGGCATTCCGAGCAACCAAATTAGCACTCGAGATATTTTTGTAAGCCTTCTCTGCATCATTGATGCTTCCACACTTGCAATAGACATCAACTATAGCACTTTCTATAAAACTGTCTTGATAAAACCCATTCTTGATACAAAGGCAGTGAATTGTTCTCCCTTGTTCTAGATCTGTTAAAGCTCCAGAAGCTTTAAGGAGGATGCTAAGAGTCGTGCTATCTACTGCAATGCACAAATGCCATGTTCTTTGAAACAAAACCAGACCATCATCATGATATCCAGTGCTCATCAGGATGACCAGCAACGAATTAAGATGCAATGCCCTGATTTGGTCAAGCTTAGCAAATATTTTCTTAGATTGATCGACCCTGTTGCATTTTCCATAAGCATTGATCAAAGCGGAGATCATGGAATCCTCGAACATCAAACCAAACTTAATTATTAGGGAATGAATTTGTGCTACCAACTCTTGCAAATTTGAGTGGGCAACCACTTCTAGTATGCTTCCTAGAGCATAGTTGTTTGGCAACACCCACCGAGAGCGCATCTTTGAGAATGCTTCAAGGCACTGACACAGAAGATGATTCTCAGAATATGCAGCAATGAGGGAGTTCCACGAAATAGGATCCGGGAGACGCATTTCATCAAATACAAGCATGGCATCAACAATCTGCCCCCACTTTCCATACAAGGAGATCAATGCATTACCAACCGAAACCAGTTGCATGTGTCCCCTTTTGAAAGAAAGAGCATGGATCTGCTTCCCAAGATTCAAAAACTTGACATCTATTATTTGTGACAGTAAATTGATCACCGTGAATTCGTTAACCACCACGCCTTTAGAGTAGACCAATTTAAACAATTCAGAAGCCTCAACGCCATCACAAGCAGCAAAAATCCTTTCCGACCATGAAACGACATCCGGCTCAGAAATTTCATCGAACACCTTGACAGCATCCACTTGGCTTCCACACCACGAATACATATGCATAATCGAATTACTCAGATGCAACGAACATCCAGACAACAAACCCATCTTCAAACCAAACCCATGAACCTGTCCTCCTTCCCTACCATCAAGCAAAGCACCAAGAACAGCGGTCATGCTATACTCATTCACCTCCAATCCCAACCGGCGCATTTCCACAAACAACTCCTTCGCACTCTCAAACTCCCCATTCCACACATACCCACTAACCATAGCGACCCAAACCACATTATCTACGCCCTCACACTCCTCAAAACACTTCTCCGCCGCCCCAACCTCGCCGCCGCCGGCGTAATTCTCCACGAGCCCGCTCACCACATACGCGCCCGAAGAGAACCCGTACTTCAAGCAGGCCCCGTGAACGATCTCATTCTCCCAAACGCTCCCGCAAGCCTTGACCAAGGCACTGAAGGTGTACGCATCGGGGCGGAGGCCCCGACGCCTCAGCTCGTCGAGAAGGGCCAGGGCGGGCCCGGGGCGGCGGAACGAGGCGAGGCCGGAGATGAGGGCGTTGAAGGCGACGGCGTCCGGGGAGCGGGTGTCGGAGAGGAAGAGGGAGGAGCGGGAGAAGTCGCCGTCCCTGGCGGCGCGAGAGATGAGGGTCGTGGAGAGGAAGGGGTGGAGGGGGTGGCCGGACTTGATGAGGAGAGCGTAGGCCTGGTCGGCGAGGAGAGGGGAGAGGGCGGGCGGCGCGGCGACGGCGAGCTCGAGGGCTCGAGGGATGAGGGACCGGGAGACGAGGGACCTGATGCTGGCGGCGAGCGACTTCATGCATGGCGTCCGCCGTCGGCCGTCGCCGTCGCCGAGAGTAGCTGGAAAAGAGGCGTTCCCGCCAGAAAAAAACAGCCCGTTTGTACTGGCTTCGAAGCCGTCTGTTGCCCCTTTTTTAAAGAAAATGAACTTTTCTAAATATTATATTCTATTTATTATAAAATATATATATGGGGAAAATTTTTAAAATGGAGTAAAAAAGAATCTTGTTTCAAATAAGATATGAAGTATTATTACTTCTTCAATAAAGATTTGAAATAGATCTTATTTTAAATAAAAATCCGAAATATTTATGTCAATTTCAAAAACAAAAATGATTATATTTGTTTCAAATAAGGTTTTGAATTTTTAATAGTCAAAGGTATTTTCGTCGTTTTCCATTTTCCTTTTTTTTCTCTTTGTTCCCTTTTTACTTTCCTTTTTTATTTTTTGTTCTTATTCTACTTCTTCCTCTTCATCGGTTGCTTATTAGCCATCAGCGATACCCATAAAGGGCTAAGCAAGAGTTGCCCTTGCCCGATTCAACAAGGGCCACCACACAGGCCACAGGTGAGGGACGACCTCGCTTGCCCTCGTTGAGAGCTTGACAACCCTCACCCGCTATTGTCGAGAGTCATTAAGCCCTCGCTAGCGAATGACAAGGGTTGCCGAGTCCTCACTTACCCAAGCCAAGACTAACTCTTGCCAGATCCAGGGAGGGTGGCCTTGCCTATGGCCACCATCCCAGCAGTCGTTCGCCAACGCTAGAAAAGAAAAAAAAAAAAAAAAAAATTTGGACGAAAACACTATTGATTAATTAGAAAATTTAGTTGGTTGGCGATCCGTGAGATCCAACTTTATTTGAAACAACCAATGCCACTTAAGCCCATATTTACAACATGGCTATTTCAAGTTTTTATTTGAATTAAAATTTATTTTAGGTTCTTATTTGAGAAAATGAAGATATTTCAAGTCCTTTTTTGAAATTTTTCTAAAATTATATATATATTTTTGTTGAAAAAAATTATATACCCATTTACAAGTTTTAGATATATGTTATCAAATAAAAGCGCACATATCCTAGTTTACTATATTTTGAGTTGCAATATATTTCCAACACGATCTTTCTTTTCTTTTCTTTAATTGATCAAGCAAATCGAAAGGTAAAAATCCACATAAATTTTGATTTTAAATGTTATACGACCAAATGTATGTGGCATGTATCCTGAAATTTAATTTCTGAAACACAATTAACTGTTTTGTATTTTTGATGCACCCATGACATGTACTCAAAATTAGTCAGTAAAATCAAACTCGAGAAAAATTTGAACATTCAAGTTTTTTTTCTCCAAATTTCCAATCTAATCTAACTAAGATTAAGAGTGACATTATTATATTACTAGGATCCTTAACTTTACCAATGAGAAATTAGAGGGAATTCCCATAAAACGCTAATCTTTAGAATTAAGTAGCCTCACAAAAATTTTCCCTCTCTCCTGACCCAGTCAACATCTCAGAAAAAAAAAATCTAAAATAAAGTTGAGATTGATGAATATATTCCTTGAAACAAATAATCCTTTTCATTCATTAGCATGAACTTTTTGAGTAGATTCGGTTCGGATTTCGAACCAGAGGCTGCTACCGACAGGCCCAAACCACACAATGGTGAACAGTCGTTTTCCGATATTTTCACAAGGAAACCGTATGAAATTGGGAATGCACTAAAGTATGAACTCCTGTCCTATGCCGAAGCGGGGGACCAAACCCTCCATTCCTTTTTCCCTATTTGTGCAGGCCACCATATACCTCATGGGACAATGACTTGATGATGAACTCTCGAAATTTTTATGGCCCTATCTTAACTCCAGGAAGTTCGATTTAGTCATATGTGAACGAGAGAAATTGAAACTTACAGCCCCCAATGAACAATGTTTACTCAAATTTCTTTACATGCAATTATATATTTTCATCGCAATCCGACTTTGGTAGATAGATAACTCCATAGAGTCATTATTTTCACCTGACTCATGCATTGTGGGATTAGACACCGTTTCTTCTACCTAGGCCTCAGCCTCAATGGAGCAACCGAGCGAGCCTTGAAAGACAATTCCCTTGTAAGAGCCGAAAAAACTCCCCATCTTTAAGTGTACCCCATCTTGATCAATTTTGAATTACAAATTGAAGTATTCTCCTAGTCATGGACAAGTCTGGACAAGGACTTTAAGGTTTGATACTAAACTCTAACCCAACCGATACCCCATTTTCTTAGGAAGTGCCAAAAAGAAAAGTCACCATCCTATTGTATTGATGCTAATTTTATCTTAGAGCTTCTACGGAAAAAATCGAAAATTTATTATTATTAAAAATTGTCCATACATCATATGAATAGGTATAGTCAGTCTAGGATTGGTGATGTTGTCTATTGGAGCTATGACAAGAAAGGGTATTTTAAAAAGAATTGCCTTAAACTGAAGAATGAGAAGATGGTAATTTCCTCATTCTTTTGTTTTATGTCGAGGGCATGTCAATTGTTGGTGAGAATAAAAGCAAGATCAACAACTTAAGAATAAATTAAGCAAATCCTTTGTGATGAAGGATTTGGGACCCACAAAACAAATTCTTGGGATGGAAATCTTTCGTGCCACGTAAGCCAGCTAATGCCCGCATTATTAATATCTAGTTAAAATTAGCTGAAATGAGTGATATGGCACTGAATCATAAGGTTTAGGACTAAATTGCCACTAGTTCAAATGGTTTAAAACTAAATTAACATTATTGAAAAGTTTATAACTGAATTGGCACAAATCTAAAAGTTTTAAGACTAAATTTGCACCATTAAAAAATTTAGGACTAAATTGACATTAATCAAATATTTAAGACTTTTTGGATGCTTTTTCCCATTTTATCGAGATCTAGTTTTCGAGAATGGCCAAGGTCAGTCTGAACCGGAAGGTCTTCGGTCGTCACCTACCAGCGCATTAGCATCCACTTTTGCTAGCACGATGAGCGTCACGCATGAAAAGACATGGATGGTGGGTATGGAAATACACTACGGCAGAGTGCAAGAGCAATCATTGGTGCCCATTAGAGCTTAGATTAAAATGGCAATCTTGGTACCGGCGATTGACACGTTCCATCGTTCGAATGCAGTTGGGGATTCTAGGGGTGAGGTTCTTTCATCTCTTCCCCTGTTTTTTTTTTTTTTCTTTTAAATCAACTTTTCTCAACGAATCGAAGAATGTTAGATCAACACGTGTTTTACTTATTTATATTAGCACTCATAGCTTTTCATGCCTTCTGTCGTAATCTCTTCCTCCTCCATAACTCCTTCTCAACGGGAAAAGTGTCAAAAAAGTCCTAAACTTTTTGTCTTTGTGACGATTTAGTCATAAACCTTTTATAGGTGCCGATTTAGTCCTAAATCTTTTTATGTTGTTTCAATTCAGTCATTTCCGACCAATTTTGACTGGATTTTGCTGACTAGACGCCGGCCGGTTGACGTTACATGATTGACACTGATGTGAAAAACTTTTACTAATATTTAATTTATTTTTCTTTTTCTCTTCTCCTCTTCTTCCTCCAGCCGATTGCCGGACCTCAGCGACTTGTCAGAGGCAATGGCCGGCAAGGTCGAGGTCGACCTCACCGGCCACCTTGCCAGTGGCTGCAAGGGTGGCCTCATGCTAGGTGGCAAGACTCGCCCTCGCCGAATCTAGCGAGGGTCGAGCCTTGCCCATGGCTAGCGAGGGCGGGGCTCACCCTCGCCGCCCTCGCAACCACTGGCGAGGTGGCCAATAAGATCGACCTTGACCTTACTAGCCGTTGCCTCTAGCCGATCGCCAAGGTCCAGCGACCGGCTGGAGGAAAAATAGGAGAAGCAAAAAAAAGAAATATTAAAATATTATTAAAAGTTATCAACGTTAACGCCGATCATGCCACGTAAGCTGGCCAGTGTTCAATCAGCAAAATCCGACCAAAATTAATTGGAAATGACTGAATTGATACAACGCAAAAATGTTTAGAATTAAATCGGCACTAAAAAAAGGTTTGACTTTTTTGGCACTTTTCCCTCCCACTCGACTCTTCTACTTCCTCCTCAAGAGAGTACAAGTAGATTCAGGTCCGTCATGCTTGAATTCATCTAGAATGGGTTCCATTGCCAATTTCATGGTCTATATTTAATGGAACTGCTTGCCTTGGCCAATAAGGTTGGATCGCCCTCTTAGACCGGCGTGTCTTGGACCTCTGCATTTGGCTCAGACAACTCCTTCGACCTTGGCCGGCTTCTCTTCCAATTGGCCCGCGAATAGATTGATTCGGGGGAGCTGAGGAGATTAGGGAAGTGTTATGGTTAGTGAAAATACAAGCATGGCCTATCAGGTGGGTTGCTTAGGAGGTCATATAATTGTGTCCGGGAAATGAGTACGGTTTGAAGGTTACTTTTAGTGGCCCTTAAAGTCAAAAGGGATCCCACCAGGAGCACTAATAATGTCCGTAAAGTGTACAGTGCTGGGGGAGAAAAGGACCGGACGATTCTCAACTGTCGCTTCTTTTGGTCCTCAGTTGTACCCAATGTCTGGAGAACACGATGCCGTGGAGAAAATTCGGACCATGAATTGCTGCAACATCTTCGGCGATTTCAGCTAAAATTAATCAAAAATATCACTTTAGGATTTCGCATCAAAATTTAAAACTGAATTGACAAGCTTAAAAAGTTTAAAAATGAATTAGCATATATACAATATGTTTGAAATTAACTATGTAGTTTTTGCATTCAATCCACGAAAGCATTTTCCACTTGTCTTTTGTCAATTGAATCAAAATAGAAAATGACAAAAGTCACTAAAAATCCTAAACCGCACCTATTACAACATATATATCTCAAATTAATGTAACACATTTACCCTCCATCAAAATTCTATCAATGAAAGCTATTAAAAATCTGCCTACATAAATGCTAAAAAGCAAAAAATTACATGGCACCCACGTGACTTAAGTGAAATACTTTGTTTTGACTGAAAAATCATTTTAGAGGAAGTTGACAGAGAGTAAAAGTATCACATAAATACAAGTTTGAAATATTTTATGTAACAAAAAAAAGTTTGTGGTAAATGTGTCACGATTGGCATAATTTACGATCTCGTATGTCACAAAAGAAGGTTCAGGTCAAATGTGCCGCAATTTATATAATTTTAGTGTTTTTTTTTTTAATTTTTGGGTGATTTTCCCTAGTAGAAAATTGAAAATTCCCACATGAGAAGTTTCTATTAAAGTATAGTTGATTCAAGTTGTTGCCTTTAATGCTCGAAAGGCGGAAAAGCAATATTTTTTCTGTTCTATTTTACCTGACTACAGAATGGAAATAATTTTCATAGTACGTACGATTTACCTTTTCTTAGATGCGGGCCACATTAGTCCCACTCTTGCCAATATTTGATGAAACAATGCCATGTGCATTGCCCAATTTATATGCTACCAAATTTTTGGTTCAATCAGAACATATGGAAGAAGATCACATGCGTTCTTCGCTCGCTAATGATTTCGTTCTCGGAACCGAATATAGCATAGTAAAAAACTTGTACAGTTCAAAAATAGCTATTTTAATATAGGCAAGTATGGAATCAAACTTAGTTTTGAAAGCAAAGGAAGTTAACTCGTTTACTATTTTATGCAGATATGGACTTCATCGAGCAAGCATCAAGTGTGCTTTTTCGGCATTGGAAACGGCTCAACAGACAATAAGCATCACGAAATATCTTATGGGGGGACTTGAGTACAGATATGATCTTCGTGATCATGTTGTCTAGAGTCTAACCATTGAAAGGGATGGCATTTGCCAGATTGATTAGAAACATATTGGAATTTGTCAAATAAGAACAATAGGAGTGCCATAATTTTGTACGATGCTTACTTAAGGTATTATAATTTTTTTTGTCTACTTGAATACTACAAATTTGAAAAATCGATCATTTTAGTGTCACCGATTTGCTTCGCTAAAAAATTTTAACGTGGATGCTAGTCATCCTATGTGACTTCACCAATATTGATGTGAATAATTTTTAATAATTTTTATTATTTTTTGAATGCTACGAATTTGAAAAATTAATCATTTAAGTGTCACTGATTTGTTTATTTGAAAAGTTCAACGTGGACACCGATCATCCTATGTGATTTCATCAACATTGATATGAATAATTTTAAACAATTTTTATTTTTTTATTTTTTAAAATTATTTTTATTATTTTCTGAATTTTTTATTTTCCTTCACTTTCCCTTTTTTAAGGGTTAGCAAGCGTTGACTGTTGCCGACTCTAGATAAAAGGGGGAAAAAAACAAAAGAAAAAATTAACAAAATTAAAAGAAATAATCAATGTAGAATGTTTAGTCGAAATTGACACTTAATTCTTATATGTAACTTTTCCCAACATGAAAATTAAACCACGAGATCATGATTTATCTACTTGCCCTTTTTCAAATCGAATCGTTAGGAAGATTCGAATATATCTGAAATTTTCATCCTTTTCGAATTCAGGACTCGGTAGAGCTCTAGGCTTAATCTTCAAGGTTGCGAGATCGGTATAGAATCAATGCGATCATTTTGAAAATTAGATATAATCTCGAAATAATAGAAACTGAGGTCGGGCAACTTCCGATGAGGGAGCTTCGACAAAAGATATCGAAATCATAAGGGGGAGAGGTTGGACTGGTCCTCAAGCTTCCGCAAGTAATCAATCAGCGGCTAAAATTTCTAAATCAAAATAAAATAAAATTTAGAAGCTAAAATTTTCAAAGGCGACAGAATTTCACCACCCCAAGTCAAAATCGATCGGACCGCAGACCATTGCCGTCCGACACCGGGAGAGATGCTCGGGTAGATCCGGATCCATGGGATCGTCGGGGCGGGCGATCGGGGCCGTCGATCTGGCGGATCTCTTGAGCGAGCGGCGGACCCTTGGATGGCTTCCGGGCGACGCTAAGATCTTGCTGACCTCCACGGGACGAGGCCTTTTCCCGCCACCGTCGTATCCCAGTGAGTGCGTGTGGGGTCCAGTGCGATCATCACCGTCCGTCGCGGCCGTCCTCCACGTGTACATCCGGAGCGGCTGCTCACAAGTTCACAACAACCGTCCCCAGCACCTCTTCTCTCCAAAGTCCCACATGCCTCCGCGGTCACAGCTGGAACAAGAAAAGTCGCCCGCAAGCAAAATTAGAAATTAAAACGCACGCACCACCGCACAATTTTATATTAATTCTTGTGCTGAAAAAAAAAATTTAGCTAATTGAAAAATATCTCAGGAAAATATTTAAATGTGAATTGTTATATATAATGTAAATATTTTTCATTAATCAATTATTTTAAGCAATGCAATCAATTAATTTTTTCATTAATACAACAAAAAATCGTAAATTGATAAACCCATGACAAACTTCCCCCAATTTAATTTTTTGACCATTTAATCTAAATTTTTTTTTTTGTAAAGTTAAGAAATGAATAGATTTTGCAGAATATATACAAGAATGAGGCGCGGCATGTACAAGGGACAAATACTCAAAAAGACAGTCAAGTCAAAGAGAGTATAAGGGTGCCGTGATTTCAGGAAAAACAAAAAGTTAACAAGAACACAATAGATGGAATAAATCACAACAAAACAGGACAACCTAATCAGTCAAAAATAGAATGATGCAGATTTCAGCTTTGTTGTAGTATTCTATTATCGGGTGTATTAGACACGTAGTTGAAAGTCATTGCCTTCTAAAGATGCATCTTCATTGCCGGAAGGAAAATGTTATGATTGTGTTATTCTGCTCTTCTCTTTCCAAATTATATAGCAACCAAAACTAATTTTCTAACAACAAAAATCTCAAACGGGTATATTTGTGACAATTTGATCCTCTATTAAATTGGATTAATATAATAAAAAACCACAAACAGATATACTCATGACAAATGGAGGATAAAATCTCAATCAATACACTTGGCACTCGTTATTCGATTTAACAATTTGACAATAAAATTTAATAGAAACTCATAAAGAGTAAATTTATCATAATTATATCAGTTTGAGGTTTTTGATAACCAAAAAATTAATTTGTTTAAAATTTCTTATAGCAATACTAGTTTAGGGTTTTTCGTAGTACTACTAATCCTCAAAGAAAAATAAATATTGAGTTTATCGAGAACGATTCCATGAAGAAGTTTAAGAACGAATTGATATCGATAAATTGATATTGATTTCAAACTACACAATCGATTATTTTTAAGATACGGTTTTGTAAGACTATTCATCTTCTAAGAAACAAAGGAGTATCATTAAATTTCGAACGCGGCTTGCTCGTTTAGTTGTTCAGATACAGCGACAGATCTGCTCGGCCCAGGCGACTAAAACCCTGTTAATCCCGAATTAATCTCTAATTTTAAAGAAAATCTTATCGCGTCGTATTCGAATTTTTTTTAAAAAATTTATTTTGTGTCATCAGTAAACTCCGTTTCTCTGCATAAAGCTCCGACCCTGCAACCCGGCAGCCACGCACTTTCTCTCTCTTAACCCATCTCTGTCATCATCATCTCTCTCTCTCTCTCTTCTGCAACTCTCTTCTTCCTCGTCGCCGACGCCGTCGGCCGCCGTCGCTCTTCTCCATTATCATTCCCATCAATCTATTCCGAAGCCACCGGCGTGAAGCTCACGTGAATCCGATAAGGAAAACTCCCACGAAATCTCACGCCCCCCCGCTACAATGCAAAACCCCTGATTCCGAATGCCCAGCGGCGACATTGATAGATTGAGTGCAGCTTCTTGTTCTCCTTGTTATTCCTCGGGAAAATGAAGGTGGCCATCTGGGAGCGGGTGCCGCCGTCCGGGACTCCGACCGCCGTGGCCGGCATCGGCAGCGTCGGCCCGCAGGCCCGGGCGCTGCCGAAGCTGATGGTGTGGCTCATCCTCTTCGTGTCCGTCACCTACGTCGTCTACACCCTGAAGCTCGTCTCCTCCTCCCACGCCTGCGCCGACAGCGAGCCCTTCACCACCTCTCGCCGCCTCACCGCCTCCTCCTCCGCCTCCGCCTCCGCCGCCGCCAACTCGTCCCTCTCGTCCTCGCTCCTGCCGCCGTCGGGTCGCAACGGGACGGCCCTTGCCGAATCGGAGCAGCGGACGGAGCTCCAGCACGTCGTGTTCGGGATCGCCGCCTCCGCCAAGCTCTGGGAACAGAGGAAGAACTACATCAAGCTATGGTAAACTACCAATCGAATCGCCCCCAGAGATTGCCTTCCATAAATTTCGAGCTCGTTCGTTGCTTTTTTGATTACTCAGTCCGCATGGGTTTCCACACCCGGACGCGAAAATGTCTCGAAATCAGCTCGTAATCTCCATATGAAAATCTCTTATCTGGTCGAAGCCGTTGAATGCGCACGGGAAATGTCTCAGAATCAGTAGCACCTGGGGAAAACCTCAGATTGATTCATTTCCAATTTGAACACGGAGCTTGATCTTGCGTCCACCCACATTTTCCCGAATTTAGCTCTCCTTAATGCCGTTCAATCGGGCTCCTGTACGACATTGTTCTGGAAACTTTCCTAATTTCGCCGATCGGTTCCGTGCAGGTACAAGCCGGAGGAGATGAGGGGCATCGTGTGGCTGGACAGCGCGGTGGCGACGCGCACCGGGGAGGGCCTCCCCCCGGTGAGGATCTCCGGCGACACCTCCCACTTCAAGTACTCGAACCGGCAGGGCCACCGGTCGGCGCTGCGGATCTCGCGGATCGTCTCGGAGACGCTCCGCCTCGGCCTCAAGGACGTGCGGTGGTTCGTGATGGGCGACGACGACACGGTGTTCGTGGCCGAGAACCTGCTGCGGGTGCTCCGGAAGTACGACCACCGGCAGTACTACTACATCGGGAGCCTCTCGGAGAGCCACCTCCAGAACATCTACTTCTCCTACGGGATGGCCTACGGCGGCGGCGGGTTCGCCATCAGCTACCCGCTCGCGGCGGCCCTGGAGCGGATGCAGGACCGCTGCATCCAGCGCTACCCGGGCCTGTACGGCTCCGACGACCGGATCCAGGCCTGCATGGCGGAGCTCGGCGTGCCCCTCACCAAGGAGCTAGGGTTTCACCAGGTGCGCCTTGCTAGCTCAAACTTCAAAATTTAATGATTGATTATTCGCACAACACGACACGAGATTCCGACGATTTGGTTTTCCACCCACCTCCGTTGATCTGCGTCTTACCATGTTAGGATCGACTAGTCCACATAATCAAAGTTAATTTACGATTTGATCGATTCGGGTCATCAGCATTAGGTCAGCCAAGCTAAGCAAAACCGTGTCTATCTATGCCGGCGTGACGTGTTCCAATAATCGACACATTGCGTTTTCGAAATACTCAATTAAGATGACTCTAGGCGTGGCCGCTGAACATTGGCGTCATTGATGGAAAGTGCGGTTTTGTGTGCTTAGTTTGGTGGGTTTCTCGGCTCGGTTTTTTCTTCCTTTCTTTAAATTTTGGTCGTAAGGTCGTGTGGTTCCGGTCGACGAAGGGGGGCCTCTTTTCCGAACCGGGGTCAGCGATTTCTCTTTAATGACAATGATTGGTTTGAAAACGTGTTCATTGGGTCTTACTTAAGTGGACCGCTAGTCCGGGTTAGTTAAGGGATTATTAGCCTTTTTCTTTTTCTTTTTACCCTTCCTTCTGATTGATAAAATTAGCTGCCGGCTGGCTCGCGAACTGATTGATGGCGTGATTCCTTCTCTTCTTGGGGGTGGGGGGGCCACCGCCCCGCGTCCTATTTCTTGTTGTGATTCGTCTGGCGTCGGTACCGGGTTGACGAGGGGGCTTTGGATCGGGTAATTTGTGACCGACCGGAGGAGTTGTATAGTGGTTCAACTTAGATAGATTTCGCCCGTCTAATCAAAATTTTCAAATGAAATTTTTGATTGGGATTGCCGTTGGATCGAGCGGGTGCCGACAATTTGTTTTAGGTTCCGTTCTGTAGCGAGTACGGGGGCGGGTTCTAATTAATTTCACGGGGGGTTGAGCTCAAACGTTGTCCGTGCCTAAGGTTCCTCCTGGTGGGCCCCCCGGGGGTGGGGGGGGGGGGGGTGGGCCCCACGCGTCGGTGGCCCGGTTTCGCGTCCAGCTCCTAGCGCTCAACCCCCGCACGCGCGCCGAGGCTTCGTGCGGGGCACGCTCCTCTAGCAGTCAGTCAACGTCTCGTCAACACTGCCGAAATCGTCCATTTCCTCTGGGCATGTGCTAATAAAATATTGGCGCAAAAAGACAAATATAATTAGAAAAATTACTTAACCTTCCCAATCGAGGTTTAGGAATTAACTATGGCCGTTTTGTTGTCGCGTAGATTCTCTTAGCAGTAATCAATGTTTTCAGCACATTCTCGAGTTTGTAGTGCAATTTCATCAGTTGTTGATCTTGATTTTGGTGGATTTTGGCTATCAGTACGATGTGTATGGGAACCTGTTCGGTCTCCTCGCCGCCCACCCGGTTGCGCCCCTGGTGTCCCTCCACCACCTTGACGTGGTGGAACCCATCTTCCCGAACGTCACCCGGGTCCAGGCCCTGCAGCGGCTTATGGTGCCCATGAAGCTCGACTCGGCCGGCCTGATGCAACAGTCCATCTGCTACGACAAGGCGAGGAGCTGGACTGTGTCGGTGTCGTGGGGATACGCGGTCCAGATCTTCCGGGGCGTGTTCTCACCCCGGGAGATTGAGATGCCCGCGCGGACCTTCCTGAACTGGTACCGGAAGGCGGACTACACGGCGTATGCATTCAACACCCGGCCGGTCAGCCGGAACCCATGCCAGAAGCCCTTTGTGTTCTACCTGTCGAACGTGAGGTTCGACCCATTGGCGAACCGGACGGTGAGCGAGTACATCCGCCACCGGGTGCCCAACCCTCATTGCAAGTGGAAGATGGCGAATCCGGGGGCCTTGGACTACGTGGTGGTCCGCAAGAGGCCCGACCCCAACCTGTGGGATAGAGTAAGTGAAAACACTACTTTAGCACTACCGTTCTATTACCTGATCACTTTTCATCGTCCGACTCGCTAACTCGTGCTCGCTTTCCGTCCGTCGTCTCCAGTCGCCGAGAAGGAACTGCTGCCGCGTGAGCTCGAAGAGGAAAGGGAGCATGGTGGTCGACGTTGGCGTATGCAGGGAAGGCGAGATGAGCGACATCTAGGGGAGAAGAAAGGGGTTTCTTTAGCAAGGGGTTAGCTTCTCCTCCAAATTCCCTCTCCCCACTCTCCTAATTGTTTAATTAAAATCCCCTTTTTCATTATTATTCATCATCATCAAGTTGCCAATTTTGTAAGCGCCCCCGCCCCTCCAAAGTGGACACGATTCGTTGATTAGGGAAAAAGGAAAAAAAAAAAAAAAAGATTAGAGGAACAGCATGTGATATCAATGTACAAAATTCCTTTTATTACAGAAAACCCATCAAGGAAAAGTGCAGTTTCGATTCCTTAAGTTTCGCCTTTTGTCGAGCAGCAAATGCGTGCATGGCACGAACGTGGCGGATCCATCATGGTTCGTGGCACCGTAGATTCGAAAGGTGTCGAAAGAGGAATTACCACCGAGGGGTCTTTTCAATCGGCCACCCTCGAAACTTTTTCTCGTCTCGTTCTGTGGTCCGATCTTCGCGATGCTTTATGGCTCGGTCGGACCGGATTCGAGGATAAGGCGACGTGGCCGGGGCAGCGCTTTTCCTCCCCTTCTCTCTCTCTCGCATTATTATTTATATCACTCAAACGAAAGAGGCCATGCTTTGCCGATGTTGACGTCTCCGGACATTTATGGCGGGGCTAACGGTCGTTGAATAAAGGTTCTAACGGGGGGGCCCCATCCCGGGCCATGCTCCAAA
Organism: Eucalyptus cladocalyx; assembly: GCA_017140615.1. Lineage (NCBI taxonomy): Eukaryota > Viridiplantae > Streptophyta > Magnoliopsida > Myrtales > Myrtaceae > Eucalyptus > Eucalyptus cladocalyx. Next base: position 7,900,489 of record CM029520.1, on the reverse strand, counting down.
TCGTCGCCATGCAATCGACCGCCGGATCCCGTTTGTCGTGTCCTCACGGCTGTCGCCGCTCGGATCGTCTTTAGTGTCGTACCGACACGCGAGCTGTTAAAACTCGATTGAGGTCGAGTCGACCAGCGCGAGTTTGGGCGGTACGCGATGAGCCCCAATCATCGTGCGGTGCTGCGCCGCTCGGAGGAGATGGAAAGTCTCTGCCGAGTGGGTGGGCGCGGGACCCATCCGAGCTGTCCGCTGTTTTTTCACATTGATTGGGGCTCGCGTCGCGTTGCGGGGAAAACTGTCGGTGGGCTTCGTCAAGGACGAGGAAAATAATGGGTGTCGGGGAAGGGGCCGAGGGGCTTTCGGCTTCGAACGGGGCTGTCCAAGTGGGGGCACGCAACAAGTGATCGGGACAGTGATGATGCTGCAGCCTCCTCGTTCGACGACGGTTCAACCCCACCGCCGCATCGTACTGATCGAGGCGTGGAACTCGTCCCGTCCTCTTCAACATCTAATTTCATCCGCGTAAACCGTATTCGGAATAATGAAGTGAGTAGTCCAAAAATTTTAGTCAATAAATTTTAGTTTAATATGTAATATTATTTTTAAATATTTAATTTTTATATGTGATTCCTAAAAATTTTTTGTAGGTATTTTATTTAGTCCTAGATTGTATCAAAATCTTCAATGTTATGATTCTATTAATTCAAGTTTAGAAATACTTCAAAGGCTAGATTGAATAGGTACTAAAGTTTCAGGACCAAAATCCATTGACGACATTATATATTGGATTTAAGTTTAGAGATCATATTATACATTTGACCTACGTTTATTTGTGTCAATTTACCATCATATTTCTTGGAGAGGCCAAACATGAATCATCCAATAATATACAAATGGCCCAATTGACCATATTTGGGATAATGACATAAATAGTGTATGAACTTTCACCCAATCTGTAATATTGTCTCCGAAATTTTAATCTGTTCGATATAGTACTTGAACTTTAGCCCGGTGTATAATGTTTTTCCTAAACTTTTAATTTCCTCAATGTAATATTTGAACTTTAACCCAACGCACAATGTTGTTCATAAACTTTTAATTTTTTCAATGTGATATCTAAATTTTTTATATGTGTTCAAGTTAATCTCTAAACTATATGAAAATGTTCAATATTATTAGGGATGAGCCAGATGGATTGATTGAATCGAAAATCGCTTGGACAACGATGCTTACACCTCTAATCTCTCCTTTGAACTTGACCATTTCCACTAGACTACCTAAGAATTGGACTAGATAGGTCGGTCCAATTCGGTTCAATCTCCAATTCCGAAAATTAAGAATTGGTTTCTCTAGTCCATTTTTTGGTTCCAGGATGGAACCATATCAAATCGGGAGCCGATTATCCCTAAATATTATCATTTTATTAATTCAAGTTAAGGAATAGAATTGAATATTTTTATATAATTTATAAACTAAATTGAACGTGTATTAAAAGTTTATGGATTATGTTGAGTAAATCAAAAGTTCAGGGAAGACATTGCACATTGAATTAAAATTTTATGGATCAAATTAAACAAATTACATTCCGGAATCACATTATACATTTCCCATCATATTTCTTGGAGAGGTCAGGCATGAAATATTCAATAATATACTATTGACCCGATTGACCAAATGGAAAAAAAAATATTTTTTCCTGGAGGAGAGCGAACGCATCGGACCGATCCCGAATCACAACTTCCCCAACTTGGATACACAACTACGAAAATGGAACACGCGAGATCTTACATTAAAAAAAGACTTATAAGGTTGCTGGGTTTTCAATCTACATTTCAATCATTGTTCGTTTATAAAGTCAAATGTGTTGGAGTTCAATCGATCTAAGCTTTGTACACGTGCTTTGGCCTGGGGATGAACGTGCAAATTAATGAGATGGCGGTCATCATCCGCCCCCCACTCATCAAACCTAGCTTGATACGGAAGCTAAGGAGCAAATTATTTGCAATTTGGGCAAAAAGCATGTTCGATTAGCTGGCTGTGTATGGCTTCCGTGACAGATCATCGTACCCTCTCCTTGAGGATTCATGGAGTTCGCACTCCGATGTGAATCTAGCTAAAGATCCATTTCGAAGGAGAAGAATTTTGGTCGGGTTGGTGGAGCCGGGTCACTCGATTCGGATGCCCGTAGACCCGGCCCGAGAGAGGCCCAAAAGGGCCCATGGAAAAAAATCTTGACATTAGGCTCCGAAACGTACAGTGGACCCCCAAGAACGAAAAACCCAATGGGTCGTCACCCATTTTCGAAAACCCAGAATGGAAAAATAAAATAGGAAGTAGCAATAATCCTCCGTTATATAGCAAGAACTGCACTAGTTGAAAACACGCATGGTCCTTTCCTTTTCCTAAACAAAGGGTAGTAGGATAGGCTTGTCGTGATGCTGTCGGGGTAGATTAAACTGAGTGAAACTCGTGTCGTACTGAGGTCCACTCAGTTAAAAGCTTTGAAACCTTTTATCGGTGCGAGGGACGTAAAAAGTCGAGTTTCGCGCGCTTGATTGCAACGGAAAAAGCAGGCTTGACCCGAGATTTCGGTGAAGGAGATATTTTGCACAAGTCATGAGTTGCGATGACAAGATTGCAAAAGTGAAGGAGGGATGATGGACAGAAAGTAGGAAAGAAAACCGCGGAAAATTTGACACCGTTCGTGACATGAGCTGATATCGGCCGCAAAGTTCTCGGTACCTGCTTGTCCTCACCCCGTAGTCGGCGACAAAAATTGACCTTTCTTCCTTGTGAGAATTGGAGTCGTCACAGAAAGTTGGCCTAGCTTGAATGTTCTGAAGGCAATGAAGTCTCTCTCTCTCTCTCTCTCAGAAGGTCGTGACAAAGTCCACCCACGTCCATGAAAACGGTCCATTTGAGACCGATTCCAAGGACTAGAAGGTGCAACAGCGCAGTCGCCAATTGCGAATGCCTAGTCGCTTGTTTTCATCATCATCGTCGTTGTCGTCTTCTTCCTTGACAGTAGGCTTTGGAAGTTGTTTGTTTATACCTACAATGGACCCCCAGGAAAGAAAAAATCAAATGGATCGTCACCCATTTTCGAAATACAGTATCGAAGATACAGCAATAATCCTCCGCTGGATAGCAAGAAATGCACGGGTTGAAAACACACACATGGTCCTTTCCTAAATAGTGTAGGATAGACTCGTCGCAATGCTGTCGCGTTAGATTAAACAAAGTGAAACTCGTGTTATATTGAGGTTACTCGGTTACAGTTTTGAACCTTTTATGGGCGCAACAGTTTTTTTTTTTTTCTCCTTCTTTTGGATTGCACCGGACAAAAGCGGGCTCGACCCGAGATTCCGTTAAAGGAGGCATTGCGCAAGCCATAAGTTGCGATGACGAGAGCGCAAAAGTGAAGGAGGGGTAATGGACAGAAAGTAGGGAAAGAAAACCGTGGAAAATGGTGGGGAAAATTCGACGCCGTTCGTGACACGAGATGATATCGGCCGCAAAGGTCGCGGTGCCTGTTGTCCTTGTCCTCACCCGCAGCTGGCGACGGAAGTTGACCTTTGTTCCATGAGCGAATTGGACTCGCCACAGGAAGTTGGCCTGGCTTGAATGTTCTCAAGGCAATGAAGTCTCTCTCTCTCTCTCTCTCTCTCACTCAGAAGGTCGTGACAAAGTTCACTCCCTTCGACGAAATGATGTATTTGAGACCGATTCCGTGGACTAGAAGGTGCATAAATAGCCACGAGCTCCACCCACCCTGCGCCCTTGTCCTGGTTTCTACAAGAATTTTGCGTCGTCAACACTCAGCCACAACCACTCAAAATACACACATGCACAGCCAATGACCAGGACCACTAGTTTCCCAATGCAATTTGCTCTGTAGCTTGCTTTCATCATCATCATCATCGTCTTCTTCTTCTTCTTCTCATTCTTCTTGTCGTTGGGTGTGTCCAGCTCTGCATTCTCGCTCACCACCGCGCAGAGAGACAAGACCGCAATCCACATGAAGATATCTCCGGCCTCTTCTTTCCCGCCTCCCCACAGAGTTCCCTGTCGCTTCAACACCGTCCATTGTAGCACTCAGAGGATCGTTATTAATGGCAACGGCAACGGGAGCGTTAACGGCAGTACCAATGGGAAGGCCACTTTCCCCGAGAAAGATCCTCTGCTCCACCGCGCCACCCTGGCCTCGGCGTCCCCCGGCCTCGCCGCATCATTCTGGTCCGGCACGGCCAGAGCGAAGGTACAATACGTTGGGTTTGGCTAAACAGTCCGGCGATTTATCTGATAAATGTATCGTCCTTACGTTTGCAAAGCCTGCAGTCGCAATTAGTAGAGGTGTGGACTGCATCTGCATTAGGAAAGAACTGAGAAAATAAGATTGGCAGGACGGACACTTCTCGCATGTTATATAATACGAGGATGTGTCTATAAATTTGACCGGAACAGAGGGTGTGATTGTCCTCTCTTCTTATGTTTCAAGGAAGATTACTTTTTACCCATGAACTATGAGGGTGTTTTGCTTGACGTGCTCAAGTTATGGAGACTGCACTTACATTTTTAGGACGTTTGAGGGGCACGGCATGTGAGTTGGATTCTAATGAAGGGTCTGACCCTGAAGTACAAAATGTTAAGTGCATGACCCCATTTAGACAGAGAGGGTAAAATTCTATCGCTCCCAATTGCAGTAGGAGGACAATTAGGAAGACAAAAGGCAAAGCGCTGCTGCTGAATTATCATATCGCATATCGAGTTTGTACTGATCAAGTTATGCACAACACTGGCAGGTAATCTGGATGAGAGTGTGTACACGAGGGTTGCTGATCCTAAGATTAGCCTCACCGACAAAGGGAAGGCCGAAGCGGAGGCGGTTGGTTGGAAGATAAGAGAGATGATCGAGAAAGATGGAGCAGATGATTGGAAGGTCTACTTCTATGTGTCGCCTTACAGAAGAACCCTAGAGACTCTGAAGAGTTTGGGCAGGGCTTTTGAGAGGTCAAGGATTGCTGGCATGAGAGAAGAGCCTCGTCTAAGAGAACAAGATTTTGGTAATCAAATCCTTAGTTCCTCATGCTTGTTGCAAAACATATAGCTATTCAAAACCAGCCACAATTCAATTAGTTTTCTTGAATTGTTTTCTTTTCCATTTGAAAGGGAATTTCCAGGATAGAGAGAAGATGAGAGTTGAGAAACAAATGAGATTGCTGTACGGTCGTTTCTTCTACAGATTCCCTGATGGAGAATCGGCAGCAGATGTTTATGATAGAATCACTGGTATTTCTTCTCTCTCTGCACCACGTCGATATACTCGGTGTCTAAAGTTTCCCGGGAATAGCTAAAAAAGAGCATTGAGGTAGCGTTTGCTAGTGAAAACAGGATTTAGAGAAACTCTGAGGGCCGATATCGACATCGGGCGGTTCCAACCACCTGGGGAGCGGAGCCAAAACATAAACCTGGTGATCGTGTCGCATGGACTTACGCTGCGGGTCTTCCTGATGAGGTGGTACAAGTGGACCTCAGATCAATTCGAGGGCCTCAATAATCTGGGCAACGGTGGAATGATTGTGATGGATAAAGGGTATGGCGGAAGGTAATTCTTTTCATCAGTCCTAAAACAGGGTACTTCTTGCTTTCGTGCTTTGCTGGAGTTGCTCAATCTGTATGAGCTACAAGCTAAAACGATCCCCAACATGGGTGCAGATATAGCTTGCTAATGCATCACACTGAGGAGGAGCTAAGGGAGTTTGGATTGACAGACGACATGTTGGTTGATCAAGAATGGTAATGAGAAACAGACCTTACAATCATCGATTCTTAATGTCCTTATCCATCTGGTACTGATCTAAGAAATTCTTTGTTTTCCGAGAAAGGCAAAAATATGCGAAGCCGGGTGAGCTGAACTACGACTGCCCTATGCTAAATTCGTTCTTCACTCACTTTGAAAACGAGAGGGTCGAAGCTCTAGAATGTTAACACGAGCAAAATTGACCACAGAGGTTGGAGGCAGAGCAAATTGTGGAGTGGACCAAAATCGAAGCATAGGCTGGTTATAATCATGGGATTAATATGAGGGAAGACACAGATCTCTCGAACACAGCGTGCTGAAATTGCCACGCCACAAGAAGATTTAACCATGTACAACACATAAGTATCTATGCCTGTATCAATAGGAATATCAGGATCAGATGAAGGGAAAACTTGTTCTTAAGCTACACGAGAATAAGTGCATTCCTAAGTTGTCCAATGCACAGGCTGTGAATTGTATAATGTTAAGAGCATGTCTCTCTAAATATAGGTTTCTGAAGGAAGTAACATGCATATCATCGAAGGAGAAATTTTTCTTGGTGAAAACAGAGCATACCAACTAGTTTCTGCCGGAAGAACAGGACAAGAGACTACGATCAAACTTAATTTAGCACAAGAACTGCAACGGAACATGAAAATGCGTTCTTTCCACAACAGTAAGACAGGAGCCAACGGTATAATTTTCCAGAGAAACTCGGATATCCAGACAAACAAATAACTCCATATTGCACAACAAATGTTACATATATCACCCAGGGATTAGATTTCGCTATCTACACTCTGAAACCATGTATGAGAACGAATATCCTGAACATTGCTCGGCAACCAGCTTACACTCGCTGGTTAACATATCCCAAGCCAGGAGAGAGCAATGTTCCCTAACCTCATCTAAAAGCGTACCGAACCAATTATCCCGCCTTCAAGAACCCTGCAACCCCATTTACAGCCTCAAAGGTCGTGCAATTGATGTTCAGATATCTAGTTGTGCGATCCACTCCTCAGAACTCTAGCAGAGTTCACAATAACTAGGGAAATGTATCGACTTGGCACTCCGATCTCAGACTGTCTCTGCATGTACAAAAAATTTGACAACGCAACCCTAGTTAGAGCAAATGGTGATATCAATGAAAAGTATAAAGTCATCAACTCATCTTATGCCAAGGTAGTTTGTAAAGGCATAGGATTGACAAAAACAGTGGAATCTAAAGGAAGAAATGGCGAATAGACCTAAAATGAACCAACTCACTGATGTAATGTTTACACTTCCACAACAACAGAAGGCACATGCAGAGAAAGTATTATGGCTTTGTAAGTTCATCATTCAACAACCTAGAAGTTTCTTTATTTTGTCAGACAACAACCTAGAAGTTCATCATTCACCAATTCGACAAAAGTTAACCAACGCCACAATACGGATCTCCTTGTTATTAGTCTGTCGCCTGACTACTTGCTATTGAGTTCAATCTTTTCCACTTTCCAACTGAACCAGGTTGAGCAACCATTCCCCACATTTATGTCATAAAAGCCCCCTCGAATTAGTTTAACAAAACCATCTTCCTAAAGGAAGAGAAGTCATCATTAGTATGTGCAGTTCCACAGATGTGACACTCACCGTCATCAGTGCAGACTGAGATGGAACACAATTTTGTCACAGAAAAAAATATACCATAAAAGCAGCTGGATTGAAGATGCTGAAAATCTTGTTAGACACTCATGAGATAAAAAGAGTAGATATAGAAACAGAGTACTCAATATGGAAGCATATAATCAAATTAAAGAGCTGAGATATACCTATTGTGAAGGAGTGTTCGATCAAGATAAATGATTTATGAATTCTCAGCACTTCCTGCAGTAATCTGTAGCAACCGTGGCTGCTGGTGGTCACCATTTCTCCTCCAGAAAGCCCTTCGCCACCAAACTTCAAAACCTCTTTGGATGTTTGGACAATCTTCACTTGAATTCAAGAATCTGTCGAACCAAGCAAGCATTATTTCCTGTTGCCAGGGTAGAGGCAGTGTGAGAATCGTATTGCTAAGGCCATCTTCAATTAAATGCCTATCAAGACCCTTGGACGCCCTCCTCATCCACCCAAAATCATTGTAGAACGGCACCAACCATGTCTGCAATAACAGGCACCTTGCATCTTTTGAAGCCAAAAGCCGCCCTTTCCCGATCCCCACAAACAACCGTGCTGTAACTCTGCTAACTTCGAATCTGTGAACTGCCGGAACTTTAGGGTGTGCATCGGACATCTCAGACTCAGAAGCCCAAGATGCTAGGAAGTCTTCGGCAATCTGTCTATCGATCAAGATATCCAAAAGCCACTGCAAATTATTGGCCTGCCGTGCAATCTGAGCTACATCTTTCAACTCTGATTCTGCAGCTAGTAAAAAATGATCACGAAGCGATTGCAAGCACCCATCACAAGCAGCATACAAGGACTCTTTCCGAATATCACTCTGAGACGAGTTCTCTCGAAGCATCTTAGCCACTAGCCCTTTCATATCCCGCCTTGCCTTTTCATCCTTTCCTTCAAGGACCACCTGTAAAAGCTTAACCAACACTTCCTCGTTGTCGTTTCCTGCAACTACTCCATTACTAGCTTCCATAGAGACCCTCTTCAGAACTTCACCAGTCGCGGCTTCATCAAACCGAAGATTTGATAACAGAGAAGCCACCTTCTCTTCTTCATCCTCAGCCCATGGAGCAGCTTCTAAGTACTCCAAACAAGATAACACCCCAGCATCAAAACCAATTGCTGCTGAAACCTAGAAACATCAAAGCAAACCATCACATTCAATGCTCCCCATAACCTTACTAACAACCTGAGTCGCTTTATAACACAGGCAATGTGATAAAACCGACAGTCACTTGAATTTACTTTCAACTGTTTCAAGATGCTATGGCATAATTACATTTTCAAGACCACAAAACTCTAGCTCCTTCCCTCTCTACATTACTTTTTTAAGAACCAAATCAACAAAATCAATATGATAAAACCAAATTTACCATGCCTTACCTTCAAAATACCAAGAACTCTGCTCACATCCTCCTTCATGAGCCTCCTCCTCAGATCCTCACAATACATTAACCTCAACGTCTCCACATACACCTCCACATCATCGCAGTCCGCAATCTCCACTAGAGGCGCCGCCGCCGTCCGCTGTTGCTGCCTCATCCACTGATCCGACAGCTTCTCAGCGAAAAACTGGCTATGCGCCGCAAGTATTTCCCTATGCACATTCATAGAAACGCTTATAGCCCCATCCTTAGAGCTCAATATGAGCTTCATGTCGCTCGAGGCAGAGTCGTTGAAGATACTCCCTGGACTCCTCGAGGCCAGGACCTCGGATATTCGCTGCAAGGTCAGGGCTTGCCTGTCGAGAACGGGCAAGGGGTGTCTCGCGCTCGACCCCTGAACCGGGATTTGCATCTGCGTCCTCGGGTGGATCATGTCGGGCTCGCTGGCCATCATCTCGAAGAGGGTCGGGCTGGATCGGGCCTTCTCGGACAGGGGCCCCGCCCCCGCCCCCGCCGCCGGAGGCGGAGGAGGCGACATTGGGTTCAGGAGACCGGCGGTGAGCACGGAGTTGAACTTCGTGAACCCCCCGGACGCGAAGGCGTCGTCGCCCGGAGAGTGGCCGTTGACGGAGGCAGCCCCGGGAAGTCCATGACCGGCGACAGGCCCCCGGGCGAGAACCTGATGCGGAAGGGCGAGCCGGGGGGGAGGGCGTGGGCCGGGTCGGGCCGCGGCTGCCTGGAGGCGGGGCGGCACCACGAGTCGTCGCCGTCGGGAGAAGAGACGACCGGCGGGACCGGCGGGCCCGGCTGGCCCGGCTTGGGAGGGCGGTCGGGGGCGGCGGAGGCGGCGGCGGAGGACGAAATGGTGGTCTCGCGGCGCTTGCGGCGCTTGGGCTTGGTGGGGGGGCTTTGGAGCTTGAGCTGAGCGGTGGCAGTTGTGGTGGTGGTGGTGGTAGCGGTGGTGGCCATGGGGAAGACGTTGGAAATTGTCCTCGGCGATTAAAAACTTGTCCTTTAGCTCCGCGACATTGGCATCAGAGACCAGACAGAAGAGAGAGAGAAGGAGGAGGGAGAGAAATGGAAATTCAGGAGGCGGTGGAAACGAGAAGAAGGAAGGGGTGGGATCGAAGAGAGAGAGAGAGAGACGTCAATGGAGTTCTGTCTGTCTGTCTGACTGACGGAGAGAGAGAGAGAGATTAAAGTCAGCTGTCTTCTTCTTCTTCTTCTCTCTTCCTTGGGTTAGAAAATGTCTGTTGTTCGATGTTTGCAGCGCACGGGGGCACTGCTCTGCTCCCTCTCTCTCTCTCTCTCTCTATCCCTCAACATTAAATCGGTCGTTTCAAGCTCGAGACTAGGACATGGTCAGTCATGGTCCATCGTGCAGTCCCACACTTACGTACATCCACTGTGAAATCGAAGAGACAAAAAATCACAACCGATCGGTCCATCCAAACGGTGAAATATATGTAGCATTTCAATCCACTGGTGAAATAGAAAAAATGACATAAGTAGTTTATGTACTTTGAATTTCATTTTCAATTTTTGAGGACTGTTCATGTAATTATCACTAAGAAATCCATTAGGGTACTATGTTTCGCGAGAATTCTGACTCGATATGAAAGAACTTTGTGAACCGAAGTGGTGAATTTGTGCAAGCTCTAGAGAGCTAGTGAAAATTGCTTCCGGAGTTGGATAAGTGGAGTGCATATAAAATTCCAAAACGTTACCATAGTTGAAATTCATGGTTTGTGATGAAAGAAAGGAAAGCGTGGTATATTCACGTTACCCAAAAAGAAGAGTACGAGTCCTCCCTTATATATAGAGCGAGGAGGCAATTAGGTTCAATAACAATTTATGTAAACTATAATTAACTTAATATCAAATTTATACATCTAACGACAATCTATATTTGTGCAAAATATCTTCTTCTTCTTCTTCTTTTACAAACCGGATAATTAACATATAACGAAAATATCTAAACTCGATGTTAATATGCAGATTAAGCCAATTGTGATTTATCTCGTATTGATTTATTTTTCCTTATTTCGTATTTTGCTCTGTCTTGTAATGTCATATCCATGCTCTTACAGTTACAAGTAGAGCTAGTCTTTATGGGTCAACGGTGGACAACGAATCATTATGTTCTATTAGTATTCCTTCTTTGCTGTATAAGGTGGCCTCTAATGATCTGATGGCACGACATTAAACCTTGAAAATAGGTAGCGCATATGTTTCGCGTCATCTCTAACATATTGTCACTGCGTTGTCGTGATCTACTTTGCGTAGGAACGTGATCGTGATTATGACACATGCAACGACAAGTTATCTCGGACGATTTTCCAAGCTCATAAGACGAAAACGTTATGATGCGATGAGCTTGCGAGTGAGGATTTTCCAAACGCAAAGTCTAAAGGCTGATAAAGTAGCTAAGTTGCACCGACACGAGTGCGCGACACGCGACACGACACGACACGTCATTTCTCAAAAGTAACGCTTGAACTTGCCGACCGGACAATATGTTCATCAATCGGCGTTATATACTAAATAAATATTTTAATATATATGCATAAATAAGTAAAAATAATAATAATATGAGCCTAAAATTAATCTATACTAAAAACATTAATCCTACACTTGTTAATATCATTCATTATTTTAATTTTGACAAATTCAACTACATTTCATTGTAATAATCCACAAAAATTAGAGAAAAAAACAAGTAATCCACGTTCCACTATTAAATTTAAAATTTAACAATAAGAAAAAAAAATAATTAACATTCCATCATCAAATATAACAAAAAGTCATTCATCCACATTATCCACTTATTCTATCAAAGGTCAAAAAAAAAAAAGACTCGATCTCCGACTCATCAGGTGAAAGATTTGCAACTTCAAGCACCCCAACATCTTCAAACGAGTATTGGAATTTTGTTTTAGATTTTTTTATTAAGTTTTTTTTTATTATTTTTCATATATTTATATTTAGACCCGAGAAGTTTTAGAAATTCACCCTGTGCGCGTCAGAATCACGTGTCGGAATTTCCAACTCGCACATCAGAGGCAGTTGAAGCGTGTCAGAGTATGGAGGGTCCAGTGTCTGTGCAACCTAGATAATGAGTGCTTTACATGACCAGATAGGGAAATAAATTTCTGTTTAAACCTTAAGGGGACTTGTCCAGATAGGGAAAAAAAAAAAAACCTTAAGGGGAAAGGGAGAAAGTTACTTTTTTAACCGTGTTACCGGCTTGAGATTTACTAACACGCGGAAAGTTACTGGTGGATGAAAGAAAAAGTTTGACATGAAAATAATAATTTACTTCAAAAATTTATCATCATTAGACTAATCACAAATGAAAAATTCGTAATTCGGATCAATGGTTTTGGGAAATTTTTATTCTTTCTACTAATCGGGAAAAAATAAAAGAACTATAACGAAAATAAAAAAGAATTATGAATTCACAAAACAAGTAAAAAAATAATCCCGCTCCTCTCACGTGTATATAAAGAGGAGCGTTCCAAGGATTCGTCTCCATGCTAGCTTGGAAGATCATATAGAGCGGATAAGTTTTACGATTTGTCGAGAAACGAATTTTCGAATTATAATTTTAACATTTTCGTTCAAAAAAAAGAATTATAATTTTAACAGAGAAATATCGTGAAACACGCAATTTAAAATTTTTACAATCAAAGGGGTAAAATTTACTCTCTTTTTTCTCCGACGGTTGCGATTGAAATTCCTTCTCCGAAAAAAGAGCTATTAGAAACATTCAAAAAGCAAAGATTTACGACCAAAAAAAAAAGGAAAAAGCAAAGACTTTCTTTTTTTTAATCTGTCCTTTTTCATTTTCCTGGAAAAGAGTGACAAGAAAAAGCAGAAAGAGAGGAACAGCCAAGCCCCACCTAATGAGATTTCTTGTATCTTGTGGACCGAAGTTAATGTCCTTTTGCGGTTCGATTACTTCACTTGTCAGTATCCTTCCATTTAATTTAATTTAATTTAATTTAATTTAATTTTATATTTATTGCCCTTTTCTTTTGTTGTATTAATTTTCTTCGAAAGTGATGATATGTTTTTGTTTTTTCGAGTCATTGTGGAGTCTACCTGGTGCTCTCCAATTGGGCCTTTCTTTTCAAGTCGCAGTGTCAGTCTTAATTGCTGCGATCGATCGCAGCAGCACAGGACATGATGAGAAAACAAAATGATTTTACATACACCAAGCAAAATAATAATAATTTGTAATGATCGAAAACGTAAAATCGACCACACATTATATTGTCAGTCCGTGGACTGACAGCCTTCCTAATTCGACCAAGTATTCATAAATATATAAAAAAAAAAAAAGCTAAAGTTTTGATTTTTTTCCCCCCTAATTTAATGATCTTGCCAGTATCATTGTGCAATTTATGATCATACTTCACGTCCTCTTGCGCCGCCCTCGTTGCATTAATATGCACCAAATATAGATGCGGCTCGTGCGGGTCGTGTTGTTGCTATGTTGGCTAGAACGTGACATTTTGGTCACAAACATTCAATGTAGCATGAGAATTGAAAAATATTCAAATTTTGAAATCTTCAAAGTCGAAAGATCTTCGTTGATGATTGGATTTATTTTATTTTTAATAAAAAGATAAAATCAGTAGCTCAATTCAGCATAGGAAGTGTCCAAAGTAAGTACCACTTGAATTTCCGTTCTTATTATAAGATGATATTTGCTGAAAAAAGCGATGAATGATCTCAAGAGGTTGTTCCAATGAAGAGTGCCATCCTCTTCCTCCTTTAAAGTTTGCATTCCAGCTACCACACTTGTGTATAATTTTGGTTCCATCCCCTCGAAGCATCATGCTACTCACCAAGAGACTAAGGCGCGTTTGGTTGTGTTTGTTTAAAAATTGTTAGGAGCGAAGCGAAGAAAAAAGTATTTGTTAGAACAATTTTGAACAAAAATACGCGTTTGGTAGAACTTGTTCTAGGAATAAAAAATAAACAAAACATGTTTGGTAAAATTTGGATAATTTTTTTTATTTCTTTTATTTTTTATATTTTTTTATTTTTTTTATTTTTTTTATTTTTTCTTTTTCATTTTTTTTTTCTTCTTTTGGCCGGTCGGCGAGGGCCGAGCTCGCCCAGCGGGTGGGCGAGGCGCGGCCTCGCCGGCCACCGCTGGCGAGGCCGAGGCTCGCCGCCGGGCGAGCTCGGCCTCGCCGGCCCGGGCGAGCTCGAGGCCGGATCCGGGCGAGATCGAGCTCGCCCGGCCGGCGCGAGGCCGACCTCCCTCGCCCGGCTACGGCGAGCCTCGGCCTCGCCGGGGACGGCGAGCGTCGGCCTCGCCGGGGCCGGCGAGCCTCGCTCGCCGTGGAGCCGGGCGAGGCCGCCGCCCTCGCCGCCGGCCGCCGGCCATGGCCGAGGCCGGCGACCGGCCAAAAGAAAGAAGAACAAGAAAATAAAAAAAAAGAAAAAAAAAAAAAGTGTTTCGATTTTGTGTTAGAAACGAAAACAAGAAATTTGTGTTTTCTTTGTTGCTTTTTCTCTTTTAACGTAAAACAAGCAAGGTGCAACCACGCAGGCCTAATCGATCAACAACTTGCCCGCAGTACTCCAAGCAATGTCCTAAGAAAAACGAAAGCAATCTCGGATTGCATACAAGATGCAATCAAGTTCCATTACGTACTTATGTCATGAACTTTGAAATGAGTGTGTCTTGTCCTATTGCCAATGTTCTTGCCAATCTTGATTCAATTGTCTTCAGCTACAAATATTGAAAGATTGAAAGGGTTCTGATGAACGTAGACTGGATAATTCATCGACTAATTATTCAATCATGCTATTTGTTACGGACATCGGAGTTGGTAGTGATATATATTTTTTTTTTCCTAACTTAAAGCCTGAAGAATCACAGCACGAAAGTTCAATTAAAATAATGAGGGAATAGGGACAAAAGTCATTTTGATTATCTCACCATTACTTTTATAATAATTTTGACACCCTCTTGATCATAGCCTCTCATGCTTCCTTAGCTTTCACTTTCTTTCATACCCGCTCGTTCTCAAGGTACCATGTGATCTCTCTCTCTCTCTCTCTCTCTATTACTTAATTTTTTATTTCTCTGTGCCTTATTTATTCTTGCTCGAACTTCAAAAATATATTTTATTTTATTGTCATTATATTTGTTTGGATAGATTCAACTAATCTTGCCTGGATATTTTGTTAGCAAGTTTTTTTAGAATTGTGTTCTCGTGATTCGAAAGAAGTGACTCGTGTCCTCTATATGTAGAGACAAGCATGTCGATATTAGGAGGACTATAAATTTTTTAACAAATGCAAGAACCATTTAAAATTGCAACCGTGTCGTGTCGCAATGGTCGCCATAAGCTCAACTGAGCTTTCTTACTTGTAAACATCTCCTTTTATCTTATTCAGGGCCAAATTCTGATTGATTTCGACATTTCCCATACGAATAAACACCGCAAAAGTACCGGATAGGACAATTCCTTAGCTATCCAAGGTTCTATACGATGCCGACCAAGCGTAGCCTTAGAATTTGAGAGCAAGCGACCGTACATATGCGCTTTGGCTGTACCGGAACGAATGATGGGCCATCCCGGTGGGCCTTGGGCTTTGGGCCTTGGTCCTTCGATTGAGGTACACAAGTCTCGTGGATTCCATCATGGGCCCATGTGTTAGGTGGCATTGGATCCATTGGACCTTCTTCGCCAATCCGCATGGTGGCAACGGGCCTGAGCCCGAAACTAGCGTGCTCACGCATGTTTGAAATGGCATGTTGCTTGGTTACAATGATTTTATTCATGGAGAAAAGCAGTACTCTAGCTACTTTTGTTTAGTAGAAAATGAATAGTCTGAAAATCATTGTCCTAAAAATTGTTGTTTGTATAGTTTGAAATAATTAGCCGTTAAAAAATATCTGTCATTGGCAATATATGTCTATATATTTTTCATGGATGAAAAAAAAAAAATTATCAATAAAATGAAAATTTTGCTATTCATTCAATTTCGTAAGCAAAATAAATAATAATCTTTAGGGAAGTATCTCATAAATTATTTATTTTTCGTAAAATAAATGGAGTGCGTGAGACATATCAAGTATGGTGGTGGCACCGATAGTAGTGGGTTGGCAATTCATTTAGATGAATCTAATTCTTATGATAGGTTTGTTTCATGTCTTTAAATACAAAAGAAGCAAGCCATAACAAAAATCAACTAAGGAAGGGGTTTTCACTTACTGAATGTTTTTTTTTTCCTTTTATCCTTATTTTTCCCCCATTGACAAGGGCCTCGACGCCCTCCCGTAGGCGAGGGTCCCTTTCCTCTAGTCTTGTGAGGGCTGCCCTCGCTATCTCTGACAAGGTTGTTGAGACCCTCGCCAATGGAGAGAAAAAGAAAAAGAATAAACAAAGTTAAAAAAGGAAAAAAGAAGAAAAATTTCAGAAATTTTTAAAAAATTACAAAAATTGTTTATGTTAGCGCTAACGGTGCCATGTAAAATGGCCGACGCTAACTAAGGCATCATGATAGTGATTCCTAAATAAAATTAGTTGGAATGATTAAATTGGCAAATCTGATTAAAATAACAAAATTAAAAAGTTTAGAACTAAATTGGAAAATCCTCAAAAATTTTAATACTCAATTGGCCAAATTAAAAGATATAAGAATGAATTTAACACAAATGCAATAGATTTAAAACTTTTTTGGTAATTTCCTCAAATCAAATATATTGTAGATGTGTCCTTTCGGTAGGGGGAGGTACGTGATCGTGCGTTAGGTGTTTTGACTCCATGTCTGTAAGTAAATTATGTGATAAAAGACGGGTGGAAGTATGTAAAAAAGTCACAAAGGCTAATTACCGGATTAATTAGGCTAATCTTTATAGACCTTAAACGAGAGGCCAATTCTAAGCAGCTTTGGTGGGCCTCTCAAATTTAGTTAGGTATAAAGGCACCGGCAACCCACATGCCAAAGTGATCCCCACTTCTCTGACTTTGTCTCCCATTTAAAAAATTATAGAGTGGGGCTCAATCTGTATTTCGTGCATCTATGTTACATCATCGACTCGATGCGATAGAACGAGTCAATCAAATTTTAAATCGACAGGTTTAAAAAACATTGAATCGGGAAAAGGGCATAAAATAATTGTTACACGCGTGTGAATAACAAGTGCTAGGACAGATAGGGAAGACACTTTAGATGCTGGCAACATGATAAATGCAACCAAAGGCCTAGGACCTTCTTTTTGGACTTAGAAGCCTACATTAGGCTTTTGTTGTCGTGGTAGATTAGTAAGGTTGGGGCTTCTAAGTGTCTTGGATGACATGTTCCTCCCTTTACATTCGATGATGTTTTATGTTTTAAAATGCGTTTGCCCGAATTTGCCAAAGAAAAGAAAATGTATATTTTGCTTTTGTAACGGGCAAGCCTGACTTAATTAGATTAATCTCATAGATCAAGTAAAACATGAGCAAATCTCCATATTGGGGTGTTGTACTGAATTAGTACGTCCATGATGGAGTGCGATGAGAACGCACCATTTCATTTTGATACGCTACACGATGGAAAGACACTATTTGAAGGAGTGTGATTGAGTCATATAAAAGACTCCAGAAGACAACCGTTGACACGGTTGGCAGAACGTTCACTCATAATTCTCTCATTATCTTGTCCCATTTCCATCAAAAGAAAAAGAAGCGTTACATTTCTCCTTTATAAGAACAATCGGCATTTACGCTGTGGAAAATGGATGTTTTCCTCCAAATTACATTTAGACCGACATGAGGTAATATTGTTCGTGATTCATCCGCAATTCAACGTTCGTTTTGAGGTTAATTGTCATTTGCGTATCGGATAAAGGTAAGTCGTCTTCCGCGGAACTTGAATTCCAACATATGGAGTTTCACAGGGCAGTCAATGCATGTAAATTTTGCATCACGAGAATGGTTTGTCTCTTTGCTTTGCCGGCTTTGACAACACCCTCTTGTTGGACCATTCCAAGAACTGCAATTTGATGAATGTATCCATGTTCCCACGCAAACTATAGTTCATATTAAAAATTGGCCTAGATTCCCTCTAGTCGCATTAGAAGAAAATATTAGTCGACAGAATTTCGAAGGAGTAATTTATTCAATAAATTGATTCATTTATAGTGATTATAATCTCTTTGTTTTGTGCGTAAACAACCGAAAGAAGCCATCATTCAATCGAAACGCATCTATCCTAGGGGGGTGATATCGATTTTAAAATTGATGAGAGGCGCACAAGACCATGACACGAGAAGGCTCCAAATGAGGAGTCAACAATAATTCTCCAAACAAGATCGATCAAGGAGGAGATCGCGATATCTAGTCGCTCGTGACTTGTTTTGACGCAAATAATTTACGAATTTTCCAACAATACAAACGAGTCGAGTGTCCTTTTGCTCATCAAAACGTGGAGACGAAGCAAAGCGACCGTGCCATGAGCTGTTTTGGCTTCTCTGGGAATCGCGTTCTTCTCGTTAAAAAAAGAATTCAGTAAGGGGACAGGAGCGCTCTAATGAAGATCTAGCAGCGTTCGCTGGTGTCAGCGCCGTGACCGGCGAGGCAGAGACAAGCTCTGACAGGACGGGTCGTGTTAGAACGAACGTGGGATGGCAAATGGAGGGACAGGGTCGGGCTGGTTCGTTTCGAAGGTGGTGTCGCGGGCAGGCATCGTCCTCAGCTTTCGTGGGAGACATGGAAAAAGGGGGTACTCGAATATTTGGAACTTAACGCTTTTGTATCTTCTTTTATTGTAGGAGGAACCCTTTGGTGATCGTACGTGGAAAGAGAGGCAGTTGTTTAATTTGATTTGATAAAGCAGATGCCAATTGGAACGTGCTTTGCTTAGAAAAGCAATTGGAAACAAAGAGCTACACAGAGACTTGGCAGAAGTGTGCTATGATTGCAAGAATTTTCTTGATGTGGATTACATTAATCAATATCGTAATTTACTATTAACTAGTTTAATATGAGGTTGGCTAGTAAAAGCCAAGTAAAGCCCGACTTGTGATAAAAGGACATGTAATTTAATACTTTATAAATAGTGCTCAAATTAACCATTGGGATTCGCCCTAGTGGCCACCCTTCCAACATGGAAGGGGGAAGTGATGGGGGTGGGAACGCGTAAATTTCAGGAGTGGGTTTCGACTCCCACGCCTTGCAAGAGGTAAGGCAAAAGTCTGAGTGTAGAGTAGAAATAGAGTAGAACTGACAAAAAAAAAAAATAGTGCTCAAATTTCTTTTTCTAAGCCTAATGCATAAATAACTTAATTTAAGGAGTGTTTACAGAGTGCAGGTGAAGGGCAATCTCATTAAACCGGTAATATAGCAGGTAATAAAGAAAAAAGACATTTGAGCTTTGCGAAACACTCTAGAGATTTTGGGGTATCATTTTCACAGCTATCAATAGTTCCTCTCAATTTTTGCCTACCAAATTCAATCTACTCATCTCGAATCGAGCTGCTTAGACAAAGCCGAGGGTTGTCGATGATAGTAGCAGCATATCTAGGGGTATAAATGATACCTAAACCCACTTGGCCAGATAATACGGCAGGTGGAGAAGGTTTTTCTTTGATTGGAAGCAATGGAGAATGCATGCCTAATCGAGACTCTTTGGTTGTACCGATAAACGGGTTTTCCCATCACTATCTTTTGAAATCTAATTGAAAAGGATCAGATTGATTGAAACTGCTAATGAAATGATAGACGTGATATTAAAGTCGCGAGGGCACCCGTTAATCGACCGATTTGCTTTAATGCAATGTGACCTCCTAGTCAACAAAATGGGTCCCCGAAATAATTAATGATTTTCCTCTCACATTTCATATTAGCTCATGTGTAAGCGGAAGCAGCTCGGGAACTATTTGTCAATCATCGCCATATGCAGTGCACGAACGCTATGATTTTCCTCAGAAATATATAATAAAATAAAAAAATCGAACACTTTGACATATTAAAATAGTTCTTAATCTATTATTAGGTCTTTTATTAATCAGGAAACAGTTTGATTGTGCACATCACGGGTGGCCGCTCATATTCCGTAGCAAAGCGGCTTTGCCTTACATGCACCTCATAAAAAAATACTAAAAAAATAATAATCCAATTATTTTCGATAAGTTAGGACAAAAATAATATTCTATTCAAATGACAATTAATCTACGCCAAACGTTGTTTTTAGAGCTTAAAGAATGAGAAAAGAAAATCAATTCCCTCTTCTCTTTATCTACTTCCATACGTGTATGTGGGTGTACCTTGTATTTTGACATAAAATATTGTAGTTATCGTATCGAACTACGTAGATTCTATATTTCCAAAATGCCACTGATAAAAGAAAAGAATTCCATGAGGTTATTTCTTATTTTAAGATGGGGGGGAATATCAATTTTTTTTTTTTTGGGGTAAATATCACCAAAAGTTTAAAATTATACTTATTGTGATGCATATATCCTAAATCTTTCTTATGTTACCCAAAACCTTAAAGTTGCCTCAACAAACACTCCCAATTTTTTGAAAAAAAATCCAAATTTATACATATGTGGTATATATACTATCTATTTTATTTTCCATTTGATGTATGTAAAAGTTTTGGGCATCTATGTTTCAATGGGCAAGTTTAGTAATTTTAAGGATATAAAAGAATTCAGGATATTTGTGTCATAATTTGAAGTTTTTTATGGTATTAATAATTTTACATTCTTTGTTTGTCTTAAAAAGCACAACATTCTTCATCACGTAAGCATATGTCAAAACCAAATTTGTACAACAAGAAGACGACATAATCTATCTGTAAAAGCAAAAAATAAAAATAAAAAATAAAAAAACTGATAATGAGACACGAGTGAACAGTAATGTGAACACGACATGACACTCCTTTCTTTGAATTGTTATTTTCTTTTTCAGGCCACTTTTTTTCCCCACTTTTATAAGCCGAAAACTCAAGCACAAAGGGGAAAAAAAAAATTATGAGGGAGATTAAACTCCCGGTCTTGAAGAATAGAGAAGATCTGTACATAAAGGTCCAAGGCACGCGAATGAAGAGGTCTAGATAGTCTCACATTCCGCGGAACCAAACTAAAATCATATGCACAAGGAATACAGATGGTGTGTATAGAGATCTAGGTAATGTCCGAAAGTGTAGAGTAAATGGTCTCAATCTTCACAGAACCGGGCTTATACACCATACCGCTTGAATGCACCCAAGCGATGTATATAAAAGATCCAAGGCGCATCGACATAAAATATTTAGGCAACCTCACTTTTCGCAACGTCAAGTTTATATACAACGACACTTATGTATATTCAAATCACATAGATAGAGAGATCTATATTTACAATAAGTTGGCATAAGAATATTTAAGCAAACGAACTATTCATTTTTTTTTTTTTGTTCCTTTTGAAAATAAACTGAGAGTAAGCAAAATAGTTTAAATGGTCCACAACAAAAATGAAAATTTCACGAGAAAATGAAAAAGAAAAAGCAAACGATATAGATGCCAATCTAGAGAATCGAGGTTGGTTTTTAATAAACGAAAATGATGACTAATAACAGGAGTGGGACAAACGAACTTACGAAACGGAAACAAGTGCGGCGGAATAGAAGGATAATAATTCCTTTTAATTTTTTTTTTTTTCTTTCAGATATTTTATTTTGTAACAAATAAAGATAGTCGAATCATTATCAATATATAACTCCAGATGCAAATAATTCTAAAAGAACATATAAGTATAGTGACTCGAACAAGTCTCGAGCAATGAAAAATGTGAAAATTAATAATCAGTTTTACTAAAGAAAAAATTACATATGAAAAAATTCGTTCCATATAATATATATATAGGGCTAAGAAATAGTTTATGTGGGAGTATTTTCATTAAATATCCAAAAGAAAATGAAATTATTCATACCTCTCTTTCTCTCCATGACGTTATATATATTAAGCTCCCCAAGTATTTTTCCCCACCCCACAAAACATGGGCTTCCCGGTGTGTTACACCGACCTCCTCCTTCCGAACCTCTTCCTCCGCACTTTCTCTCTCTTCGCCCTCCTCCGGGCCGCCGTCCGCTCCCTCCTCCGCCTGCCCGAGCTCCCTGACCCCGACCCCGACCCCGACGCCGACCCACCTTCGCTCCTCGAACCCGAGCCCTACTACTCCCCGGCCTCGCCATCCCTGGCGATGATGCGCGAGCTCCTCCCGGTGGTCAGGTTCTCGGACCTCGCCGGCGTCGGCGGCGGCTCGGACCCCCACCCGACCGAGACCACCTGCGCCGTCTGCCTGCACGACTTCGAGGCCGACGACGAGATCCGGCGGCCGCTGAACTGCCGGCACGTATTCCACCGGGGCTGCCTGGACCGCTGGATGGGGTGCGTAAGGAGGACGTGCCCGCTGTGCCGGGCTCCGGTCGTGCCCGATGAGGTGGCGGAGTCGATCGACGAGAGGCTCTGGGCGGCTTCCGGGGTGCCTGAGTTTTACGAGGACTTCTATGGAGACACCGTTTATAGTTTGTAGTAAATCTAATTAACCAGAAAAGCTGCTTCTTCTTCTTCTTCTTCTTCTTCTTGTTTTTTTTCCCCTTAAAGAGGTTTCCTTTCTGATGTCTCGATCTTTGGGAAGATGACAAAAACCTCGGCTGTTCGATAATTTTCCTATGTTTTCTTACTTCGGATCGGTCGGATCTTTCCATTTCCAAATCCTTCTGAGGGCCAACTCGGGAACACGGCTCGCATAATCCGGTGATTATCAAGGTTGTTCGGATGCTCAAAGGACGAGTAATACCATCAGCCACATGCCTCTATTAGGTAATGTTGTGATCCTGTCTTGAGTTTATTTAATTTTTTTTAAAAAGAAAGTGACGGGAAGAGGCGGCATTGGTTAGTAGAGGCAGTATCGGCTAGCTGTTAGAATGGCCATGAATTCGTTATGGGATTAAGAGAAACGTGTGCTCTTGAATAGGTCGAACTTTGGAAACCGCTCCGAAAACCTAATTTAACGTGTTACCATTGAGTTGAAAGACTTATATTTGACTGGTCATCACGTGAGCAAAGAGGAGAAAATTACCAGAATAGTTGTAGACTTATTGTGCATATATCAATTCAATTATAAACCTTTAAATTTGGCCGATTTGATCTTGAATCCTACGGTTTACTAATTTAGTAATAAACCTTTCAATTATGCCAATTTTTTTTTGTTAGAAATTGTGCCAATTTAATCATAAACATTTTGAAGAGTTGCGAATTTAGTTTTTTCGGCTAATTTGACTGAAAATCACTAACGTGACAATCTAGTCAATGATGACCATCCTACGTGATACGACCAATGCTTGATGTAGGCAATTTTTGCAATTTTTAATATTATGAATTTTATTTTATTTTATTTATTTTTCTTCCCTTTTCCCTCCATTGAGAAGAAAAAAATTCATAAAATTAAAAAAGTACAAAAGTTCTCCACATCAAGTGCTGCGCCACATATGAAGATCAGCGCTAACTAGTAGCAATTTCCAGCCAAAATTAACCGGAATGACTAAATTTGCAAATTCTCAAGATATTTATGATTAAATTCGACAAAATGAAAAGTTTAAAGCTGAATTGGCACAAGTACAACAAATTTATGACTTCTTTTTTTTGGTAATTATCCCAAGTAAAGAGTATAATCACTTAACTCTCATGTATGCACATAATTTTATTGGAGGCACCTTTTCCCCTTTAACCTTTCGGTTTTAATTCTCACGTAAGGAACTTACACATCCTGAGATACATGGAGTATAAATTTGTTCTGAAGATGCACAAAAGTCTAACGAAAGGTATCTTCGGGACACTAGTACAAGTTTGGGTCGTTTGGTGATATGGAAAAAAAAAGAAAAAAAAAATAACAGTCTAGGGTATTAATATCCAGCGAGAAAAAAGTTCAGAATTTTCGTGGAACCATCCCCTTTGATAACAACAGTTCATTTTTCCTCTTTAGTCCTTTTAAGGCATTGGCGCTTTCTTGCTGGCATGTCTCACACGCAGACGAGCTTTTTCTCTCTTTTCTCTCGTTATTTTGGTTTCACGACAAGGGACCTCGACACGGCCGCCTCGAATTTCCTCTGTCGTTTCCGGAGAATTCTGAAGAAAATATCATCAGCCACTTTGGCATCATACGATCGTTGGATTCACAGACATAGCTTCTGCTCCCAAAGACCTTGGACGGTATAATCTCTCTAGAGCAATAGCTTTCGTAGCATCTATCAAGACGATCGAGTCGGTAGTGCCCCGCCCTCCGAACGAATGCGTTGGATCTGGTGTAAGCTCTCCTGGACAAACATACAAATCATCTTGAGGATATGGCTGGCTGCATTCTATGATTCTGAACCCTTTCTTTCTGCTGGGACTAACAAAAACCCTACCTCGGCGGCACCCCAGGAAGAAAGAAACAGAGAAACAAAGCTCATCAGTGCAATTTGGGATTCATGAGAATGCCTCTGCCCGAGATCACGCACGCTGTTCAGCCGCCGATGCTTGCAACTTAGTCATTAGCCGCCAATGCTTGTATCTGTCAAATGTCTCCTTTTGGTGATGTCTGTATATCAGCATTGTGGAACTATGTGTGATGAGATTATGAGATATGGACATGTACATAGACCGATTTTGTTTTGGAGCACAATTATAGTTGACGTGATTTTAGGGGCTTAATCATAACTGATGCGACTTTCACGGCATTTTCATAGCTCCTATGATTGCGAAATTCTTGATATGAGCGATTCGGTTTGATACATGCATGGATTTACGGTGGTACGTATGTATGTATGCATTGATGTCAATTCTGCATTGAACTGTGGGGCTACTCGATTGATGTGAACGCACATCTTCCATATAAATTGCATTATTCATTGCTTGATCCCATAAAAGTGGCATTAGTCACTTTTTTTTTTCAGTTGTCATGTTGGACATCTTCTTTTTACTTTTGCAAATTTCGAGGCTAAGGAGTCTTCATTGTCACATTGCCGATGAGACATGGACATCGTCAGGAAGGATGATTTTTGCCAATTCGTTTCTGGGATTTTTTTTTTTAATATCATAACCAACTTGGAAACTTATTCGAGTAAAGGATTTACTATTACTATTATAATTTTATTTATCTAAAAAACACTCAATATAATTAAGCCCTTTCGTTTTGAGATTTGATCTTTTATTTATTGAAAGACGGCCATGTTATTCCCTCAAATCTCAATAAAAGTTAAAGGGGGAACACGAGACAGCAACTGGAGAATTGCCCTCAAGTGTACTATCGGGGCTGCCTCGACTGTTGGATGGCGTACGACCAGTACACGTGCCCGCTTTGCCGAAAACCGTTGGTGCCCGATTACGTCGGGGCCGCCATGAACGAGGTGCTATGGGCAGCCACCCAAATTTCGGAATCTTATGTCTACAATCTGGAGTTTCGAGAAATCCTATGATTCAGTTCAATCAATCGATATCGTCCCTAATTGATGATTTTCCTCAATTCTCTTGGCAATGCTGATTCGGAAAATCGAAATTTCTGAATATTGATGGCAATGAACTCTTTCTTTCATCAATCTCGGTCCTATCTTCTCTTGGGTTGTTTGTTTGGATTCTAGATTAGTCCATTGACGATAATGCTTGCACCCTCAAATGCTGTAATGAGATAGGAGTTTGGGCCTTTCATGGTTGAACTACTAATGACTAAGTTACAAGCATTGGTGGTTGAACGGTGGACTCAAATAAGAGTTGATAACTTTAATTGGAGAAAAGCCAATAGGTCGCCTCAATTAAAGATGGTTAGTTGGGAAAATTATCAAAAAAATTACTAAACTTATTTTACTTTTACCAATTCAATCGTAAATCTCTTTTTTAAGTTTTGTCAATTGAGTTGACTTACCAATTTTGTTCGTAAATCGCTAACATGATTGATGGCCATCCCACATGGCATGATTGGCCAATTAGTAATGACATGGACAATCTTAATAAATATTTTAATATTTTGAAATATTTATTTATTTATTTTTCTTTATTTTCCTTTCACTTTTAATCACATTTTTTTTGGTAATTTTCCGTAGGTATTTATATAAAAGAGTTGGTAAATTAAGTTGTAATCGAAAAAGGTAAATAAAAGTTTGGTTACAAATAAGAAAATTGGTAATTGAAAGAAAATAAAGCTTGACATTAACTCAAATGAAAGAAGATGATTTATTTTCCTTAAATGAGCTTAACTTTTCTGTTGCTTTATATTTTTGTTTGTTTTGTATTGATATTTTATTTTGAATCGTTTTAGTGCTCATCCTATTCTATTATAAATGCTATTTTGTTCTTTTTTCATTATAAAAAATGAACTAAAAGAAAAAGAAAAAGGATTCCAAAGGGTGGGGGACTAGTTTTAATAGAATCCACTCATGCAGGAACCAATCACTCCTAATAAGAGTTAGTAAATCTGAAGCATTAGTAAGCTATACTGATTCATAAATTTTAAGAGTAACGTGATAATATCATAAAAATATTGATAAGATACCAATAAGTCATATGAAAAAAGAGTCATCGGTCATTTTTCTTCCAATAGAGTTTTGACATTTATCGACGTTTATTAAAATTTACTAGTATGGAATCCCTATCTTTGGGAAACAAAAGATTTCTATCATCTCCATGCTTTCTTCTCAAGTTTTTTTTTTTTTTTTTTTTTTCTTTAGAGAATCATACTGCGATAGCTTGATCGCGCCAGTAAGTGGAGCCACCGCGGCCAGTGATACCATCTCAAAACTTTCTCAAGTTTGCTGTTAAAGAAACGAAGAGATTATTCAAGAGAATATGCCCATTACAGCAGTCTGTCTCTTCGAAAGAAACGGACCGCGCTATTTAGAATACAGACCGCATCCCATTGTTCGTCCCAACAGGAGAACACGAGTGCAAGAATGTCCGGATACAAATCCAAGTGAAAAGAGAGATGGTTCCCACATGAATAAGAAGCTAAGATTTTTATATTGGAAACTGTGAGGAAGATAAACTTTGATCGCATGATCGGCATCCAAAGACAGCTGAGAAAGGTTTCGTCCCGAGTAGCTGGAGAAAAGGATAGGGGCGTTGGTGCACAGGCTGACGCGGCTAATACCCGACCGAGGGAGGCATCCGCTGGTCGAGGCGCGACATTTGCTGAAACTGAGGCACGAACATCGGTGCGTCGTTGAACAAGCCGTCTCGCTTGTCTATTTCTATCTTGTGCTGAGTCTGCATACACGCGCAAACCCTGCAAGAAGAGAACCGGAAAATCAGCATAAGCCACGGACTTGTGGTTAAATTAGTTTCGGTAGTATTCAGGAATACTGCGCGGTAGAACTTACGTGCAGTAAACCATGTTGGCCAGACAGCTGAGCATCTGCGAAGCCTGCCGAATCTGGCTGTTTCCACATAACGTTGCTATGATCGAAAACACGCAGGCAACTTGATTGAGGATGATCATGGTGGCCTGAGCATCATCGGGAACACGGTAATGATCAAAAAAGGCTAGACTACACGATGAGTTTGCTTTTTTGTGTTTATGATTGTGCGCGAGTTAAGAGCATACAATGATACAATTGTCGCATTGAGTGGTCTGTATGTTGAACTCATCTTGCAAGAGGTAGCGTGTCGAGCCCACTGAATATCCAAAGCAGCAGATGACCTGGCCATCCGGAGGTGATACAATGAAGGAATTCATAAAAATGAGAACGAAATTTCCCATGACATATGCTATAAGCTGTTCCCCGTGGATACGAACTAGAAGAGATAAGAAAACCAGCGAGATCAGCAATTATTTGGTTAGAAAAATATCGTCGCCATTAATTTTGCTACAAGTGAGCTTGTGAGATGTTAACACGAATGGCGATTACAAGTACATGAGATGGGAGGGAATAAGCGATTGACATGAGAAACAGGGGAAGAAATCAGAACCACCAAAATTTTGAAGAGTTTCTAAATATACCTCAGCGGCGAGGCATAGCTCGGGATACTGACTCTCTCCGCACCTTCCGCTACAGGGCATGTAACCAGCGCAACACACGTATCTGAAGACAGGGAACAAGAGAACACATTTTCACCAGAAGGTCGTGGAATTGAGCCTGAGAGAACGACGTGAATCACAGAGATCCATTACCTGGACATGTCATTGTAAAGGGCTCTTCTCCGAAGCAAGTACGAAGCACATGGTCCGCTGCGACGGAGAAAAATAATTTAGCTGGATGTCGACAGCAGAACTGTTCATCTCATAATGCAGTCCGCAAATTAAGCATAATAAAGCTACAGATAAGTACTAGTGAAGACTGTGAAAGTTCCATCAGTTCAAAGTCATCTCAATGTGCATTGATGCCGATGATATACATGTATTTTTCTTCAAGTCAGTACCGTGCGGATCCCGAGAACCGGAGTATAATATAGCATCTTTTGTCAGCAAGGTTAAGAAACAGAACCAACAAAAATCTACCATACTTCTTCATCGGCCGACACTGTGTAAGCTTGCAAGGAACCTAATCTATGTGAAGTTATATGCTTTTGTGGAAGCACGTTCCAGGAAGACCAAACTCGTTCGAAAATGCTTAGTTAGCGGGATCACCGCCAAGTGTGCTTTTTGGTGGAACCGTATAAGTGGACATGAATCAGATTGATTTTCTTCACACACACTATCTCTTTCTTTATTTGATTGTTGAAGAAAAATTGCAGAAAAACGCCATCAGATGATCTTAGCTCAATCCATAGTCCGAAAGGGGAAATGTAAACTGTCCGTTTTCCTATTTTTCTTCCGAAAATCCATGTTTCTATGAAATTTTCATCATAACATCGGCTTTCTGATGGAACACAATCTGGTAGTCCTAACAACATTCTAATCATAAAGCTACTCTGCTCATAAACACCGAAACAAATCCAATTCCAGCGATCAAGAATAATCTCAGATCAACAAATTGAGAACAACTTACCACCACGTGGCAAAGCAGCAGACTGCGGTCACATCACATGCAACGAGAAGCAGAGCAACCCCATCAGAGAAAAGGAAGAGAATCAGATGCCGCATTACGATCATTTCCTTTTGAGAAACGACCAAGTGTTTGAACAGAGAGACGCAGAGAAAGGAACCATACAGGGAGTGTCTTCCTGAACGGTGTGCACGAGGTCGGTGCGCCAGATATTCCTGTAATTCTGGCGGGCTTGCAGACTCTCCAGACGCTCCTGAGACGCCATGGCCGCGAAGCTCAATCACCTCTGCACAAGAAGACGAAGAGGAAGAAGAACCGGCGAGCCAAGAAAGCTTGAACGCGACGGCCCAAGAACAACGACGGCCGGCTTTTTTATACTACGAACGCAGGACCAAGACACCGGCCAGCTCGAGGAGAGACAGAGTCCGAACGGTAGATGGAGGTAGATGACGACTGGACTCGGCCAAGCAGAAGCTTCTTTCAGGGAAGGTCGTCGAGTCAACGAAGCGGAGCCAGGACCGCTTCACAATCTTCCACCAATGAAACGAATGGAAGAAGGGGCAAGGCGGGCTCCCCAATGGAGAAATCTTCATATGGCTCATCGCGTGGCGTTAACGTCGGAGCAGATTGACAGTGGTGATGTAGAGACATGGTCAACGGCGTCTAGGTGCATCCCAACGAGGATGGAGAAAATGCAAGGAAATTCATTGAGAGTGACTCATTGGCTAATGAAGACAAAAGACTTAATGAGTATTGGCTAATTTTTGTTGGATCGGACAACTTCAGGTATGATAGTGTTTTATCCTACCTGTTATTTCGAGGGGCAAGATTCGGATATGTTTGTATATAATTTAAATAATAGAACAAAACTACAAAACTACGCACAAGGCTGAATATATTCGGATAAGATATTTGCTATTCGGTAAAAATGAGGAAAAAAAATGATAAAAGAAGAAAAGAAAAGTGTGAGCCACGGTAACGTGGAGATAGAAGGGAAAGGATTTAAGGATAGAGAAAGAGAAAGAGTGGGGAAAGTGCGCATAACAAAATTTCTAACAAAAAATGATTTATAACCAAAAATTGATTTTCAATTTTTATTTTAAAAATTCGAAGTTAAAAATTTGTCTATTTATGGAAGCCCAGCATTAAAGAATTTCTATTCTAAATATATTTCTAACGTCGTAGAATAAATAAATAAAAATTTTAAAGAAAGCGAGGAAGGTCGTAGAATTTTGACAAAAAGACCGCATCTTTTTTTTTTTTTGGAATTTTCTTGGAAGATTCAGAAGAAGAGAGAGGAGAGAGGTCGCCCGCAAGGTTCAAAATTTCCCTCGACAGGGGGAGCCCACTCGCTACGCGTGTCGTACGCTCAGTGGATTTGTAATTTAGTGCGTTGGCACGTGCACTCGATATTTTCTCGTTCGGGGATGACATGGGGTTGACCTGGTCTGGGCCTATTGGCCCATTGGGCCCGTCATGAGAGAGCCCGGACAAAGTCTCTGATTATTTCAGTTGCGGACGAATCTGGACGGGAAGTTTTGAGCCCGATGTACAACCGAGCGATCCACAGGCTTATTATGTTCAAACGGGCTTAAGATTAGATCCGCATGGACCGAGATGATGCGACGCGAACTCTTTTTAACTTTTAGACAGAACAGAAGAATTTTGGGAGAGAGTCTAGGAAAAAGTGTCGGCTGATATGGCTTCCACTGCATGGTTAACAACTTCAAATTGTTTTGCAATTCCTTATATAGATTGCTATTCTTTTTTCGATTTTTTTATAATTTAGGAATCGACTACATAGATCTGACTATTCAAAATTCTACGAAACCCTCTGTAAATCTCATGAACCAGTTAAATTCAGGCTTTTGATATGTGCAAACGGCCTTCGTTTAGAGTAGTTTGCATGCAATTTGTGGAACTTGAACAGATAACTTTCTGATGAGCGGTTTCATAAGTGATGGACTATAACTAGGACGGACAAGTTCAGATGATACGGTACGGTATGGAATACAGACATACAACCGCCAAAAAGACTACCAAAGCTCGTGCACCGAATCGAGGTCAATAGATGCTAAGCAAAACGTGCATTAGCGATCTTTGTTTTGTCGTGCTGCTGGAGGCCCACCCCCGAGCACCAAAGCTTTAAAAAAAAAGACAAGAAAACAGGGCACAACTGTCACGCTTTGCGCTTTATGGCCACGGCCACCGCAGCACACGTACTCCCGAAATTGAATAAATTCAAAGCCAGGGACACGACCAGCACTCCCGTCGCTCCTCCTCTTTCTTATCCTCCCACTTTCCTTCCATTTCCTCAAAGCCAATTTCCCTTCCTCCCGAGCTCTCTCGCCACCCATCATCATCACCAATCCATCCCCCGCCCGCACGCAACGACAGAGGGAAAAAAGTCCCCTGTTTTCGATTCGAGAATGTCCTCCAATTACCTCCATGCCTACGAGCAGGACCTGCAGTTCGTCCCCGACCCTCTCTCCCCTTTCAGCGACTCCTACATTGACATCCTCCATGAATTCTCCAGCTGCGCCTCGGAGAACCAGAGCCCGGTCCCGAAATCCCCTCACGTGTACAGCCCCGCCCCCGCCGCTGCCGTCTTCTCCGCTTCGCTCCCGAGCCAGGAGCTCGAGCACTTGGGCCTTCGCCGGGGGACCCAGTTGCAGCAGCAGCAGCAGCTCTCGAAACATGCTCCGGATCACGCGAATGGGTTCTCGGGATCGACTCAAGAAGTCAAAGCTGATCGAGAATGTCATCATGGCGCCGACAGCGAGGCCGCCTTTGAGTTTGTTCCCAATTACGGCGAGGGTGGGGATAATGTATGCAAATATATGCAGAGGAGCTACAGCTCCAACTTCTTCAATGGGACGAGGCCTCACCTTCTTCAACCCCCACCGCGCGTCGAGCTTCCAAGCATAAGCTCGCCGGAGAGCTGCTTCTTCAGCGGACAGATGATGAGGAGGGTTTACAGTACAGGAGATTTGCAGGTCCTTTTTCAAACCAAAATCATCGAATGCTCTGTTACTTTGATTTTTCTTTTTTTCTTTTTGAGGTCAAATTAGAATCTAATTCTCGGGTTTTAACTTCTGCCTTTTTCCTTTTCGTTGCAACATCTCAGAGAATGAAAGCAACGTCCAATCCAACGAGCCCCTTCATGGAGGAGGCGAGCTCCTGCAGAGTGGGGCGTTACAGCGCAGAGGAGAGGAGAGACAGGATTCAGAAGTACAGGGCAAAGCGAACGCAGAGGAACTTCAACAAGACAATCAAGGTAAGGAAAAAAGATTCGTTTTTTCAGCGCTAGAGTTGCGTCTCGTTTTCTTTCTCTATATATTTGAAAAAGAGAAAAAGAGAGAGAGAGAGAGAGAGAGAGAGACAAAGAGACAGACAGAGATCGAGAATACGTGGGTTGGTGTCGTGAGCCGGGACTGATGACGAGCGTGTGTTTTGTTGGCGTTGAAACGACAAGTATGCATGTCGGAAAACTCTGGCGGACAGCCGACCGCGGATACGTGGCAGGTTCGCGCGCAACGACGAACCCGGCGAGACTCCCAAGGCTTCAGGCTTCGCCAGAGACGAACACGACGAGGAGGAGGAGCAGCTCTGGGTATAAACCTTCTTGACTTTTTTCTCTCTTCTCTCTCTGTTCTCGCTTCAATTTCGAATCCACCCGCCGCCAGTCTTTCGACTCCTGGCATTGCCGATTCGTTCATTAACTCTTTTTACTTCCTTGGAATTCGCAAGTTCGCGTATCACGGCGGGGAACAAGAGTACGGAGCGGCGAGGGGAGGACCGTTCATGGCCAGTTACGGTCAAACCCAGTTCCAGTATTACGGCTGTTGACGACAGACGACAGACGCAAGAAGCTTTTCGCAGGTGGAGATATCACCGTACATATTGGCCCCCCCAGATTTTTTCTCCTTCTTCTTCTCTTTTTTCTTTCTTTTCTTCAAGAAATGGGACCGTCAAGGGGAAATCCAAAAGGGTTTTTTTTTCTTCTGTGGAAAAAGGAAAAAGGAAGGCCGAAAAAAAAGGGTGAATATTAGGCACTAGGAAGTTGGGGATTAGGGTTCTTGTTTCTGGTGCTTTTTTGTTGTTGTTGTTGTTTGTATATGTGTAATTAAATAATCCCCAAACGCTGTGATGAATAATCAGTGTCCAGTAGTGTATTTCTTTCTTATCTTTATATGCCCATATCTTTGACCTAGAGCAAGATCTGCTCAACAAGTGCTTTAATATTAGTTTAATCTAATTGCTCTTGATCCTTGCTTTGACTCCTTTTTGGGAGTGTAGATTCTTATGTGGCGCTCATCGGCTTGAAGTAATACTGCTGGCATGATCTGGTCACATGATTTGACTGGACTATGCACATTTTTACAGGAAGAGAAATTATGGTATGTATGAAAAGATGAAATGGGCACTTTCTTCTCTGATAAATTAGCTCTATATTTGGCAATCGTTTGACACGGTACAAAATTGCTTCATGAGATTAATGTGTTGGGTATTTCTAAAAACTTATTTTTGTTCCCCTCAGTTTGACTCAAGGCCATAGATTTTATGGCTGGATGGTTTCTACGGTTATGTAACTGGGAATTAATTGCAAAGTTAGGGTTGCTTTGGGTTCTTCAGGAAATTCAGACACAATATGGAGAGACAGAATAAATGTCGAGCATATAATGGCCATACTAAAAAGATCCAGGAGAATCATTATTTTGCTTGATGCCTAGTCCCGTAGTGGACGGATTATCTTCACTTCTTAATCTGTCGAAACTGATATATGGTATCACTTGATAATGATATTGTGATATAAACAGAAAAATTCAGCAGACTATCTTTAATCAAGAGCACACGCCCTCATTGCTTTAAATTACTGAAATTTGGAAAATGTTCACACCTTGATGTCTGCCTATCTTGAATCAACTTCTTTGAGCTCTTGGATGTGCGGACGAGAATGGTGTGCCTCAATACCAATTTCAGCAGACTTACTTCATCCTTGATTCTGTGGGGTTTTTCCTAAATAAAAGGTCTCTTCCACTATGAATTGTGCGCAGAACAACCATAAAGGTAAAAAGAAAAATGAAAGTAAATAAATAACAAAAAGACAGTAGGGAAGTTACATTTGTTCTTCTCCTCCTCAGTGCAACGATCGATTTGCTTGAGAGAAAAATCAAGATATTTGAAAGGTGAACTTTAGTACTTTGACCATACTAAATAATTGATGCTTCTGCTGCACTGAGTTGATGGCCTGGTTGGCTTTCTCACTCGCATCTTGTGGAAAATCGGTGATAGATTTGCTCGATGAGTAATTGGTACTTTATTTTCGCAGAACTCCATAACAAGCGAGGTAGATCTCAATCTCGTCTAAATTTTATTTTCACTTATAGAAAGAAAAATAGTTGGTAAGATTGGCTTCTTTGCATTAATAATGAGATGATTCTTCATTTAACAGTGGCCCAGCCAATTATTTTGCTTGTAATCGGTCTCACCGATATTAGTGACCTATATAAAATATATATTCCATTCTCAACCTGGAAATGAAGTGGTTGAAAAGACCCAAAAAAGTTGGGATTTTGGGCCTTTGACCTCTCAAAATATAGCAGGTGGGTCCTTGTGAGTCAAAGGAATTTCCAAGACTGGTAATTTTTATTTTTATTTGCACTATGCCATTTCTGATTCGGCCTTTTAGTGTTGTCAAATCCACGTGGGAACAAACAGTGGTTAAAGCTTAAAGCAGGACTTGATTTCTTCTGATTAATTATATTTAGTATTGGCGAAAGAAAATTACAGTTGTCTATTAAATTTCCGGCTAAGCTGAAGAGCTTGTGGACTTTAGTGGAGTGTGGACGGCACGATTGTCCTTTTCAGAGCTTTAAGCCGGACTAGTAATTCGCTTGTAAATTGACCTGGCCGCGTGACATTGTACCAAGACACTGTGGGTCAGTTCAGCTGCTGTGTCAAACCAAAGATCAACAGGCATTACAAGCTTCACAAGTCATGGAAAGCTGCAAGAGGACGACTGCATAAACCAGAAATGCAACCCCAAAGTCAACAGAAAGGCCATTCATGAACCAGCACAGCAAAAAGAAGCACAAGATCTGCTCAGGACATATTTCTGAAAACTATATGCCGTCTTAAACAGAGCTGGGGATTGACTTTTTGCTTAGGAATTTCAGGGTCTTCAGTGCTATGTTCAGCCGCAAACTTATACATCTTCAAAGTTTGATCCACGTTGGATGAACTTTGACTATGGAGAACCTCATTTCCTGGCTTTCCTAATGTAAGAGATGCTGGTATTTCAAGCCAATCTAGGTAAAGTAGATTGAAAATTGACACCTTTGCATGCTGTTTCAATCATTGAATCTCATAATTCCAATCTATAGGGGATGTATCGATAGAGATGAGCTCGATCCTTTTTCCATAATTGGGCAGAGAAACTACAACCAAAGAAAAGATGAGCTCCAAATTCGTTATGTTGATTGCAGAGCAAATGATGACGAATGAGAAGTCTGCTTAGAATGGCCATCAAAGAGATCAAAGCAAATCTAGGAACATTCGGAGCAAATCGTGTTAACCTTTGCTAATCCACTTTAGGTCCTTTATTTCAAACTAAATCCCGAGCAGCTGCAATAGTCAAAATACAAAAAGAGGAAGCTGTACAATTAATCCTTGTCTCGGTGGAAGAGTTAATGCTCTTTTCTCTATGTCACTATCAAAAAAGGGGAAACAAAACCACTCATTTTTCTCGCATGCCGTCGGCAGCATAATTCTTCCATATGAACGGAAGAAAAATTCAGCATCTCTTATGGTATTTACAAACTTACATGCACGAGATTTTTGCGCATGACAAGGGAATAACTCGAGAGTGAAGTTACATTAGAATCATATGGAGATATATATGGAATCTAAAATAGTTGCAAGTTGATCTTGAACAAGCAATTCGCAGACAGTTTTGCAACTTACACCTATCCAACCTTACCATTGAAAAGTTTCTTTTAACATGAGTAATTACCAACCCTAACACCGTAGCTCTAGAAAGAAAATCCATCTAGAAAAAGGCCTAATTCGGCATACCGACCGCTACAGCACCTTGAACTTGAAGTGCGGTTCACTGAATCTTGTCTAACACAGCCCTCCACCTGTTTTTTATTTTTCCCTCTGCGATCACTAACCTGATGGGACAACTCTTGAGACAACATTAAACATAATGGGCTGCTCATCGACTAATAAAAAAAAAAAAAAAAGGAATGATTACAATAATTCACACTCGCACAATCAAACTTGCAGAGGAACACTTTTGACTAGCACAATACGGGGGACAACCAATATAAAATACTTAACAGCCCAATCATGGGAATGCTTTCGTGTTGATGATTCCTTAGGCCTGCGTGAAAGATGCCCCGGAAACAATTCTTAAGAAGATTAAAAGAAAGATAAAAAAGAAACCGGAGAAGCTGTCGGGGTTAAAATAATGCAATGAAATCTGTCCAAGGAAAAGGGGTTGTTACTGGTGCATCGAAAATTCCAAGCCCCGAAGATATCTGGGCC
Organism: Eucalyptus cladocalyx; assembly: GCA_017140615.1. NCBI lineage: Eukaryota > Viridiplantae > Streptophyta > Magnoliopsida > Myrtales > Myrtaceae > Eucalyptus > Eucalyptus cladocalyx. Next base: position 7,864,150 of record CM029520.1, on the reverse strand, counting down.
AGAGTTGTCCAACAATAATTACCGGATAATCATTAAATGATCGAGTGCACGAGTGAGAACAATGATTGTATTTTGGAACAGGGATTAATTTAGTAGTATATCCCAGGTGATGATGATAAAACTTTCATGTTGAGCCGAAAACTGGATCGCGAAAGGAGAGAATTTTGTAGCATAGAAATGTAAAAGAGATCAACCATCTTTGACCGTCGACCGAGACTTATTAGCAGCACTCACGTATTTGGTACTTTGAGGTTTATGCTGTCACTTTGAGGATTTCGCCTTTCGGGCGGGGACCTTATGGAGATGAGAATGCGGGCATATACATTCGATAAAGAGGATGTTGCGAAAGATAGGTCTGGTTCAGTGGTTTGTAAAAGTGAATCATGTCATGTGACTTTGAGAGAGTTCTGATGAGAGCTTTTCTTAAGCTACTGGCTCGTAATTCTCTCCCAAATTCGCTGGCGATATGATACTTCCACTTAAGTTGTACGGATTTCTGAGAGACTGGCTTGTCAAACGTCGAAACCGGTTTTGGTGGAGTGAAACCGGATGCCTCGATTTAAACTTCGAGCAATCAGACTGCGGCATCTGCTTTGGAGACTTGTGCTTGACATAACCAGAGAAAGGGTTCTTCTCATTAATTTATGAGCAAATAATTCAAAGGTCTCTTTTCATTTCCGGGCTTAAGTTCTTCCTTTACTGCTTATAATTGTTAATCGTAGCTGTATCCCCACGGCAAAGGAATAGGAGTCGAGTCCTGTCCTAAACAAAAGTTATAGAATGTCTGCTTTGTTCCATCTTTATTCGTATTTCTGCCTTTGCCCTTCAAAAGCCTAATCCTGCCTGAGAACTGCAGTCTCTTTGCTTAGCATTCAAGTCGCTTTTGGTTTTCGGCCCCCTTTACCCTCGAGCAATGGGTGTCCGATGACTCCATTGATTCTCCAATGTCATGATTTTTTAAGTGGAAAAGAAGTCAAGAGCATTTGGAATGTCCAAAGGACAGTCCAAATGCTATAAAAACCCCTTCATGGCCATTGGAGAGCAGAGGAAGGAATTCTGCCACTACATGGGGAATCCCTAAAAGGTAAAAAGTATTAGCTACTTCAGCCTCTTTTTTTTTTTTTTTTTTTTTTTTTTTTTTGGGGGGGGGGGGCGGGGATCGAAAAGCTGCGGCCTTTTAAATGTGTAAATACTCGAGCATATGTGATAGAGAGAGAGAGAGAGAGAGAGAGAGAGAGAGAGGGAGGAGGCTCTCTTTTCATTGAAGCATAATGATTCACCGACTTTCAAAGATGGTGCAAAGGCATTTTTCACCTCGTAGTGGGTCTTTTTGGCAAACTGTGAGTTGAATGACAAAGCCAAGTTGAGGTAAATGAGTCGTCATTGGTCGTTCATTTCAAAAAAGCAAATCATGCGCAAGAGCCACCTTTCATAGATACATTATTGAGGTTCCAATAGATCCTCCTAAAATGACACTTGGATCTCTTCAAAAATTTCTCAAGTACATTGAATGCTTAATTCAAATCATTCTAAAACGCATCGATTGTTTAGTCAGCCAATCAAACCCACCTTCACTCACCGACACCCAAAAAAAAAGGACCGTTTGGCATCATGAATCCATATTTTCCACATAGAAGGATTGTTGCAAATGGGGATGGACAACCAACACCTAGGAAGGGTACCACAATATATCCTGTTTGGATCGCTCTTGCTAATGTGGATCTTATAAAGCAAAATTGTTGGAGCATCATGATCACATGTATTTTCACATACTGAAGAGCAGTCAGTCAGGAGAATCTTAAGGGGCATATCTTCTCTTAAACAAATAATGTCGCTTGGAAGGATCCTTAGGTTTAGGTTTTGATTGGCCTGGTCCAAGCTTTCGTCCAGTACTGCAAACAAGATTCGCCAAATTGTTCTCCATTAGAGAAAAACAGTCTTGCATGTACTAAACAATTCCTATGCATAGAATAGAGCATTTAGAAAGAAAAATGGGTTTACCCGTATTCCATGTACACCATCCCATTTGCGCCTGACATTGCACTCATTGATCCAACAAAACGACGAGCTTTATGAAGAGCTATATCATCAGCATCTTCTTCCAATTGCTCTAGACCAACTGCATCATCGCCAGCACTCAATACCTGCCAAGATCCAGACATGCACAGACTAACAATAGGGTTAGATTAGAAAAATTTTAGAAAGAAAAATGAGGCAGAAGAAAGAACTGACCTTGCTTAGAAGTGCCAATTGCTCATCCAGTCGGTGATAGCTCAAATCAGCTCCTGAATCAGGAGGTGGCAAGCTTGTGATCACCTGTAGCGTGCAAGAGATAATTATGATAACAAGAATAACCAAGCTCTGATTAATAGCAAAAGAAATGAGAACCTGTTTGATCTGTAAACTATTATTTTACAAAGCATAACAACATACCTTAAAGCTGTAACCTTGATCGATCAAAAACTGCTGCCGTTTGGTGGAGTAGTACATTTCCTTCATGGAAAAAGAAAAAAACAATATCAATATCATAAAAAAACTTGCGATAAGAATTGCTTTCTTTGTGCTTAGGTTCTTTAATAAATTTCTAACTTTTGGTGCTTTTATTATTGCACAGGCTCACGCTGTACTAACCACTTCAGGCTCCACTTCCAATCTTCTATGTTCTTATCAGCTACACCTCAGGTGTGTAAGTATGCGCGTGTGCCTGTTCGTGTGCAGGTGTGTGAGGGGTGAGCTCACGAGGCCCTCAAACTAGTAACTAAAAACAGGCTTAGGAGGACTCAAAAGTCTTTCCAATTGACATTTGCCAAAACATAATGCTAAAATGCAAAAGATTAGATAATAACCTGTGTATCTGTAGACACAAGTGAATAGAAAAATGCATTGTATTCTTCCTTGCCTCCTGCCATCCTATCTTGAGGCTTGCCCTGATTTGAGCATTATGAGACGTCAGGTGTGCAGAGTAATCATGTCAAAGCATAGACAGCTTGGACTGAGAAATGAGAAAATTGGATCATAAAGTAATGCTGAATCACTTTTTAGCTTGTTAATGAATATATTTATTTCTGCAACAAAGGTTAGTCCAATTCATTCCCGATGCAAATAATGAAAACAGGGAGATAGACTTGTAACACATGCACAGCAGTACCAAAGATATATATCATGTGACATGAATTACTTGTAAAATTTCCAAATATAAAATAATCCTCAATAGAAATATTTCATATTGTGATGACATTGACCGAGAAGAGAGAATACCAACCTGATACCAATACGAGGGTAGAAAAATCAGAAAATAAAGAGATGTTCAAATCACCTTTGCCCTAAGAATACGTCCAAGACGTTGAGCTTCTTGTCGTCTAGATCCAGCATGTGACGAAATTTGAATTATAACATTTGCCTCAGGAATATCTATTGAATTATCACCAACCTGCAGGTAGAAGTGGGAAAGTCAATGAACGGAGTCAACATGCCATTACTTAGGTCAATGCTAGATTTAAAAACCATGGTGCCCAATAATCTTCTAGATTATCCCCTCGCACAAATACTGATAACTGGAGGAATATAGTACCTTTGATAGAAAAATTGTGTTCACATCCCGACTAGTTTTAAAAGCTTGGAGAATTTTTGTCCGTTCAAGATGGCTGCATATTCAAGAATCCCGTGATAACTCATTATAAGCACACGGACAAAGTAATCATCTAAAAGAATGTCAGTGGACATTAATACCTGGTAGCACCATAAATCATTGGTTTGCGAAGTTTCATTGCATACTCTGTTAGGGCAAAAAGATTATCGGCAAAGACAATTATTTTGTCCCCACGCTGTTGTTCATGAAAACGAATCAGAAATTCGCAAGCTCTGAACTTATTCGGGTTCATTACATACAGTGCCTGCAGATAAAAGTCCATGATTTAGAATATCAAGAAGTTCTGGGTAAAGATGTACCTGATTTCCATTAATTATTCAGAAGTAATGACTATGTTTTGACATTTCAGGCCACAAAGGAAGTGATCAAACTCTCAGAGAAGAAGATTAGAGAGAACATATACAGCCATCTCATTTCCACTACAATTGCAAAGGAGTAATATCTCAAATATCTCACCCAATTAGCAGGAGTACTAGTGACATTTACCTGCTTTTTCTTGGAGTTCTCCTTCTTCAGATACTCAGAGAAGAACTCCTTTGTCATCGGACACCATACTTCTGCACACTGCACATTTGCAATAAAGCCTCCTTTCACTAAATCTAACCAATTTGCTTCATACAATTTGGGACCGATAAGGAAATTCAGATCTGTTATCCTCTCATCCTCACGAACAAGTGTGGCTGCAATCAAGTATCATGAAACCAGCTTTAGATAATTTGGAAAATAAGGTAGCACAGGCAGAAAGGAAACGAGCATGTAACAGAAGGTGGAGCAGAGTGTAGTAACATCCAAGTGACATACCAGTGAGTCCAAGTTTGCAGTGAGATTTTGTGAGGCTGATGACCTTTCGGAACATGTGAGCAGGAACCACATGCACCTGAACACAGATGGTAGATGGTAATTTGATGCCAAGATAAATACGAAGAGGGGTACATAAAGCCGGGAATCATGGATTAATGAGATCACCTCATCCATCAGAAGTAACCCCCATTCTCTATTCCTTATTTCTTCAATAATTTTTTCAGATTCTTCAGATCGTTTTCCACCAAAAGCAACCATGTTGTATGTAGTAACAACAACCCCAGCATTGCCACGAAATCTTTCTTTGTTGTCAGATGTGAACCGACAAATTTGTTCATCTCTTATAGTTGACCACAACTTGAACTGAAATGCCCATTGATCAACAGAAACTGCATTTGTTGCCAAGCAAAGACAACTCTTCTTTATCCGGCATGCTGCAGAAACACCAACCAAAGATTTCCCGGCACCACAAGGTAGCACAATGATACCAGATCTAGCTCGACCTAAAGAAGGACAACAACAAAATGAGAAATATCAAAGAAAGAAGAACTTCAGAGTCTCTTACTTCTGGGAGCATATATCATGTCAAGAACACATAAAAGATAAGGAACTAGCTAACACATCAAATAGTCTGTAGGACAACTATAAATTATACATATCCCAAAATGTCACCAAAATACATATTTAATAAGGTCATGTTTGCCCAGCCCCAAGTCCTTCATGCCTAAGAAAATAGAAAGTTCACGTTAAACAGTAAAAGGAGGAAGCCTCAATATAATTAATCATCTAAGAAAGAATCAAGAACATCTAACCTCTAAATTTATTCATGCCCATTTACAATTTTCATAAGTTCGGTTAACAAAAAACGTACTTTCTATAACATATACAGCATTAAGACGCCCTCAAAATTGACAGATTGCACCTTCCCCCGTAGGAAGGGAGTTTCTTGGTCCAGTTTCTTCTAATCAGTAATCAAAAGGTTGGGCCTCTGAATTCTAGAAACAAAAAGGCAATTTTTCCAACATTGTGATTGCAGAGTCTGAAATCTGAAGCAGTCTTTAAAACCCACGGGAACCATCCCCTGAAGACTGTTCTGTGGACATGACTGAAAAATCAATGCTTGTGATTGTATGAAAAGTCCTACCATTTCCAAACATTTTACTGAGACTTTTTTCTTGATATGGCCGTGGTTGTGCATGAGGCTTCAGCTCTACTTCCAGGTCAGGGTTTACCTGTGTAATAGTAAAGGCACATCAACTAGCATCAAGATCTCACAGAGGTTAAAGACATATCATGAAAGGTTCTACATGTTAAAGTCATTAAAAATATGAGATTAACATTGTACTTTAAATTTCAACTAAATACAGAGATCATAACCGAGGATTGTAACTCACCGTATCATTTCTAAAGTCATACTCCTCCAACATGGGATAGTTCAAAGCATTGGGCAAGCAGCGTTGCTTCACATTTTCAACCTAAAAAAGTAAAAGACAGTACTGAATACACTTGTAAGAACCTTAAGGAGAGCATAAAATCCAATGTATCTCACAGCATGCATACTTCATCACTTGACACTGATGGAACACCAGTCAGAATCCATGAGATGGTTATAGGAATGAAAAAAGAAAAAAAAACGCGAATATAAGGATGGAGGCAATGTACTAAACATTTTACAGACGAAATGGACTAAAGAAGCAGAAAGTTTCAAAATGCCATAGTTTTTGGCCAACCAAATCTAGCATATGCAATTGCAGTTCACAATCAGTGTCCTCAACTCTGCTTCACTAAAACATGATCGCTGACAACTAGTCCAAGCAGAAGGTCTGAATTCCTGGCACATAGGGGAACTGTCTGAAAGCTTTACCTGAGAAGGATCAATCTCAAATGAATGAGTTTCTTTCTCCTCAGCTGCAGCAGCCAGTTCTGCTTCATTCAGTAACTCATTATGTCCAACCCCAACCTCACCCATTGCTTTGCTAATTGTGAATCCATCAGCACCAGGTCCCTGCGTATTAGCAGATATTTTGTGACCAATGATTGAGCCGGAAAAGATGCTATAATATTCCTCTCAAGATAAACACATAAGGAAATATAAACCACTTATGGCGAGCATGAAGCTATTGTTGTTAAGACTTAAACTTGAAACAGGAACTGTGCAGGAAAGAACAAATCATTAACACAATAAAAAAAATTGCATCAGAAGGAAGTGCAAAATAGAATATTGAGATTGTAATCAAGGCTCAATGCCATAGTAGACAGAGTATAGATGATGTCACAAGGCAAATCAAGGAAGGATATGAAGGATATGAATATTGGGGTGAAATGAATCCCTTACACAAAGCAAACTCAAAATTGGTAACCACATTAGTAAAGATTTCATCATCTTGTTTGCCAAATCCTCATCAAGTCGGCCATTTTAAAGGAAAATGATTTACAAGTTGTTCCTAAATTGTCTTCAAGTGTCCTTAATTTAACCAGGAGAGAAGTATTATCTTACCAAAAAAAAAACTCATATTTATCTGAATCTCTTACTGTCAGAGCATGTCATAGTCTTCTTTAATTCTGAAGAAGACCAACTTACAACATAGGGCTAAATCATGCCTTAGACAAAATGTCCGAACAACAGCATGAAAAAGAAAGTCTGCCGCAAAATTGTTAGCAACCAGGATGGGCATCAGCAGGCAAAAGAAACGCATCATTCAACTAGAAATAGCCTAGACACAAACCTCAGGAGATATCCTAGCTCGAGTTATAACTTCATCCCTAAGCAACTTCTTCAGCACCTGTAATTACATTTCTGATTAGTAACCCCAACCCAACATTCATAAGAATGGAGGAAAAGGGAAAAGATAAATTGTCCTGCCTCAGGGAAGGGCGACTCAATGAAGTATCGATTCTTTTTAAGCACGAGCTTCACTTTTCCGTAATTAGCAGTCGAAGCATGTATGAAGTCAATCATCTCTTTAGGGAGCTTGGTCTTTGACAATTTATTCAGTACAGAAATGATTGTTTCCGTCTCAAGACCAACTGACACCGCCGCATACAATGAGTGCGGGGTCAAATTGTACTCGTGCATTGACTCCGGCCTATGAAAGAAAAAAAAAACGAAAAAATTAGTCAGGCTGAATGATGCATCTGGCAATGCACTACAAATTGACGACAGGTGATTGAAATTGGATAGAACCGCCCATGCTTTGAGAAAATTTTTCATAAACCTAAGGCCACAGACGCGATACTAAATCATCCGCATTGCCAATGCGCGCAAACTATCTCGAGAAAGAATGCTTTGCGTCGAAAGAGCACCTGCAAACAGGCTCAGCAATGGCAATGAGAAAATCATAAGCCTGCTTGTACAAGGAAGAAAACGTCTCCAGGAAAATCCGGCCGTCCGCACAAGCCCATAGGGGCCGATTGGGGTGATCCTGCTTCAGCTCCAACTTGCTAAAGTCCTTCTTCTTCCCTTCGCCGTCGCCTACAACAACAGATCAACTTATGATTTCGCCAGCGCCCCCCGATCGAGCTAACAAAACCACCCCGCACGCTGCCCTATCCACTGCGCAAAACATCGAAAATCCGTACCGTCGCGGTAATCGTCGTCCATCTCTTCGCCATACATCGCCTCGTCCTCCTCCGCCGCGGCGATCGCGCTCCGGTAATCATCCTGCGGCAAACAGCGTCGCCGCCTCAACAATCTCGCTTGATCCGACGAAACCGGAACTGGATTGAGAAAGGTGGAGAGAGAGAGAACGGGAGGGGGAACTGACCTTAGCCGACGATTTCTGCCTCTTGCCGGGCCGTCCCTTGTCACCTGAAAATAAATTTTGGAATCGGCAGATCAATCGACGACGCCGACGACGGCGACGAGCTCAGCTCGAGTTTCCAGAGTTCAAGGCGATAGAATGGTACCGTGTCCCATGGATTTTTCCGGTGGCGGTTGCGGTGGAAATTGCAGAATCCGTTTTCACTTTCGACGTCCGGAAAGTGAGAAGCCGCAGCTCGTTTTATGGGGAGTAGAAGAAGGAAATTGGCAGGGAGAATTTTGGACTGTTCTTCTCTTTTTCGGTGCTTTCGGGCCGGGCCGGGCCGGGCCGGATATCGGGATTGAATTCAAGGCTATGGCGGTGGCAAGGGAATGAACGGGATCAGAAACAACTTCCAGATACGCTCGGGATCGGACGCTTGCTCTTGCTCCAAATTTCACTTTTTACCGAAAATCATGAAACTTGTTATAAAAATATAATCAAGCCATAAAATCAATATAAAAAATATAATCAAGTCTCAGAACTCATCAAGTTGATTTAATCAAATATTTATATTAATTTCGTTCAATTTTTCTAAAGAAAAAATGTTGATGCTGACTTTTTCTATTATTTACCTACAATGCTTTGGTGCAATTTTTATTTAAATTAGATTTTAAAAATTAACTAAATTTTAAAATTTTTAAAAAACATAGAGGAATGAGGAGAAACCAAGAGGGCTACAATCCCTCATCGCCGCCACCCCACCATTGTCGAGAAGGGCCAATCAAGGTGGGGGATGGTCAACAGCCTGCATGGTCTGGTTTGTCCTCTTTTCTCTTCTTTTTTAATATAATTTAGCTTATTTTTAAATTTGATTTTAAAAAATTGTGTTAAATTATATTTAGATCAAAACAACGTCGTTTTAACATGATATAAGATGATTTAGATATGTCGTTGCCATGTAGAAGTGAGAAAACGTTTTAAAAAAATTATGTCAACATTTTTCTTAACTACGTAATGACTCGATTACACTAATTTAATAAGTATTTTTTAAAAAAATTTAAGATTCAATTACATTTTTGTTATAAGTTTTAAAACTTTCGAAACACTTCTCTTGACTCGTAATATAAAAAGCAATTATTTTTTTCACTATTTGGAAGCACGTTTCCTTGGAATCCCAAAGTTGTCTTGACGAGGTTCGACCGGAGCTTGAATCTAATATAAATGAGTATGGAGATTGAGAATGACCAGCTATGAAAAATACAAGAATCGTCACCTTTCACAAATCCACCATTGAGACTCCAATAGATCCTCCCAAAATCACCCCTTGGATCTCTTCAAAAATTTCTTCAGTACATTGAATGCTTCATTCAAATTCTAAAACATATCAATTGTTTAGTCAGTAACCACTGGGATTCGCCCCAATGGCCACTCTTCCAATATGGAATGGGGAGGTGAGGGGTTCAAATCCCCACATTCTCAAGGGGATGGGGTGGGGACGCGTAAGTTTTAGGAATGTGTTTCGACTCCCACGCCCTGCAAGAGGCAGAGCAAAAATCTAAGAGTGAGTGTAGAGTAGGAATAGAGTAAAACTGACCAAAACAAAAAAAAAATTGTTTAGTCAGCCAATCAAATCCACCCTTACTTCAACAACAACGAGGTTGAAATATTATGTATTGACCAAAAAAGCGCCGGTTGGACATCATGAATCCATATTTTTCACATAGAGGGATTGTTGCAAATGGGGATGGACAATGGCTACCAACACCTAGGAAGGGTAGCACAATATATCCTGTTTGGATCGCTCTTGCTAATGTGGATCTTGTAAAGCAAAATTGTTGCAGCATAATGATCGCATGCTTAGTAGTTAGATGAGAAAATCTTAAGAAGCATACTATTTTTAGGTTCTTAGAAATGCAACTGCTCATTTGAATTCCATCGGCTCTCAATCATAGGAGCTTTATAAAGTGCTATGCCATCGACATCTTCTGCCAATTGCTCTAGACCAAATGCATCATCACCAGCACTCGATACCTGCCAAGATCCAGACATGCACAGATTAACGATAGAGAAGTTTTAGAAAGCAAAATGAGACAGGAGAAAGAGCTAACCTTGTGACAGCTTCCAATTAGCTCCTGAATCAGGAGGCGGCAAGCTTGTGATCACTTGTAGTGTGCAAGAGATGATTATGATAACAAGAATAACCAAGCTTTGATTAATAACAAAAGAAATGAGAATTTGTTTGATCTGTAAATTATTATTTTACACATCATAACAACATACATCAAAGCTGTCATTTGATCGATCAAAAACTGCTGCCATTTGGTGTAGTACATTTCCTTCATGAAAAAAGAAAAACAATATCGATACCATTAAAAAAAAAACACTTCAGACTCCACTTCCCATCTTCTACGTCCTTATACACCTTTGAGCGCACGCGTGTGGGGTGAGCTAATCTTTTGGGCATAATTACATAAACTTGATGTTGCTTTGGCATTGTCTAACCTATCCATTCTCATTCGACAATGATGGCGCTACATGCACGTTTACCATATCAAACTTATGTCTACATCTTTCAAAATTGATCATGAGGGCCTCGAACTAGTAACTAAAAGCAGGCTTTGGAGGGGTCTTTCCAATTGATATTTGCCAGAACATAATGCTAAAATGCAAAATAGTATATAATAATATGTGCCTCTGTAGACACAATGGAAGAGGCTTGCCCTAATTTGAGCATTATGAGACGTTTGGTTTGCAAACATAGACAGCTTGGAAATGAAGTATTGGCAAAGCTTGGACTGAGAAATGAGATAGTTGGATCATTAAATAATGTTGAATTACTATCTAGCTTGTTAATGAATATATTTATTTCTGCAAGAAAGGTTAGTCCAATTCATTCTCAATGCCAGTACTGAAAACAAGAAGATAGACCTATGACACATGCACAGCAATACCAAAGATATATAACAAGGGTAACACGAAGTACTTGTACAATTTCGATATAGAATGATCCTCAATAGAAATATTTCATATTAAAGTAGGAACCAATGGCATCCAACTGCCAATGTTTAGGAATTTTGCCTTTATATAGCTTCTATTATTGCCAACCAACAACTTTCCCAAAATTAAAAATTTATATCATAGATTTCACATTTTAAAGGAGAACAATTTGACCTTTTTTTTTATTTATTTCCATTTGAAAGCATAAGTAGAAAGGTGGGGAAAGTTATGGAAGAGAAAGGAATTTAGGTTATTGAAATGACTTGGATGGATATAATAAGGGAGAGGGCATCTCTTTTTATACTAGAGGCTGTCAAATTACAACCATCGATTGTTATCCGATCTGGCAAACAAGATCATATTTCATCATCTACCAACTAATGACATTTATACCGAGAGAGTTCTAGATCTCAGCACATTTATCATCTCACCAATCTTTAGGAACATTCTGGAAACCCTAAGTGAATATGGGAGGTCTTCCTTGATCATGCATGGTCCCTTAGTTATGGAAACCTCACGACCATGACATAAGGGACAAGAGCACACTGAAGATCATGAAAATGTAATCGAGTTATAAAACTTACAAAAAAGTGTAATCAGATTCTAAAATTCATCAATTTAATTCAATTTAATCATTCATTAATTTTGTTCAATTTGTCTAATGGAAAATGTTGACGCAACTTTTATATTATTTACTTACATCATCTTGGTGCAAATTTTATTTATATTAGATTTTTAAAATAAACTAAATTATTAAACAAAAGAAGGAATGAGGAGAAACCAGGCTAAGAGAGCTACAAGCCTCATCGTTGCTACCCCACCATTGTTAAGAAGGGCCAATAAGGGTGGGGGATGGCCAGCGGCCTTCGTGGCCAAGTTTCTCCTCCTTCCTCTTTTTTCTTCTCTTTTTTTTTTAAATAATAATTTAGCTTATTGTTAAATATAATGTGTTAAAATTATATTTGGATCAAAATGACATCGTTTTAGGATAATAATAAATGATATAAACAAGTCGCCACATAGGAGTGAATAAATATTTAAAAAAGAATTACATTAGTATTTCTTTAGTCAAGTTAAATGAAATTAACAGAATGACTTAAATTTGACAATTTTTAGGACTTGGTTACATTTTTTGTAAGTTTTAGAACTCAATGAATATGGAGATTGAGAATGACCAACTATAAAAAAAAAAAATTCAAGCATTGACTTAAATGTTTACAAATTTCTATCAGGAATTTGGATTCGAGTGAGCCTTAGAGTCGCATCCAGCCACATTTGGTTGCCTTTGACGACCACTTTGCCAAGCCTATCTCTAAAGGACTTTGAGCAAAAGTCAAATTGTTTAGCACTTTTTTTTTTTTTTTAAAGAGATTTCTGAATTTTCAAAATCCTTCAAACTAGCTTTGAACTTTAGCATTTTTGAATGTCATATATATATATACAAAATGTTATATATTAAACTTTTTAAAATCGAAAATGCCTCATTAAACTTTTATAATATACTGCGAACAAGCTAGGTCTGACCAAATCTAACACATTTGGCCCTCACATGAAGTCGTACAACCTCAAGCAACAACCACTTGGGATTTTCAAGGTTGCACAGCCCCAAAGCTACTTTTCACCTAGTGCCAAATCTGACTAGCCCGGTTGCTAGAGCCCTTTGCCAATTTGATTTTTTTTTGGGAAAAAAATTACAAAACTCCTTTACAAAGTATGACTTCAAAAACCATTTTAAACAAAGTTGCTTTTCTTGTGCACTTTTCAATTATACTTTATCAAACACTTTGCAATTTGAAATACTTTTTTAACTCAAGACTCCATTTATTTTATGAAATGTGAATGGTTTATTAAATATCTTTCTAAATAATATCGCTTGTATCATTATATTGTAAAAATAAATAAATGAAAAATATCTTCATCATTTAGGAAAAAATTAATGATGTGGGTTTTGATCACATTTTTTATCCACCGATTATTTCAGCCAATACAAATGATTATTTTAAAAAAATATTTATCAATTTTTTATTTTTCAGGAAACAAACACACTTTAAAATCCTCAACATTTTATGAAAAAACTTTCCTTAACGCAGCCAACACTCGCACAGCACGTGACGTTCCGGGCCAGAGTTGGGAAGCCCGGCCCGTTGATCATCCTTTTTCTTAAATTACCAACGGGTGTTCGGGCTTCTTCTTCTTCTTCTTCTTTTTCTTTTTCCTCTTTTTTTTTTGTGGGATTTGCAAGAGCTGCTGAAGCGTCATTTTTAATTGGCCTAAAGCTCATAAAGCGTTGAGACGCGCCGGCGTCGGAGGAAAGTTAAAGAGTGCTTTGCAATTTTCTCCGCGCACTTCCGTGCCGCTCCGTTACAGACGCTCCGACGAAACCGCTGTTCCCTAGGGCATCTGAGTCGACTCGGCGATCCCGTTTAGCCCCCCGAGTCAAGGTCAGTGTCCCACCCTCTCGGCCGTCTAAATTTTTCCTCGCTACGTCGTACCGTTTGGCGAAGGTCTGTGTACCGATCAATCCCGCACCTCGCACCTCGTCCATCTTGTCGAAGATCATGCGAAGTTTCGATCGGGAAACGCGTGATTTGAGATGGGTTGTGCCGTGAATTCGCTGCTTGGATAAGGGACGTTGTTGGATTTTGAATTAGGCTGTTTTCTCTTTCTTTTTCGCGCGTTCTCGGGGGGATTTTAGAGGGAATCGAGCCGGTGGAAGTTCATCAGCTGAGATTGATTCTGTTAGTGGGGTCAGAATTCTTGATATGTTGGTAAAATTACTTAGCAGGGTTAGTTCTTTGGTCATGTGTAGTTGAGTGAGTAAGACTATCGAGAGATGATTTGTGGGCAGTTGATTATGTTGGTGTTCAATGGATTCTGACCCGAATTTTTTTGTTACTTGTAGATGCCATACAAAAGGAGACAAAAGTAAGTTCTCTTGGTCTGATTCTTTTAATCTCAGATGTGTTTGCATAACCTATGCCTTAGTAAGCCTATTTTTTTTTTCCTGGGGTGCTTTGTGTGACAGGTCTCCTTCTCCTCGTGAATCCGTCTCACCCATTAGAGGCCGTCGGTCCAAGTCAAGATCGTTGTCGAGATCAAGGGATTCTGCTTCACCCGTTAGAGGCCGTCGGTCCATGTCAAGATCGTTGTCAAGATCAAGGGATTCTGCTTCACCCATTAGAGGCCGTCGGTTGAGGTCAAGATCATTGTCAAGATCAAGGAGAAGCCGCTCGAGGTATGTTTTCGTTTTTATAGATAAGTATGGATTCCCTCGTGTTTGTTGTGTGACAAACTATTGCTATTGGGGTTTTTTAGATGGTCAATTTGTTAAGCCATGTCTCAAATTGAACAATGGAGTCTATTGTTCCAGGAGCCAAGAGTACCAAGCTGTTGGCAATCCAGGAAATAACTTGTATGTGACGGGTTTATCAACCAGGGTTACTTCAAGAGATCTCGAAAAATATTTTGGTAAAGAAGGAAAGGTATGTGATTTTGAAAGCTGCCATTTTCTCATAATAATCACTCATTCAAGTGATGCCATTGGAAGCTGATGGGTCTTGATGCATTATGAATAGGAACCAACAGCATCCAACTGCCTAATGTTCAGGGATTCTGCCTTTAGATAGCTTCTATAATTGCCAGCCTATAACTTTCACAAAAATTAAAAATTCATCATGAAAGTACATTAAGTCCTGCATTTCAAGGAAATCATTTTGACCCTTTTCTGGTTTATTTTCATTCGAAAGCATAAGTAGAAAGCTGGGGCAACGGTTTTTTGTCTTGTTTCTTTCTCATAGGACCTTATAATGCCAAATTCTTCACTGGCCAAAAAAATTGCCAGATTTATTCTGGTCAAAAGCCAAAAATGTAGAGAAGAAAGTGGGGACCAAAAGGCCATCTCCTTGGGCTATAAGATTTTGCCACCACAATTTTTTGGGAGGGCAGTATGATCTGATAATGGAGAGATGTAACAATGCAATGCATGGATCATACTAATACTACCTTTAAGGTGCAGAAGCAAGCCTGTATGGTGATATTTGTGAGACTAAATATATTAAATTAGCTGTTATTGACGTAAGCTCAGGAAAATTTTAAGTTGTGAAAGGCTTGTGTAAAAGTGTAGCGTCATCAATGTTTAATCATCAGTGGATAAACATGTGGCTAGAGGCTTGGCGCGGTTGGTGGAACAACTGCCATTTCCTCTATTTCTTATTTGCTGTGTCATTTGCTCCTGCTTATTGTAAGCCTGGTTGGAATGTCTGCCTTCAATGAAAGAGAAAGCTCATACGCATCTGTCAGTCATGACTATGGCATCTTGTCCCATTGTAATGCATTAGTCAACATAAGCCTTGGAAGGTAGACATTGAGAAAGTTGTTTGTAGTAGACATAGAGTTGTTTGTGGTCAATCAATCATCCCTTTGCTAACAGTGCTGGAATCTTATCTTTTCTCCTGTCAAAGAGGTAAAAATAACAAATGAATGGATAAATTGTGAAAGTGATTCCAGAAATACTTTAATGAGCTCTGTTTTAGGTTTTGGAGTGCCAGTTGGTTACTGACCCTCGCACCAAAGACTCGCGCGGATTTGGTTTTGTCACCATGGAAACCAATAAGGATGCAGAGCGCTGTATAAAGTATCTGAACCGGTCAGTGTTTGAAGGCCGACTGATCACTGTGGAGAAGGTATGTGTTTTATTTTCATAATTAGTTAACTATAGTGAGTTGTCATCTCTTGTTAACTTTTCAGAGGTTTTTCCCTGGGATTATTGCCTGATGAATTTTAGCAGCAGGTCCGGTCTGTGTAGCTCCATCGAATTCACGATCTAAGATCTAATCCGTCAAACCTATTCATTCACTACATGAGTTCTTCAGCGACATTCCTGAACTCATCAATCGATTCAACTATTTTGCCGATGCCGAGGGGTGAATGCACTTTTTACGATATGAGTAAAAGTATCTGTCGCTGGCCTCTCTTTCTTTTCAATTTGAGTTATTTAAGATAGCATAGAAGCTTTTAGAATGACTCTCCTTCCAATAGATTGATCCTTTTCTGCTCGTTTCTTTGTGAATTCCTTTCCTTCTGTATTGAATACTGAAAGGCCATAAAACAGGATCCTGAGTTGTTTGTTCGACTCAATCAGTCTGAAAATATAATCCATCTTCTACAGGCAAGAAGGAAATGTGGGAGGACTCCAACTCCTGGAAGGTATCTTGGATTGAAAGAAAAACGAGGTACGAACTCAATTTGCTCTCATAGTTATTGAATGTGGGTTATATCCTTGGCAACTTACCATTACTATCTTATATGATGGCATTAGGTTTAATTTGATTCACCAGAATACCGTTTTCTCAATATTTGTTTTGATAAAGTTTCAACGTCCCGGTATAGTGTATACGTCCTAACTTTCACAACGTTATTTGAACATGTCATGTTCAATGGAGTTGAAAAATGCAGGCCGTGGTGGTAGAAGATCCCGCAGCTATTCTCCACGCCGACGGCGCGACGATGATTACTATCCAAGGGACCGGCGAGGAAGGTCCCGATCTCCTCGTGGCAGGAGGGAGAGGGAGAGGGAACGTCCGGACTCGTCCAGGAGACGCAGGGAGCGCTCCTTATCGAGAGACAGCGGTGGGTATTCTAGATGAGCGTGGTGTTGTCTGATTGAAGCAAAGCATCTCCTGCATGCTGAGGAGGAAAAATCGGTTGACATGTGAAAGTATGGAATCTCTAGAGCCTTTGCATATCAGTTGCTGTTTGTGGGCAGTAGCCTTTTGTATCTAAATGCATCCTTCGACTATTGTTGGTCAGGATTCATTGTAGAATTCGATTCGA
Source organism: Eucalyptus cladocalyx (assembly GCA_017140615.1). Taxonomy (NCBI): domain Eukaryota; kingdom Viridiplantae; phylum Streptophyta; class Magnoliopsida; order Myrtales; family Myrtaceae; genus Eucalyptus; species Eucalyptus cladocalyx. Next base: position 7,847,128 of record CM029520.1, on the reverse strand, counting down.
CCTTGTTTTTCTCATCGATCGATTTGCCATGTGGAGGGTCATTTTCCTCGCGTACTTTTAAGACCGTTGTGGCGCGACCGGCTCCTGGAACGTACATGTTCAAAAACCCCGGTACACTCCGATGCCCGTCTTCACCCTTCTCTCCTTACTCTTATCCACCGTCCCTCCTCCACACCGGACCGTCGCGCATCGCCGGTTCATTCCATATGCGGTCCCATAGCTGGCTCGGCTCGCCGAAGCGACCCGGAAGTGGTTACACTGCAGGCCTGCAACGACAACAGTCCTTCCATTTCGAGCTCGGCCCCCATGCCAATCTCGACGACACCGGAGCTCGTGATCGTGGCGCTCGGTGGCCATGCACGTTGCCTTTAAAACCATAAAATTCGAGCCCTCGGTGTATTGAACTTACAAGACGAGGGGTGCAACCAGCCAGGGCGCATGGACAAAAAGTACCTTAAGGCTGGAGCGACTCGGTACGACGCCGTTCGAGCTGCGACGGGGGGGTTTAGGTGGGGGGCCGGTCTTTGAAATCGAGCTGAGCTAATCCACTGGAGCGTGGCAGTGCAGGATTAGAACTAGAAGCACCGGATTTCAAAACTGCTTTCCAATCGAGTTTTGTGTTTTTTTAACTATTCTTTTTTTGTACTAGCGTGCTGTGGAGTGTGGTCGTGCCGTGCGGCTTCGCCACCTGCTGCTGCTGCTGCTTCTGCTCGGATAAGATCCGAGAAAAAGCATTTCCTGACACAAATCACTTTAAAATAGACTAATGTTTTTTCTTTTGTGAAATTAGGAATGTTTTATCATTTTCCAATCTCCTGTGCTCGTGCAGTTTTGTCTGATTGATTAGAGTACTATTTAGAACAAAACCCATCAACAATCCATTCACATCTATCTTATATTTTTTCACGACAAAAAAAAAAAATCAAATTCATATATATATAACACATTTATCTCCCATCAACAAATCTGTATTTATGAATGCCAGAAAGTAAATAACATGAATCCTACATTGTTTTAGGTTAAATAAAGACGACGTTATTTTAGTTGAAAATTTATCTAAGAAAACTTTAATGAAAGATAAATGAGTTAAATATGTGCAAATTGGAGATTTTTAATGTCATGAGAAAAAATTACGACAAATATATTATGATAACTATGTTACAATTAATATTGTTTGCGATTTTCGAGATTGTAGGATGGTTTGAGATTTTTTGTGATTTTTTTTTATCTATTTACTAATCATTTTTATTTCCTCAGTCGATTGTGAGAATTTAGCTTTATGCATGCCGGTTCTCCAAGAGGAAAAATTTCGTCGTGTTCTTTTCGGTTCCGACACGCAGCCCCAGGCGACGATCAAAACTTGGCTGATGGAAAAAGAGTGGGTCCCGCGCGTACGGCACCGGGGAAAACGCAGACGGCTTTGTTTTCGAAAAGGCCAAGCCCGGTCCCGCACCCGAAAGACACCGTCTTCCTACCGATTAAGTAAGAAAAAATTGGTTAGTATTACCAAAAAAAAAAAAAAAAATCTAAATTAATGCACTTATAATAAATTTTAAAAATATTTACTCTTCATTAATTTTCATCAAATTTTACCAAAAAATTTCTTAAATTGGATGACACATGACAATAATTCAATTGACACCATAAGTCCACATAAAAGTATAAATTGATTTTGTATAAATTTGTCATGAGTATATTGATATGAGGTTTATAATGACCTAAAAAGTAATTGACAATAAATTTATTACAGTGGACTTTTAGTGATATTAATTCAAAAAATAAAAAATAAAACGATTTTTTACCCCCTTATTCCATCACCCATTGGGTTTACACAATGATTTTGAACATCTTTAATTTAGTTTTTTTTTTTGATGCCCAAGAACTGCTGTAGGCAGCCGGTGACGTAAATCTTGGGGCATTAACGCGAGGACTCATCACCCACCCGGCACCCCACTTAAGTCACGCATCATGATGAGTTGGGGAATCGAACTCCGGCCTTACGTGTGGCCAACGTTCAATTCCGCCAACTCGGCCACCACGGGATGGGTTCTTTAATTTGGTTTGTTTCTCTTGACCCAATAAAAATAAATGGGTTGTTTTTTTTCCAACGAATCTTGTAATAATATGGAAAAATTCCTTGGCTTTCAATAGACCCGGGCCATTCCTTTTCGTATTCTCTTCTCTCGCAAAGGTAGGAAAAGCCAGCGGGACCGTGCTCGCATTAAAACGCGATACGGAGAACGTCGAGGTCGAAACGAGAATGCTGGAAATCCCGTTTTCTCTCGCCAATCCCGCTCGGGCTTTTGAGCGATTTGGACGGAATGTAGGACATCGACATAGAGATTCAGGAGACGCCCGTGAAGCAATCCGAATGCTTGGTTAGATTCGTTATAGCTCGAGCAATAGCGGGGAAGAGACCGGACGAGTCGAAATTTATGAGAAACTCACGATATTATCCACCGAAATAGTGAAACCGTACTGTGCCATATTTGTCGAAATTTGAATTTTTATTTATCGTAACGTCTCGACACATTATATTTATAACTGTGAGGCCTTCTCTTAAAAAGCATCGACTATATTTCGGATTAGAATTCTTCTTTGGATTCTCTTTCGTCTTAAAAAGAGCGCAAACTTTATATCGGATCTCAATTATGACTCAAACTTATTGTTATCTCATTAAAAGAGCATCAACTTTTGGTCAATACACACCTACAGCCCCGTCAAGTTTTCATTAGTGTATTTGTTAAAGATTTGATGTGTATAATAAGTGGAAATTTGATGGAAACACGATAAAGATGATATTTCTTTGTGAGACAAAAGAAAAGTTATAACCAAAACACGAGTTAAAAATAATACGAGATTTTTTTTAAAAAAAGAGAGGTTTAGGCTGGAATTGGGACCTGAGATAAAAAAAAAAAAAAAAAAATTTTACCAAACAAAAGAAAAATTTCCAGCCAAAATTGAAATTTGAGTAAAACCGTTCAAATGTCCGAGCAGTATTTTCGGGAAAAAAGGCGACCGGCTACCGGAAATAGCCGGTAAAAAAAAAATGCAATGCCCGACCGTACGCCATGGTGTCAGGTCCGTTTCTTATCAGCAGTTGGTAGGCATTTAAGAACATAAACACTCAAACACACACTCTCTCTCTCTCTCTCTCTCTCTCTCTTCTTCTCGTTCGCTTGCTTGGTCGCGTTTTTGAGATCATTTCAAAGCGTATCGTCATCAAAAATCGCAGTTCCTCTCAAAAGTCGTGCACTTTTCCTGGAGGAGCCTCCTCCTAGTTCAGAAAAAAAATCCCATCATCCATCCTCGCAGTTCGTCTGCTTCGCTATCGTCCCGGTCGAGCTCGCTCTCGTGATCTTTGCGTCTGCCAGGTACGTGGGCAGTGATCAAGCCGGGTTCTTTTGGGTTTTCTCGTCACGCATTTCGGTCCCCGAGTTGCGAATTGTATCGAGCTTGTCGCTACTGTTTGTCGAGCGGGGAGCGAAATGCGTCTCGGTGGGTATCGAGTGTTTTCGCGTCATTGCGTTTCGTCAACCTGTTGGTATCTCGGTTATGGGCTTTGGGTTGAAATTGATTCGGTGCTGGGTGGCTTCTTGTCGCGTCATTTTGGTTTTTCTTGGGAAAAGTTTTGATTTTTTTGGATGGTTGGGTCGGAGGAGTCCGAGCTGAGGACTCTTAAGGTTGATGTTGTGGGTAATCGAGGCGATTTTTGCTTGAACGGAGTAGTTCTAGTTCCGAATTTGGTGCAACCGTGTCTTGAATGGAGGAGGTTTATCTCATGAGTTATCGGCACTGTATTGACGTAGATCACAACGATGGGTTCTTCAAAACTGCTCTTTTTTTTTTTTTTTAAATGAACTTTGTCTGTGATTCACTCCTTCTCGAACTCTCCTAATCAGTCCTTAAAAAATTTGTGTCAGATTGGTCTCTCTCTCTCTCTCTCGTGATTCTACATTTTAGCTGTCGTTACTTGCTTCAATCTGTTTCACTGAAGGACATGAATGTCTACATGACACGTTGTCAATTCTTTATTCCACTCTGCAGGAAAGCTTTAATCGAGGGAAGCCATGAGCTTCTACAGTAAGCCGTCCCTGGTCAATGGATCATTGTGTTATTAGTTGAAAATCCCATCTTTGTTGTATGTTTCAATCCATTTGGTGTCGGCGTAGGTCCTTTGTCGGTTTATTGAGGGGCGGATTGAGTTGGAGACAATGTTGGAGGAGCCTGAGTTATGTGCTTCTAAAAGTTTGTCGCCATTTCGCGAGGAGAGCGGTGATGAGGAGCTGTCTGTTCTTCCTAGGCATACCAAGGTCATTGTGACTGGTAACAACCGAACAAAATCCGTCTTGGTGGGTCTTCAAGGCGTAGTGAAGAAGGCTGTGGGCCTTGGTGGTTGGCACTGGCTGGTATCCATTCATTAACTTTTTCTTAGTACATGTTGACCTAAATAATGGTTCCTTACGTGGTAGCACAAGTGGAGCAATATTAACTCCTTACTTTTAGGTCAGCTGCTTTTTTATTTGCTAAATCCGATAGTGTGAGAATTTCCATCATTGGAATTTTCTGTCCTTGGTGATCACATTACTACTTTGGTCGGCTACCATGATCCAAATACTGACTAGTGAATCGCGTCATTCTTGAACATTTGCTTTCATTTTAGGAATTCATCTGATGTGGTTGATCAATATTGAATTAGTTGCTTATAAATCACAAAGAGTACTGAAGTTCAGACGTAACGGTGTTTGGTGGTTCCCATTAAGGAAAACTTCAGCAAGACGTGATTGAACGCGATTCATGTTTGATTGAAGATATGCTCTATCAGTGTGATGGGTGATTCATGTCAAAAGTTGTGCTAAGCCTCGGACTTTAAGTCTTACGTTGGCTCATATTTGTAACTCAAGCTTGTTTCCCTTATTCATCTAGATGATAACAGTTACAGGTGAAGACTTAGGTAGTTAATATATCTCTTGTCTGGCTTCCACAAGATGATATAGTCGTGACAGAAATTTTTAGAGTGCTTGCTTTTAAGTGACTGATTTCTGTGTGAAAAAATTGCTTTGCATGTCAAAATTGGGTTCTATCCGTTGCATAACTCTTAGATTCGGATCTGATGGACAAAGTTTCTTCTGTTTTCCCGTCTACTTAAAATTGGTATCCTCGTAAATTACCATACTGGTTTTCTAGTCATCTTTTCTATGGAAATGTTTTAAATTAACTTATATTACTGCTTTGCATTTTTAGCGGATGAAGTTTTGAGGATGTGCTTTAAAACTATGGGTGCTTTCTCCTGCAAGGTTCTGAAAAATGGAGTTGAAGTCAAGCTGCAAAGGAATGCATTGAGCGTGCTGGAACATCCTACTGGGAATGAAGATGATGGTGATCAAAACATTGACTCCAGCACTGACTCCGACACTGTTGAAAAGGAGCATGTTATCTGTTAGTCGAACTCAGGCCCTATCTTATTGTACTTTATTCCAATTCAGTGTTTTATCTTTTGAAGTATTTATTTTCCTTGAGCAGCTCCTAATACTAACTCCCACAAGCTGGGAAAGCCAAAAGTACGGCATGCAAAGCCATTGGTTACCCCCACTGCAAGGAAGTCTGTCATCCTCGGCAGTTACAGAGACGTCCGATCAATCATTCAAGCGCCTCAAGTGGTATGACCAGTGTGCAATTATCTCATTTATTGCTACTTCTCTTGTGGAGTTTGCTCTGCTTATGGGGATAATAACATCAACAAAGTTGAGTGGAGGAACAAATTTCGATGATTCCTTTTAAATATCGAAATTTGTGCTCGCATGTTGGTCAAGTGTATTTCTAGCAAAGATCTGGTGCTTTCTTGGTATTCATTGAATTGACATAATCTGTAGCTGTTTTGTGGTTTTCAGAAGATAGATTTGGCAAAACTGAGCACATACGCGTTGTGGAAATACTGCAGGCACTACAAGCTTGTAGGTTTTTCAATCATGGTGATGTTGATTTACATTCTAAAAGATTTGACCTGAACTGCATTTTCTTGAAACATGAAATGTAGATAAGCGCATCTGTCAGCCCAATGAGGAACGAAATGCTCCACATCGCGGAGCGCCATTTCGTATCACAGGTCTCTCTCTCTCTCACACACACACACAAAAACTGGGGCACTGCATTTAAGATTAAACTGATACATCTCCCTTGTTTTGCTTGTCTTATACATCAGAGAGTAAACGAGAAGGAAGTGATTACAGACTTCATCCGCATGGCCAAGCGACGAAAGGGGGAAGAACAATTGCTGCAGCGCTCACTACCTCTCAAAGTGTCCTGGAATTAACGCCCTCACAACTAAATATATGACCACCGAGACTCATGGGGAGAGGATTGGGCGTGGTCAACCGATTCTTGTTCATCTTTTGGATGCTAACCCTTTGATGTAGTTGCTCTCTCTCCCAGCCCCGGGTAACGTATGGGACCTAGTTATGTAGTAAAAGCTCATTCAACTCCATTAGGATTTAGAGCATAAGACGGTCCGTGCTAATTATATTCGATCCCGGTGTGGATGACTTGTCTTGACCTGGTCGAGATCGAGATGGAGACTTAAAAAGAAAGAAAAGAAAAGAAAGAAAGACTTTATTTTTATATTGAAGCCTGAATGACATTAGTCCTATTGCACATTTGATTTTGCTTTCTGCTGCTCGGGAAATGGTCGATTGTTGGTCTGGCGACCATCCGAGAAAGAGGGCATCTTGGAAACTCTCTAAGATGATCGAAACTAGTCCGCCCGGGGATTTGGATTTTTGTCTGTTCTTTGGAACACGAGCGGGATGACTACTTGTCTTTTGCCTTCGGTGTTATTTTTCACTTTCCTGAGCTGGCGAAGTTCTGAGGAAGTGGGACCGGGCATGGTCAAATTTTTCGAAAGACTGTTAATTACGTGACTAATTATAATTCCCTGGTGATTGGACGTTTGATTTGGATCGGCTCAATCTACTTCGATTACGTGTTTGGACCGGCTGGAACTCGGAAGCGCCAAAATTGAAGGGACGTGTGCCAAATCCCTGGTGATCTGCCCTTTGGAGTGACATTGTAAGATGGACCGATCCAAATCTTGGATTGACAAGTCAAATTAGAAGTCACCATTGGGCGGGTGTAGACCGAAGTAAGGCGAGCCGGGCTTGTCCAGATTTTGCCTGTTTATTTTTCTAGCCTCTCTAGCCCGGTGCAGGACGAAGGGGCCACGCACCTATTGATCACCTTTATTAGAGGGATTTAATAGCACATCCATGGCGTTTGGATATGCGTAAGTGAAGGCCTACAAAAACCCGATCGCGTGGTTTCTGGAATGGCTCTAAATTGAAGTATACCTACTTAGGGCCCAGGGGTAGAGAGAGATACTCTCGTTTGATGAAGCCCTAAGATTGTGTTTGGTTATGGAGAGAAAACGGTGAACTGAAACTAGAAGTATGCGATGGGTTCGAGAAATATGAGAAATCCAAGTTCGATTCTACTAAGTAAAAGTAATTCATCGTGAATCCCTTGAGTGCAAGTCAGGGCTTGGATGTTATCTTAATTCTCGACTTCAACGGGTTGCTTGATGTCGCTACAATCAATGTTGCGGATAAATGTGAATTGCCGGGAGAATTGTCCAAAAAGTCCTAAACCTATTGCAGTTTTGCCAGTTCAGTCATAAACCTTTTAATTTTGCCAATTGAGTCCTAAACATTTTCATTTCTTGCCAATTAAGTCCATTCGGCCAATTTTGGCCGAAAAATGCTGACGTGGACGTCGGCAATGCCACATAGGACTATTGGCGCGCGTGGATAATTTTTAATAATATTTTAATTTTTAAAAAAAAATTGAATTTTTTTTTTTTTTCTTTTTGGCCTTTTCCGGTGGCCGGCCACCGGCCACAGACGACGGTCGGCAACCGTCGGCCGGGCGACGGCGACGCGGGCAAGGCCACCCCCCGGCGCCGGGGCCGGCCGAGGGCCGCCCGCGGATCGGGTCCAGGGCGAGGCCGACGCTCGCCCCCGGCGAGGTTGAGCCCCGGTGAGGCTCCCTCGCCGAGATCTGGCGAGGCCGGCCTCGCCGGCGTCGCCGTTGCCGGCCGGGCCTCGCCTGTGGCGGGCGAGGCCACCGGAAAAGGCCAAAAAGAAAAAAAAATTAAAAAAATGAAAATAACAGAAAATAAAAAAATTCAAAAAATTCAATTTTTTTTTTAAATTAAAATATTATTAAAAATTATCTACGTCGGCGGCGGCAGTCCTATATGGCATTGCCGGCGTCCACGTCAGCATTTTTCGGCCAAAATTGGCCGAATGGACTTAATTGGCAAGAAATGAAAAGGTTTAGGACTCAATTGGCAAAATTAAAAGGTTTATGACTGAATTGGCAAAACTGCAATAAGTTTAGGACTTTTTGGACAATTCTCCCGTGGATTGCCTAGAGTCCCACTTATAGCAAATGTCATATCAATTTTCACTACATTGTTGCGTAACTACTTTTTGAAATGTAGACTCTTCGAGTGACTATTGTTTCATGTGCAAGCACTCTTGTGTGGAACATATTTCGATGTATGACCATGTTGTCAATTGCATATGCATCTGCAATTAGAACGTAGCAACGTTGCTTCAATATGAACTTATATCCTATCAAAACCATACAATGCAATCAGCTATTTTCAATCCAAACTTTGAACCCATTAAAATGGCGATGGTCTAGACTAGAGGAGGCCAATCTCAAATTCGGCCTAAACTCCACGCCATTCTCACCATTAAACGAGCAACCAATCAAATTCCAAACGAACAAAGGTTACATCTTCCTAATCTTTTCAATGCAGACATTCTTTAAAAAAATGATCTCTTTATGCCGAAGGTGATTCTCTATCTAGCAGCAAAGAAGAGGGAAGAGAACAACTTCCAAGTTAAGTCATGACTTCCTTATAACTTGATTTAAAGTGATATTCTAAGTGATGATCAAAGTTTAGAACTCAGCTTTCGGAGAGACTTCTGCATGTCTCGAAAGGGAGGATCACTTCGTGGTTCACGCTTGGAATGAGCACCATGCGTGGTTTGATCGGGTTTGGCGCCCGAATTCAACCAAATCGCACCAACCTGTTTCGAAAAGTGGGAGGACAAATCCAACCCCTTTTCTAAAGTTTGGATTTTGTGGTTCGGTATCAAGCAGATTCGCATACTCTTAGAGTGAATCCTAAGCATGGACATTACAGAGAGCATAAATATAAAAGTAGAGGAAGCACTTGAGCAATCCCAGCTCCTTAGAGCCCATAAAATATTTTCCAAGCCTCATGAACCGGAGAAAAAAGTATAAAAAAAGCCACAAACGATGTTAAATTTTTTAATTGGACCAATATAATTTTTAATATGTTTATATTAATATCAATTCAGTCCATCCAGCCAATTTAAGCTAGAAATTACTCGACGTGAATGTTGGTTGTGCCTTACGTGGCGTGATCAGTGTTGACATTGATATTTTTAATAATATTTTAGTAATTTTTTAAAAAATTTACCTTTTTTTTCTTTTCCTTTTTCAATCCTTCATTTTGGCTAGCGAGCGAGGGCCAACAAGCCTCACTAGCCACTGGTGAGGGTTTACTCATAGTGAGGCTTGCTAGCCCTTGCCTAGTAGCCAATGACTCTTGCTCGCCAAAATGAAGGAAAAAGAAAAAGAAAAATGAAAGAACATAAATTTATAAAAAAATTCAAAAAATTATTAAAAGATGTCTGTATCAACGTTAGTTGTGTCACGTGTAAAAAGCGATCGGTATTTATTTCAACGATTTCCAATTTAAATTGGTTGGATGGATTAAGTTAACACTAATGTGAAAATATTTATGACTAAATTAATCCAATCGAAATGTTTATGATCAAATTTGTACTATTAAAATCGTTTTAGTACTTTCCCCCGTGAACCGATTAAAGTGCAAATGGTCCTAATTGGAAACGGCTTGCCCGCAGTTCGTGGGTTCTGAACAGGATAACACGTGACTCTTGAACCAGACTCCTCTTGATGCCCCCAACGGACCATACCAACTTGGAAAATTGTAGGAGCTGGGATTGCTGTAACATGGACTGTTTTCTGCAGTCTTGTTGTATAGTCTTTCCTCGGTAGCAGACTTGTTTTGCTGCTCCTTGATAAGTAAGTGAACTCAAATTCTGTCGAACTTAGCTACAATCAAAAGAACATAAGAGGGGCCGCGAAGAATCTTCACAATTTCATAGATAAATGGGATTAGTCGGGTCGATACTATATAACCCAAAAATTTTGCAGTTCAGCTTCAGCTTAGAGGTGAAAAGAATGATGAAAACCAAATCAGATCGTAAAATGTGGATAAATTCGATCTGTAAACTGTGCTTTTAAAAAGATTGCTTTTGAGTTAAAAAGATATTGAACTATTTATTGTTAGTACTTTTGAGTGATGAAAAATTTCAACCTATCAAATCTCAATTATTTGGCCAATTTGCTTATATAGAAATGTAAAAAATGATATGCAAAAGAGAGATTTGTGAAATTTAGTTGATGACTATCTAGATAGCATATCAACGAAGGATTTATATGAAGATATGGAGAATATCCTAGATATCGACAACATTACAAAATATTTGAAATTTGAAAAAATCGATATCCTAAATATCTTTAAAAAATATGTTGATATCTCTAGCATAAAAGTTGGAGCGAGAGTTTTCTATTGCTTAGATAAATTGCCAAAAAAATTTCTGGTTAGTGATCACAACGTAATCGGATTTGAGTCATCAAAGTTCAAAAGATTTTGATTTTGATTTTGATGATAGTCGAAAGCATATATCAGGTATTATTAATAAGTGCTCAACATATTCTATAGAAATAATAACACGTGTTAGGATTTTCAAAAGCGTCGATGACATGTGATAAGATAAAAACAAAGTAGCGAATTGCAAAATTTCTCCGGGAGTCACTGGCAATGCAAGCAAAGCGATATCTGTTATGATTAAAATTTAGCAAGCAATGTATGTACGAACAAATTCGTACATTCTCTCGGCACGTGGCAAAAAAAAGATAAATAAAAAATCAGTCGACCAAAAAAAAAAAAAAGAGAGAGAGAAAGATCTCGCGTGGCTGCGCGCGTGGGACCGGCGGCTTGCGCTTTGGCAACATTCCAAGCTTCATCTTCATCAGCTCTGCCGGTCGCTCGGGGTTGGCCAGCTTACAACACCGGAATTCAACACGTCCCTGTCCACCCGCGGCGAGTAGCTCCACTCGCACACTCGCGAGCGCGTGTGAATCAGGCTCCCCTCTCCTCCTTCCTTTTCCCTTTTTCTTTTTTCTTTTTTTCTTTTTTTCTTTTTTTTCTTTTTCCCCTTTTTTTCGGATTTTTTTTCCGGTTTTCTGTATTTTTCTTCCCCGTCGCCCTCTCCATCTTCCTCGCTCGACTCCACAACTGATAAGAGCTCTCTCTCTCTCTCTCTCTCTCTCTCTCTGGAAGAGCGAACTCGCGCTTCGAGCTCTCTCTCTCTCTCTCTTCTTTCTCTCTCTATATTTTTCTCTCTCTAGCGATTGGAGCGCGACGTCTCGCCATCCATTCCCCGCTCCCGGATTCGGTTCGGTTCGGCTCCTCGTAGCGCCAAGGTAAAACTTCCGCCCGCGATGCTAGTGCTTTTCCCGGTTGCTCTCCGATTGGAATCCGTCGACGATCGGTCGGTTTCGCTTCCCGAGCTCTCGCCGATTGCGGTTCGCGGCGGCGCGTCCCGCCGGCCGGTCGGCCGATGCGCGTCCCGCGGGGCTCGTCGGCCGGAGGACCGAAGTTCTCGCGCCGGTCGCTCTGGCGGCGTGAGCTCGCTCGGCGAGGGCGTCTGTCGATGCTGCGTCTCTGATTGCGTTTGCTCGCCGCGGCGGGGTTTGGTGCCGGAATTCCGAGTCGTAGTGTTTGCTAGCTTGTGCTCGCTTGCTCTGCTGAGCTGCCGCGGCCCTAGTTGAGGAACCGACGGGTGGAGGATGATGACGATGCTTTCGCTTTCGAGTCTCGTCCACCTCCGATTGGTAGGAGGTTGTTAGTGGTGTGGAATTAGCGCGCCTATATCGCTGACGTGGGATTTCTAATGTTACGGCTGCCTCCTTTGCCGTGTTGCATGAGAGGGTCACCTGCTCGGTTCCAGCACGGAGGACTAGTAACCATTGATACATGATGAGTCTGAACAGAATTAGAATCTTTCGAGTGAAATTGTCCGCTAGAGTAGGAGCTGATGATATAGGCGGGGAATGTGATCGACTAGGTGATCCTTTATCAAGGACGGTGAAGAAGTTATTGGAAGTATAGCAAGGTTCATTACTGGTGCAGTTCTATTGTGTCGGAGACTCTTGTGCCGCTGCCATTCCTTTGTTTGTTCTTATCGTGATTGCTATACCGTGGCGATATTTTATTAGGCTCCATTAAAGTGGGGGGGTTTCCTTTTCATTTTTCCATTTATGTTTTGGTTATGGCGCACGGACTGCATGAATGCACATAATCCAGGGTTCCACACTTGAGTTCCTCACAAGTTGGCGGTCGCCATGAGATGATTTTGCATATGATTGGTTATGTCATTAATAGTTACTTTCCAAGAATTTGTGCAATTATGTTATTAGCAATTGGCTTTGCGAGGGTATGAGGCATCAGTTACTTGATATTCTGTTTTCTTTCTTTCCCATGTTCCTTCCCATAAAGTCCTAGCTAGTAATGTAACCAATTGCATCTGAGCAATAGGTCTAAATCACAGCTGATCCAAAACAAACTTCCTTTCTGGTCTGGTTTTCGATTTGTTTCTCTTTGCCTTTTCTCATGATATCTGTTACTAACTATTCTGATGCGCATCTAGATAATAATGTCTACATCCTTGTGTTTTATCTAGATAACTCGATTGCACTTCTGTTGAAGGATGGGATGTCTTGAGCCAGGTGCTGATTGATAAAGCTGAGCGGTCAAAAGAATACCAATATGGGAGGCTGTTGTTGCTGTCCTAGGCCTGCACCGCCACCATTCTATCATGTCAGCGTGAGTATCTTATTTAGCACAAAAGCATGTTCCCGTTAGGATTGGATGGGAGTCAGTATTATGAAGTAGTAATCGATATTGTAATACTTCGTTAGTTAAGTTGTGCATATTTGACAAGTACCTGATATGCGTTTGGCAAATGGCCAATGCATTTAGTAGGCCTCCTTTTCTGCTGGAAACGTTATTTTTGCTGACCATCAGTATGACTCCTTTCATTTGGCGCTTGACCCAGGGGATTGTGTGGTATGTTACTGTACTTGTGGGCCTGTGGCCTTTAAGAGATTCCTCTCTAAGCAACAATAGTACGCATCAGTAGGAACGGCAGAGGGCAAGGGGTGGGATCAATATTCTCGCCACCCCCACCCACAAAAGCCCCGTACCAAGCAGGCTGGGCAGGTTTGATTGGGTCCTCTTGGGGCAGGGTTTTTTTTTCCTATGCCTACTATGCAGCTTCTTCGCACTATGTTTTGTCTACTTTCTTACGATTACTTTTCACATGATGTTCTCTTAATATATTCACAAATGTGTCAGCTATTCTTGAGAATTTCACTGGGTAACTACATAGGTTTCTCTTAACTGCTCACAAAAGATCTCCAATTAGGATTTTCTTGTCTATATTCTTAATAATCGTTAATGATGCTTCAAGTAATTTTCAGAATATTGATTCCTTTTCTACATGTCTGTACTTTCATTTACTTTTATCATGATTATTTTTCATAGATCTCTTCAGTGGATACAAATGGTGATACTTTGTTTCTGCTTTAATTTTCAAATGATTGATCTCCATATCACTGCCTTGTTCTGAATTTCTCATTTCTTATACTTTATAGTACTTTGGTCATATCTTTCATCATAAGCTCCTTCGGTTCCTGCAGCCAGGTGTCCACATGTAGTAAAAGTTGCATGAATTGCTGTTATAAGTAGCCTCACATAGTTCCATTGCATATTTTCTGGATGCAAAATAATTTTTATGTTATCGTGTAAGATGGCAGTAAGTTATGTGCTTTGTGAGTAATCTGACATATTCAGATTAAACACAAAAGACATAGTTGTGTTGCATTGGCTTTCGCTTCTATACTGTAACAAGCAGGGTTCTTGTTCTGGTTATTGTTAGGCGGTTGTCATGGAAAAAGATCTTTTGTGATTTTGAGCACAAATGGTCAAAACAACATACAACATAGATGTAGCTTTTGTGAATTTAATCTGGTGCATATTCTCTCTGCAGTGCCCGGCAACATCTGAACAGCTTGTTCCTTTATCATCTCACCATAATTCTGCCACTACGATCTCTTCTGGGCTTGTGGTTGATACAAATTTAGAAACTACTTCTATCGACACCTATACACCACCTCCTGCACCTCTGCCTTACGATGTGGCTTCAGGCCATCCTCAAACTCCACTGCGGCCTCAAGAAAGCACTGGGAATAAAACTGATGCATCAGTCGAGACGACCAATTCTGTTCCTGCAGAAAATGTCGGTGGCAATGTTTTAGAAAAACCAACCAAATGTGGAGATTTGAAGCAATCAGACTGCAAAGGACAAGACTGTGTTCTCGAAACAGAAAACGAGCCAGAAATTAAGCTCTCAGAATCTGTTGATCTTGTTAAATCATCTGCAGAGGAGTGCCCCACCTGTCTAGAGGGTAAGGCATTTGGAAAGCCCTAGTACTACGCATGAAATAATTGGGATATTCAAATCTGACGAAGTATTGTGGTTTTCCATATTCACTAGAAACTTCTTAATATGTTTCCACTTCGGTTTCTTCTTGCCAATGCATCACTTAAATTACTTACATCTTGCTTGTAGGTTGATAATTAGTTGAACGCGACGTATCCTCTGTGAATTTCTGTTTTCTGTAATAAATGATACAGCGACTTCGAGTAAATCTCCTTTTCGTAGAAGATTTTTCTCTGTTTTAGTTATCTAGAATACAAGTACCTATGTTGTGTTTCTTCAGAGTGTCCTTTCACTCCATTAAATTGCCAGTGGAAAAATCTTTTAGTGTCTTTTCTCTCCGGATATTAGTATGGTTGATGTATTTTCTGCACTTAATTGCACATTAAAACGGCTTACTTTCTGGTAGACTGATCATTTTCCTCTTCTTTGTGCAGAATATGATGCCAATAACCCAAAAATTGTGACGAAATGTGAGCATCATTTTCATCTTGCATGCATTCTTGAATGGATGGAAAGAAGCGATACCTGTCCTGTCTGTGGCGAGGTTTGTCTTGGGTGGATCTGATGTGACTTTCTTTGGGATAAGAAGAGAGAATACCTGTTGTCGCTCAAGACTTTTCATTTTTTTGATGCAGGAAATGAATTACAACTACCCCGTTAATTAGAGGCACCAGTGCTGTAATGCTCTCTTCGGAATTCAATGGATTGGTCTAATCAAGCTTTGCACCTTGATGATAGGATGATCCACAGTCGACAGTTTTGCCTTTAAATTCCTTGTGAGTTCATTAAGATTTTGGGAATGCTAGGGATGTTGTCAAAATAGGCATATGACCGATTGCTTGAGGTCCATTTTTCATTTTGTTTGAATCTTTCATACATATAGGCAGTTCAGAGGAAATTAAGAAGCAAGCGTCTTTTTTGTCCATTTCTCTGTTGATAGGGGATTGATCTGTGAAACAGAGGCAGAGATTTTCTCTGTGATATTAGGTAATTCATGTAAATAAAAATATGATTTGATGGCAATGCTTGATCGGTGTAAAGCTTACTCGTAAGTTCATGACGTCCGTCTCTTGGCCCCATGCTCCTCCAATGCTACTGCTGAGATAAGTCTCTGGTACCAAAGTTGACCGTTAAGAATTCCATTTGTTGGCTTCGATGCTGTGAATTTGATTGTGAAATGTCAATGAAAGCTTTCTAATATATTCGTGCTTTGGACTTGGTCTTCAGAAAGGTATTGCTTAAGTTCCGCTTTTCTCAAATGTGAGCTTTGGGAGGTGTAGGTCCATTACGTATCTTTAAAGACATCCCATAAAATTGGCATTCACGATGTTGCCCGCGGGGGTGGGCTGCTTGGAAATACTTCGAATTGCTTCCATTAGTCTCTAATTTGCATCACCGATCTGAGGACGAAGCATACTGTGCACATCTTTGGCAAGTATGGATGCGTTGTTTCCGTTGCTTGCTAATATCGTCTGGATCGCAGAACTTGTGCAGGCCGCCAAGCTAGCGCATGACAGTGGATCAAGTTCGTATTTCTGTATCCCATAGGTTTTGTCATTACTTGTTCTGTTTCACTTGGGTTGCGGCAGCATGCCTGCATTAATTAAATACGGGGGAACTGTCCTCCCGGCAAAGATGAACAGAACACGTGATTGTCTTTCTCATTTTTTTAGCGTTGCTGCTCTTAAAGAAATTACTTCGGTCTTTTGCCAGTTCAAGCTCAACTTGCTTGGTGAGCGTTCTCTTTTTTTCCCCCATATTTGGGTACAATCTACTCGCGTGTTCCTCAATCAAGTGACTAGGAACAGCTGTAGAGGAGATGCAATGCTGCCAATCCTAAGTACGTTAGCTTCATAATTCGTTTGATGGGCTCTACACTACTTCATGATTGGTCTGCAGAATCTGTAGGACGACTATCGTTCTTGATTTTTTCCTCTTCCTTCCTGGGACCATGGGTAAAGATCAAAGTTGAAGAGACCATGAGAGACTAATCGAGCTAGGAATGTTCGTAGGTCGGTACGAGATACGAATGGGCTGTCAGTGTCCTGGCAACCGAGATCTCAAGTTGATCAAGTTGACGCATTTCACTTTTCTACTTTTCTCTGCTTTCGGTGCTCCACCAATCCACGCCCCCCTGTCCCTCTGTCCATCACGAAGAAAAAGCCGTTTTTGTTCACTTGTCTCTGCATCCGTCATCATGTCGCTCTCATTGCACCACCGTTTTTTTCTCTGCCTCTCTCTTAGTAGAATGTCATATTCTCTTCAGTCTTTTCATCATCGTAGGGCCAAAGGAGAGAGAGAGAGAGAGAGAGGACAAACGAGACGTGGGTTCTTTTTTTACCCCCTCGTATGCTGTGTTTGTACCCTTGATGTAACGGCGATGGCTCGCCTCTCGATCGTAGATTCTCTCTGTAGATTGCAAAGGGATTCCGCTGCATCATTGATGGCATCGTGTCAGGTGGAGAGTCACATACGTCGTACGCCGGCCCCACCGCCCATTTCGTTTTCCAAATGCAATCTTGTCGCGATCCCGACGTCCTCCGTTCCGTGCATCCAATCGCAACGAGATGGGGAAGCCACCGCAAGCCGTCGGTACTTCATCGTCGGCCATGGCGAAATTCAACGTCGCCCCACAAGCAGGACGCTTACAAATCAATACCAACGCAACTTGCGTCCGCACATAAAAAAACACCATCCGAATGGATTGATGTGCACACATTGAAGCCACACCCTTCGGCAATAGAAGCAGCACATGGGCACATTTATAAAAACGAGCTTGCGTGCCTGATGGGTGCGGCAACCGATGGGATGACTCCCCTTATCAATTCTCCCAATCCTTAGAAAGGAACCTATGTCGAAAATAACAATAAAAGTGGAATGGGACGGAGGAAGAAGCTATTGGGGAATCTTTTGGGGACGCAAGCAATTCGCCTTTTCTTATAATTTTTCCTGGGGCAACGTAAACTATTATTCCTCCTAATCTCCCTCCTGCCGCCTATCTTTTTATTGTGCCTTCGGTTCCCTCCCTATCCCTCCTTATCCTTTCGTACAGTCAACGCCGATTTCCCGTTTGTTCTTTTCCTTTCGTGAGGTTCTTCGATCCGGCATATTCCTAATGCATCGCGCGCCGGCAACGCGTGGAAAACGCAATTAGACGTTGCTTTTTTCCCCCCATTTCCACCTCTGCACTACTCTTTTCAATCCGGCCAAAAACTATCTACATAGAGACCACGGGGCTCGATTTTGGTAGGAACTCCTCGTCACGAAAAATAGATCTTGTGCATTTTAGTGACGCTCGAGTTGTAAAGCGTTTTGCATTAGCCTGGAGAAGCGAAGTTTATATTGTTTTGTCTAGAAAGAATTCTTTAACAATGCTGATTTAATGATGAAGATCTACTGTAATAATGTAATGTAAACCGCATAATCCGTATGGCACTAGACAACGATTGGTATAATTAAAGTTAGAAAACCTATGTTCACACATGAAACGTGATGCTCACGTGAAGTATCACTTTTCGACTTTCATAAGCGAGTTCACATAGATTTTTGCCGTTCGCTTTTTACTCAATTTAAATTTTACCGAGGAGAGATTTTGGTTTCTTTTTTTTCTTTTCATATATAAATTTCGTGGCCTAAGTTCACACACATCATTTATTTTTTTTCCATTGAAATATTCCACAACTTTAATGGGCATTTCTTCTTGTCAGGGAAGATACACGTGGCAACAGATCACAGCACCATCGTGGCACTCTTGCCGCGGTGAACGAGTCCTTCTACATTTTTCTACGAATTAATTAAGCATTTGGATCGAAATTGATGAAAAGAAAGAAAGGAAGGACAGAATAAAATCCCAAATCCCAATTCGTTCTCGTCTTCTCATAATGTTACGTCGGACGGGGAGTTATTTTCCTTGTGTGTACATAAGATAATATAAAGTACAAGAGGAACCGGCCAAGTTCTCGGAACTTAGACGACTGGGGTCGGTCTAGACTAATTTAAAGACGTTTTAGGAAGATGATGACATGAACATGATATGAGGATAGACTAGGTGAACATTATTAAGAGAAAAATGGCATGTCGACATGGCTTTTGATTATTACCCCGAGTCGAGGGCCATTCGAGTAGGTACTGATTGCACGTTTGATACTAGTCATGCCTAATTTTGAGTAGGTCCACATAAAATAAGAGAGCGGTTTTTCTTTTTCTTCTTTGCTTTGGTTAGATAAGTGATGCCGCTCCTCTTCTTGTAATTTTGGTTCAAGGTCTCGGACCACGTTGCAAGCGCTCTGCGAGGTGACATCTTGAATATGTAAGTGGAGTGCGCTTTCGATATCATTGTGTTAGAAGAGAATCCCACATCAACTCAATGTTAGGTCTGCTTTCTTTCGATTCAGGAATGCTTTTGCACCTTCGTCCATGCTTTCTTTCATTATACCGAATTATGAAAATTGCCACCACGGGATTTCTCTATTAAGATGTTAATCAAACACCAATATGTGTTGGGAGTAGGCTACCAATCAACCGTTGACTTTGATACTATTTGTTGAGAACGCGCAGTGGAAACTCAATACGTTTACTTGAGAATCTACAAAAGAGGGCCTAAGTCCAAATTACTCAATCTATTTAATCAAATTCATTTTCGCTCAAAACTTAAACTTAAATATATTAATCATGTCACATCACAATAATTTTTTGATATGGGATTTTTTTTTTAGCACGATTAGAATCAAACTAATGTGTGCGAGCTTAGCATTGGGTCAATGTCTCTAACGACAGACCAAACCATGAATGTTGCCTAGAATCTGCATCGGCACAAGATTCCTTCCTTCAGAAGCTCGATACCTTCCTCGGAAAGACCATCAGGAATGAGTCCGAGCTTGAGCTTCTCAATACATCCGATCACGTCTACATCATTATCCACTCAAATCGTTAAACCGATGA
The DNA here is from genome assembly GCA_017140615.1 of Eucalyptus cladocalyx. Classification (NCBI taxonomy): domain Eukaryota; kingdom Viridiplantae; phylum Streptophyta; class Magnoliopsida; order Myrtales; family Myrtaceae; genus Eucalyptus; species Eucalyptus cladocalyx. The sequence goes on along the minus strand of CM029520.1, from coordinate 7,827,503 downwards.
GTTATGGGTCAGTCATGACTTATTAATTACTCCACATTACAATAAATTATTCAATGTAAGGCTTTTTCTAATACTACCCACGAATGCATCTCAATAGTAGATTGTCGAGATATGCGATAACTGACGTTGACACTAACTATGGCTGAGCCGAAAAAGAAGAATCGCAGAAGCTCTTAATAGTACTTAATTAAAAAAGCAATTACAAGATGAATTATCGATAGATGAGGCAATAGAAAACTACCCCGGGAGAGTACTTGCAAAAGAAAACTACCGGCGCCTCGGAAATGAATCTGAATAAGCCAATCGAGGAGGAAAAACCAGAGAAGCCTTCTTTGACTAGAACTGCACCAACGCAAAGCAAAGCAAAGCAAAGCAAAGCATATCCTTCTGGAGATCATGGAGATTAAGTGCAAAGGAATAAGTTTATTCTCGAGATGCATCTGTGGGTCAGTTTTTCAATTTCCTTTTCTTTCCGTCCTTCCTTGTAAATTTTGTACATAAAGCCGCCGCTTTATTCGGCAAGGAAATTCGTTCCTCCCATATGATGGAGCCGCCTTAAATGAAAACATGCCATTAAAAAAAAAAAAAATCAAGTCTTTAGTATCTAATCAAGCCAAAAGGGGACATGAGTAAAAAGAGAAATATAACTTTGCTAATATTAATTAAGCTAATTACGGATTAAAAACAATTCCTGAAAATGAGACGAGAGGGAGAAAAGGACATGCGACCAGTTTGCTTCGGCCGCGTTTCGTGTCTCCACATTATCCATCCACATACACAAACACAAACACATACCTTTATACCGTAGATCCTTCCATGATTATATATATATATATATATATATGTTGGTATACTCCATCATCAACTATAATGATATCAATCATCTGAAGCAAAAAAGAAAAAGAAAAAAGAAGATGATTATCATAATTATTATTATTTATAAATATATTTGTAAATTTACACAGGCCCACCTAATCTCTCGCTCTTCCTTGTCTGAACCGTCTTTTTGAGGTATTTTGCTGCCATCTCTCTTTCTCCCCGCACCTCCCCACAGGCACAATCTTCCTCAGCCTCTCACCCAAATCCTTACCCACAGCAGAGAAGCAATAAGCAAAGCTAAAGAAGGAAAAAGGAAGGAGGAAGCAAGAACCATGTCTTCTCCAAGCAAGCGCCGTGAGATGGATTTGATGAAGCTGTAATCTTTTTCTTTTTTTCTTTTCTCTGTTTTTCTTCTTGAGTTTTTGTTTGGTTGGTTCTTCTTCTTCTTCTTCTTCTTGTTCTTTTTTCTTTTTTTTTTGGCTTTTTGGGTTCTGTATGTCTTGTTCTGCCTGTTATTGATTCTGGGTTTTGTTTGGTTTGAGCTGTGCAGGATGATGAGTGATTACAAGGTGGAGATGATCAATGATGGCATGCAAGAGTTCTATGTGGAGTTCCATGGACCCAAAGACAGTATATCTTCCATACCCACTTCTGATTTTGTGATTCACTTGATTTTACCTCTTTGATTGGATTTTTTTTTTTTTTTTTCTCTTTGGCTGCTTTTGCTGGAATATCTTGCTGGGTTCTGATCGGTTATGATGTTTTTGGTTGGACTGCTATTTGGTTTTCTGAAATGAAGGTGATTTGGGGGGTTTTCAGTCTTCAGATGATTTTTGGTCTCCTTCCACAAGACTAGTGGGTTCTTCTATTGAGGGGATCTTTGCTGTAATACTCTTCATTTTTATTTTTATTTTTTTGGTAATGAACGATTTGAGTGGATAATGATGTGCACGTGATCGGATGTATTGAGAAGCTCAAACTTGGACTCATTCTATACCCTTCATTTTTGGCTCCCAGATAAAACCCTTTTTGGCACTTTGCATGTATAACTTCTCTTAAAATGGTAGAGCAATAAGTTTAGGCACTTTTGGTATTAATTAATTGTTATATGTAGTCATTTTCCTGAATCTACTTGATTCATTTGTCAATTGGCATGTTTATTTGGGGTAAGTAGCTGCGAGTTTGGTAATCAGTGTCAGTGGTTTTCCTTTTTAAGTAGGTTGCAGTTTCAGGCATTTGCTGGGGTTCATTGAATTGGCAAATTGCAGGTCCTTACCAGGGAGGTCTATGGAGGATAAGGGTTGAGCTGCCAGATGCTTATCCTTATAAATCCCCTTCAATCGGCTTTGTCAATAAAATTTATCACCCAAATGTCGATGAAATGTGAGTCAGTATTAAAAAGTTGAAAATGTAGCTCTTTTATTCGAATTATGATCAACAGCCTATACATTTGGAGATCTAAGTTTGTAGCTGAATTTGTTGCATTGGTCTTACACATGTAATATTTTGAGTTTCAGGTCAGGATCAGTTTGTTTGGATGTTATCAATCAGACCTGGAGCCCCATGTTTGGTATGACACATCCATCAGTTTATTGCCTTTTCACAGACCCCGTGTACCATCTTGCCAGTGCTGTTCTATGGAGAAATGAACATTTCTATTTGTTCCAGATTTGGTTAATGTGTTTGAGGTGTTTCTTCCTCAACTTCTTTTGTATCCCAACCCAGCGGATCCATTAAATGGAGAAGCTGCTGCTATTATGATGCGTGATAGAGGTGCATATGAACAAAGAGTGAAAGGTAATAATCGATCCAAAATCACGTACTTGTTTCCTGGTTGATTCCCGTGAATGTAGATTGCGAGTTGCTTTTTTTCACATTGCATGTTCTGAACCTTGTCTATAGTCTTTGGTTCGAAGTCATAGGGTAGGCAATGTATTTCTAAGAGTGAAGGAACTTGCTAACTGGAAATGCATTGTGTATTGTCCTGGTTTGATGCATTCAAACTTATCTGCTTGATGTAAGCAATTCGTGATCAAGGCAGCAAATGCTTGGTCTTTGAGTGGTCTCGAACCTCCAAGGCTAGACATTTTTAGGGTCTACATAATGTTTCATCCATATCTTTCTCTAGTAGGTGCACAGAGTCTGTTTTGATCTCATGGTACCTTCTTTTTTGGGGTTTTCTCATTATTTCTTTCAAATACTCTGTTGAGCGCAATACGCATCGCGAGGTTTTATGCTACTACTGTGATGAATTGCTACACATCGTTCTGCTTTTGAGACTATCTTACCCAGTCTTTCCCTATGGTTCGGATTGTACATAATGTTTTGCAAGTTCGAAGATGTGGATGCTAGTGTCTTTCTTGCATCTTTCCCAATCCCTTTTCCATCAAATACCTACAAATTTGTCCTTGTGCCTCAGCTTTGGTTGTTGGCTTCTTACCATTTTGTTTGGTTCCATTGTTTTTACCCTCATAAATGAGATATTTCCATTGACCTTTTATTTTCATTTATTCTGCTTTTGAACATGAACTGTGTGTGCATGGTTACAAGGGCGTGTATCTGGTTTGCAAAAACTTGAACTTCTGAAGCTCTATCTAGGAAATAAAATGATTTTTGAACTTCTCTAACTAATATGCCAAGGCCCAACACTAAAGCATCACTGCATTTATGTAGTGGCAGGTTTTTCAATTGCTTAACGTTTTATAGAGATTTTGTGAAAAATGTTCTTGTTGCCAACAACAATTTATGTCTGAACATCTTCATCGACAATGAAAATATCTTTCATTCTTTCATTTTTATAAGCGATACATGCGATTTTTTTAAGAAAATATTTTCCAAATCATTTGTTAGCCATTTTAATATCAATCTCCCTTGAGTAGAATAATTTGGTGAACCCAAAAGGAATATAATGCTTAAAGCACATGTATGTTGGCTGGTCCCTTTGGCATTTTGCAAATTGTCTTGGTTATCAAGTCTAGAATTGCTAGAAAGTATCTTTTTTCCTTTCACCACAAGAATGTGAAATTTCATTGGTCCGGACAGAACGTAGGTCGCGTGTTGTATATCTATTATTTGGGTGGGGGCTTCCTAAAGGCAGATGAAGCATGAGACTTTCTATTGCACTGGGGTCTCCGAGCGTGCTTGTTCCCTTCCTATTCCTTTGGAAATCTTACCGACAAGCTTGTGAAGCTTGTTTCAGCTGAGCAATTGCTACCATATTGATTAGTTCTCCCATACAACTTGGAGTTGCATATGGACTAATATACCTGTTGAATCTTTTCTGCCAAATCTTCTGTCATCAGAGTACTGTGAGAAATATGCCAAACCCGAAGATGTTGGTGCAGCTGGGGAGGACAAATCAAGCGATGAGGAGCTGAGTGAGGATGACTATGGTTCGAGTGATGACGAGGTCGCCGGCAAAGCTGATCCTTAGGTACCATGTTGTTGTACCAGGAGGAAAAAAGAAATTTCTTTTCATCTGTACATGATCATCTGCTATGATTCCCATAAAAAAAAAAAAAAAAAAAAAAGAACTGAAGGCCTATGGGGGGAAAAATTTCCTGCCCTAATCTAACTTATATTTTCCATGGATGATTTGTAAATTATTGTCTGGATGTTTCATGTTGTATTGATTCAGTGCTGGAACTTCTTCCCTTTTTCTCTTCTCTCTTGCATCTTTAACATATCGTTCTCTCATCAGTCAGTCACGAAACCGTTCTGCGGCACACGGACAAAGGTCTAGTGGATAGAGACTTTCTGGTTTTTGAGTTTTTTCTTCCCTTTGCATTTGCATCGTTCCACTTGCTGGACGGTTTAGAGGTGAGTTCAATCCAAGCATGGCGTGATGTGTTATCAGACTTTGCTTCTGGTTACTGTTGCTTTTGCATTATGAGGACATGATTGGGATGAATTACAGCATAATCTGCTGAGCTTGCAAGCAATGTGCATTGAAGTATATGAAACGTTGAACGTGGAAGGGAGGGATTGAATTTATGTTGGTATTGAATTAGTAAATTCGGTGCTGATGAGTTGTATCAGTATCTTTCGGAGCAAGTAAAGATCACGGTTGCTGATCATATGAAATTCTTTAGAAAAAGAGAGATTGTGGCCGAACTCAATGGCCCCCTGCGTTGAAAAGGGTTGAATTCTGATTGGAAGAAGAGGTCGTCTCCTTGAATGCTTCAAATTTCTTCAGAGTAACGTGAAAGGGATGGAGTTTGACAAAAGTCGATGAAGACTCTTTTCGAAAAGTAGTCTGGTCCCCATCTTCTAGAGCTCCATGAATTCCCGAAAGGACCGGCGGCGAATTCGACATCAATGCACGCCGACACGGTGCACCGTCTTCGATCCTTCTCATTGTGACCGTGCTGCTATGATTACAGCTATCGAAAAACGTTGTCCAAATTTTTTTAAATTTATTACATTTTACCAATTTAATATCAATTGAGTTTTAAATATTTTCATATTTTGTTAATTATGTCCATACGGTCAATTTAGATTAGAAATCAATGATATGGATATTAATTATTTTACGTGTCACGATCAATATTAACAATGGTAATTTTAATATTTTTTCAATTTTTTTAAACTTTCTCCTTTTTTTTCTCCTTTCTTTCCTCCTCCTATAATCTGTCGTCAAGCCTCGATCTAGAGGCTAGGGGGGTGAGCATCAGTCTTGGATCGGCCTAACCCTGTCAATTTTGGTCCAATTCTTAGGGAGATTGAGTCGGTCTTTGGTCCTAGAATTCCTAGACCAATACTGTGTGGGTCGGTCTTTGATCCTGAGAGTTCCGGATCGGTTCAATTCGGACTAATCCGAATATATATAATATTATTAATAATTTTTTATATAGAGAAATTCTTAAAATAAACGGCGTCGGCAACATTAAATAACTCTTTAGTAAGGAGTTCAAGTAATTTTACATTATTCTTTAATAACTTAGATTTTTAATGTCTTTTATGACGTCAATAGTCATAATTTATGAATAAAGAAAATGTTTTTGTAAGGAGTCCTCATGGCATCCAAAAATGTATAAACAACTACTTATGTCATTTTCCTCTAGTATTCATTCTCTTTTGTTTTATTTGTCATCTTAGTTTTCAATTTGCCAAAATCGAAAAAAATAACTTTTTCGCTCGCCACTCAATACTCGCCTTGCTTGCTTTGGGTCACTTGTGCCGCCCACCACTCGATGCTCGCTTAGCTTGTTTCTCCCTGCTTGATATTCAATGCTCATTCTATTCGACACTCACCCTACTTGATCCTCACCGCTTGCCTTTCTTAGCTGACCTTGCTCATTATCGAACCCATTGGGTCAATACGGTTCTTGGTTGCCCTTTCAAGAAGGAGTACAAAAAATAAAATAAAAAATTATTGGTTAGTTCTAGGTGATATTGAAACCAAATCGAACCCATTAGGTCGGTTCAATTATCAACCGCTTTTTTAAGGAGTACAAAAAATAAAATAAAAAATTATCGGTTAGTCCCGGATTGACCTTGAAATCAGACCAAACCCATTGGGTTGGTCCGGTCCTTAATCCGAAGCTCAATAGTGTTGGTCCTCAGTCTCAAAAATTGAGGATCAGCACTGTGTAGGTTGGTCCTAGGGTTAGGGAGTGGACTGGCCCAACCCGAACCATGCTCACCCTTACTAAAGGCCCCTCGTATGCCTAAGGCGAAGCTTGCTCCTACTAGCCACTAGCGACGGTAAGGTCCTTGCCTCTAGTTGGTCACTAACCTTGGCGATCGGCTAAAGAAGGAAGAACAAAATAAAGGGCAAAAAATAAAACAAAAAAATAAAAAAATTAAAATTACTAAAATATCTTTAAAAATTATTTATGTCAACACCAGTCGGCCATGCATAATAGCTAATATTCATGTTAGTGATTTTTGGCCAAAATTGAATAGACGAATTCAATAGGCAAAATGTAAACAAGTTTAGGATTCAATTGATAAATTGAAAAGTTTAGAATGAATTGAGAAAAATGTAATAAGTTTAGGATTTTTTAGATAATTTTCCCTCATTCTCTCTATAAGAGTAAGGTTGTGCAAAATGAACCACCTGAATCGGGAACCATCCGAATCGGATTGGACCGGTTGGTTGGGTTTGGTTCCCAGGAGTGTCGATTCAGTTCCCGGTTCCTAAAATTAGAACCGGTATTTGGGAGGTTTGGTTCCTAGTTCCAAGAGGAAACCGGACTAGACTAGACCAATTATAATTTTTTTTTTTTTTTTTAGTTCTTCCAAAAAAAAACATATATCTTCCCTCCTCAATTCTCTTTCATTTCAGGTCGTTCATGTTCTTAACTCAAAGGAAGTTAGTATGGCTCACTTCATATTAAATTATGTCGTTGATTCTGTTCAACGCATCTTGAACTTCACAATGGACGTGGGTATGTTGGCTCACGCTGATGCGTGTCAACGTTTGGGAAAGGATTGATCAATATGAAGATCAAGATCAATGGCCTGTTGAATTGCGCTGTGCCTGCGTGGTTCCCGCTATGGACTCTGTAGGTTTGCGGCTTGTTTCTATTGCTGATTGTAATACTAATATAAGCTCAAGCGTTTACTTTGTTTGTTTGTTTTTGTGTTTTAAATTTCTGTAACATAAGGTAATGATAAAAAGAATGACCGATTCCATTGGATCATAACTAGAATCCGAACTGAAATCGGATTGGACGGTTTCCAGTTCTAGGACCAATCAATCCGTCTCCAGTTCCCAATTTTGGAAACCGGTCCACTTCCCAGTTCTACCTTAGAACCGAATCAGACCGGACCGGGAACCAATCACTCCTATGTGAGAGCATATAGTAGATAAAACCCATTTGCCACGATCTGTGTAGACCGCTTTGTGCACGATACCTCAATGAAAAGTGTAGCTTTCGGAATCAATGTGCAAAGCAATAGCATTGCACAGGGATAGTTGATAATAGGAAAATTTATCGAAAAGAGTCATAAATATATTGCGTTTGTGTCAATTTAGTCATGAACCCTTTAATTTAGTCAATATAATCCTAAACATTTTGCCAACTTGTTAATTGAGTCATTCTATTCAATTTTGGCTAGAAATTGTTGGTATTGACATTGGTCATTTCAAGTAGGACAGTTGGCATTGACATAAACAAATTTTTTATTTTTTTGAATTTTTGAATTTATATATATTGTGGCCCTTGCTTGTTGCTTACAGGGCCACAAAAGCTCTGGGCAACGCCGTTGCAATAAGCAAAGAAATTTTAAAAAAAAATTAATTTTTAAAAAAAGTAATGAAATTACCCACGATGCCACCGCCATACCATATAGAATGGGTTGACATTAACATTAGCAACTTTTTTAGCCAAAATTAGGCAGAATGATAAAATTGGTCAACTATGAAAATATTTAGAATTAAATTAATTAAAATGAAAGCTTTAGGATTAATTAGCACAAGTGCCATAAATTTATGACATTTTTGGTAATTTTCCCTTTTGATAATGTGATGGCAAGATGGAAGTTGACGCAGAGAAAATGGTTTGGGAACCGTATCGTAGAGGTCAATTCAACTTCTATAATGACTTTAGATTGACACACTATATTCATTCATCCCGTTTCTGCAAAAACGAAGTTGCCGGAACGAAAAGGCCACTTCGAACCAACAGGTCCAGTGGGTCGACTTGCTTGTGCTAATTAGCAAAGAGATTGTTGGGCCAATGGACCCAACCCGTGCAGACCGCTTTGTGCGCGATACCTCGATGAGAAGTGTAGCATTTAGAAGCAACAACATCACACACAAAAGTTTTAAAACTATTGTACTTATATTAATTCAATATGAACTTTTTAATTTGATCAATTTAGTTATAAACATTTTGATAATTTTTCAAATGAGTTATTTTGATCAATTTTGACAAAAAAATTGTTAACGTAGACATCAATCATTCTATATCGTATAGTCAACGCTAACATGGATTATTTTTTGAATTTTTTTGAATTTTTATTTATTTATTGTGACCCTCACCCACGGCCGATGGTGCCGTGAAGACGGCAAGAAAAGACAAAAAGGGAAAAAAAAAATCATTAAAATTGTCCACGTTGATGTTAGCCATCCTTCAATAGTCATGTCACGTGACACGGGTAGGATGACTGGTGTTTAAATTAGTGACTTCCGGTCAAAATTGGCGAGAATGACCAAATTGATCAATTCTTTAAAGGTTTAGGCCTAAATGGCCAAATTAAAATAATCAAAACTAAATTGGCACAAATATGATATATTTACAACTTTTTTAATTAGTTTTTCATTGATAATGTGATTTACAAGATGGAAGTCGATTTGCCGTAGAAAAAATGGTTCAGGGACCGTCTCATAAAGGTCAATTCAAAATCTAAAGTAATCTTTGATTGATACACCTTATCCGTCCATCTTGTTTTTGTCAAAACAAAGTTGCTAGTAGAAAATCGTTTAAAAAGTTCTAAACCTATTATATTTTTACCAATTTAATCATAAACATTTCAATTTTGCTACTTGAGTCCAAATATTTTTACATTTTACTAGTCAAGTCCGTCCAGTTAATTTTAACTGAAAAATGCTAACATAGATAATTTTTAATTATATATATATTTGCTTTTCTTCATTTTTCCTTCTTTCCTTTTGGTCTTTTTTTCTCGCTTTTCTCTTCTCTTCTTCTTCTTTTTTTTTTTGGTTTTTCCTTTTCTCTTTTTCCTTTTCTCTTTTTTCCCTCAATTGACCACCGTGAGGCCTACCACCGTGAGGCCTTATTGATGGCCACCATCACCAACTTGGGTGAGGATGCTTGGACTTAGACTAGGGACATGTTTGATGACCTCCATCAGCCATCAACGAGGCCTGATGATGGCTAGCGGAGAGAAAAATGAAAATAAAAATAAAAATTGTTTATGTTAGAGATTTCTTGTTAAAGTAACTAGACAGATTTAATTAACAAAAACATGAAAAAGTTTTAGAGTTTCAATTGGTAAAATTGAAAAGTTTAAAGACTGAATTGATAAAAATACAATAAATTTAGGATTATTTTTAAACGATTTCTCGATCGAAATGGCACCTCCGACCAGTGGGTCCAATGGGTCGATTTGCTTGTGCTAATGGGAAAGGATATTGTTGGGCCAACTAGAACCCGAACCGAGTTCAATACTTTTCCCAAAATACAAATTGGTTGGTCACCAAGCTCGTGGAATTATGGCGAGTCAAATTCGAAGAATACGACGTGAGTAATCGCGCTAAATCAAAGGTGGTCCCCCCCCCCCCCCCCCCGGTTCTCATGATGGCGAGAGACGCCTACGGTTTAGCGTGCAAATTGGTCAGAGACAAGCGTCCCCGTCCAACTGTCCTACACAAGCCCTTGCCAAATACGCAAACGAGTAAAAAGCTGGTTTGACAAGTACGTGCGCCCGAGGTTGAACTAATCACACAATTGACCCGAGTAAAAGAAAAAAAGCCAATGACCAAAATCGGCTAATAAATTACGATCGATCGGCGCATCGAGCGGATCTGACTATAGCTAGACCTATCAAAATAGGTTACGATGGATTAACTACTGGAGATTACTCTAGTAATTACCCTTCCCACGTGAAAAGAGGGGAGATCGGGAGTTCGATTGTTTAATTTCAAGCGTGAGATTCGATTTTCATGCTTTGCAAAGAAACGGGACAAAAATCTAAGAGCGAGTCAAGAGTTAGAGTCAAATGGACAAAAAAAGCTCATATATAATGTGTTGAATCGTTGTGTAGAATATTTATATTCAATAAATGATAATAAATTGGTTTATATATAATATGAGTTATCAATAGTTTTATAATTTATTAGACCCAATCCACTCGTACTATTTTCTCTTCATTCTCTCTCCGTATTCTCACTTCAGTTGGAGGACGTGGTTTCTTAGATTGATTAAAATATATAAGTGTTTTAGCAATATGGATCGAGTTGGGAATGTACTACTAGATTTACTTTATATAAAAACGGGTCAAAATGCATTAAATAAATCTGTTTAGGTTGAATCATTCTTGACTCAATCCACCCATTTGACAGCTTTTTTTTTTTTTTTTTTTTTTTTTTGGTCGAAAATGATAGCTACTTTCATTCATTAAGTGCGAAAATTACAAGAGTTCGATAGGTAAGATTCCGCACATAAAATTTCCGAAAGAGCTGCAGGAGGGGATGATTTCCAGCTTTGAGGGAGTGAACCGGTTCGGTGCATCTTCGCAATTAAATCTGCTGCGTTGTTTGCTTCCCGCAGGCAGTGAGTCAAAGTCTTCAATTTGGAGATGGAGAGCTGGGTTCTGCATTGTTCAGCGATGGGCTTGACTGTCCAAGGAGGTTCGGCCCGGCCCGTGATTATTTGTTGAGCGGATAAGCTGTCCGTTTCACACCAAACTAGTTGACTTTGAAGTGCTTTGTCGACTTCCTTCTCTCCCACGTGCAGTTGTTCTCTGAACTCCGAAAGCGCAACCCGTGCAAAATCGCTAGGGTTTCAAGATGAAGGGGAGGAAGCTCGAACCTGTCGTGCGAAGCCGTCTACGAGTTGGCCAGTGTGATCCCGCAAGATCCCAAAGCAATGGATCCGACCTGTTCTCCGTGGATCCAAGAGGCGTCTACATTAAGTTTCAGCTGTCCTTTCTCCGGTGGAATCCATCTTCGCGGTGAGTTCGGGTTTGGGGGTTTTGCTGTCTCTTTTTTGTTACGCCATCTGTTAAAGTTTTGGAGGTGTGCTTGTGCCAGGTCCACGATGGTGTTTGGATCCGGTCGTTTGGCTCTAAAAATGGAGTTGTTGCGGGCTTTCCGGACAAACCACAAGCACGTCGCCACCAACTCCTTTTCGGGTAAGTCTCACGGTACTGCGAAATTGTCCATGAACCATTTATCAATCCGGGTTATGGTGTTAGGATTACAAGTGAGATTGAGCCGTGGGTCTTTCCATATGTTCTTTGTCCATTTGCGAGTAGGAACAGATGCTCGGTCGTCTCTCCGGACATGTATTGCAAAGCGAGCATATTGGATCGGGTAACAACTTTCGCTTGTAGAGATTCTCTCTTGTTGGAATAGCATTATGGCAGATACTCCACATAAAGATGCGCAGCTTTGGGGGAATTGATAAGTGCCATAGCTTTGTCCATAATGTGCGAGGAGGCTGAAAAGATATTGATGCTCTGTTTTGTTCTCGCTACTTTGGTCTGTGCACATAACGTATTATATCCACTTTTGACCGTGTATTTGCCAACCTTGTTGCCCTTCCACATTAGTGTATCTTCCCGCTGGTTGGGATTTAGAGGAATAGATAAGATTTCATTTGCTACTCGTCTTCAAATAGATTCAGCACCTCTGTTTCTTTCCATACCCGTTTTCCTCATTAATAAGTTCAGCTACGTTCGGGATCGTTTTGATTAGCCGGGCCACCTATCACACCAAATTCCAGCCATCGATCCTCACGTATACTAATATTCTTGCCATCACCTACCCTCCATTGAACCTCCTTTTCTATAGTTTCTCTCCCCATTAGAATGCTTTGCCACCCCCAAGATGGACGCTGCCCTTTACCTTCCACATATCTCCATTTGGGAAGTAAACTCCTTTAAATATTCTGCTCCATAAGGTGAAGGAGACCGAGATAACCTCCAGGCTTGTTTTCCCAACATTGCTTTGTTGAAATTTACAAAATCTTTGAATCCTAGCCCCCTTCATCTTTTCTTGTTTTCAAAACATCCCACTTCTTCCAATGCAAACCCCCGCTTGTATCGTGTTGTTTCCACCAAAAGGAGGCGATTCTTTTTTCAATTGCTTTGCATATTGAGATGGGTACTTTAAAGAGCGACATGGCATATTGGGGGAGAGCTTGTACGACGCTTTTGATGAGCGTTTCTTTTCCCCGCTTTGGACAGAATTTGCTCTTTCCATCCCTCCATCTTCATATTTACTCTAGCTAGGATCCACGCGAACATCTCTTTTTTGAACGGCCCCAATCCGTCGGGATGCCAAGATATTTTCCTGTCTTGTCTATGATGGGGACTCGAGTTCTTGCGCCAAATTTCTTTTCAAAATCAAAGGGCAGCCACGCTAAAACTCACTCCGCATTTATTTAGGTTGATAGCTTGGCCCGTAGCATAACAATATTGATTTAGGACTGCTTTGCAAGGTTTTGGCACTCGAAATGGTCCCATCCAAGAAGAAAATAGAGTCGTCGGCAAAGAGGAGGTGTGATAAAGTAGGGCAATGTGTATTCAAGGTTATCCCTTTTATGCTCCCGTCGTCCATAGCCTTATGCATTAACCATGAATGAGAACATTCGACACTAATATGAACAGATAAGGTGATAAAGGATCACCCTGTCTTAAACCCCTGGAAGGTTTGAAGTATTCCATAGGCTTCCCGTTTACTTTCACACTAAAAGTGGCTGTGGAGACACATTGCATTATCAACCCTACCCACTTTGGATCAAAGCCCAATTTCAGCAAACAATCACTCAAAAATCCCACTCCACTCTATCATACGCTTTTTGCATGTCGAGTTTCAGAATAGCTTGAAACTTCTTTTTTCTCTTCTTGATTCTAAGTTGGTGAATTACCTCCTGAACTATTAAGATATTGTCTTGAATTTGCCTCCCTTGCACAAAGGCGCTCTGTTCAGAGGTAATGATGTCTGGTAGCCATCTCTTCAGTCTGTTTGCCAGCACTTTGGCAATAATTTTGTAGCTGAAATTACATAGGCTAATAGGTCCGAACGATTTATACTTTCTCGGGTTTTTGACCTTTGGAATGAGGGTGATATATGTTTGATTTAGGAAGGGATCAAGAGAACCTGTCTCAAAGAAGAGCCGTACTAGCTGAAATACTTCATGCTTCAAATCCTCCCAATAGTACCGATAGAATTGCCCATTTAACCCATCGGGACTGGTGCTTTGAGTGCACCCAACCGGAATACCGCCTCCTCTACTTCTTCTATTTGCACAATTTCCATCAGCTGTGAGTTCATTTCTTCATTGACGGGCTGGGCACCGATCTAGTACCGGCTGAAAGTTCCTCGGACCCACGGTTTCATAGAGAGTTTGATAAAATTCCCGATATGTAGCTTCGGTGATTCGGTTCCCTCGCACCATGTATCTTCATTAACCTTCAGCATTGTTATTCTGTTTATTTGCCTTCTTTGTACTTGTTGTGGCATGAAAGTACTTGGTATTTTTGTCTCCCCATTTAAGCCAATTAATTCGCGCCCTTAGCCCCCAATACTTTTCCTCCCGTCTCCATAATTTTTCAAGTTGATCCACTACTTGTTGATATTCCTCCTTGCTGAAATTTCCGGACTGTCTATTAGTGAACTCGTTAATTTCCTCTTTAACTCTCTTATGCAAATAGCAGCGTTTGGAAACTTTTGCTTGCTCCATTTTGCTAGTGCTTTAGAGACATCTTGCACTTTATCCGAGAAGTTGTTTTCATCGACAAGATTTCCCTCCCATATTTGCTTTATAACCTCCCTACAGTCTTCTTCTTCCGGCCAATAAGCTTCGAACCTGAATTGTTTTTCTGTTTCGCTTTTCGTGGTGCGTTACTAGAAGAAGTGGACTATGGTCTGAGCCTACAGCTGGGAGAGCCAGAGCTTCAGCATTTGGGAAAGCCACCCTCCAGTCCATGGTACATAGAGCTCGATCTAACCTTTCTTTCACCATCTCCTCTCCTGCTCTTTTATTTGCCCAAGTATAGGCACAGCCTTTACTTTCTATATCTATTAGGGAGCAATCATTCAAGAGTTCACGAAACGCTGCCATTCGGTAGTAATCACTGCTCTTCCGCCTTCCTTCTCCCAGCCATAAAGAATTTCGTTGAAATCCCCCATACAAATCCATGGGATATGATTTTGTGACTGAATTCCCTTAGTTTGTCCCATAATTTAAGCCTGTCTCCATAGTTGGTAGGAGCATGGAGAAAAGTTATTCGCATGAGACATCCACTTGTCCGATCATTACATTCAACATCTATGAGAGTTTTGTTTCTGGAATTCACTCTTAAGTCCACCTCTTCACTCCACATAAGTGCTAAACCTCCTGCAATACCTTCCGGATTCTCTATAATTCTGTTTCGGAATTTTAGGCGTTTTATGATTCCCTCAACCTTCGACTCCTTGTTTTTAGTTTCCATTAAAAAGAAGATAGTAGGCCTTTCATGAGCAACTAATGCTCTCAGCTCTTGGAACGTCGGGGGTTGCCCGGCCGACGGCAGGTTCCGGCTTATGATCTTCATGATGTCTTCGGTGGCTTATTAGGGCTAGCCACCAAAGCCCGATCATTTCCTTCCTTCACTATCACGACAGTGTTTCTAGCAGCTCCATGTCTTCAATGTGGAGAGAAGTATGGTCCACTGATCTCTTTTTTTTTTGGTTTTCTCGAGTCTTCAAATGTTTTTTTGTTGTTGTCCTCGATCGAAAGATAACTTTAGGAGGATTAATACACATGATTTGCTTCCCTTTGTCTTTTTTGTTGAGGTCCATGGTAGAGCCTTCGAGTAAATAGTGAGAATCATCACATTCTGCCCTTTTCTTGTTGCGATTAGTAGTAGCCTGGTTCTCCAAGTCATTTCTCATGCCACTTTCCACATCATTTTTCTGCGCAGGCGTTTCGGGACGACATCATCAGCATCATAGGTTGTCTCTAGTTTCCCATAGAATGCTTCCCAATGAGGACTGTGATCTCGCACTTCCGCTTTTAGCCAAGGTCCGTACTTCCCTACCTTGTTTTCTACCCGTTTAGTCTGGTCATAGGGAATTTCCTCACAATTTGTGGCGTAATGACCGATTCTCCCACATGAATAGCAATAATGTGGAAGTCTTTCATACTTGAATTCCACCCAGAGCTTCTTATGCCCTATGTCCAGTATAGCCCCTGATTTCAAAGGTGAATTTAAATCCAAATCTACTTTCACCTTCCCTGTTTTGTAGGGTCCGTTTGCTCTTGCTTCCCAGCTGTATATCAATAACTCGTCCCACTCTTTCAGCCAAATCAGCAAACACATCCTCTCTGAACCATCCCTGGAGGTATTCCTCCCATTCGAACCGAGAAAAGCGCAACTAGAGAAATCATAACAAGCACCGGAATCTCACGGTTTGCACTTTGTTTCGTAACTAGAAGATTACTTGTAAACGACCATGGACCAGTTTTAAGGATTCTATCTTTCTCCTCTTCATTTTGAAAAACAAAGGAGAATAAGCCTGGCTCTTTTTGTGAACAAGCAACTGAGTCTACTTTCCATGCATTCTTCATCGTGCTAGAAAAAGCTGGAAAGTTAACATTAGGTTTTGAGAATAGCTTACCAAATAGAGTGAGATTGCATTCCTGTCTTTTGTTAGGAGGGATTTCTGTTGACACCTCGACAACATCACTTGCTGACCAGAGGTCACCCAAGCTTTTACACAAAGCAGCTAGTCGCAACTCATTCTCATTCTCACCCGCCATCTCTTCCTTTTTGCAGGTTGTCTCACTACTCTTTATCTGCAACAATTTAGGGCTGAATGCTCTCAAAACCCCAAAATGGGTTCCTCGGTTGGTGCAATGGTTAAAAACGTTGAAGTTTGGGGATGAGATTGAAGGGAGCTCTGGATGTGGCGAAATGATTAGCTGAAAGACGACAGCTGGACTGAGGCAGAGTTGCGGAATGGGGATAGGGTTTCCCGATGATGGATCGTGATTGATTAGTTTGTGTTCTGAAAGAAATCTGGAGAAATCAAGGGTTAGGGTTCTGGGATTAAGCAAACCAGATCTGCAGAGTGCTCGGATCCATCTGGGGTGAGCGTCTACTCCAGAATCATGGTGGTTGAAGGAGGTGATTTGCACTATCTGCCATGAAAGCAGAAGCTGCCCGCTCGAGCATGTGACGACGGTGTACCATTCCATGTCGCGCAGGTCAAGATCGAGCGCGAGGAAGTCGTCTCCGCATTCCAGGAAGCAGGAGCGCCAGCCCAACTCAAAACCTCTTTTCGTTTTCCACACAAAGAAAAAGACGCCGAGAAGTCATCGGCACGCTGCACAGTCGCCACGTGGGGGTTCGGCCTCATCTCACCAGTCCAAATTGTTGACCACGTTTGGTTAGGTGAAAGACTTGAGTAGACGAATCCGCCACATTTAAGTTTTAACTCCATTCAGTTCGATTAATGGGCCTGAAGCTTAAGGACAAAGCGTGCACGGAAAAGAGTTTTAAGAGGGACGTTATCGTCGGTCGGTAGAACTTGAGAAATGTCGTGGGGTTGACTGCGAATACGGCGCGGGACGATGCGGGAACAGCGATTTTTGCCTAATCTTAGGTTCGGGTTAGTGTCAACTGCAAAACAAAATGACATTTTCTCTTTGCATACCGCAGAGAATCTTTTTTTTTTCCGGCTTTGGCCGACAGCCGCCACAACGTCACGCTTAAGTGGCTACATATCGGCCACGACATCACGCTTAAATAGCCACACAGTGCTTCAGCCTCCCTGCTTCGTAGGGGCTTCGAACCTCGGTCTCCTCGGTGGAGGACAAAGGATCTACCATTCACGCTGCAACGGCTGATGGTTGCAGAGAATCTTTTTCGTCCTATTTATTCTCTCGATATTTGATTTTTACCTATCTCTGTATTCCCTAAGAAGCTTCAAACTTTAAATTCAATCTCAATTCTGTCCTAAATTTTTTATTTATCTCAAGTCTATAGCCTCGTGTCAAACGAGCAACAACCCCTTGATATGGATAAGTTCAAAGAAACCGGTGGTCATTTCTAGACATGAGGCGGACCTGAGACTAGAATCAAAGTCGGTGTTTTTTTTTTTTTTAGACCAAGAAAAGTATAGGGCAGAATCGGAATTCGATCTAAATTTCACGGTATCTTAGGAAATTAAATAACGAATACGTGATTCGCGTACGATCGCTGTTTCTGTACTTCCTACCGGAGAACAAGAACCTGGAAATTTCCACGAACCTGGGTCAACTATCGATGTTCCGTGAAGGATCATCTGGCGCAGGAGTGAAAAGGAGAGTTCGGCGAGGGCGCGTGAAAGCGTCGACGTCGCGGTGGACCCGGAGATCTTGGGATTCACACGTGCGAATCCATCCGTCTTGACAAGTGAAAATCAGGCACTGCTGCGGAGGCTTTAAACCAGAATTAATAATTGTCCCTTCGTTGCTAAGCATGGGGACCTAATCCCACCGAGATGTTTCGGCGAAATTGCATAGTGGAAGTGAAGCGGGTTGCTTTTGGTAAAAAATCCCATAAGTGGGAATCCCACGAGGATTAGAGAAGAAGGGAAAGGCGTTGCGCTACCAAAAAGGGATGGAACATGTTGGGGGAGTTAAAAGCCAGCCGAGCCGAGCCGAGCCGAGCCGAGCCAACACAATGTGGAAAGCTCGAGTTATGTTCGGCTCGTGTGCTTGATGTTAAGGTAACTCTAGAGTGCTAAAGTTTCTACATGAACTTACTTGATTTAAGAGCAATCACTGAAATCGGATCAAGTCAACTAGTTTTGGATGGTTCCTAATTAATAATATTTGGAATTGGTGATTATTGCTCAGTTTCTCGGCTTCAAGTGTGGAACTAAACCACTTGATTGCTCAAATTGGATTAATACTTTATTATTATTATTATTATTATTATTAAGTCAATGATACTTGATCATACTTTATCTTCATTGAAATTTTCATTAATTAACGATCTAGAACACTGAAGAATGAGAGCTTAGACTACCGAAATAATATTCATACTTGCGATTTTGGAGTGGATTTCAACAAGCCACGAGAAGTAAGAGCAAAGGATCATCGGTTTGTGTTTAAAAAATGAAGGGATAACCTCTCATAAACTCTGAAATTAGTTGTGATTTTAAAGTGAAACAACTAATCTTATAATTAGCCTAAGAAAAGAAAAAGAAAGTTATCATCACCATTCGTATTCCATTTGAGAACCTATCAAATGACTTATCACCCCTACCTCAATTAGAAAATTAGGATATCGAACTTAATGCGATCGTAATGTTTTTCTAGAAGGAGCTCAAAGCTCAAGTGGAGCCCAATTTCAATAAAAAAAGCTTGAATGATGAGGATGCATATACCGAAAGGTCGAATCAAACTCGTGAAACTTATGGAGCCGACAACCGACAGGCTCGGACTTGAGCTCCGCTCGAAATTAGACCAGTCAGTCCGGAGCAATCATCGGACGGTCCGCGTCCAAACCCATTTGCGGGACCTTCGGTGGTGGTGGTGGTGAGGGCGGCCGAGTGAGTGGTGGGATCAAGAGAGGAGAAGAAGGGGATTGAAGAACTCTGGGACCGGGGGTGGTGGGGCCCCCGGGTGGGGGGAAAGGGACGAGGCAAAGGGCCAAAATCATAATCCAACCGTTCCAATCTAGAAGGGGATGAGCACACGTGCACGCCTTTCGCAACCCATCATGATGCCAACTCCCACCCAACCACACGCTTCCCCCTCTTCCCCTCTTCTCTTCTCAACTCCTCTCTTGTCTTTTTATTATCTTTTTCTTCGTCGCCTTTTTCCACCTATAACCCTCTCCCAGGGTAAGTGGAATGACCGGATTGCCCTTCCCCACCTCGCCATTTTTCGCAATTTAGTACCGTGACTGTCGCATGAATCGCGCGCCCGATTCCAATTGCCGCACATCGGACACAACACTGGCCGCATGTATGATACATTTGACCAAATTGTGAGTCGAGAATATAGGACGTGGGGACAAGATCAAAACTTCCATTTGATGGCTTCTTAGGAGGAAAAAAAAATTGAATGTCGAAAGTTCATTGCACGGTTGCCGGTCCAATCGAGCGACCGGTGATGGAGGAGTGACGTGCACACCTCAAATTTTGTGCTAGAGAGATAGTGCCTAATGTGACATTGCGTCCGATGTCGTCGTACCTAAGTTACGCGGCAACCTAACTCGCGGTCCACTACCTGGTATCTCATCCGATGTGTCTCCCTCCTAGTGTCAAAAGCTATGGCGAAACTCTCTCAGGCGCACCTACAATTAGCCCCGCAGACCTCCTAATCCCCCATGGGAAGGGAACGGTCTTCTTCTAGTCCCTTCTTTTGCACGTGGGCTGAAAATACCGCATCTCCGCAGGGGCATTTTCGGGAACCCGCCCCCGCGTCAATCCACGATTAAATTAAATTAAGAATGATCAGTCGCCTCGGTTTCCTCCAAAAATTAAAAACTCAAAAAGCCTAAAAAGTCCGGGTCTTCCACAAATCAGAAAGCGGGCACTCACGTCATTGCCGTGTTTGACCTCTAAAGCGTCCCCTCATTCACCCCAAAAAAAATAATAATATATATATCTAATATACATACTCGTAATTATATAATTATTATTAGCAGACAATAAATGAAAAATAATCCAAAACATTATGCTACATTCTTCGATGATATTTATGACGACGCCGGGAAATTAGAAAAGAATTATTATAATTATTATAATTCCGGAGGAGCTGATTTTTCATTTTCCACGCGATTTTTTGTGCGACGTCGTCGTAGACCCAACTTTCCGAGCCGTGCTTTTCCTTCGGGTTATTTTCTCGGCTCCCGCATGCGGCAACAACGAAGCTCTTCTCGCTAGCGCGCGCGGTTTCAGCTTTGCAGGAGCTTTGCTTTGTTCCCTCGTCGGGATCGAGAAGCGATGGACCGAGACGTGAGGACCGGGAATGGGGAGGCGAGGGTCGCGGCCACCGCCGCCGCCGCCGCCGCCGCCAACAACAACAACAACCGCCGCAACGACGCCCTGGAGACCATACACGCCGCCGCGACGGCGATCGCCTCAGCCGAGAACCACCGCCCCCCGCAGGCCGCGGTTCAGGTGAGCTTGAGCCCGCTATACCTTGAGCCCGGGCTCGTGTGCTGACGTGCTGTGGTGCTGTCTCTGTTTCTGTCTCTGTCTCTCTGTTTCACTGTGTTCGTCGCTGATTGATGAGCGCGTTTTGGTGATCTTTTCGGTCGAATCGGGGAGTGATGTTGAGGAAGTCATGATTTTTTTTGGTGGGTTCGGTCGAGTTTTCTGCCGGGTCCAGCTCGCTTGATTTGGCGTGCGTAGGTTGTAGGTTTCTGCATATAGGATTTGTGCTTTTCTCGAGGATTTTGCCTTCGTTTTTCTCGTGCCTCGTAAAGCGAAGTGAAAGTGGAGGGAGTTCCCGATGCGAGGTAGGCGAGGCTGCTTTTCCGAGTAGGCACTGAGCAAAAGATGGGTAGAAACTCAAAAGTTTGCTAGTAATCATTAGAGGATCAAAAAGTGATCTTTGATGGCAGTTTTCTAAAGGTTTGATCTGATCTGCTTCTTTTGTCTCTGATTTAATCAAAAAGATTTTTAAAAAAGAAGGTGAAGGAGAAAAATTTACCTCAAAAGTACAGGGGGGCTTGATAGTTGAATTTAGAGGGAGAGATCGGGATTTGATTGTATCTTTTGAAGTTCCGAGAAACTGAACGGGATGAATGCTCTGATGTAGATATGTTGGAAGCGAATTCTTCTATGTAATTGTTAGGTTCTTGGTTTTGGATATGATAGGGAATGGAGTTTGGACTTGGCATCTGCATTTTTCTGAAAATGTTTTTTGGCTGGAAATGGCCCGTTTTTGGTTCAACTTGGTACTTTACTTCGTCCTGCCGTTTTTCTCTACTTGTTTCTGTTTCAGGGTTCTTCATGTTTTGTGGTGTCAAGTTAGAAGATAGAATGAAGATGTGTGAAATAGCCTTCGACCAAAAGGGTCTTTAGTATTAATGCTTCAATTATGGAAATATGTGCCAAGAATAGCCTTTAATATGTTCATATCTTGCTCTGCAGCAGTGAGTAGAAGACAGTTACTTGATTCTAATGTTAGTAAGGCAGACGGATTCAAGCACGAGCAAGTTGCTGAGTGTATAAGTTCCTAACATGCTGTGCTGGAACCTCCTTTCAGGAAAAAATGAATTTATCACGTTGTTTCGGCAATAAACGGCTGTGAGGTTGGAGGAATTACAAAACTTTCAGTGGCATCTAAGCAGACAAATGGGCGCTCCTTTTTCCTGCGCACCTGTTCTGCTTTGGCATGGCTTGTCCGGATTATGATTATCAATTTATCATACCAATGTGTGCATGATCACTCGTGCTGTAAAGTGCCAACAATTATAGTTTTTGTATGCCGATATCTTTGTTGAGCTGTCATGACCTTTTCCCCCTACATAATTAAGCATATGCTACTCCAGAGGTGTGAGGGTCTTTCCTTGCTAAGACATTTCTGTATGTTCTTTGCAAGCAGAAGAGAAGATGGGGTGCCTTTTGGAGCATGTATTGGTGCTTTGGGTCTCAGAAGCACCGGAAGCGTATTGGGCCTGCTGTTTTTCTTCCTGAGACAACAGGTTCCACTGGCGATGCTCTGCCTACTCATAATCCGGTGCAACCGACTGCTATAACCCTTCCATTTGTGGCACCGCCCTCCTCTCCAGCATCATTCCTTCAATCAGAACCTCCTTCCGCTGCCCAATCTCCAGCTGGTATGTTTTCCATGACGTCCATATCAGCAAGCATGTATTCCCCTAGTGGACCGAACCCCATATTTGCTGTTGGACCTTATGCCCACGAAACCCAGTTAGTATCTCCGCCCGTTTTCTCAGCATTTACAACTGAGCCGTCTACTGCTCCTTTCACCCCACCTCCCGAGTCCGTGCATCTGACTACACCCTCATCACCAGAGGTGCCGTTTGCCCAGTTGCTTGACCCCAACCTACGGAATTCTGGGGCCTGTCAAGGGTTTCCGTTCCCTAACTATGAATTTCAGTCTTACCAGTTTTCTCCTGGAAGCCCTGTCGGCCACTTGATTTCTCCCAGCTCTGGCATCTCGGGCTCGGGCACTTCATCTCCTTTCCCTGGTTGTGAGTTTGCTGGTGGTGTCAATGTCCTAGAGTTCCAATCCGGTGAGCCTCCCAAGCTCTTGAACCTTGATAAGTTGTGCACCCATGAATGGGGGGGATCAAGGCGAGATTCTGGTTCATTGACTCCTGATTCTGTGAGAACCAAATATGTAGATGGACTCCCTTCAGATTTCAAGGTCCCAACACATCCATCTGTCAACAAACGCCAAAACGGCAATCCAACGGTCAACAGCAGAGTATCATTCGAGATACCTGCAGAGGCTGTGAGACATGGGGATGGCAACCTTATCGCTTCAGCAGGAAGTGTGATCATTTCTGCAAATAATGCAGCTGCTGAAAGAGAGGGTATCTGTTCTGAACTCAGAGACAGGGATGAGGGCACTTCAGGTGCAACATCCAGTAACGAACAAGAGGGAGTTTCCTCGGGTGACAATGAGAAATGGCAACATCATAGGCATGGTTCTATCACATCAGGGTCTTCTAGAGAATTCAATTTCGATAATGCCGATGGGAGAGGCACTCATAGGCCGGACTTTGGCTCGGCTTGGTGGGCAGGTGAAACGGTTGTTGAGGAGAACGGAAACTGGTCCTTCCCAGTGATACAGCCAGGTCTCAGCTAATCATCAACGCTTACTTTTGCCCTTTGTTGTTGGTTTAGTCTTACCCAGACCTTAGTAACTCTAAAAGCTCAGGTGGGTGAATTTTAGTGTCGGACGGACCATCTATAAACTAACAATATACTTCTTTCTTCAAGTTGGAAGAATTTGGAAATTTGATAGAAAGGACCAATGCATATTGACCCGTCTCTGTTTTTGAGCAAACAGGGTCGCCCAAGAACTTTTGTTAGGACTAGAATAGAACAGTCTTGCCCTCTCTCTTGTAAAGTTCAGACAGACAAAAAAATAGTGGTTTTCCCAGCCATCTCAAGGCTCTATCTCATTATCATATTCTGTTATTGTCGTGTAAAATAGTTTGAATAAAGAGATTTTGATGCTGGTTATTTTCAAGTTATTGTGACAACAGCTATTTAGAAGGGAATTGAAGAGGGTTGAACCCTGAGATTTTAGGAGAGCTATGGTATGTCTCTGTTTTGAGTATTTCTTTGAAATCTCAAGCCGGTTTCCACTTTTACCCTGGCAGCTTGGCAGCGTCCCATTCATCTATGGTGACTCCATTAGTCTGGCATGATCATCGATGTGACTGCAGTTTACGGTGTCAAAGTCAGGAGAATGTTTAAATAGAGTTTCCGTTCTACATCTAAGCGTTTGTCGCAGTCCAATGTTTGACTAAGATGTTTGACTAAGCGTGACTAAACGATTCTCTTAAATTGCTGATTTAGATATGAGACTCGATGAAGGTGGTTTAGTTCTGCAAATGCATTCGTTTCTGCTATGCGGTTGTCTTTGTATCCTCCAGGACATAACCCGATTCACATATGATGGGCAGCTCTACGCCAGGTTGATTTAGGTTTCTAAATCTGGAAGAAGATTGCAATTGCCGAAATCTAATGAATCCATGATCTCGGTCCAACTATGCAGCCAGGCCGATATCACTGTCAAAATGTTTTGGCCACAAAAACCTCGAATCCTTCTCTCTATCAACAAGTTCTTGCATGGATATGATTCTTGATCCATTGAATGAGCTCGGCATTAGATAAAGCGAGATCCACATCATCAATAATCTAAATTCACTCAAATCTATGATAGATCCGGTCCTAGAAGATTTAATAATGCGTGCCGTTTCGAAGGTGGATAACTCTAGAAGATTTCCTTGTATTTGTTATGTATCATTGGGCAGTACAAAAGCAGAGACTTGCGGCGCAGAAAGTTGTTTTGTTTGTGTAAACCAAACCAAACCAACCCCCTCAAAGAAACTACTCAAGTGATGTGTCTTTGTCAAAATGCTTTAGACCAAGAGGCTCTGCTAGGAAGGTTGGGAGGAAGGAAAGAGACCCAACATTATTCAACACAGTGGTCCAAATCGGACGGCTTTCGCAACCCCATTAGTTGACCCAGCTAATCGCCCTCATTGGCCAGTCGCTGGCAAAGCATCTTTCTTCCCCCCCCCTCTCTCTCTCTCCTGTCCAAGAATTGAGATATTATTCACTGTTGTAATTTTTTAATGGGCCGTAATTAAGAATTCTTTACAATTTCTGAAACACCGATTGCATTCGTATCATACATCACTGATGCTTTGAAAATCGAAATATCATAAATAAAATATGTCGAGCAAGATTTCATTCGTTAATTCATCTGCTCCTGCACGCGCGTGCTCAAGCACATTTCAATTGTTTTTGTTTGGGAAGATGGGTCAAACTTTCAGACATAGCATTCATCATAACTCGAATGGACAAGATTTGATTTGAGCTCATATGTATCATACACTACCCAATGCTTTGAAAATTGAAATGTCCCAGATAAAATATACCGAGCACTTGTTAATAAGATTCCATTCACTAAGGTGTTCGCTCACACTTGCCGCGTGCTCAAGCATGTCCCAATTGTGTGTTTTTTTTTAAAAAATTTTGACAGAGTGGTCAAGCTTTCGGACAGAGCATTCTTCAAAACTCGAAGGGGCAAGGTTGATTCGAGCCCATACGTTCGTCCCACGTAATGAATGTTTTTGGTCCTTTTCTTCCTGGGCAGACGCCCTGTTTGACCTTCTGGAATCCTGCAACCTCGAGTTCGACCCCATTTTACCCTTCCCATTTCTCCCCTGCATCTCCCCTGTTTTTCTTGACCAGCATCCTCCTGCTCGGCGAAACCCTCCCTCTTATTTATTACCTGCTCCCCATCTTCTTCCCCTGTTCCTAGGGCTTTCCTCTCTCTCGTTCCTCTCTAGGGTTTCCTCGATCTCGATCAAATTCCTTGGAGCCCCGCTCGTCCCCCAGGCGTCGGAATTTTAGGGGGGTAAAGATGCCGCCTTTCTCATGCCCCACGCCGTCGAACGGGTTGCATCCGGCGAAGACGGACTCCAACGTGGTGACCATCAACGTGGGCGGCCAGATCTTCCAGACCACCAAGCAGACCCTCTCCCTCGCCGGCCCCAAATCGATCCTCTCCGCCGCCGCCAAGTCCCAATTGGCGCACCTCGGCGAGCATTTCGTCGACAGGGACCCTGAATTGTTCTCCGTCATCCTGTCCCTTCTCCGGACCGGCAACCTGCCATCGAAAGCTAAGGCCTTTGATCTTCAGGACGTGATATCCGAATCCCAGTTCTATGGGGTCGAGTCCCTTTTGGTCAATTCCGTGTCGAACCCGTCTCAGTTCGACGCCTTTAACCTCGAGAAGACGCTGGTCTTGCCGCTGAACGGCCGCGACGCGCCGTCGGCGATCGCCGCCACGCCGTTCGGGTCCCTCCACGTCGCGCACGGGAGCAAAATTACCTCGTTCGATTGGTCCCTGGGGAGGAAGAAGACCATTCTGACTCAATTCACCGCCGTTGACTCGCTGCTGCCCATCTCGCCGGCCGTGGCCGCGGCTGGGGCCACCGACTTTTCGGGTTTGCAAATACTTGATCTTGAGAATGGGGCTGTTAGGGAGACTTTGAATTGGGAGAATGTGACTAGGTCTGGTTCGACTGTGCAAGCGATTGGTTCGTCGGGTGAGCACTTATTTGTTAGCTTTGAATCTGGTCGGAGGAACTCGAATTCGATCTTGGTCTATGACTTGCAGAGCTTAAGCCCAGTCACAGAGATTGGTCATAATGAGATTTTCGGTGCTGATCTTGATTCAGCTATCCCGGCAACGAAATTGAAGTGGATTCCAAATTATAATCTTCTGATGGCATCTGGATCTCATGGTGGACCGTCGGGTGTTTCGGGCAATATCAGATTTTGGGATATAAGGACGGGGAGCATAGTATGGGAGGTGAAGGATAAAGTTGACTGTTTTTCCGATGTTGCGGTCTCGGATAACCTATCTGCCATGTTTAAAATTGGTGTGAATTCAGGCGAGGTGTTTTATATGGATTTGAGGAACTTGGATGATGACAAGTCTTGGGTTTGTCTTGGAGATAGGAGAAAAATGCTAAATGGAAAGAAGGAAGGAGTTGGGTGTAAAATCGAGAGTCACGGGAATCAGGTCTTTTGTACTAAAAAGGGTGATATAGAGTTGTGGTCGGAGGTGTTGATCAGCTCTCAGAAGAAAAGCAACGATGGTTTAGGAGAGAGGGTATTCAGGAAGAACTTAATGGGAAGAATGAAAGATACGGGAGGCGCTAAGATAACCAACTTGGCTTTTGGAGGGAACAAGATGTTTGTCACCAGGAAGGATCAGCAGTCTATTGAGGTTTGGCAGAGTTCAGTAAGAGGATTTTGATCCCAAAAATTAATGTGGAGTATTAGATTATTGGCACGATCTGCGAATAGCATTGTGTTGTAAAATACACTGCAACTGATTCTTTTGTAAATATTTATGTTTGTTCTTCCCCAAGCAAGAAAATGTAAAAGAACGAGGTGCTGAATTTAGATACTTGTTTCCTGTCATTTGCAGTTGCAGTTCATGTTCTTAAGTCGAGATTTAATATGGGTATTCATAAGCAAGAAGATGAATATTGCAGAGGTTCAGATTCTTACCTCATTTGTCTAGTTAACTCCATTCTGTTCTTTTCCTAGCATTTTGTTAGTAATGAAGAACTAATGAGAAGTCAGAGAGGAGTTAGTGGAATGTGAAGACGTCCTGTTTGACGAAACCCATTCATCGTGAATATCAGTTCTTTGATCGAGTTAGGTTTTCTTCTTCAAATGAAGTAGAGAGAGAGAGAGAGAGAGGCTAGGATTACATCTTGGCCGGTTTCCACCTACTTGTTCGGCTTTTATAGTGCAATACTTCGTCCATCTGTCAAGCTTCGTATCTAGTGTAACACGTTCTTGTGTTCTTGTTCTGCATATGCTGTTGCTCCGGTGAAAGAAGCAATGCAATGTGATAATACTCTTGAAATCTCTTTATTTGATGCCAAAAGCAATTATAAATTTGTTTAATAGGCATGTTGCCAGCTCTATCATGGTGACAACTTTTACTGAAATGGTCTTGTATTGTTTTTGTCTTATCTACGAAGTCGCGAATAAAGCTAAATGTAGTGGAGAAATTAGAAAGAAATTCATCTTCTTTTTATCGGGCGGTAGTACGAGATCCATGCTGATACAGGTCAAATAGTCGGAATGGAATGGTATCTGTTGGCGTACGTGTTGCCGTGAGAAGGAAAACGTCTCCAAGAGATCGTTGAATTTGAACGATCCATCCCCCCACGAATGTTAGGTGTTCCTGCATGTGGGATGTTAAAGCAGTGTGCATTAAAAGAGCTAACCAACTTTAGGTACAGCTCAAGCTCGGCTTTAGGTTAGGACCATCCTTGTGCCTGCGTATTTCCCGTTTTCGGTACTCAAAAGTAGAGTCCCCACCCTCCAAATCCTTTGTTTCCTTTGCTTAGTCTGATTGAAAGTAAAGCCGTCTTCTCACGTTAGGTGCTTAGGTTTGCAAACAGCAAGTGCTTAGCCATCTTCGCAATTGCAGTCCATTCTTGTAAGTCAGTCGGGTATTCGTTAACAAGAAGATTAATATCTCGAGATTCAGATTCTTTTAACAAGAAGATTAATATCTCGAGACTCAAGAGCCTTACTTCATTCATCTTGTCAACTAGTATTTTGACAAAAGCCTTACTCTAGATTAATATCTGGCCATTTCCAAGCATTTTGTTTGTAATAAATAAACTAGTATGACGAGACAAAGGCTCTTGTCTGAGTCGAGATTTATACCGTCTGATTTTTAATCTTAGTTGCTTGCGTTATGAGACAGGATTTCTTAAGCGGTTTCGGTTTCTGCAGGCAACTTCTTAATCACTACCGTACGAAACTTAAAAAAGAAAGAAGATTGCTCCAACCTTGAAAGCTTGGGAAGGCAGGAAAAAGAAAAGGATAGTCCATTTCATAAAGAAGCATTCACACACTCGAAGTACCATCGTAAGTCGATAATTTACATCATAAAGATGGAAAAAGTTCCAACCCTAAGGGAGAAAAAACAAAGCCTCAAGTGAAAGGAGAGAAGCAAAAGATGCAAATTGAACTTCAAGCCCTGGCCTTGAAGGGAATTGCTCTGATGATGATCTGGTGGTAGAGAGCAGCTAGGGCAGCTCCAATGAATGGTCCAACCCAGAAGATCCACTGATAAAAACCCAAATTCATTTCAGAATCAGTTTTGATTATCAACCAAGAAAATTATGTTATTCTTTTTCGAAAAGAAAAATAAGGAGCTTACTTGGTCGTCCCAGGCAAAGTCCTTGTCAAAGATGATGGCGGCTCCAAGACTCCTTGCCGGGTTAATGCCGGTTCCGGTGATGGGGATTGTAGCCAAGTGAACCAAGAACACAGCAAACCCAATTGGAAGAGGAGCCAAGATCTGCAACATGAATACCCAAAAGAATAATGAGCGGTATGGTTACTACCATTTTTTGGTACTATGAGAACGCTACTTTTTCCAAATTCCTGAACGTGCATGATGATACAAGCCCTATCTGATCTAAATCCAGAAGTCTTTGTAAAAAGGCACCAACATTAAAGTCAAACAATTCCATCATCCATAGCTTCTTTTCCTTGTGCCACCAACTTTAGTTCATGGATGTGGAATGATACTTCCAGCTCAACAAACCACAGCACTCAGATTATGCCAAACATGCATACATCAAGATAACAATAAAATTTTCATTCAATGCCTACCCCAATGATCGATATTTCTTCTTAACCACTTATTGATTCCCTAAGAATTCTCCTCTTCACAATTCATCAATTTTAATTGCCCTTGAAAAGCAAATATCCATGGTCCAAAATTGCGTAAACTCTTTTTACCCCCTTCCATAGATCAAACCACAAGCAGCAAAGCTAAGCATCCCACTAAATTAAACCACTTCATGAACAAAAGGATTAAAAGCGAATCACACCAAAAAAAAAAAAAAAAAAAAAAAAAAAAAAAAAAAAGCAAAAACAGTAAACACCAGAAACATCAAGAACACCAAGAGGAGGAAGAGGACAGAGTGTGCACTTACAGGGACATGAGAGTCTCTGGCGTTCCTCTTGGCATCAGTGGCAGAGAACACAGTGTAAACCAGGACAAAGGTGCCCACAATTTCAGCACCGAGGCCATCACCCTTGGTGTAGCCATGGTGCACATAGTTGGCGCCACCATTCAGAAACTCATACTGAGTGTGGCCCATGAAGCCTTTCACCACCCCAGCACCACAGATGGCCCCGAGGCACTGCATAACCATGTAGAACACTGCCCTGGTCAGGGACAGCTTCTTGGCCAGGAAAAGCCCAAAGGTCACTGCTGGGTTGATATGTCCACCTGAAGTTCATGGAACCAGAACGCACCCATCAGTCATGGGAAGGGAGATGGGGTGAAGTCCATGAGGAAATGAGCCAATTATAGTTAAAACATGGCAAAGAAAAAGAAACTTCTTTTTACTCTTTAAAGTCACTCGAGTAGGGATGAAGATATATATAACCTGTAAGAGCCATCTATGTTACAGTTGATATAGCAAGTCTCTTGCACGAAATCATCCCCCAAAATTACTACTTTTTAGAAAAAGTGATACCTAAAGTACTTCAACATCTCCAGATGCAGGAAGCAGGAAAACAAAAGGGGCTCCGGCAAGCAGGAAAAGCGAGACAACAATGGCGAAAATTGCATCTTCTGAAGGAAAAACAATTCTAAACTAACACCCGGGACGACAGAAACGAAACCATGCATGTAACTGTGAAGTTCCAAGAAAGACATTTGGCAAAGTTCTTTCCTTTTTCCCTTCGTACTCTCTCCCATACAAATTCTAAGCATCTCCAAGCAAGAAAAAGCAAAACAGAGACACAGAAGCGGGGAGTGAAGTAAACCCAGCAAGCTCACTCCAACACACACTCCTGACTCACCAGAGATACCGGCGGTGCAGTAGACAAGGGCGAAGATCATGCCCCCGAAGGCCCAGGCAATGCCCTGGACGCCCACGGTCTTGCACTTGTTTTGGTTGTTGGCGTAGCCCATGACGGTGAGGATGGTGATGTAGAGGAACAAGAAAGTGGCCACGAACTCCGCAATCCCAGCCCTGTAGAAGGACCATGACGAGAGCTCCCCTGGCTCGAACAACGGCGCCGGGGGTGGCTCCTTGTAGTCCTTGTCCGTCTGCGCGGACGTCCCGATGGGCTGCCTATCCGGGAATTTGTTGGCTCCCTCTCTCACGTCCTCTTCTTTGCCCTCCATTTTCCTTCTCCTTCTGTGCTCTGTTCTCTGCTCTGTTTTCTCTGTTTCGTGAACTGAGCTCTCCCCCTCTCTCTCTCTCTCTCTTTCTGTTTATGTGAATAAAGATGGCGTGGTGGCAGAGAAGATGATGAAAGGTGGTTTTATAGAAGGCCGAGCTCCATTTCTTTTCTCTGCGCCCAAACAGACTGTGGCGAGTGGGGACAACAATTATTTTTCTTCTTTTGTTTTTTTCATTTTTTCTTTTGGCTCGATTATTGGCTGAAATTGTTTTCTTGATGAGGATAAGCTTAGCCTTAGTTTTTCTGTGGGTATTTTTGTTCCGTCTTGTTGCGGTTCTTTTCTGAATTATTTACCCCGTTGCGGATGCTGCCACTGAGATTTTCACTTGCAAATGCTCAGTTATTCTCAGAAGACGTTCAAAAATCCATCCCCACGTTAGCATGAAGTGAACTAATTCTCACTAATTCTAACTGTAAAAAATAACGTATTGACTGGTAATATTTCTTAACGTGTGTTTATCCTGCTCAAGTTGAATTTTTTTCCGCATGTTGAATTTCTAAGCTTTCTGAATTCTCTGCTGTTGAATTGTGTGGAAGTCACTGGTGGCCTGAAAGAAAAGGTGGGTCATTTGGCTTGGCTACTAAGTTTGAGATTAGGGCCTCTAAATATCAAACTGAATCAACCTAATTGCCATGATGTTTCTAGTACGTTCCTTGTTTTTCGAATGTAGTTTTGATGATAGATTGACGAGGGATTGTTCTGGAAAGGGCAAGGGGACGTGGACAGGTTTGGTTGGCCTCGTCCTGCTGGCTTTTTGTTCTTATCCTCTACAGTGTCATGTGCTCTTTCCAGCTTTTTTTTTTCCTTTATGGAGAAGGTGTAAAATATTTGGAAGTTCCTTGAATCATCCATGGAATTTGGTAGTTTGGGCCATGTGGGGTGGTGCATCCATGGGATGAGGATGTTTGTTTTCTTGTGGATGGATGACAGGTTGAGCAATGTGACTGGATGGTGGGTTTTCCAATCAAGGTGGTGATTTGATATCCTTCTGTGAATTTCTTCAACCTCAAGTCAAGAAGTGCGTTTTTTAGGTCAATCATTTTGGAAGGGTGGGTGAAATTTGAAAAGTAGCCGTTTGCTCACTATGGTCACAAACGTTTCTTTCATTTGTAGGAAAAAAGATGGGGACAATCATTGATCTATTTTTATGTTTGTGTTCCTTTCATTACAAAAAGGATGAGAGTATGCATGTGTCATTGAGATAAGCAATGTGATCCATTATAAACTAGATTAATTTCTTCATCGAGAACCTCAAACCTATTTAGGTTACGTTTGGTTCAAAGTTTTCGAGAGGGCTTTAAGTCAATGCGAAAATCTTTGAAAGCTTCAAAGTTATTTTGAGAAATGCGATAATGTTTGATAAATAATTTCAAAGATTTGACAGAATCTTTGAAAGCCTCAAAAGTCCTCCTAGAGCTTTAAAACTTTCAAAGATTTTGAAAGAAGTTGAAAATTTGGAAATGGCTAGAACTTCAAAGTTGAACCAAACACAGACTTAGTTAGGGTTGGTTCCGATTTTTTCAAACTATGAATCGAATTGAGACTCTTTGAGACCAGCTTGAAATCGAACAAGTCAATTTCAAAGTTAAACTTGAGAAGATTTTTTTTTTTTTTCCATTTTTGAAGATAAATTGAATTTATTGTTGACATTATTAATGTTTTAGCATATTTTGGCAATATGGTTGAAGTCCTTCAAGGTTTTTTGAGCCACCCAAGATCGAATTTTATTGTTGCAACTTATATATATTATTAAATAAGAGTAAAACCAATTAAAAACCGATTCTACCTAAGCGGTTCGGAGAGTTAATCCGATGAAGAACTAGCCCTGACTAGTTTGTATGGTTTTTACTTGCAAATCTACTCGCTTCATCTAAGAACCTATACTTAATCAGTTGGTTTTGGTCTATGTCAGGTTGAATCGGGACCCTCGTGACATATCCGTCCAAAATGAGTGCTTTTGAAGCTTCAGTCTTTTGTTTTTTTGTAGTGTTGTTCTGTGCAATGTGATTGAAACCTGTGATTTGAGCGGCACCACCATGTCCGAGAAATACACAAGTCCATTACAGGTCTATAGAAAGGGATGAAAAGAAGGTTTGTTCAAGCTGTTAAGAGGGAGAAGAGCAGTGAGAGCAGGGAAGCCAAATGACCTTTCTGTTTCTTTTTACCTACTCCCCATTTTTATTTCTTTTTTTCTCCCTTCATAGATTCTTCCACTATTATATTATGTGTCTTATTTTAACCTTTTTCTTTGCAGATTTCATCACTGTATATACATTTTTTTTATCGTGTTGTTTAAATGTCCATTGCATTAGTAAGTCCTGACATATAAGACATGATTTCGCTCGTCCCATTAGTTGGTAATATATATATTTAGTCAGCATTTCTTTTATTTATCTTTTCGAATTAAATTTCCTTAAACGTCTCGAAAGTCTCGCATATGTTTTTTTTTTTCTTTTCGTATACTTGCAACATAAATGGAAGTGGAATTAATATCGTAGTTAGTGTCAATGCGTATTTGCGTGGGCCAATTAAACAAGACTATCTAAATAGAAGAATAATTCTTATTACGTCACTTAAAATATTTTCACTCAATTGGAATACTAACACCGTCCACGTCACATCCATTTCCTTGGTTTTTTAACTCTCATTACCTTCCCCGTGTTACTTCCCCCATACGTAAATCCGACCATTGCGATAGAGAAAATCGCACGAAAAGCTTTAATGACGAGCAAATAGAAATGGCCGGCGCGTCCTTTTTTTTTTTTTGAAGGAATTGTTTTGATCAACAGCCGCCACTTAAATCCCCAGGTGTCGCTAGCAGGGAAATCACCATCCTAACATCACGCTTAAGTCATCACACAACGCTTCAACTTCCCTGCTTCGCAAGGGTTTCGAACTTTAGCCTCCTCGGTGGAGGATAAATAATCTACCATCCACGCTGCAACGGCCGGTGGTTCCGGCGCGTCTGTTTTTACTCTCTTTTTTTATAAACAATCGCTTTCAGCTCCACCGTCATCGATCGAGATGATTATCCTTTATGTCTCGTCAAGGGGACAGGGACATGTCGCAAGAACTGAACAATTTTCTACGGACGCGAATCTAAATATGATCTTCAACCCTTACCAAAGGACGATGTTCCATTTAATGAATTTCGGACACGTACGCAGACGGTCGATCCTAGAGACCAACGAGCTCACGCAAGAGCACGAGATCCAACGGTCCAGATTCCCGCGCGCGAGGCGAGAGGTCCCGATGCATCCAGAATTTCCATCGAAATCACACGTTTTTTTCTCAGTGTAATTGGACTTCCGGCAACGGTAACAGAATCACAGCCACAAAAAATCGAACCCGAAGAAAAAAAAAATAGAAAAGAAAATAACAAAAGGAGGAGGAAGAGACCACATAATGGGACGTCGGTAACCGCCAGAATCCAACGGCCCAGCGGAAACCGACCCTTCCTTCCGACCGTTCGATCCGATGGAAAGCGACGGGACTCGAGGATCAAAGAAATCGGCCGCATGTGCAACGGCTCGGCAAAGTTCTGTGAATTTACAGCTTTGTCCCTTGCCTGCTGCGGGACCGGGGACACCTGTCGCTCGAAAGCGGGGCCACCCGTCGCTCGAAACCGGGTCCCACTTTTGCGTGACCGAGGTGAAGTGAGGAATTTTTCCAAGTTTTCAGGTTAAACGAGTTCCACGCTTAGGACAT
The DNA here is from genome assembly GCA_017140615.1 of Eucalyptus cladocalyx. Taxonomy (NCBI): domain Eukaryota; kingdom Viridiplantae; phylum Streptophyta; class Magnoliopsida; order Myrtales; family Myrtaceae; genus Eucalyptus; species Eucalyptus cladocalyx. The sequence goes on along the minus strand of CM029520.1, from coordinate 7,792,830 downwards.
GACAACGCAAATTCACGTGGGGCTCCTTCAGTCAAGTTGCGTAGAATAAAAAACCATTTCGAATGGCAATTCGATTCTTTTGCGTTATAAAATCCGCCCATCATGCACGTAGTCGCAGTCCATGATCCTGATCTAAGTATCCCGACTTTTCACAGTTATGCTCTCGACTCCGAGAAGCTTAATTCGTGTATAAACTGCCAGTCGAAAATGTTATGATTATCTTTCGAGCCCATCTGATTTTTCGTTACAAGAAACAAAAATATGATCTTTAAATTTTTGATTTATTTAGTATTATTCCTGAATTTTTTATTCTCAAACGTAACTCATAAACTTTTAGTAAATGCTTAAATTAATTTTTTGATTATACAAAAAAAATTAATTCCGCATTAAATATTAAGCTAAAGTTTACATATCATAGTAAATAAATTAAAAATTCGGGGGTCACTTTGTATATTAAACTAAAGTTTAGTGACTATTTATATCGTTATTTCATTGCAAAAAGTGAGCTTAAATTAAGATCGCACCTTGACTCCAAAATTCGAGTCGTTAATAATAATTGTGCTTACCTATCAAGATCACGAAACACGTCAAGGTGGGTGGGGTCCATCTCAAATTTGGCATCGCAATCTTTCTCTTGTCAGAAAAAGAAAAGAGAGAGAGAGAGAGAGAGAGAGAGAGAGAGATAGGGAAGCCAACTCACCACCCTTATAGGATACGCCCCCCCTCACATGCCTCACCCCCTTCGGCACGGGGCCCAATGCCAGCCTTTCGCGACATGGAAAACGACGTTACGAAAAAAAGAGGGAGACAAAAAAAAAAAGATGGGGAAAAGGAAAAATAAATAAAATAAACGATGAGGTATTTGATAAATTTATTTCGTCGAGCATCATCTACCGTTGAGCTCGCGGACCTAAAAAAGGAGGAAAAAAGTCCGGAAAATCACATTCACGGCCACCGTCCGAACCACTAGCCTTCCGCCACGTGGCGCCACTCAAGGGGGTTGCCGTTTCTCTTTCTTTCTCGGGATCCCTCCTCAGTGTCGTCACATCACAGCCGTCGCAACCACCGGCCTCGCGAGAATTCTACCGAAGCTATCTTACGCAGCAACAGTAGATAATCTAGCCCCCGGAGACGATTTTCCACGATGACACGTGGCATCGATGTTGATTTTAAATTTCTCAAAGCTTCTGCTTTGATTTTGAGACTTATAATGAAATAATTTTTTTACTTCTATTATTGAAAATAATTTCTGAGAACACGCTTGATAACTGCAAAAAATTTATATTCCAATAATAAAAATACGTTTAATAAACTTATATAATTTTGTTATTTCTTTTAATTTTTTAATATTTTTATTATATTTTTCATTTTTTTTCCATCTTCCTCCTTTGTGGCCGGTTGCCACTAATTCTAAAGATATGTTTGGTAAGTATTTTATTTTTAAAAATAAATTTTCATTCTATTTTTTGAATGAATTTTTGAGTATTTGAAAATATTTGATAACTATTCAAAAATTTTATTTTTCGAAATAAAAATATGTTTGATAAGAGACACAAATTCTTTTATGAATTATAATTTCTTTTAATTTTTAAAATAATTTTATTATTTTTTCTTTTCTCGTTCTCCTTCTTCCCTTAGCTAGCAACCTTGTTGGAGTGTTGCTAGCCCTGAGTGAGACCTAGCCTCGTTGGGGCACCGTGAGATCGCAAGGCAACACCAACCTTGCGGTGGCTTGACAAGGTTGAGCCTCAGCAATGGTTGGATGAGGCTTAGCTGAGCCTTGGCTTGGCAAGGCTATTGGCGATGCCAACCTCGCAATAGCCGAGCGAGGCTTCAACAAAGGTCGTCGGCAAAGGAAGAAAAAATAACAAAAGGAAAAGAAGAAAAGAAAAAAGAAAAAAAAATGCTTGATTCTAAAATTGTTTATGAGAATAATTTCTTTTTTTTTTAATTCTCGATTTTATTCCAAATATAGTCTTACAAACAAAAAAGTTACCAAATAATTTTTGTTCCTTTTACTTTTGTTCCAAGAAACAAAAAAAATAGAATCAAGTATTGTTTTGTCAATTATCAAACAAGGCTTGAGTCTCGATTTTATCTTAAATTTTTTATATCATGAAAACATTCTCAAATTATTGGTCCATTCTCAAGTCTACTCTAAACCACTCCAATCTCAATTCTATCCCTTTTTTTTTTTTTTGCATTTCATAAAAAGCCTTTAATAATTTTTTTTTGTCTCGTAAAAAATCATTAGTTTTTATTCGAGGCCCATATTTATCTCTGTTAATCCTTTGCTCAAAATTGCCCTTAAATAATGTGGCATTTCCACATAATTGGTCTAGTATGTTTTTTCCAAATTTCAAACCCAATAGTACGTTATGAGATTTGGGTAATAATTGAGTGCTTAGTGTTGATTTTTTTTTTTTTCAATTATTCTTACTCTTTAAAGAGTTTTATTTCCATCTTGCTCAAGGATGCTTGATTTTGCACTTAGTTTTCCATCTCTCCAACTCGGGATGGAACACAGTTGGAGAGCTGACATTGGGGATACTCAACTCAAGACGCTTGAATAGCTCGTGTTCAATAAGTTTTTTGAACAAAGAATCAATAGAATAGTGTGTGACTCAAGTAAAAGTTGATAATTTTTTAATAAAAATATTCATGATAGAATTGGGATTAAATCTAAAGTTGTGATTTTTTATGAGATAAAAAAAGTTTAGGGTAAAATTTGGATCGAACCTAAAGTTGAGGATTATTTAAGATATTAGGGGTATCCTTTTCATCGGACAAAAAATTTGAACTATATTTACAATTCGATTTAAAAGCATATCATATTCTCGGGAATATATTATGGTAGAAAGCATGCCTATTTTGAATTCCAAAATCACATCATGTCCTCTCTTATTTAAAGTGGAGAATTTTAAGATTCCACGACGCTTCAATTACTTAAATCGATTCGACCTAAAAAATTACTTAAATTGAAAATCGAGTTAGTGAAGCCAAAGCGCGATGACAATGCAGCATCATTGTCTTCATTCATAAGTTTAATATTTCAGATGAACCGGACGTGATTCTATACGGTTCGCACGCCACGAAGCATACATAACATATTCTTTTGTACAAAAAGGGAATATTGCGTAACACATGATTGATCCGAAGGATCTGCGTTGGGGGGCGTATTATTATCTTGTCTTATTCCAGCGGTCCCTCATTTTTCGCACCACCATAAGAAAAATTTAAAAAAAAGAAAATGCTCGTGCGCTGCAAACCCTAGAAGGGTCTCTAATAATTGTTGACTTCAGCATCAATTGTTATAGCATTTTTAAGAAGAACAAAAAAAGAATTATTTGTCACGTACCTAATGCAATCAGTGATCATTGCCCACGAGGATATATATGCAGCTGTGACGATGCCATAATTGATTTTCCAGCCTTGTGATGTCCGCACGGACCGTCCATATCAAGCTCAACGCCACATATATACCCCTTTTTTTTTTTATACAAGTACAAATTGATGACCTAATGCACACTATCGTGCAAGCTACGCCAACGCATGTTACGCAGGCGGGCGGTTGCTGTTTCTTTCACCGACCATTCTCCTCCCGACGACCAGCCCCGTGGCGGGACTCACTAGCGATGGCGGGTCGGTGCCCGGAGTTTTGGAGAGGTGAAGCTAATGCAACCTTTTTTCCGCGAGGGGAGTCAACATTTTGATGCTCTGGCGAAGCATGTCATGTTTCGAATTGAGGACGATATCTTTTTTACCATTGTCTTTAGTGTCCTACTTTTATTTTAATGCGTGGACTTTTTGGGGAACTAGTTTCTCTCAAATTAATGAATTTTCCTTTTGAAATCGTGTTCAAGAGAGCTATTTTTTTGAGAGAGAGTTACTTCCACATTGATAAATAATCTTCTCATTAACGAGTCGAGTCAATCATTTTCACACGAAGAGAAGAGAATCCAACTTCGTTTATAAATTAGTTTCTATCTGCATTCCTTCCTCTCTAAAGAAACCTAATTAGGGTGAGTTTTGCAATGAAGAAGGGAGCAAATTACGAGAATTGGTGAGTGTCTTGCTAGTTCCTTTCCTTTTGCATAGGGATGTGCATGAGAATTGGATCAACTTAGGTACCAATCACTCCTACTTTTGTCCCCTCATTCTAGACCTAGGGTCTTTGCCTAATCCCAAAAAAAAAAAAAAAAAAACCAATTCATAACAATGAGAAAAATTCAAAATAAGAATCTAAAGTGTTATCGTTTTTTCAAATAAAAACCTAAAATTGATCTTATTCTATATAAGGATCTGAAGTCATGTTAGTCTCAAAGAAGGGTATGACCTTACTAGCTGATCAAGGGCATTTATGTTATTCTATTTTTTTTCTTAATTTTCTTTCCTTTTTTCTATTTTTTCTTTGAAAAAACTTAAAAAAGAAAAAAGTTAAAAACTTTTAAAAAAAAGAAAACACAAATAATAATAATAAAAATAGGTGGGAGGGCTGGCCCCAACCCTCCCTCCTGTATTTTTTTTAAAGAATTCAATTTTTAAATTTTTAATCCAATTTAATTAAAATTAGAATTGTTTTTGGACAAAAAACACCCTTCATCGGCTGGAGTATTTTGCTAGCCTGCGAGAGGACCCTTATTTGAAATAATAATAACCATCTCAGATTATTATCTGAGAAAATGAGGGCACTTTAAGTCTTTATTTGGAATTTTTCCAGGCAACCTATTGCAGTCCAAAGCAACGAGTTTTAACTTCTGATCTGATATTGGGCCCAGAAGAAATTCTGATGTAATCTTTCATGAGTTGGCAATTTGATCTGGTCCAACATGATTTTTACAACAGAGGGTCCATACATGGGAAGCCCATCGCGCATCCTTCAACTTCCCTTATACTCCCACCTGATTCTCCTCCTGATTATAATAATTCCGTAAATAGATTTGATCATCAAACATTATCCGCTTATAGTATTTATCAACATGAAAAGGACTCGGAATTTAATACTAAACTTGATGTGGGCAACTTTAATTTAATACTAAGCTTGATGTGAGCATCTTTCCTTTCGTGTAAATCGGGTCTTTCAAGAAGAAGAAACATTGAAATTGACTTGTGCTTAGATACCGTGTTAGGTATGTTCTTGAAAATCCAATTTAATTCTAAGTCTTTTGATAATTTGTCAATTTAATTATTTCGACTGATTTTGATTGGAAATTGCTAACATGAATGTTGATTGTCTTAGGTGGCGTGGTAGTTGACAGTGACCTAAATAAATTTTTTTTTGTTGGTAATTTGTAAATATTTTTTTCAATATTTTTTAAAATTTTTCAAATGGGGCCAATGAGGACCACAATGCGTTTGTCAAATCTAGGCCATACGTCTTGGCCCTTGCCTATGGCCAACGACCTTGTTGGCCGCTCCCCAGGCTGCGGATTGGCATAGAGAAATAAGAGAAAAAAAAAAAAAAAAGGAAAAAGGAAAAGAAAGAAAAGAGGAAAAAAAAGAAGGAAACTAATGAGAAAAAATATTAAAAAGTTACAAAATTTTTCGAATTTGTGCACTTCAGACGCCTGGCATACGCATCATTGATTTTTGGCCATAATTGGCCGTCAAAAGGTTTAAGGCTAAATTGGTCAAATTGAGAGGTTTAAGATACAAGTAATAAATCTATGACTTTTGATAATTTCCACCCAACTTATAGCATTTTTTGAGAGGTTTTCAAGGTCATACCAAACACGGAATTGAAGCACGAATTGATTTCAGTGTTTTCTCTTCTCAAAAGACCCAATTCACACGAAAGTGTCGTGTTTAGTATTAAATTCCGAGTCCTTTTCATGGTAATAATACTATAAGCGGACAACATTTGATGATCAAATCTTTAATCAGGAGGAGAAATAGTCAAGGATCAATCCGATGATTATTTTTCCTTGACTATTCTCCTTTTTATTCTTCTTTGTTCTCTTAGCTTTTTGTGCTCGTCCGACCGCACTTCCCTTCAATTCACTTCTCTTACGAAAGGACAGACAGCAGACCAAAAAAGAAATGGCGAAAGTGAGAGAGAGAGAATAGACTTCTGGTTCACTTACGTCAAAGAGATTTTCCCAACGGTAGCTTTGAATTCCAAGCGATGGTGTCGCGCAATGAAGTTTAGAGCCTAAGAAGAGCTGAACGTGTCCGATCGAAGGCCAGGAAAGAACGGACCTGAAGGAAAAGCGATGCGATGGCTATGATTAAAATTCCATAATACGGTCGCAGAAAACGGCGTCGCATTCATGGCGGCGACATAGACATATTAAGTTGTTTAGCTCGCGTTTAGTGGTCGAGGTTAGAACAGCGAGGAAGAGGGGATTCATGGCCGAATCGGGTCTGTCCGAGTTTCAGATGCTGATAGTTGTACCTCGATGCTTCAGTAGATATGCGTTACATCTTGGATCTGCAGCTCGTGGAATAGGTCCTCATTAGTGTCCAAATCGAACTTCATTTTGTTCGTTCCGAGTTCCTGTTTGACATACTGGTGAGGTGAATTCAGACAGCAATTCGTCATCTAATAATACAAAACTCGGGTCACGGGCATGTTTCCGAGACGATGTGGTCGGATAAGACAGAGTTTCACTTCTGGTTTGGCAGCTCTTGATCCGGCGGAGAACAGGTGGAAGAAAACAAGCAAGAACTGAAAGTTCTCGCACTGCACGAAGACTCAGTACGTATAAGTACAAAATCAAGGCAAAAGTTTCCGTGGATGCATGCATTTTAACATGATTATCGAGCCGGCATGCGCGGTCAATCACATGAAGCTTTCGCCGATGTGCGAAGAGCGGTTTCTCTTCAGTGTCTTCTTCCGGGGAAAAGTCATTTTGATGTTAATTAAACTGCGAATCGAGTCTCGATATGCTCTCTATATCCATCAGAGGATGAGCAATCGTGGCCTGAATTGATGCCTGAAATGTGGACAAGGAGACATCCTCGAATAGTTTAAGTATAAAATCGAAAGTTGCTTACGGAATTGAATGTTTCAAACCCCTACACTGCACGGCATCGGAAGTTTTAGATGTCAGCCATAGTTAATACAAACAGTTGCAGACAGGGTTCGGTGGGATCATTTGTATGTTTGCTTAAGAGGACTCCTCGACAACATTCATGGTAGCTTAATTTGTGATGATCCATGCATAATTCGATGCGATTATAATGATAAAAGACACCCAAACTTCTCATCGAAACATGTTTGTTAAATGATGTGTCGTACTTGATTGGTCATTTTGACTTATTTTAGTATAGTCTTAGCAAATGTGGCATCATCCAATCTTATGATGTAAAAATCCCAAGAGGAGTTTTCAGATGATGATGGGTTTTAGTGCAAATTGATGGGCTACTTAAATTTTTTGTTTCATTTGAAGTTTTGGGTCTTGTAATTTTTAAGTAATACCTTGCTAATTAATTTACATTTATGTGAATGGATTGACGTTAAGAAGAGTATTCAGCTCAATACTTTGTTTTTAACTCGTTTTTAGTTGACAAAAATGAAAAGAGAAAAAAAGTTTTTTTTCGAGTAAAAAGATTCATTAATACTAAATGAGCAAATATGCATATTTGATAATATGTCGTTAAAAATTTTCCCAAATATGGTTTTATTCTTCCAACGGAGGAAAAGAAAAATTTTGGACACAACTACTCGCCAAATGTTTGGAAAAAAATGTATGACAAAAAAAAAAAATCAGGTTTTCCCCAAGATAAGGAAAAAAAAATGTGAAATCACGCCAAAATCTTTGGATAAAACTACTCGCCAAATATTGTTGACATTTATCAAACGATTAATGATCTCCACCAACTTTAAAATGCAGACATGATTCCCGTGCGATGTATGATTACGGTAAAGTTTTTTAACCTTATAATTCAAGCTAATCCGCATACGCCCATCATGCATCCACATGACTTTCTGAGGCAAGCAATGAATGGCTTTCCCTTGCCGTATGCTCAATTCCATTCTTTTCCACTCCTTCAATGACTCTTACCAATGGCTGACATGAACACTTCACGCAAACGGGAACGTTGGCAATTTGCCCAAGTTGGGCCAACCGTTCTCCCAAAAAAGAGCTGGAAATATCCAAGATTTATTACCCTCAAACGCACACGCACGGGCGACCAAAAAGTTATGAAATTTTCCTGTCTAATCGGATAAAAAACCTTGCCAACTTGCCAAGGGAATGCTGATGCATTGGTGAAGTAGGAGTGACCGCAAGAGCCTCTGTACACGGCCTTCTTGGTTCAAACGCGGGAACCAAGTGAGAAGGACAGTCTGCGATTTTGTAGGCTTTTCATTTGATCCCGCCTTCTAGCTACAGTGAGAAGAGAGAGAGAGAGAGAGAGAGAGAGTACAACTCAACTTTGCTTGAGTTCCAAGCCTGCAGAAACTGTGGTGGTCACCCTGTTTACGGGTCAATGTCATTATAAGTCCCACCCCCGTGCCTTATTTAAGTCCTCTTCACGTTTTCATGTCACCTTCTCTCTCTTCCCTCTCACCTTCCCCCCACATTTCCTCGTCCTTCCTCTTCTTCTTCTTCCTGTTCTCTCTCTTTCTATTCCTGGCAAATTGTTAATGGGTTCGACGTAACTTTTGATCCTCAAGGACAGCCATTGCAAGTTAACCTCACAAAATCTTGAGTTGACCGAACTTTCTGGGCATTCTCTCAAGCGCTTGAGCTCCGAGTCTCATTTCCGGTACTTCTTTTCTCGCTTTCTCTACAACCCAGTTCATGCCTTCTTGATCTCTCTTTCTTGACAAATCTTTTCCTGGTTTTTGATCACAATCCTGCGTTTTCTCTTTCCAAGCAAGTGAAGAGGTCTATGAGACTAGAGTTCAAAGCATTAATTGATGAAGTAATACTACATTTCACTACCATCAGACCTGCTTAACGGTTGATTTTTACTCATCGTACAACTTAGACGGGTTTTTTATTATTTATATTCATAACCTTCTTTTCCTATTGAAAAATTCGAGCTTTAAACTCAAATTCAGGAACTTTCTGTCACATATATTAGTATTTTCCAACATGCACTTGCCTTTACCAAATCACTCTAAATCGAGAAATCCATTTGACAGCATCTTGTCTCAAAAAGGTGAATAGGGAAGGGCAGAGGAATTGAACTGTATGTTTTTGCATTAGAAGAATTTGTGTCGTCAACTAATTATGCAAAAAGATTTTAGTTTGAGGAATCTGCTGTGAGTTTAGATTTTCTTTTGCAATGAAACAGTTGAAAGAACTGGTTTCTCTCATTCCCAATGTTTTTCTTTTTCAATCTGTCAATGTACTACAGTTTACCTGAGGGTCATTGCCTGAATGGCAGGAGCCAAGAGGCAATTCTGAGCTAGGAGCACTAGTTCAAGTATTACGGGAAAGAGATCATTGAAAAGCCCCAGGCTCCATGAGAAGGACCAGTTGGGCTGCATGTCTTGGGATTTGATGAGCGTTCCTGAGCTTCTCCCTGGTCGGTTACATAGGAAGCTGCTTGCAGATGCAAGGCATTCGGGTAGTCAGCACAACCATGGTGAGAATTCAAACCGGACTGCATCGCTTATTGAGAAACCATGGACAGGATTATCATTTTGATGTGTTTTCCAGTTCAAAGTTCATCAGTTGCAATGCGGAAGGGTTAGCTAAATATGCTTAAAAATGCAGCATCCAACATGCACGCACAAAAGCAAATAAATGCCAAATATAAAATAGATAAGTTTGAAGTGAAGAATTTATTGATTTTTACCTTTGCAGATGATGTTCGTATGAAAGGGAGACCTAAATCACTTCACATGTCGAACAAGAAGAGCCAAGTTGCTGTGGTAAGTCTATTTATTTTTTCCTCTGCTATTGAGATCACACAAATTTTTGGATTCTTCAGAATATAGAAGCATGATTCAGACAACACCGATTCTCGCAATTTCCATGAAAAGGCCAGACCTATTTCCTTTGTCTGATCTAAGTCTAATGATCCATTTGTAACCTTTTTACTATGAAGCACAATACATATATTCAAAATCTAAACTCAGCCATTGGTTGCATTTACATTTTCTGGTGGAACATTCTTGTAATTATAGTCTCCATTTCTGTCTCTCGTTTTTAACAATTTGCTGGATGAAACAAACCATCTGACCAGCAATCTGTGACTTCTAGGATGAACAGGATTACACAACTTCGGTTGTCAAGTTCAGAGATGAACGTGCAAATAAAACGAGGCAAAAGGAGAGGCTCCTGAGCAAGCAGTTGAAGAGAGAGAATGCTGAAGCAAAACAGGAAGAAAAACGTTTTCCCAAGACTCCACGTCACTCATCCAAAAGCCTAGGGAAGACACACCGCAGGCATCGACAAAATGATTCAAATACAGGTTCTCCACGGAAACTTCCCCATCCTATGTTAGTGGATGGACCTTCTCAGTCGACATTCAGAGGACTATTTTGCCATCAGGTACATCCCAGAGGCAGAGGAGAGATTGGCTGTAGAGGCATCAGCGTGGCAAAAAAAGAAGAATTGAAGAAGACGAATGGTCAATCCCTTCATAGGAACAAAGTGGCGGAGGCACTTGTAAATCAGAAGTTCGTCAATGGTGGCCACTTTGGTAATGACCGGACAGGCTGTAAGTCTAAGCAATTCTCAGAAGCATTGCACATGCTGAATTCCAACAAACAATTGTTCTCTAAACTCCTGGATGACCCAAACTCTGTATTAGCAAAGCACATCCAAGAATCGCGGGACTCTCAGGGAAAAGAGCAAAAGTGTGAAAGTACTATTGATCCAAGTGGGATTCAAGAGAAAAGTACAGGTATGCTTTCCTGGAAGAAGGTCAAGAGCTGGGGAAAACTCCTTCCCAAGAGAAGCAGTGAGGAGCTTTTTTCAATAGTGGTTTTAAGGCCTGGACCACAAAGTGCAGGCAACATCGAGAAAACCTGCTCCTCTTCGCAAACAAACAATAGCATAAAAAATGAAATCCCGACTGTTAGACAGTCGCACTTCCCGTTTCAAGGTTTGAGAAGGAAAATGAGGAATGCGACTGAGCTAAGCAGAGCAAAGAAGGGACTGACTTCTACATTTTTAGTTGATTTTGAGAAGGAAGGTAATGCAGGTGAGCACGATGGTCTCCACGTGAAAATCGGACATGAATCTGCTACAACAGCTGGAGGTGCTCATACAGAAAATGACAGAGATAACAAGGAAGGAAACTTCAATATGGCTGAAACTAGGACGCATCTCTCTAAGCCATTAAGTAAAGATCTGTGTAAAAAAGTTATTAATGAGCAGTTCATTAACACTACAATGAGGTCACTCTCTTTGCCTGAGGAAGACTCGTTGTCCTTCCTCAGTTCTGGGAGAACAGAAGAAGAGGGGTTTTTTACTGCACAGACGAGGTTCAACTCCCACAACAGCTATCTAAACAATCAGAACAGACTTGGGAAACACAAGGAAAATGAGAATAATGTTCCGAGTCCACCAAGGCCAAACGATGAGGTCCCTACGCTGAATGATCATACTTGCAGGAATCCTGATGATCCGTTTAATCATGCAAAAGCAAACCCAGAAATTCAAGAGGAACTTCTTGAGACTGAAACGCATGAAATTTCCCCTTTCCCTATGGATTCAGGCTCCGAAGGTATATCTGTACCTTGCGAGCTTAGTCAAGCTCCTTCTAACCGGGTGCACCTTGGCATTGCTGAAGTATCTGTTATTGCAGAAACAACAAATAATATGCTCCCAAATAGTGTCGATCCTTTCAAAGAACCTGCAGCATTGAATAACGGGCTATGTTGTTGCGCTAATCAGAGCACCAGTGCAAGCGCAACAATTGACCACCACAAAGGAGAATGCTTACGTTGCTTTAAATTGGTAACACTTTCTCTTGCCAGCTTTAGTCCCTAAGTTGTTGACTGCATTGTTCTAATATCACCTATATGTCTTTCTCTGCCCTGTCCCCTTTTAACAGTTCTTACTATCATTCCAGGATATTTCTTACAGCTTACAACTGTGTCTCGACATTTTCAGGATTCACCTCTACAAAATCAACTGGAATTTTCATCTGTGGGTGATTCCTTAATAAGATCTATAAATGCCCAGAACTCAGATAATGTGATTACTTCCGGGACTACTGTGAGCTTCGATAGAGCCGTATCTGAACTCGGTACGATTCATTTTGGAAAAGAGAAATTAATCTTCTTCTGTGCTATTTGTCTTTTTATTGGTATTCTGTTTCATTGACTAAAATATGTCGTGATACTTGCAGCTGATTTACCATCAAGGTCACCTGAAATTGCTTTAGTGACGTCCCCATCAGACTCCAAATTTTCTACCAATAAGGCTGATGAGCTCAGACTCACATCTGAGTATGTGAGGTCACTTTTGACAGCTTCGGGTTTGAACTGGGATGAACTCCTGGTGAAGTTCCCTGAGTCGGAGCAATTTCTTCCACCATCTTTATTTAGTGCAATAGAGATGCAGCCAGATCAGTCTGGCATCAATCACACACTCCTCTTTGATTATGTTGATGAAATCCTCCAAGAAGTTGCATACGAGTGGTATTTCAGATTTCTCAGACTGGATACCAAAATGGCTCCACCAGATGAAAATGTGGCTCATGAGGCGATCAAATGGGTAGATTGGAACCTTGTCTTCCAAACGAGGTTACACACTTTGGAGCAGCTCGTCGAAGAGGACTTCGCAAAGCCTCGAGTTTGGGTGGATACTCGAAAGTATGCTGAAGGCATTGTTAACAGGATGGTAGAGAGCATCCTAGAGGATATAATAGAGGAGGTGGAGTAGAATTGCAAATATGAAGGGGATATTCTGTACCGAGGATTATATGATGATCCGGAATCCCGCAAGAAAGCATCAGCCATCAGTGAATTTGCCTGTGGTTATATTTATTGTTGCATGAAAAAATTAGAGATGGACCAAGAAACTAGCAAGTTTTGTCGTAAAGCCAAGGATTCATCTGTGGCGCCGTCAAGGTCACCTGATGGATCCAAGTTACAATTACTCACACATGGTCCAACAGCAAGATTTGATAAGAATCTCCTTGTAACTTTTTCTAGGATTTGCTATACTGAGATTACTACCATGGGGGGGGGGGGGGGGGGTTTGGTTTGAGCAGTTTTGGGATGATTGTAGGAAATTTGACTGCCTGTATAGTCATTTCAACTATCAGTAAGGAGATAATAGATAAAATTGCCAGTTTTGCTAGTTACTTGAAACTCACGCTAAATTCCAATAGATTCATGTCATGCCGTTTTATCTTTTGGTTTGCTGAATATTTTAAGTGTTGGTTGAGTTGGCCAATGGCATATGCATGTTTGCTGGAATTTGTCAACACACGGCTTTTGCGCTTTAATGTTCCTCTTTTCCAGACCTTGGATAAAACTATTGAGGGGCAGGTATGCTTTTAAAGCAAGGTTGAAGGACATGATGACTGCTTTGGAGTTTGGATGAACTCACCCTGTTCCAGACGGTGACAATGTGCTGTGGCATAGCGATAGATGAATGTTTTGCTTTGTTTCTACTCTCTCTTTTCTTCTTTCAATTGCTGGTGAAAGAAAGCGAAATATGGTTTGAATTGTACCATAGATGGTCTGGTTTATTTTGGTTCATTGGTGATCTGGTTTCTGGTATCTGTCACTCACCACAGTAAATCCGCGCTTATATGGGAACTCAAATGGTAACTATAAGCTATACTTTACTAGCTTAAGCTTCTGTCGTCCAGTTTATAAATCAGAAAGTTCCATCCTTTCCACCTAAAACTTCTTTCTATTGGATGAGAACGTTGGGATTAATTACCATGGCTTCTTTGGTTCGCTTCGGTTGGTTTTCTTAATCACAGGACGATGGTTACTAGAAGACAGGCTGCTACAACATTCTGTACCCAGGTTTCTTGCAGGCCTTGTCCTAAGCTCAGTTTCCCCAACACCGTGGGAAGCAATATGACCTTGTTCGTATTTATACGTCAGGCTACAAGAAAAGCCTCATCGGTGCTCCAAAATCAGGACCTTCATGTACCGTCACAAGTAAACATCAACTATTGCACGACCATTAGTAGTCTTTGCCCCCAGTTCGTGTGTTTTCGATCTGCCTCTTCTGTCTCCCAACCTGCAGGACAACAGATTGGGGAACTGGCGGCTGCTCTTCAGTGACAGTGACGTGCGCATCAGGTACCGGCCGAGGGAGCTGTTCGCGGAGATGGCCGATTTGGGCGCGACTCAAGCCGGGTGGGGAGGTAAGGCGTACAGCCCACCCCGCGAAGGGAGCCCTCGGATTGGGAGTGGTCATTTCCCCTGAAGAAGGAAACAATAGATCAACCTAGGTGTGCCACATCCTAGTCTCAGATCAGCAGAGCAATGTTCACTGACCCGCTTGATGAGTCCTTTCTCTGGGGTTGCGGATGAGCCTGAGGGTCCTAGGGATGGTGCAGGCCATGATTTGGGGTGGTCCTAGGGGTCATTTCTTATAACATGGTGGTCCTGGTGGTGAATGCGTTTGAGTAGGATGTGAATGTGAACATGCTCAGTGCTCAAGTGGGCATGGGCATAAAAAGTAGGAATAGATGCTGCTGGGGAAGGATGAGAGCGATGGAATCTTGTCGAGGTGGCAAAATGGGTCGAAATGAGTCGCATTTGATGGAGCGAGTAGAATATGGGTTGTCTAAAGTTAAGAATTCGAATGGATTCATTAGAGTATGGGTTGTGCAAAGTTAAGAATTCGAATGTGTTTATTAGAGTAGAGTCTAATTATAAAATAGATTTTACTGAATCTGTCGTAGACCGATTTCTAAATTTTAGCCCGTTAATATCTTAGGCCACAAAAGCTTGAAGTGATATATCTTCAAGGAGATCTAACTCACGCGGCACGCCTCACCTTCATCCTGGACCATTAACTTTCACGCTTCACTTGCTCATCGTGATGAAATGATGAGATTTTTTTTTTTTTTTTTTGGTCATAAATGAAATGATGAGATTTTTTTTTTTTTCAATCCTACTCTATTCTTACTTTACACTTATTCTCGATTTTTTCCCGCCTCTTGCGGGCGTGGGAGTCGAACCTACTTTAAAACTTACGCCCCCCACCCACCCCCCGAAAAGATGGGGATTTAAACCGAAATGATAAGATCCTTTGGTGGAAAAATAATGGTAAACCGTAATAAACAAATATATGTATTTATTTTATTTCCTGTTCTTTTTCTGTACGATGTTTGAAAAAATTCAAATGGGCACTCTTTAAAGTGTTTCATGACAATCACTTTTGTCAGTATGGCCTATATAAAGGAAGTGATGATGGTCGACATTCACATTCACACTTTCTTGACATGAGAATGCTTCTCTATATATGTTACTAAAATTGACTTTTGAAAATCATAAGCATTTCGTGTGAGTACATTAGTTGGGAAATTTTCTTAAAGTTTAATTAACATCTAAGGATGAAAGTAAGTACACCCATTGCCAACAATTTAAGATTTTATGCTGTTGCTGTATTTCGTCAACGAAACAATACAATTGATGATGTGATAATTGCTCAATCGTTGTGTAGCAAACTCATAATTTGCTTGTCAACTAAGATGTGTAATATTAAAAAGGATCAATAGACAATAGATTAGTCTGGACTTGTTTTAGTTACAAGACAAATGTAAGTTAGGCATTCATTAAATCCAGTACTTTAAGATTTATTGTCTATATTTAACCTGAAACTAAAGCCCGAACCCGTTAGATGATTCATGGACGGCCCTTGGCAGATTTTCACCGCCACTCTTATGCTCGGTCCATATCCCAACCCCCGAACTCCTTCAGTGACTCAATGAGCTGGGTCTTTAGAGCCGTTCGATCTTAAGAAATTTTTTTGCTAAAAATAGATTTTGGGTCTGGGTCGCTTTTAGTATCGCATTACAAATTGGTTAAAAATAAGTTAAATGAGTAAGTTTGAGTTCAACTATTTTTTCTCCGACTCACCCGCTTTAACAAGTTCGCTAAAAGTTGAGAAGTTTTAGATAATTTAAAGGGATTCATTCACTATCATCGGGAATGTATTTTGAGATAACATCTTGTATGACATCTACCCATGAATTGTTCTGCAACCTCGTAGAGTTAAATTATCAAGGCAAAAAAAAGGAGGTAAGTATATTATAAGTATCAAAAGTTGTGTACGTCGCTCATTTTGATGCTAAAAATTTATTTGAATCACTTAAGTGCCAACAAATTTGAAAAACGATCATTTCAGTGCCAATGCCGATCTAATTGGCGGAAATCTGACGTGTCACTTTTTTATTAAGTTTTGAAGTTGATGTGGCTCGTCGGAGAATACAGTTAGCATCCAAACAACAAAACAATGCCGTTTGGTGTATTTTCCCTAAATAAAAACCCTAAATTCCCAAATTGAGAGAGAGAAGGCACGGGCTTCCTCCTCATCTTCTTCCTCGAAGAACAACATCAATGGCGGCACCAGCAACGACACCAGGCACCTTCGACTCCCTTTCTTCCTCCTCCTCCTCCTCCGCCCTCACCTCTTATTCTTTCCACCATTTCTTGCTTGAGTAACAACCTCAGCCTCTCCTCGCTCACCTAGTTGAGCATCTACGATGGTGGCCGAGCGACAGTGGCTGAGCGATGGCGGGTGAACGACTGTGGCCGAGCAACGGCTAGTGAATGACGATGGCCAAGCGACGACGGGCGAATGACAAAGAATCTCTAATTTCAATCCCCATATGAGCTATACGGCATCGTTTTTGTAAGGTTGTCCACGTATGACGGTAAAACGACGTCGTTTCTTAAGGAGAATAAAAAACGACGTTGTTTGAAAGCCATCACAACTTTTTAAAAAAATATATATAAAAGTCATGTAATTAGTTTAGCCGGAATCTCTTGTCGGTGGCACAAAATGATCGTTTTTTTTTCAATTTGACATTTAAGTGATTCAACGGAAATTTTTAGTATCAAAGTGAGCGTCATACACAATTTTTAACACTTTTAGTGTACTTTCCTCCAAGAAAAGGAGTGTCTTGCTTAATGGATTTCTGACATTTTTAAAGAAACGTTAACTTTGAAAAATATTCAATAGCAAAAAGGAGATTGCATGATTATTATTTTGCATTAATGTTCATGCACTAACGTCACCGTGGTCTTCACGATTGTCCAACCGCAAGCTTAGATGAATTATTTAGAACTAAAAAATTTGTTGGGGTTAAGTGCTCAAAACCCCCCTCAATTTTAGAACCATTGTACAAAGCCCCCGAATTTTGAAAAGTTACAAACTACACCTCGATTTTAGCACTGTTGCACAATAGTCCTAGGATTTTGGAAAAATTACAAATTACCTCCCTAAGTTTTGACTTTTATTGTAGTCGCTAGTATTTTTGTCTAATTATTGTTAAGAATTGAATGGAAATGGATTAACTTGTTTTCTTTAACCAAAATAATTTTTTTCTGAATTTTCTTCACTTTACAAACCATGCATTCTCTTTACTCTTTTAACTTTATTAATCATGTAATTGATATTTTCTTTCTGTTGACATATAGAAAAACCAGCAATCGCAACAAAAATCAAAGTTCAAGGTGATAATTTATACAACTTCATAGAGTTTGGGGCCCATTTTTCTAATCAAAGCCGAGGGCAAAAATTGGGGACTAGAGGACAAAGGGATTCCTTAAATTTGTCCAACTCAACTCATACTCCAAAATAGGCATTAAAATATTGCAATTGCCTTAACAAACCACCTAAGTATTTCTAGACTAGATGGCAAAGGGATTCCATAATACAATTTCCGACAAATTTACCTTCACAAGAACAACTTCTTTTCCTGCCACGTGTCCATTAACAAAATAGGGAACTATATCTAAAATTCCCCAATTTTAGAAAGACATCCCCCAACTTCCACTTTTTCCCCCATTTAACCCCCCTATCCATCTCATATCCATGGCATCGCTTCCCGCCAAACTCCACTAAAACCCTAGCCCCCCCTCTCTCCGCTTAAACCCCGCCGGTCCAGAACTCCCCGCCGCCGCCGCCGCCGCCGCCGCCGCCGCTCGCCGGTCTCCGTTCGCCGCTCGCCGCTCGCCGCCCTCCTCCCCGAGATGGACGCCAAAGAAGTCAAGTCCGACCTCGTCCTCATCCTCGACTACGGCTCCCAGTACACCCACCTCATCACGCGCCGCATCCGGAGCCTCTCCGTCTTCTCCCTCTGCATCACCGGCACCTCGCCGCTCAAGGCCATCACCGACCACAACCCGCGCGTGGTCATCCTCTCCGGCGGGCCCCACTCGGTCCACACGGCCGACTCGCCCAGCTTCCCCGAGGGGTTCGCGGAGTGGGCCGAGAGCAACGGGGTGCACGTGCTGGGGATCTGCTACGGGCTGCAGCTGATCGTGCAGAGGCTGGGAGGGGAGGTCGGGGTCGGGGAGAAGCAGGAGTACGGGAGGATGGAGATCGACGTGGAGAAGAATACGGGGCTTTTCGGGTCGAAGCGGGTGGGGGATCGGCAGGCCGTGTGGATGAGCCACGGGGATGAGGTGCTGAGGTTGCCCGAGGGGTTTGAAGTCGTTGCGCGGAGCCAGCAGGGGGCGGTGGCGGCCATCGAGAGCCGGGGGAGGAGGTTCTATGGGCTCCAGTATCATCCTGAGGTTTGGTTTTGATTCTGATTATGGTTTCTGTTGTGAAAAATTCTGTCTTGCATTGGATTTATGGATGGCAGTTGATGATTTTACCAGGTCGTTCCTTTGGATTTTCTGGTTCACGATGCTAAAGAATTTTCACATGGATATATAAATTTTGATTGGTGGAAGCCTAAATTTTGGGTTATTGGTTCGTGAGTTCAGTTCTGTTTTGATTAAGTTCAATGAAAATTTGTGCAGATTTCATGTGAATTTGGTTGCTATCTTCCTCAAAATAAGAAATTTTCTTCTGTGATTTGGTTAATTTAAGCATTTAGTAAATATGACCGATTAGGCTTGAATTAGATGGTTTTCTGTTGCTGCCGAGTCGTGGCTGGATTTTGAGATCATCACATGTCTCTCCTTATAAATAATGGCTGTTGAATGCGGTGTGCAGGTTACTCACTCACCTGAAGGAATGGAAACGCTGCGCTACTTTCTTTTTGACATCTGTGGAGTCAATGCAGGGTGGAAGATGGAAAACGTAATGGATGAAGAGATTAAAGTCATAAAGAGCACAGTGGGGCCTGAAGATCATGTCATTTGCGCATTGTCCGGAGGTGTGGATTCAACAGTTGCCGCAACTCTTGTTCACAAGGCTATTGGAGAGAGGCTTCATTGTATTTTTGTTGACAATGGTCTTCTGAGGTGAGTTTGAGCCTCCTTTTTGGTGAATTTTTGTGTGGTCTTGCCATTTTATGTCCTCTGCCTTACTTTGCATCTTTGCTTCTTATAGGTACAAGGAGCAGGAGCGTGTCATGGCAACCTTTGAAAGTGATCTACACTTGCCAGTTACTTGTGTTGATGCTACCGAGCAGTTCCTTAGCAAGTTAAAGGGCGTAGAAGATCCTGAGGTGAAGAGGAAGATAATTGGAAAGGAGTTTATTTGCATCTTCGATGCTTTTGCCCATGATCTGGAGAAAAAGTTGGGGAAGAAACCTGTGTACTTGGTCCAAGGAACCTTATATCCCGACGTGATTGAATCATGTCCTCCCCCAGGGACTGGAAGGTCGCACTCGCACACGATTAAGAGCCATCACAATGTTGGAGGACTTCCCAAGGATATGAAATTGAAACTGATCGAACCGCTTAAGCTTCTATTCAAGGACGAGGTATTACTTCTTCTTGGCTTGTTGTGGCTTGTCTTTATTTTTGCTCTGACTTGTCTGGTTTTTGACCTGCTTTATGTATTTCTCTCCAGGTTCGTCAGCTTGGAAAGATATTAGATGTTCCCGAGGGATTTCTGAAGCGTCACCCGTTTCCTGGTCCTGGCCTTGCAGTTCGAGTTTTGGGCGACGTAACTAAAGATAATGCTTTGGATATTCTTCGCCAGGTATGTGGTGTTAAGGCATGGCACAAATGTTTCTTCACTTTCTACACATTAAAGGCATAACCTTTGTCTTCTTGTTTTGTCTTCTCAAGGTGGATGAGATATTTATTCAATCAATTAAGGATGCTGGACTATATGATACTATTTGGCAAGCCTTTGCTGTGTTTCTTCCAGTAAGGTCTGTTGGAGTTCAGGGTGATCAAAGGACACATTCTCATGTCGTTGCTCTTAGAGCGGTAACAAGTCAAGACGGAATGACAGCAGATTGGTAAGCAGGCAGTTCTTTCAGGGCATGTCGTACTTCTTTCTTCTTGTTTTTGGAAAAGAATGTCATCTAGCCAGCTTGTATTGTGGGATGCTTGTCTCTAGGGTTGGTAATGACTTGTAAAGCCCACTAAGGCATCTTTTCCATTTTTTTGTTGCTCTGATATTTCTTGTTCTAGGTCTTTTACCCGTGTATGCATTTTTCAACAATTTCTTTGCCTTTGTCTTGCTTATCTGGATGGCGGTCTTCATTAAAGGGCATTTAAGGGCACTTGCATCTATGGAGTCTTCCCTTTGTTTTTTACCTTATTGGAATGCCGAGCGCTTATATGTCAATTACAAACAATTTCAGGTATCAGTTTGATCACAAATTCCTTGACCATGTCTCACGAAAGATATGCAACAGTGTTCGAGGTGTCAATAGAGTTGTTCTGGACATCACATCGAAGCCTCCATCAACAATTGAGTGGGAGTGATGCCATTATGCAAGAAACTTGTCAGGGTTTATAATATTTTTGATCAGATTTGAAAGCTCATTTTTGAGACTTAATTTTCCAGTAACTAGTGACGATTAATGTGATGTGGTATGTCATATTTCATACTCATTCTCTTAAGAGGAAGGGTTTTGAGATGGTGTATTAATTAGATGGAAACTGGCACAAAGTTCTAAAAGAACTGTGTTGTGCATAGTGTTTATAACTTGTTGCTGATACTCAGTTTGTGAATTGGCAGATTGGTTTGCTGAACTCGTATTCTGATATGTGGTACATATTGCAAGGCGTATCTGCCTGATTTTAAAATAGCATTGATGCTTGTGTGCATTACTAATTGAAGCTTGTCTGACTACAAATTATAATAGAGCAATACCAAAGGCTTTACTAGCACCATTACCTGCTCTCATCCTGTGCATTATTGCTGCTAAGATACAGGTCGAACTCATTTCTGCATTTTTTTCTCCAGGCAAATCTTATTGCTTGCTTATTTCAGTGATGCTACAGTGTTCCTTTGGCTATTTTTATGGTGGGTAATCAGTATGACCTGTCCCTACCACTATTGTATTAATAGTAGACTTTGCTAACGCTTCTCCTTTTGAAGTAGTGAAACTAAGAGTAACAAACTCTCTCATTCCCTTTATGCCACCTAGTCTACGCTACTGATTATGGTAGCCTTTGTGGTTTTATTCCTACCACTTTATGTTGGAGTGTGGCAATTGATGACTTCAAAGGCTTTTAATGATTGCTCATCATTATTGCTTTTGGAACGTACATGAAGCAACGAACTACAATTCCGATATATTTCTTCTCTTGGGTACCCTACTCTATAAGTAGCCAACCCCTAGCTAGCTGAAGTACCCGTGTCATCTTCTAGTGCAATAATGACCAAATCAAAAATTTCCATTCAACTTCCTGTTCTTGATTTGTCTCAACCTGTAGAGTCCACCTTCCTCTCTTCACTCGCTCAAGCATGTCAAGAATGGGGATTTTTCCATGTTGCCAATCATGGTATACCTGAAAGTATATTCAGTAAGCTATGTTTTCTATCAGAGCACATATTCAGCCTTCCCCAGGAATTGAAACTTAAACTAGGTCCATCGTCATCAATCCAGACCTATACTCCGCGTTTTATAGCATCTCCTTACTTTGAAAGTTTACGAGTGTCTGGACCCAACTTTATGGCCTCTGCTAAGGCGTCTACTGATGAACTTTTTGGCTCTCAAAATCACGAAATGAGGTAACTTTTAGTTCCTTTGGTCCTTCTCTGCCTTTTTATCATGCACTATTTTGTTTTTTGAATTTGGTTTCTTTGCTTTCATTGTGCCAGTAATGTGTTGCAAGAGTATGGAAGCAAGATGATTGAGGTGTCAAAGATGGTTATAGAGGTTCTGTTGAAGTGCTTGGGCGATGCTTACGAAGAGAAGTATTACAAGACAGAATTCACCAACTGTCATGGTTATTTGAGGATCGTGAATTATTCCCCACCTGAAAATGTAAAAGAAAAAGAGGTTGAAGGACTTGGAATGCATACGGATATGAGTTGCATAACACTGGTCTATCAAGATGAGATTGGTGGGCTTCAGATGAGATCCAAGGAAGGGGAGTGGTTGAATATAGACCCTTGCAAGGGTTCTTTGGTGGTTAATATTGGAGATTTGATGCAGGCTTGGAGCAATGGAAGGTTTAGGTCATCTGAACACCGAGTTGTTCTTAAGCAACCAGTGAACCGCCGTTCTCTGGCTTTCTTTTGGTGTTTTGAGGATGAGAAGGTGATATTGGCACCTGATGATATCGTGGGGAAAGATAATGCAAGGATTTACAAGCCATTTGTCTGTGCTGAGTATCTGAAATTTAGGGAGAGCAACGAGGAAGGAAAGTTTGAGAAAATTGGATACACTGTCAAGGATTTTGCAGGGGTCGAAATTCAAGCAACGACTACAATGCTATAAGTACTGTTTAACATGTGATATGTTATTCTGTTTGGTGAATTTGCTATTCATATTCATGTTCCTGGTATTTCATATTCTGCTGTTAAAGATGGCAGATGATGGAGAAATTGCTCTGCAGTAATGTTCAGATTGCTTCCACTCCTTCCTGTTCCCTTTCTTTGTTTCAATAGCAGTAATTAAGATTGTTTCTTTGTATCTGGAATTGGTGTGGTTTTGTTGTATGATTTGTATCAGTGTTTGGCTTATACTTGAAATGGGAAGAGCAGGAGAGTGGTGCCCATAGAAACTAAGTTGTGGGAGATTTTGTGCCAAATGTACTAGTCCTTAGTTTGAAAGGAGAAAAGACAAAACATGTAATGTTGATATTGCGTTCTGTTGAAAGGGAATTCAACAAATGCAATTTAGTTCTCGTGCTCTTGAATTATTTATTATTTATCTAGTAGGGGCAATGGCCCTACACTTTTCCCTTGTTTTCCCGTGGCTACTTAATTGCGCCAGCGACAGAGCTTTGGTGATAATGTGGCATACTCATTCTGCAAGCCCTCTTGAAGCTTCTTTATTTTGAAAATGGTCAAGAATTATGTGTTGTAGTAAACATTCAAAGGCGATGTCGTGTTGGTCCTTGTGTGGGAGTGGCGGCTGGTCATTATTGGAGGATGTCCCAGAGAGGATAGATGGTAGTGAAGGTATCATAATCTTGGACTTCTTGCTTCATCAATATTGAAATGAATTGCAAATGCTATTTCTTGCTTCACTGACATTGTTTTCTGCAAAAGCACAATTAGTGCAAGATATTGAGCTAGAACAATCAATCCTTTGTGGCGTGGCTACTGAAATATCTGCTTTCTAAATATCTGCTGTCCTGCCCTTTTGATTGTACAACTTTATTGCCGACAGAACATACTTCACCTTTATTATGTCATTGTTTTGATATGGTGGGGCATGAGCGAAATTTCTGGGAGATTTGTTTAATAAGTTGATATAGAAAAGTTTCAATAGTATGCTTTCCCCCCCTTCTTCACTAATCATTGTGGAAATAAAATTCAAAAGAAAGTAAATTATGTAAATTGTACATATATTGGCACTATAATCAAGGGGTGTGCAACCGGACCGTCCCACCTAAAAAACATGGTTGGGAACCGGTTCGGGAATCGGGTCCGATTGATTACCCACCTAGGAACCAGTTCTCGGACCGGTTTTGGAACCAGTTTGGAACCAGTTTTATAAGTATAGGTCGAAAATCCTATTTTTTCCCTTTATTTTTATTTTTATTCCCGCAATCACACGGTGTTTTTCCTCTTGGCTCTATCAAAC
This sequence comes from Eucalyptus cladocalyx, assembly GCA_017140615.1. Classification (NCBI taxonomy): domain Eukaryota; kingdom Viridiplantae; phylum Streptophyta; class Magnoliopsida; order Myrtales; family Myrtaceae; genus Eucalyptus; species Eucalyptus cladocalyx. Next base: position 7,768,821 of record CM029520.1, on the reverse strand, counting down.
ACGCATGGCACTCCTTCTTCGTCGTTCCTCTTCCTCACTTGCTTCCCTCCCTCATTGGCTCTCTCTCGCACCGTCCGACGGATGGACAGTGTTCATCGCTGCCAAATTCTTGTGTACCATATGAATTGGCTCGCCTAATTTTTCTTTTGTAGGAGGAGTTATGCTTGCATAAATGAGTAGTTTCATGTAATAGTTGTGGGAATAAAATTAATATTAAATCTATGTTTGTAGCTAATTCTTTGTCTTATGATTTTATTTATTATAAATAGCCTTGTGAATCTTTAATTTTTCATTTAGTCAAAAAGTTAATATATTTATTTATTACATATGCTTAATGTTTCAATACAAATTAGGAGGATTACGTTATTTTCTCGCGTATTAATATAAAATTTGAAATCGTATAGGATATTGAGAGATTGCAAAACAGGTTCCAATGGAAATATTGTTGACTATGAAACCGGATCAGATTAACATGGTGGGTCGAGTACAGGGTCTAATACAAACATGATCGGGAACAGGGTCTAGGTTTAGATCCTACTCACCCTAGACCCGATCACCCCTACTATAATCTCTATGCCTAGCTCCCTCCCAACTGTTTCTGTTTATTGTTGGTGGCCTCCATAAATGCTTCGTCTCTGATGTGTGTTACAGTATATTTTTGAGTAGCTGCTTCTTGTGAGAAGCAGAAATTCTCTTTCCCAGATCTTTTACTATGTATAGTAAGGTACTGTGAAGGGATCTAGTGGAGACTATCTCAAAATGTTCTATGATTTACTGAAGGGAAATGTAAATGAACCAGTAATTGGAATTCCAGGAAGCAGGAACTGGTCTTTTTTTGTAGTCATCTCGATTTTGTGAGATTGCCGCATATTTGATGGGGTGATGACATAGGGACTAAGAATAAACGATAAAATCGCCTGACTAAATTTGAATTTCGGATGTGCATAATGATGGACATGAGGAAGAACTTTAATCAAACAAGGTGCTGCTATAGTACCAAAATATCTACTTTAAACTCATCGAGATGGGGCTTGTCTGTCTTTTTCCATACCCGGGTCTTGATTATGTCTGTTGGAGGTTCTTGACCATTTCAAGGGGATCTTTGCATAAAGCACACTTTTACTTTACTGTCCAGTTATATGAAAGGGAGTTTATATTATAATATCATCAGCCTAATCATCTTTAGGTTGGGTATATTATACTCCGTCTCCACAGCCTTCGCCTTTATCTTTGGTTTGTCCTTTTTCTCGATGTTTCTGTGGGCAAACTTGCATTACTTTAAGGAATTTTAAGACGGAACATCATTCTTTGGCCTCTGCTAAAGCATGGATTCAATGAGATTATGACTGGCTGAGAAGGATGATACTGCAATATGTGATTTATTAACTAATACAATCTTGTAAGGAGCATCTTTCTCCCCTTCCCATAAAGCCCCCATTGTATTATTTGATACCCCTCGCTTCAATCTTAGTCTTGATGGTTTTTCCACGGTTTCCGTTTCTTTTGTTCTGATTTTTGCCTCTGTTTATAGTTGAGTTGGGTTTCTGACTATTACCTTTTCAAGTAAGATGCACACCACAAGCAAGTAATTTTCTTTGTTATTTCAGCTCTTAAATGACGGTGCCAAACAGATGTGTAGCAGGACAGTCCCCCAGGATGAGTGACAAACTTTCATGATTGAATTTTTGTTTCCTTATTTGACAGGACTAGTGTTACCCGTATTCTTTCCATCAATTAACTGATGCTTGAACTTCTCCCTCCAAGTCTCCTCAAAATACACAGGAATAAAGCTCATCAGAAGGAATAGACGCTGATCTGACATAGGCAAAAATTTTCATCTGACCCTGAGAATGAAATCGATACTTTGGAAAGATCCATTCTCGATTTATTAGAATATCCTATCAGGAAGAACATCAGTAACGACTTCTCAAAATGATTATGTTTTAAGTCGGTCAAGCTATCCTAGGGATATATCAGTGAGGAAATGATCTTCAGCAGTTCTGAGCGACTCCTTGAAGCGCTTGTTTGATCGTTGCAGCTGTTGTTTTTGTTGTTGTTGATCTCTGCAACTGCAAGACAATAATAGAACATTTTAATTCTCGCGGGGGAAGCGATGATTTATTTTGCTACCTGTCTTATATTATCCTGGTATTATCTGGACTAAACATGAAAGTATAAAATATATCACAGTCCAATCCTGCTCAATCTCACAGTTGAGCTAATTTCTGCCATCTTCATAAGGATTATGCAATTGAACCTGAGTCTATACCTTGGATTTAATGGTCACGGAAAGAATACCGTTGCTGCTCAATGACTGAACTGAGTGAGAATCCAATCTAGAATGGCTCAAAGCTTCAATTATCTCAAGCAGTACTCCTTCCCTCCAAAGACACCTCATCTCAATTAGCACGTCTTCATCATTCACGCTAACACTTAAATAATCAATTGGAATCTCTCTAAGATAATCGTTATCTGTTTCTGTCGTGTCACGGTTGTGAGCTTTCCTTTTTTTAACTACTGGCTGCTTGCTAAGATCCGTCCTGGGATTGCCACAGTCATCAGACGTCCTCTCTGTACTTTCTTGGGGTTTTCCTTCAGAGATTGCCAGTAATCCATTTGATGTCCTACTTGACTCCAACTCTTCCGCCCTTCTCTGAAGCTCCTTTACGCATTCAATTGTGTTGTCTAGTATTGATATTTTGTCAACCTGGATCATGCGATACCACAATATTCATTTGAATGACTTAGCTAGTGCCAATGGAATGATAAATAGATCATAGTTTTCCCATGTTGAAGGCATATAAATGTACATACCTTGTTTACTGATGGGACGATTGAGTTAAGAACAGAAAACTGCTCGTTTATCTTTTCCCTTTGCCTACTTTCAGATAGTGTGTGGTCTGGACTGAGTTCATCTGTCAAAGCCATCCACAACCCATCTCTCTTGCAACTTACTTCGGAAATGTCGAGCATGCTCCTCGCATGCAGCTGAGGCACTTCAAGCAAGATCTTCTTCAGCAGCATCTGTGGAACACCTTTTGCCCTCTGCCATTTGTGTTGTCCTTTCTTCCAACCTATGAAACCTGACTCTGGTTCACCCCATTCACGATGTGGTCCTGATCTTAATCCGTCGGAGGTTTTCAAGATAGATGACAGAACAGTCTGGTAGTGCAAACCATCAGCTCGAAGGTCTACCCTGTTTAGTTCTTTGTTATTGCATTCTTGAAGGTTTCCTGGCCAATGATCTTTGGACTTCTCAAAATTAGGAATTGAAATGGCTGTTCCAGTTTCTAAGAAGGATTGCGAAGTAGAGTCTTTGGAATTTCCGGATTGATGGATGTGGTAACTGAGCTCATCATTCTTAATCTGCCAACTTTGTATTTGAGAAGCAACTCCATTTAATTCTCCAATAATACACGAGTCATCAAGTTGAGGGTTGGGATCAAGCCCATTTGAATTGGGATTAAGTGAAGTTATTCCTTCCTCTGCTTCTACTGAAATCATTATGGTTTCTTCAGTATTATCTCTAGCACAAGGGTCGGATCTTCTCAAGTCTGAAGACTCTAAGAGGTAAGTTTTGACATGTTGAATGAGATTAGGATCTTCCAAAACCTTCCAACGAAAAATAGGAAACTTGGTTTAGACTTCCTCTGCATTTGCAACTTCAAAATACTGAAGATAATAGAATGAAGGGTTGCGACATTGTACCGGGTCTGTTGTGCCTAGCTCAATGACGCCATCCAAAAAGGGGAAGCACACGACAGTCTGAAAAGTGAGAAAGAGGATATAAGGTGAGTTATCTAGTCAAGAAGAGGCTTTGAAACTGTCCAAATTACAAAGCAGTCATTCTTCTTTTGTGTTGGAACCATTTCATTGTTGATGGTGCGGAATCTAAGTGAATGCAATTAAAATTTAGCTGGTAACATTTTGCTAACAGATATAATACCTGAATTGACGCGCTCTGGAGAATATGGTTGTGGAATCCCCAAAGTACAGAACAATATCAGCACATAGAGGAAATGTCAGATTGCACGATCCATCATAAGTACGTAGGGTCATCAAATAATGATGAACTTTTAACAATTAACATTGCTCCTAAAATAAGATCATCACCAACCTTAGCAAGCAGAGACCGACTGAACACTTTGCTATCTGCACAGTGCGCATTGCATAGCCAAATCAGTTTACCAGTTGCTAAACTTTGTCCAGGCAAACTGCAGGTTAATGAAGTGAATAATCATTATTCGCGAACTTGTGAGTATTGAACACAAGCTGCTTTTACAAATTGGGATAGGAAGGAGAAAAAGGCATAACATGGCATAGAGTAGTCTCAGTAATCACTACTTATGAGAAAGGAATTTACCATTGGCCAATGTTGAAGATGAAGGACATACAAACCAAGTAATACCATTCTGCATCGGCAAGATCTTCTGGGGACAAGGCAACTGAAGGCCTTCTACTAGTTTGTGGATTGGGTTTGCTGCCCGAGAGGGATTCATATAGCTCGCGTAGCTGTTCACTTCTATGCAAATCCATATGGTCTCCTCCATCGAGTTCTATAGCTTGTGTCGTCCTCCTGGTTTTTATGTCACCATTATAATACCCACCACCCCATTCCAGTACCCTGCACGAAACTCATGACGAGTCTCAAACCACTTCACTTCTCATATCTCAAGGCAAGCCAAGAAAAGGGTAACTCAGAACCAAAATTGATATCTGGTAAACTGGTAATAATCACATTCTGCATTAAGAACCGCCTACATTGCACACATGCATACCAGGTGATGCAGAGGAAGATTTTATTCTTGTAGGCATGAACAGAAATTCAAGAAGTGAAGTGGTATACGAAAGAATCTAAGCAAGCTAATATGAATGCCAAATAAGGAAAAACCCAGCTGACATGATAATGGGAATGCAACTCTAAAATTGAAAAAAGAAAAAGCTGGCTGTTGGAATCCTTGATCAAGGCATTGCAGATCCTATGTTCTAACCTCTGAGCTGAGCAGGCAATCAATGATACGTAAATTTATCAACATTGTTAGTTTTTATTTATGTTAAACCTAAACTAGACCTACTAACTACATCAAAACTCCGAACTTCAGGAGAGCAAGCAACCTTAGAAAGAAAATTAGGCCGAAAAATATTTTACAACAAATATGTACAAGAACAGAGATGTGACTATTAGCATACCCTAGTTGCGCAGCCGAAATTGACCAGAAGATTGCATAGCTCCACTGGATATTCCTTACAGCGAGCGCAAGCTGTTCCTTAAAGTGCTCTTTAATTGTCCCCTGGTTTTGGACTCCAGCTGACATTTCCAAAATTTCTTCTCGACCAAGCAAAAAAAAAAAAAAAAAAAAAAAAAAAAAAAAAAAAAAAAATGAATACGAAATTCCCAACCAGTGCAGTCAAACCTGTTCTTTCTCCTTCACTCTCAACACCCAAACCATTGCTTTTCACTTCTTTCTTTTGCCCTTCATTCTTTGCAAATAATGTTTCTCACAGTTACCACAAAAGCGTATAATTGGCTCAGATTGTGTATGGTGTGCCAGAAAGGTGATGACACGGGTGGGATTTATCATCCATGAGCACAAACAACATAGGTAACTTCCAAGAGCTGAGCTCAGTTACTAAATCCCAAGCACGAGAAGCTTTTCTTTTTGTATAAATTTCTAAATCAAGACTTGGATAAAAAGAAAAAGAAGAAGCATGTAGCAACTGATTGTACACTAATGTATATCGATCAACAAAGAAAAGACAAAAAAAGGAACAAAAAGAAAGAAGAAACGAAACTAAATCTTCTTACGGGACAACTCTTGGAAACAAGATCTCATGCTGAGTTATGAGGCCTCATCATAATACACATACTCAAGATAAGGTGGAACCATTAATCACAGCAGAGCAGTGGGGACTCGGGAGAAGCTGCACTGACCCTCAATATAAATTTCCCTTTTTTTTTTTTATGTGAATATAAAGCAAAGGACGAACTGAAGATCTTTTAGCCTCTGCAGTTCTTGAATTCTATAAACCAAGTTGGAAACCAACCAAAGATCCGTTCTTTACGGAGAAAATAAAAAGAGAAAAGGCAACAAAGTTGAAATGAAACACTTGGTCCTACAAAGAGAGCCCGGTCACTACTTTCTTTCTTTCGCTGTTGGTTTTGCCAATCTTTTTCACCGCTCAGACACGATAAAGAGAGAAAATCAAACTCACTCGAGAGAGAGAGAGAGAGAGAGAGAGAGAGAGAGAGAGCTTCAAAAGTTAGAAGTGAACGCAATTCACGTTGCACGTACATATTGAAGCTTCAAAGGAAGAGAGTTAGAAGTGAACGCAATTCACGTTGCACGTACATATTGAAGCTTGAAGTTCTCGGAGTTCTTGGAGTCTCAGCTTTCTCACTTCTTGTTTTGAAATCAATGCGATGCTGATTGTCGTTTCAGAGGAGGTGGCGCGACCTGCGGGGGAAGAGTGGTCTCAGGAGCATTTAAGCATTTGCAGACTCGTGATAATTTTATTTTTACCTTTTTTTTTTGGGTCACGTAACTTATAGTTTAGACCGAGAACGTATGATCCGGTCGCATCTGCTGGATTTTTTTTTTTTTTTTTGTCAAAACATATGCTGGATTTGGTTAGGGGGATTTGGTAGGTTAAGCAAAAGACGGAAAATAGTTCTAATTTGGTCGTAGATATTGAGAGAATGTTGCGTATATCCGTTTACTGTGTGCAAAGCCTGCTTGATAATATACTAGAAATTCAACCCACATGTAAGATTAGACTCAAATTAAGGGTATTTATTTCAGTGAAAGAATTTTCTGTTAATTAATTTTGTAGACTTTCGCACGTATTTAGTTGATTGAAAATGATCAGTAAATGGAAAAAACTGAAATGGGGAAAATTTTTTTTCCGGAGAAAATGGATTATTAGGAAACATTTTCTTTTATTATGAAAATTTTCCTGAGATAAATACACCCAAGAGTGAAAAAACTGAGTTCACATAAAAGTGTACACGACAATTTTTGCATATAAATGTGGTGAAAAATCCTATAAGTCCTAACGTCAGTTAAATTACGCAAAAAATCTCACCTAAATACTTGAGCAAATAGATGAAGGGCAACTACATATATAACACATATTATAACCGTGTATTCAAGTTACATACATACATACATACATATATATAATACATATCATAACCGTGTATTTAAGTTAAATTAATCCTTACACATGCATGACTCGGGTCGGTTTATAAAATAGGCAATGCTCCTAACATGCGTCGGTTATAGTGAGCTCACCATGAGCGATGAGTTTGAGAGAAGAGCGCAAGGATTTGTACCATTTGGCCTGTGCTTAGATACCATATAAGTTTCAGTCTAAAAGCTTAAGTCAAGAGGTTGAATGTGTCTCTATATTACGAACTCAATCGAATGAGTTCTGTTATTTCTTTAAGCCTTCGTATAGTGGGGTGAGTTCGTAATCTGAATTTTCTGTATTGCAACTTGGGTTTCTCCAGATTCAAATGTATCAAATATAGTAATGAAGCAATTTAGTGGGTCAAAAGTTCATCAATAATAAAGTCAAATCAACGCAGTAAGATAATCTATATCGCTTACCCCTCTCACTATGGGAACCAGCCGCCGGTACTTTTGTGAGACATTTGATGGATTAAAAAAAAGAATACAAGAAGATGATTTGACAGCTTTTTTCCAGGTGCAATCGAATCGCTCTCGGTCTCATTCTCTTCCCAATCCTTATCGTTTCTAACACGGCACAAGGAGATGATGCTAAATGCTGATAAAATCTTTTGAGGGGTCTTGGATGACAGCAAGATCCTCTCAAAAGGCGGATGCCATTGCTTTTTATAACCATCTCTTAACGAGCCGATGGTATATTCTCTGATTTTCGAGGAAGAAATCCGTGACGACGAAGAAGCTTACGAGACTTCGAAACGGGGTCGAAATTGTTTCAATGATAATCCACTTGATCTGTCCACCAACGTCGTCGACCATCATTCTCCTGAGGAATAACGACACGCACGCAAAGAGCAACGAAATTGGCACCTGGTTTGGAACGAGTGGTCCTACATATCACGAACGCCTTTGCGTCATCATCGGTGACTCTTCTGACCAAAAAAAAAAAGAAGTAATTTTGTTTCGACCAGCTCGAAATCAATTGCTCACGAAGTTTCCATATTGGAGACGTCATGAACAGCTTGTTTAAGACAGATGATAGTGTTGTTATTACTTAATTGTACATGTGCAAGGAGGAATGATTCCAATAAAAAATTTCATGGAGCCCATGATAGATGTGATACATAACTGATATATACATCCCTCGTGATCTATTGTACTTATAATATAGGGATAAGTGTGTTGAAAATTTTAAACTTTATCACGAAAGTATAATTGAATACTAAAGTTTTCAAAAAGTACTATTAAATTCTAAAACTTATCAAGTTGGTGCAATTGGATTTTTCAATTAACTATGTTTAACTCGATAAATGAAAAATGCTATTAAGTTTTAGGTGCTGATTGCATTGACTTAACAAGTTTTAAGACTTGATTGTATTTTATGAAATTTTTAAAACTCATTTGTGCTTTTATGATAAGTCTTAGAATTTGATTATATTTTTAAAAAGTTTTAGTACTCAATTGTACTTTCGTGATAAATTTTAAGATTTTAAGTATACTTATCTTTACAATATCGAAGGCCAACTGGGGCAAAAGAAATACACATACCAATGATGGCTGATGAAGAAAGTGTAGCAACAAATGTACATCAATTACCATCAAATGATTACTACCATTCGCGCAAGAGATTTGGGGTTTTCCTGGCACGTAATGCTTGGACGATTGCCTGTGGCCTTCAGAAATTTTCCAACAATGTGTAGGATAATTAAAAAAAAGAAAAGAAAAGAAAGTAGTTTGCAACAAGATTTTTTTTTTTTTTTAAATATGTCTCGTATTTAAGTTTGAAATGGAAAATTTCTTAATATAAGTAGTTTTCCTATTTGAAAAGATTTCATGTTTTGAATCCAACTCTTGTCTGTATATTTATATTAGAAGTGTCTTTGTTGTGAAGAACATTTGGTTTCTTCGTGAATTACCTCTAAACAATCGGAGAGTGTTCAAGCCTATTTAATCTTGCAGTAAAATTTATGAATTCTTTTGTGATATAGAAGTATTATTTTGTGAGGAATTATGTAGCTAAAGACTGTATGAATTATAGGTGTAATTGATAGATGAGAAATACTAAAAATATTTGAGTGTGGTTGTAATTTTGATTTATTGTAATCTTATGCAGTTCTCACTGTGAACGTTGGAGCGACTTGAGTGTAATTGTAGTTTTGATTTATCGGAATTTTATGTAGTTCTCACTGTGAACGTCAGTCATACTGACTAAACCGCATGAATTTGGTGAACGTGGGAATCCATTTGGCCATTCGTCTAGTCGATAGTCATCGAGGAGAATGTTCGTAGTGTGGCTCTGCTACCACTTTGAGATTAGTCTCATTTCCTCTCCCAATTTAAATTTATGCCAAGTTTAGGGGGTTTCACTTCCTCAAACTAGATCTAGATATAGATCTAGGAGCTCCTAATAGATATTTGATATGCGTTCTTTCAATATTTTGATTTTTGTATCTATGCATGAAGATGGTAATGAGGACATTGAATTTAGACGCGCACCGCAAGCCGTTGCAAATGGAGTATCGTTAAATCTAGTGATCGGCAGCTAATGTTACAATGGCAAATAGTGTAGTTTTAGTTGCAGACTATACTTTATTATTTACTTTTTTGAAAGTCTTCCATATACTTTTTGAGTATTATTTTGATATATGTATGACATTTTCCTTTCGACAAGGAAAAAAATGGGGTATGCATGCATGCGGATGCGATTGCATGCGCAATCACGTCTCCCATATCCTCTGCTACATACTTACCCAAAAAAAAAAAAAAAAAAAAAGATTCCTGAAATGTTCAGCCTGAGTCTTGCCCCAAAATTATTGGTGTATGATATAAGCCTAGTGAACATTAGATGAAAGCATCTCCCGTCTTCCATATCCTCTGCCACGTACCGATCGGTCCAGTCCGATTCACGGTTGTTTCCAAGAACCGGTCGCATCTCCTTTTTTTAATTCCTTGTAAGATTGCAAATGTTATTACATAGTCTAAATTACTACATGAATTATGTTAATAGAACAAGTTCCTGATAAGCTAAACATGATGATCATATCCATGAATAAAGCTATAATAATCATAAGAACTGAGTTTGAGAGGCGGTGGGCTAGGAAGAAGGTGTGAGTGCTGCGTGACTGAGATTGAGAGAATTGAGAGTGAGAGGCGTGAGCGGAGAGCGTGCGTGACCGAGTTTGACCGACAAATAAAAGGGAATTAAGGTTTTGGACATTTGGAATGATAAGAATTAAAAAAATCGATCCAGTCCTAGTGATCAAATTTTAGGAATCAGGAACCAACAAGAATTGACCGATTAGTTCCGGTTCTCAATTCAGTCTAATTCTTTTGCTCACCCCTAATCGATATGTTGTGTTCTTATGTAATGTAAGCATTGATACTTTCTTTATTCAATTCGTACATTAATATGCATTTTATCATCTTCTACTCGAAAGCTCCAACTTTTTTGTATCTTTCGTTTGTACCTTCTCCAAAATTTAAATCTATATATCCCTATCATTTCGATATGAAAAGTGAAAAAAAAAAGTGAACCTCAATTCATTAGGACGAATCTATTATTTTGTTTCCTAGAAAAGCAGACCTTTTTTATTTTTTATTTTTTTATTTCTGTGTGAATAGATTTATAGAAGAGTTGATAAGTGTAAAAAAAACTATTAATAAAAAGAAATTATCATTCAGCTGAATTTCGATAACTTAGTGTAGACCTACCAACACGTTTATGAAATTATTAATTCTTTCTGACAATTTTCAAATTACCAACTTTTTTTTTTAACCAACTTTTATTGCATTTCTTTCCGACGCTTTAAACTTAAAGGAATTGCGAATCTTAATTGAATGTCTTACCATTTTTTTAGTAAATTACCAAATAAGAGTTAAAGGCTAAAAAACATTTAAAAAATCCAAAATGATACATTTGTGATTTTGTATTAAGATTTTGGTAGATTTATTATAAGTGTACCAAATTGGGTTTTTTTTGTAATATAAAAATTAGTTTAGAGTAAATGTGGCACATGTGTATAGGTTTGTGATTCTTGGTGGCAAAAAAAAAGTAATTTTGGTTAGATGTGGCATATGTGCATCGGTTTGAGATTTTTTGTGGTATTACCTGTACTAGTTTAAGATTTTTTGTAGCATAAACCCATTTTTTTTATATTATAATCTCTTTTAATCATTTAACTAATTTTATTTGTCATTTCTTACGTATGCCTTGTTATGAAGTTACAAATTTTTATTTGTGTGACTTCATAACTCTTTTCCCGTTAAAGTACCTATTAGTTTTTATTTACCATTTGGGTTGCTTATCAGTGTCCTTTTTTTTCCTGAACTTACCAACTTTTCTATTGAGTTATCAATTTTGATTTGTCTTACATACCAAAAGTAATATTTACCAACTATTTTAAAAATTACCAATTGTAGTTAAAGTAATTACCATTTTTTCTTCAATCAAGTTACCGGCTAGCGTTGCATTACCAACTTTATTGAGTAAGTTAACAAAGTTTATTTTTTTCTCTTATCTTTGCTACTAAAAAAAGTTCTCTTGTTTCTTACGAAAAAGGCTTATGATATCATAAACCTATTTTACTTTATTACATTTTCAACCGACTGCATAAACTTACAATCAAACAATTACGTAAAAGAACCAATATTCATTTGTATGACTTACCAACCTTTCTCCAATTAAGTTACCAACTAGTTTTTGATTACTAGCTCTCATTTGAATTGCTACTGACTTTTATTTATTTATTTACTTAAATTTACCGACGAGTTATCACCTTTTTTTGCCTTGTTTATTGAGATGTTATACCAACTCTTTTTAGAAATTAGCAACCTTAATTAAAGTGATTTCTAACTTTTTGCTAATAAAGTTCTCACATAGTTTTACTTTACCAACTCTTATTTAAGTTAGATACAGTTGTTATTTTGGCCTTTGTCAATTCCTCTTATATTTGACGAAAAAAGAAACTTCTCTCATTATTTACTAATTTTTATTTACCTTTCATATCAACTGCTTATATACACAAACTATGACATGAAATTACTAGCCTTTATTTGTATGACTAACCAACTTTTCTCCAATTAAGTTACTAACTAGTTTTGAGTTATCAATTCTCACTGGAGTTACTAACTTTATTTGTTTTTCATTAAATTTATTAATGAGTTACTAGTCTTACTTGCCTTGCATAGTAATATTTTTAATTAGCATTAGGAAGACTTGGCTACGCTCTCTTAGATTCATCAAAAAAGACACAATAAGAGCTCAATTCTTCTATATTTAATTTGATTTCACATCGATAAAGAGGACAACAGGAAGACTTGACTCATTAAAGTATCACTAATCTACATTTTCGTGTGATGATGGCCTTAATTATTTTTAAATCCGCCACCCAATCATCCAACTGTAATTTGTTTCCATTCTCCTGCATAAGATAAACCAGACCTTACAGCCGGCCATTCTCAACCACTTTCTGCTATCTTTATTATTATTAACAGGCTGTTCGTCGAGGCTATTTCTAGGTTCCAATCGAATCTGCCTAGCGAGTGCACTTTTCAGTTTTTGAGTCAGGCTCACCATGTAAATTGTCATTTCATCGTCACGGGAGTTTGGTCGCCGCACCACTTAGATCTAACACCTACAGGGGGTGAAAGGTGTTTAAAAGAAATATTGACAAATAAACTTAAAAGTAAAATAAGTTGCAAGTAAAGTCTGGATGAAAAACATAATCAATTTCGAGGAACACTAGACTTTTTAACCATAAAGTGTATGGCAGACTCAAAATAAATAGAATTGAGAGGAGAAAATTGTACACGAATTTTGTAATGGCTTGGCTTAGATTAAGCTATGTCAACTTTCCCACACTGACAACATATTGGTTGGATTTCACTATATTATCAATAAAAGATTATAATTTATGAGTGCAAATACTTAGGATCTCTCTAGCTCACTAAGACATTCTTTTTGTGTATTTCTCTCTTGATTGCAATTCGTAATGCTCACATATGAAGACAGGTGATTGAGAGAAGTTTTAGACTTTGGAATTCTAATTTCACGTCCGTACCAACTTGAATGAATGACTTTCCTTTAAATACTCCTCCATGCAACATTAGACGTTAACATTCTCGGTAGGAAATTCTTCTAATCAAGTTGTTGGACAAAATCATTTAAGGAGATTCTATGACCGTTGAAGATAGAAATGAAAATTTCACTTGATTTTGTTCGCCTATACAATTAGAATCTTAGTTTCCATAAATGATGCTTCCTTATATGGAACTTATATTCAAGATTTATTTGTCAATATATAAGGTAAGTAAAATTCTTGACCAAAAGATAGTCGTTGAAGAATTGTTTCTAGACAAAGTTTATTCTTGATTTGTGTCACAACATCACTTGGTCTGGTTCTAAACTATTTCTCGTTCTGGGCTCATCAAAGAGGGATAAACTTTTGGAAAAGTATTGTTAAGATTGCCTTCGAAAATTCCTCAGAAGCAAAGACAAAAGAAGCAAAGTTTTGTCAACTTCAAAACTTAGTAGGAGTTTTCTCAACATAATCAAAGCCATATGATGAGGATGATGGATGAGATGTCGAACTGCCAGTTGCGGCTCCAAACGGTGCTTTTGAGTTCAAAGGCAGTAACCAGATGTGCAACAAATTAAGAACATCCAACATGAAAAGCTTTGGAAGGCATGAAGATCAGCCTCAAGCACTCACATCCCCATTAGTACTGGTCTTGATGATCTCTCTACTCAAACCCTTTTCAGCTTGGCTACAAACTTTGACAACACATCTTTCAATTTCCCATCTTTTGGCCCTTAGAGCCTCAAGCTCTTAAACTTTCAGAGGAATGCCTCTGTGCTGTCTCCTTACCTACATCTCAGCCTCTGCCAACCCAACCAGAGTCTCAATGGCATCAGTGGCCGAGCTACATATTCCGAGAAAGTGCATCTTTGGGACGAGGCCACAGGAATGTGGCGGATTTGGCTGCCCGGTTTATGCTCAGCATCGACTCTCAGCGTAGAAAAAATTCTGGCGACGGACTGACCTTCTTTGTCACTCGTTGGGGCTTGAGCATGCCGGGCAGCTTGGAACGAGGCCAGCTAGGTCTTCCCAATGACTCTTATGTTGCGGTCGAGGTCAACACTTTCGAGAATGCCTGGGATCCGGACGCTCCACATCTTGGTATAGATGTGAAAGGCCTCAGGTCCGTGGTCAATGTCACCGTCCCATAGTTGGCCGACAAAATCATGAATGGCAGGTTGCTTCGATAAAGTACGATTCGCAGTCAAGAAATTTGAGCATTGTCTTGATGGATGCAGATAATTCCAGTAACTCAGTCAGTCTTCACTATGCCCCACTTAACATCAGTGAGTATTTGCCAGAGTGGGTGGAGGTTGGTTTCTCAGTTGCCACTAGAGAGGCATATGAGTATCACATTGTCCACTCATGGGAATTTAGCTCCAGTTTACTGCTCCGGGCGGCAGAAAAGACTACCTTCTCTTGGTGGATGTGGCTGCTCATGGCCATGGGCATGTAATAGGTCAAAAGTCGCCCGTCCATGTCCGAGCAATGATATGCCAGAGGATAATAATGCTCCTAGGGCAATTGAAGGGAACGTAATCGAGACCGAGAGAGGTGGAGAACAAGGCCGTAGAGTGGAGTTAACCGCAGAGTTCAAAAAAGTGAGTGGACCAACGAAGTTATCCTATGAAGAATTGCGGATCGCCACCAATTCATTTGAAGAAGACAGGATTCTGGGAAAAGGTGGGTTCGGCAATGTGTACGAAGGGCACTTAGGAGACGCTCGCACACCGGTTGCTGTGAAGATAATACACTCCGATTCACACCAAGGGATAAAGGAGTATATATCTGAGGTGAAGTCGATGAGCCAACTTAGGCACATAAACTTGGCGCAACTTATAAGCTATTTGTCACGAGGCAGATAAGTTCGCCCTGATTTATGAATTCATGAGTAAAGGTAGCTTGTAGGATCATCTATTTTAAAAATAGAACCCTGCTGACATGGCAAAGCAGGTACAACATCGCTTTGGGATTAGCCTTGGCGCTGCACTACCTGCACAAATATTTTCTGCAATGCGTGATCCATAGAGATATCAAATCCAGCAACATCATGCTCGATGAAGATTTTGTGGCCAAATTGGGAGATTTTGGCTTGGTTAAGCTAGTTGACCATGCTAGTGTGCCAAATACAACCTAAGTGAAAGGAAAACCGGATTACTTTGTTCTGGAATACTGTTGAATCGGTAAGGCAAGTAAGGAATCTGACATCTACAGTTTCAGAGTGGTACTTTTGTAAATATTATGTGGGAGAAGAGTCTCCAACTTGGAACTACCAGAGCCCGGTGGCCTTGTTCCATGGGTTTGGAAGCGTTATGGATGCGGGAGCCGGTTTCAGTGCTGGCTTTGGAATTTTAACCTTCCGGTGGACGAGAGGCTCGGCAAGGATTTCTACAAGAAACAAGCAGAGGCCTTGATGATTGTGAGGCTGTTGTGTGCTCATCCCATTGCTAGTTCTCGGCTTTGATTGAAGTGGCAATGTCCGTTCTGAACTTGACGTAGAGCCTCCCAAACTTCCCCCGAAAATACCAAATTTCAATATATGATTGACCGAAGGTCTTATTTAAATGGGTTTGGTGACCCGAAGGCCTCGTCTAAATGGATTTGGCTTAGTCGCTCATTTTGGTAATGGCTTATTTTGCTTACGCACTCTATTTTGTTCATAAGAGTGAAATGTCGATTACAACTTAAGATCTCTTATGAAATGATGCTGTTTGACATGATCTAATCTAAATTAATATCTTAAGTACCAAATAACATTACTGTTAAAAAATTTAAATGTGCGGAAGTATGGTATAATTTATATTTGATAGAGGATGGACAAGGGACAAGGATATGATATTTTGAGAAGGTTTATGGGACAAGGATAGTTTCACTAGTTTATGAAAATAATTTTATAATAGTTGAAGTGTTGATGAGGGAGCATGATGTGTGGTTTTTATGGTTAGCTCCCTTACACAAAATATGGAGCACTTGCTCCTTTATATAGCTGCCAAAGTTGGTGGAGGAAGTCTCTAGACTTCTCTAACAGAAGATGAAACTTCTAGACACATGAGCCTTCTAGACACATAAGCTTGTAGACAATTCTAGAGACTTCTCTTACATGTTGGACATTTTCCTCTTTCTTCTAGAAAATGTTTTATTCTTTCTTCTAGAAAATTCATCTAGGGAATTCTAAAAGTTTACCAACTCTAGAAAATTCTAGAAAATGGATCACCATTTCCAACACCATCAGTATCAAATGAGAAAGGCAGTATTACAGCTTTTGATGATGACCTCTATTTCGAACAAAATAAAAATAGACATTGAGGCACTATATCTTTCTTCTTCTTATTTCCGAGTGAATCATTTGCTGCCCTGCATGGGAATCTTTGTTGCTGTTAGGGTGAAATAAACAGGGAATAGCTATTCCTAATATTTTGAAACAAGCAGTGAAATAATCAATGAGAATAGAATATAAAAAACATGGTTATGTTCACCATCTTGCGACATGGATGGGCCGCAAAATTATGCAGAAATGAAGATAGCAGCTCAAAAGATGATAAATGCATGTTTTAAGTAAGTTTCGTATGTCTTTCAACTTGGAGGCAGATCTTTCCAACGTCCCCTCCGATATCCGACAGTCTCAATGGAAGGTCTGGCCTTGAGGCTTTCCGTTTTGGGCAAATGCCTCGCTCTGAGTGCAAGCATTGATGCCTCTTTTAGCGTTATATGCATGTCGTATTCAAGCAAAAAGTTATGTTTGCGCATATATATATATGTTTATCCTGCGTCTCTTTAGCCATGCATGTCGTCTCCAAGAAAAAAGTCACGTTTGTGTATATATACGTGTTGGAAATTATGATCAATTTTCTCTAAAATTATCAAGAAACTAACTTAATGGAGAAGGAACAAGTCGGCAACAGTGAACGTGAAAAGCAAGAAAAGGCAAGTCAAGTAAAAAATGAAGACTCTCATATGTTCAAGAAGTTTCTGTACTACGTGGGCAGCAAGAAGTCAAGTTAGAGAAGTAAACTAAAGTTAACAAAAAGAGCTGCAGAGAATAGAAAAATGGAGAATAAGGGAGAAGCAACGAGAAGATCCAGAAGAAAGAAGGAAAGCAAAGCAAAGCCCAACTTGGACTTTGACTAGCTGCAGCCAGCAGGAGATAAAGAAGCAAGCTGAAATTTTATATTATTTTCTGTACATTTAAGTCAGTAGAATAAGATGGTGACTTACGCCTATAAATAGGCTTATAGTTAATCATTTAAGAAGCATGTGTGTGAGGTGAACCCTCCATAATGAGAGGTCTTAGATCTCCACCGTATCTCCATTAAATTATTTTGTTCAACTAATAAAATTATTTTCCCTCATATCTCATGTCCTATATCTTTCAATTATCCTGTCTTGTCCCTTAAATTATATCATACACTTGCACACATCACTAACAAAAACTATCATCAATACCAAAACCATGCTTCCGCATGCACACATCCAAAATTTTTAACAATACGTTTATCTAACGTCTCTTAATGTTGCCTTTTGTTTCTGAAGTTGATGGTTACGACAGCCATGGATAGTACAGAAAGAAGTTCTTCATTGCATGGTTGCACAGTAGTGGGGTACTGGCCAAGCAGTGAATTGAAGAAAAAGAAACATCCTCTTGTAGCAGCTCTTGCAGGATACAATTTTGCAAGTTCCTACGACCGTCTAACGAATGGCATGAAGAAACATGATTCATAAGATACTAAACAAAACAAGAAATCAACCTAGGAGAATGCCATAGGCTTTCAACTCTACTTCACTCTCATCACGCATTGAACCATCAAGTCAATTTGAAAATCGTGAACCCTGCGAACCTTTTAGAAAAAATTGTCAGTTGTCGGATTTATCTTCCCATGACCTTGGCGAAGCCACTCTACCTGTTCCAAATGTTGGCATTTATTCAAAAAGGCACGACATGGCATCCAGTGGTCTCAGTAATCACTAATTGTGAGAAAGGAATTTACCATTGGCCAATGTTGAAGATGAAGGACATACAAACCGAGTAATACCATTCTGCATCGGCAAGATCTTCTGGGGACAAATACAACTGAAGGCCTTCTACTAGATTGCGGATTGGATTCGCTGCCCAAGAGGGATTCATATAGTTCTATTAGCTGTTCACTTCTATGCAAATCCATACGATCTCCTCCATTGAGTTCTATACCTTGTGTTGTCTTCCTGGTTTTTACGTCACCATTATAATACCCGCCACCCCATTCCAGTACCCTGCACAAAACTCTACATATTTCAGCTAGAAGAAACATGACGAGTCTCAAACCACTTCACTTCTCATATCTCAAGGCAAGCCAAGAAAGGGGTAACTCAGAACCCAAATTGATCAAATATCTGTTAAAACTGGTAATATTCAATTCTGCATTAAGAACCACCAACATACACACATGCATACCTGGTAACGCAGAGGAACATTTTATTCTTGTAGGCATGACAACTGCAATTATGAACAGAAATTCAAGAAGGTAAGTGGCATACGAAAGAATCTAAGCAAGCTAATATGAATGCCAAACAAGGAAAAACCAAGCTGATATGACCATGGGAATGCAACTCTAAAATTGAAAAAATAAATAGAAAAGAAGAAAAAGCCAGCTGTTGGAATCCATGATCAAGACACTGCAGCTCCTATGTTCTAACCTCTGAATTGAGCAGGCAAGCAATGATATGCAAATTTATTAACGTCGTTAGTTTTTATTTATGTTAAACCTAAACTAGACCTACTAACTACATCGAAACTCTGAAATTCAAGAGAAGAAGCAAATAGAAACTTATGCAGAGAAAATGTTTCAGAACAAGTATGTACAGGAACAGAGAGGTAGTATTGGTACCCTGGCTGTGCAGCTGAAATTGACCAGGAGATTGCATAGCTCCATCGGATATCCCTCGCAGGAAGAGCAAGCTGTACCTTCAAGTGCTCTTTAACTGTCCCCTCGTTTTGGACCCCAGCTGACAATTCCAAGATCTCTTCTTGACCCACACGGCCAAAAAATAAAAAAGAATACCAAGTTCCCAACCAATGCAGTTAAACTTTTCTTCTTTTTCCTTCACTCTCAACGCCAAAACCATTGTTGTACACTTCTTTCTTTTGCCCTTCATTCTATGCAAATAATGTTTCTCAGGGGGCGTTTGGTTGGGCATTCCCAAGGAGCTTTGGGCTCCCAAAGCTCATTGGGAGAAAATTTGGGTGTTTGGCAAAATATTTGAAAGCCCCTTTGCCAAAATATGAGCATTTCGAATGCTGAATGCTGAAAGCTGGGGAGGGGTGGCATTCGGCATTCGGCATTCCAGAAATGCAAAAATTACTGTTCATTCTTCTTCCACCTTCGTCTTCCTTCTTCACGGCGTCTTCTTCCTCCCGGCGTCATCTCTTCTTCCCGGCGTCTTCTTCTTCCCCGCCCATCGGGCTTCTCCGGCAGCCGCCACCGCCGCCTGAGGGTCGCGCTTCCCCGGTGACCACCGCCTGGGGGTAGCGCGACCCGCGACCCAGGCGGCGTCGCCCGGTCGTCGCGGACCTCAGCGGCGGCGCTCGGCGCAGCGGAACCAGCGACGCCACCGGGTCGCGCGGACCTCAGGGCGGCGTCGGGCGCTGCGGAACCAGGGCGTCGCCGGCGCGCGGGAACCGGCGACGCCGCCCGGGTCCGCGCGACCTCAGGCCGCTAGATCGGCCTCGCGCTCGAGGTCGCGCCTCCAGCGGCGACAGCGTCGCCGAGGTCGCGCTGCCCGACGCCGTCGCCGCTTGGGTCCGCACGACCTCGGGCCGCCAGATCTGGCGGTGCGGAGGCGGATCGGCCTCTGCGCCTCCGCGCTCGAGGTCGCGCCCCAGCGGCGACGGCGGCGTCGCCTGAGGTTGCGACCTCAGGTGGCCGGACGGCCAGATCTGACCGCCGGAGTTGGCCGGCGGTTAGCCAGCCGCCGGATTTGATTTTTATTTTTTTTTTTAAAATAAAATAAAAGCAAAAGCCCATTTGTAATGTAAAATTTGCCAAACGGTATTTATGCAAAATTTGCATTTCAATGCCATTTGAGACTACAAATTACCAAACGGTGTAGCATTTCGGAAAACGTCTTTATCTCAAGGATATTTGCATTCTCCTAAGGGCATTTCCCCAAAGCCGAACCAAACGGGCCCTCACAGTTACCACAATAGTGTATAATTCGCTCAAATTGTGTAATGGTGTAGCAGAAAGGCGATGACACAGGTGGGGTTTATCATACATGGAGCAGAAACGACATAGGTAGCTTCCAAAAGCTGAGCTCAGTTACTAAATTCCAAGTACAAGAAGCTTTCCCTTTTGTATAAATTTCTAAATTAAGAATTGGAGAGGAAGAAAAAGACGCGGCATGTAGCAACTGATTGCTTACTAATATATACCGATAAACAAAGAAAAGAAAGAAAAGGAAACAACAGAAAAAAGATGAACGAAACTAAATCTTCTCACAGGACAATTCTTGGAAACAAGATCTCATGCTGAGTTACGAGGCCTCATTACATTACACATACTCAAGATAAGGCGGAGCCATTAATGCTGGCAGAGCACTGGGGAGAAGCTGCACTGACCCTCGACGTAGATTTCCTTTTATTTTTTTAATGAAAAGTAAGGGATGAACTGAAGATCGTTTAGCCTTTGGAGTTCTTGAATTCTATAATCAAGTTGAGAACCAACCATAGACCCATTTTTTTTTTTTTGATGCCCAGGATCTGCCAAGCTTGCTGGGCTTACGCCAGGCAGCCCACGGCTCATAGAGTGCACAGTACACCGCGGTTCAAGCATCAATACTTGGGCGGAAGCTAGCACAGGACGACACCACTATAGCTCCCTACTTAAGACGTGTTAGCAGCTGCGGAGTTTCAACTCTAGACTTCTGAGATGAAGTGCCCAAAGCCGAACCAACTCAGCTGTCCATCGGTGGGTACCATAGACCCAAGTTCTTTACGAAGAAAATAAAAAGAGAAAAGGCAAGAAATTTGAAGTGAAACACTTGGTCCTACAAAGAGACCCCAGTCACTCACGACTTTCTTTCTTCTGCTGTTGGTTTTGCCAATCCTTTTCACCGCTCAAACACGATAAAGAGAAAAAAGCAAACTTATGAGAGAGAGAGAGAGTCTCAAAAGTTAGAACAGAAGTGAACGCAGTTCACGTTGCACATCCATGTTGAAGCTTGAAGTTCTGAGTGGTCTCATGAGCATTTAAGCATTCGCAGAGTCGTGATAATTTTTTTTTTTTTGAGGTCACGTAACTCTTAGTTTAGATCAACAACGTGATCCGGTCGCATCTGCTGGATTTGGGTAGTGGGATTTGGTAGAGGTTATAATAAGCAAAAGACCGAAAAAAGTTACTAATTTGGTTGCAGATATCGAGAGAATGTTGCGTACGTAGGTTCACTAAGTCCAAAACTCGCTTGATGATATTCTAGAATTTGTCGAATATAAGATTGGACTCAAATTAGGGGTGTTTGTTTGAATAAAAGAATTTTCGTGAATTAATCTTATGGATTTTCACGCATGCTTGATTTGCTTAAAATAACCGGTCAATAAAAAGCTATTTATGGTCAAAGAATATATGCATGCTTAAAATTTGAAAAATAAATTTTCAAATCTGAAAAGAAGAAAACATTTTCCTAGAAAATGATTTCTCAGAATATATTTTCATTTATTATAAAATTTTTCCTGAAACAAGCACACCCTAAAATGAAAAAATGAGTTCCCATAAAAGTGTCTAGATGTGGTGAAAAATCTTATAAGTCCTAACTTAAGTTAAATTATGCAAGAAAATCCCACCTAAATAGTTAAGCAAATAGATGAAGGGAATTACATATATATAATACATATTATAATCGCGTATTTAAGTAAAGTCGATCCTTGCACATGTGTGACTAGCTTAGTTTATAAAATAGGCAAAGCCCCAATTTTATGTGCATCAGTTATTGTGGCCACGCCATGAGCAATGAGCTCGAGAGAAGAGTGCCGAGATTCAAACTACTTGGCCGGTGCTTGGATACCATATAAGTTTCAATTTAAAAGCTTAGGTCAGTAGGATGGTTGTGTCCCTATATTACAAACTCAGTCGAGCAAGTTCTATGATTTTTGTAAGCCTTCGTATAGTCGAGTGAGTTTGTAATCTGAATTTTCTGGATTGCAACTTGGGTTTTGTCCAGATTCAAATGTATCAAATATAGTAATGAAACAATTTAGTGGGTCAAAAATTCAACAATAATAAAATCAAATTAGAGCACTAAAATAATTTATATCGATTATCCTTCTCACTATGGGAACTAGCTGCCGGTATTTGTATGAAAGATCTGAGATTCGATTAAATAAAGAATACAATAAGACGATTTCACTGTTTTTTTTTTTTTTTAGTGCAATCGAATCATTCTCTGTCTCTTGCTCTTCCCAATCCTGATCGTTTCTAACATGGCGCAAGGAGACGATGCTAAATGCTGGTAAAATCTTTGAAGGGTCCGCGACGACAACAAGATCCTCTCAAAAAGGCGGATGAGATTGCTTTTATAACGATCTCTTAACACACCGATGGTATATTCTCTGATTTTTGAGAAAAAAAATCCGTGAAGAAGAAGCTACGAGACTTCGAAACGGGTCGAAATCGTTTCGATGATAATCCACTCGATCTGTCCGCCAATGTCGTCGACTATCATTGTCCTAAGGAATAATGAGATGCACGCTAAGAGTAACGAAATTGGCAACTGGTTCGGAGCAAGTGGTCATACATATCATGAAGGCCAATGCGTCATCACCGTGGCCCTTTCGACAAAAAATTAGTAATTTTGTTTTGACCAGCTCGAAGTTAATTGCTCATGAAGTTTTCACAATCATGAGCAGCTTGTTTAAGACGGATTATACTGTTGTTATTTGTTTATTGTACATGTACGTGGAGGAATAATTCCAATAAAAATTTTCATAAAGCCCATGACATATATGACATCCCTCATAATTATAATATAGGAATAAATATACTGGAAGTTTTAAAACTTGTCATGAAACTGTGATTAAGTACTAAAGTTTTCAAAAAGTGTAATCAAGTTATAAAACTTGTCAAGTTGATGTAATCGGGTTTTTTAGTTACTCTATCTAACTTGATAAACAAAAAATGCTAATAGGTTTTAGAACTTAATTGTATCGACTTGACAAATTTTAGTGCTTGATTGCATTATTTGAAAGTTGTAGGATTTAATTGTAATTTTTTGACAAGTTTTAAAATTTGAATATACTTTTTAAAAGCTTTTGTACTCAATTGTACTTTTATGATATGTTCTAAAACTTTCAATACATTTATCCTGTGATATATCAATCAAAGGCCAGTCAGGGCGAAACTTATAAATATACCCATCATGGCTAACGAAGGAAATGTAGCAACGAAAGTACATCAATTACCATAAAATGATTAAAACAATTCACGCAAGAGATTAAGGGTTTTCATGGCACGTACGTAATGCTTGGACACCTTGAACAAGCATCACTTTCTCAATTTCGTTTTGCCAGCGGTCCTCAGAAATTTTCCAACTATGTGTAGGATAATGTTTAAAAAAGGAAAGTTACTTGGCACAATATTTATTTTTTTGAAAATATGTTTCGAGTTTGAATTCAAAAAAGAAATTTCTTCATACAAGTAGTTTTTCTATTTGAATAGGTTTCTTGTTTTGGATTCAACTCGTCTATATATATATATATATATATACCCACACATACGTACATACTAGGAGTGTCTTTGTTGTGAGTTGATCTAGTCGCCATCAAAGCCACAAATGACTATCTAAATTGATTTTTTTTTTTCTGTCGATAAGCTCCAATTGCATCGTAGGGATTACAATTTTTTTTTTTTTTATACTTATAGTTATTATCATAAGTTCATTTGATCACTAGGGCTTCGGTCGCTAGCTCCTTTGTCATCAAGTCACCAACTTCCTTGACCTTCCGACACTGGGCAGGCGTTAGCCCCCATACATGATCTTACGACTTTGTGGAAACCTGTGTTTTTGGTAAACAGTTGCCCAGGCCTGGTCACTGTGACCTCCTTTGTGAGGAGGCACCCATTTTCCTAAGTTACGGGGCTATTTTGCCGAGTTCCTTAGAGAGAGTTGTCTTGTGCCCCTAGGTATTCTCTACCTACCCACTTGTGTCGGTTTTGGATACAGGTGCCCTTTTGTTGAAGGTCGTTCGAGTTTTTCCTAGGAGTATGGCATGCGTTACTTCAGCATTGTAGCGCCTGGTACTCGAACAATGGCTCGAGGCATTTTCTCTACCCCTTCTTACCTTGAAAAAGTAGAGGCACCTTGCGTCCTTGAACCGATAACCATCTTTCGGCTAACCTAACCTCCTCCGTCCCTTGGGATCAACAAGGGGTAGTACAAGAATATTTACCTGTTGTCCATCGACTACGCCTTTCGGCCTGATCTTAGGCCTTGGCTCACCCTCCGTAGATGAACCTTGTGGAGGAACCCTTAGACTTTCAAGGCATTGGATTCTCACTCATTTGAATTGTTAATGAACCCACCTCATTTGTTGAATCTATGTGATCTATTATTTCTATTAACCCTAAGTTCTATTACAAGGCATCAGACCTATGAATCTATTCCCTATTTTTATTTGTGATTTAGTAGTTAGTCCGTAACCATTAGAGCTGACAAAATTAGTAATATTATTTGTGAACGTATTGAACAATATAATAGAGAAGTAAAGATTGTAAATACCGGACCGTATTGCAAGTAGGCGACGACATTGCTCGTATTTATGGTCTTGATGAAGTAATGGTAGGTGAATTAGTAGAATTTGAAGAGGGTACAATAAGGATTGCTCTGAATTTGGAATCAAATAATGTTGGAGGGGATAGGATAGAGATTAAAGAAAGAGCTCTTAGAAGAGGTGGTAGCTATCCATGCAAGGAAGTGTAGTGTAATAAGTGGTTAAGAAATACCAAAAGTGTTTGAGTGACTTAAGTGTGATTATAATTTTGATTTATTAGAATTTTGTGCTATTCTTACTGTGCATGCAGGCCACATTGACCGAACCACATATATATGGTATTCAATTTATTTCTTTATTTATCTATTTTATTGTTCAATCGCTTGTTACTCACAACAGGCTTTGTGCAAGACCACATGGAAAAGGTGTTAGAATCAACACAGTCAATCATGAATCATGAAGCCAGAGGAAAGAATAAATTTGGCTGTGACGTCTTCTGCATTCTTGAAATGATACCTGTCTTTTTGTGAGGAGGTTATGAAGATTTGCTCCACATATTTTCAGCAATTCAATTGGGCACGCGATTGTGTCGTCTTAAGTGATAATTTCATCTCTCTCCCTTTCCTTGGTTAAGGTTTCCTCTCTCTTCTTTTTGAAGCTGCTGCCTCTCTAAGGTGCCCTCCCTGAGATAGAGAACCCTCCTACCCTCCCTCCCCTCTCTTCCTCTCTGTCTCCATCTTTCCTTTTTTTTTTTTTTTTTTTTTTTTCATCTTTTCATCTTTCTTTTCTCTCCCGATCTGTTCTGAAAGATTGTATGTGTGAATAAATTTCTGTAACTGATTTTGAGTGAATGTGGAAATCAATTCGGCTATTCATCCAGTCGACAGCCACCACTCAGAATGTTTGTAACGTGGCTTCATAACCTCTCCGAAAATAGACTGCTCTCCTCTCCCGATTTAGATTTAGGTAAACTAGATTTACATATAGATCTAGAAGCTCTTTATAGGCATTTGATATGTGTTTTTCAATTTTGATGTTGGTGTCTCTACATGACGGTGGTGATAAGGATGTTTGACTTGGACGCATATCGCAAGCTATTGTAAATGGAGTGGAACATCTCAGTGGATGCTCATAATTTAATCTAGTGATCGACCGTCGAATGTTTACAATTGCTGACTTGTATTTGAAAGATAAGAGTGCTTCTATCTTCAGGCTATACTTTATTATTTGCTTTTTGCTTTTTGTTTTGTTTAATTATATAGGATTTGTTTGGCTTGAAAATCATTTATATACCTTTTGAGTATTATTCTAATATATAAATGCCATCTTTCTTTTGCCGCCCCCCCCCAATAAAAAAACCGTGCATGCATGCATGCGCATACGATCGCATGCATACTCACATCTGCATCTCCTCTGGCACGAACTTAGTGAAATAAAAAAAAAAAAAATCAAACAATTCCTAAAATGTTCGGCTCGAGTTTAGAGTATGGAGGAGTAAGTCGTGGCCCAAAATTGTTGGCGTATGATAAAGCCCAATGAACATTATATAAAATCATTTCACATCTCCCATATCCTCTGCCACGTACCAATTGGTTCGCTCCGGTTCTCAGATGATTTCAAGAATCAGCTGCATCCTCTTTATTTTATTTTATTTTAAATTGCCTACAAGACTACAAGTGTTATTGGATAGTCTAAATAACTGCACGAGTGATGTTAATTGAACAAGTTTTTGATAAGCTAAACATGATAATCATCCCCATGAATAAAGCTATAATACTCATAAGAACCGTGTTTGAGAGGCATCAAGCCACGAGGAGGTGTGTGTGCTGCGTAATTGAGAATGAGAGAACTGAGAGTGAAAGATATGAGTGACGAGCGTCTGTGACTGAATTTGAGCAAGAAAGTTTTGGAAATTTGGAATAATAGGAACTAAAAAATAGTTGGTCCAATCTTGGTGGTCTAGTGGGTGAGTGTACACTAGAATAAGTTCATTCGGGTCAATTCTTTTGCTCACTCCTAATTGATATGTCGTATTCTTATGTAATGTAAGCATTGATACTTGCTTTATTCAATTTGTACATTGATAAGCATTTTATCGTCTTCTACTTGAAAGCTCCAGCCTTTTTCTCTCTTTCGTTTTTTCATTCATTTGTATATTCTCCAAAATTAAAATCTATACTTCTCCATAATTTCAATTAAATTAATGTTGTTAATTTCATATAACAGTTGGCAAATTTAAGACGTAGTTAAGAAAGGTAATTTAAAGTTGATAAAGATAAAATAAAGTTGGTAATTAATAGAGACAAGCTTCATAAATAACTTAAATGATAGCCGGTAACTCAATTTCTAGTTGATAATTTAGTCGGAGAAAAATTGATAGGCTACCATAATTAAGGTCAATAATTTGAAAAAAAAGATTTGATAAATTTAAGGCGTTGCTGAGAAATGCATATAAAAATTTGTAATCAATAAGAATGAGTTATATTTACCCATTTCGCAGGTTCTTCCTAAAAGACATGGACATCGCCCTTAAATTGACATACAAAAAACGCATTATAGTATCATTGATTTCACATCGATAAATAAGACGATTGGCAGATTTGACTCATTATAGTATCATTGATCTCCATTTTCGTGTGATGATGGCTTAATTACTTTTAAATCCGCCATCCAATCATCCAATCAGACTTGTAATTTGTTTCCATTCTCCTGCATAAGATAAACCAGACCTTACAGCCGGCCATTATTTTTAATTTGTTTTGTGTGATGATGCCCTTGATTCTTTCTTGGGGATAATAACACAAATGATTCGTGAACTACAATGTGTTCCTTAAAGTTTCAATTTGTTTAATGAGGTCTTTGAACATTAGCCCAATATTCAATGTGGTTCTTGAATTTTAATTCGTTTAATATGGTTCATGAACTTTTAGTACATGTTCAAAATAATCCCTAGATTATACGAAAGAGTTGTGATACTCAATTGTAAA
Source organism: Eucalyptus cladocalyx (assembly GCA_017140615.1). NCBI lineage: Eukaryota > Viridiplantae > Streptophyta > Magnoliopsida > Myrtales > Myrtaceae > Eucalyptus > Eucalyptus cladocalyx. The sequence goes on along the minus strand of CM029520.1, from coordinate 7,740,836 downwards.
ACAGACAAAAATTCAAGTGATTGTGACATCATTATCCCTTAATATTTCCAATAAAATGGAGTTTGCAACATTACTTTTATGGGAATAAGCGATCATCCAGTTTGCAAAAATGATATAAAACTTATATTTACAATGGATAAATTGCACATAAGAAATGTCAAATGAGGCAAATGCACACAAATTTGTAAGTTAGACTACTAAATTCCAAATCTCTAAAAGTAATAGATTGCATGGTAATGTCATGAATTTTTGTTGGATACTCAAGTATGACCCACTAATTCAAATATCTAATCATAATTTTCCATTCCATAGATATATAATCATAGTTTGTCCCTTTTAAGGAAAACTACTGCGAGTACCTAAAGTAATATGCTAGTTTCATCCATTCCTTCAAGTTTAACTGTTTGTCATCGGGAAACAAATTTATGAAAATGGCTTTAAGGGCAACTTGTGGATGACGAAGCTGACTAATATAGCGATGGTTGATGATTCTGGATCTGCTGGTCGCCTAAAGCTCATCTCGTGGAATATCCAAGTCAGCAAAAAATGAGAATGGCCTATATTCCAAGATGCGGGAGAGTTACCATTATGACCTCCAACAATCTGGCATTTCTTCGGACAATAAGTCGACCAAAAAACAAAAGAATTAATATCACACAAAATTCTAAATGAATATATTTTAAATTAATTTTTTGACTATGAAGAACCTCAAATTAATATAAATGTGACAAATTTATTAGGAATTGATATTTTGACAACTGAAAATCCCAAATTAATATATTTATGACAAATTTATACAATTCGTTAGTTTTTGTTAAATTGGATTAATATAAAAAAAAATCAGAAAGTGATACACTTGTAACAAACAGAGGGTAAAACCTCAAATAGATACAATCGTCAGCTGCCACAAGTCATCCAACTTAGTAATTCTAATAATAAAATTAGACAAAAACTAACAAAGGGTAAATTTATCACAAGTATATTACTCTGGGGTTTTTGGTAGTTAGAAAATTAGTTTATGATAAATTGGTTATAGATTTACCAATTTGGGTTTTTTGTGGGTAACTCAAAAAAAAAAAAAAATTTCTTCAGACAAGAAGACATCTCCATTCGACTATGTTCATTCCTTGAAAAGTGGATTTTTTTTTTTTTGTACTAATAGATTTCTTAAAGGGTTAATAGGTGTAAAAAATTATTAATTGAAAAAAAAATTATGTTTACCTAATTTGCGATAATTTGAGAGTAACTTCTCAAGACTTTTCTGAAATTATTAACTTTTTTTCATAGTTTGCAGATTACCCACTTTTTTTTTTTTTTTAAAATCTTTAACCAGCTTTTAATTGCATTTGTATCAATGCTATAAATTTACCAATCCTTATCTATGTGTCTTACCAATTCTTAAATGCGCCTTAAATTTACCAACTTCTATATTAACTTACCAAATTTACCAGCTTTCTCCTATTAGGTTATCGACTAGTTTTAGCTTATTAATTATCATTTTAGTTGCTCACAAGCAGGGTTGAGCTTATTGGACCGGAACCACCTAGACTAGACTAGACCAAACTAGCCGGTTTGGTCCAGTTTCCGAGGGAATCGGTTCGGTTCCTAGTTCCATGAAAACTAAACCGGTGATTTTTGATCTGCTTCCTGGTTCCTCGAACCGCCTTTGGATCGACTTTTTTTTTTTTTTTTAAATATGTTTTTTATTTCTTAAAAATAACAATAAACCTTAAAATATTAACAACTCTAGTAATTTTTTTTAATTTTTATGTTTTTTTGGCTAAATGATCGGTTCTATTGAATAGGGCTAGATCAATTGGTCCGATTCGATTCTCAGTCCCAAGATTGTCCCGTTTGGTACCCAATCCCAAAAATTGGGAATCAATCCTCTCAATTTGGTTCCCGATTCCTAGGTGGAGCCGAACCAGACATGGAACCAATCACCCTTATATATTAAAGTCCATTTTTCTTTAAAGAAATTTACCAATTTTTATTTTCCTTGCATGTCAATCCACCAACTATTCCAAAAAGTTACCAACCTCAATTAGAGCAATTACAAAATTTCCCCAATTGAGTTACCAATTGTAATTAGGTAACCTCCTTATATTTCAATTAGTTATAAAATTTTATTGGGTTTTTCTTAAAGTTACCAAATTCTTTTATCTTTGAGAAGCCTCTCTTATCATATAAACATTTAATTTATTACCTTTCGAAGAAAAGTTGATGTATAAATGAAAAAGTTAATAAGTTTATATAATAACTAGTAAATTTAAGACGTAGTTAAGAGGTAATATAAGTTAATAAAGATAAGAAAATTGGTAATTAAAATAAAAATAAGCTTAATAAATGACTCAAATGAAATTTGGTAGCTCAAAATTAATTGGTAATTTTATCAGAGAAGAATTAATAAGTCAATGTAATTAACATCAGTAATGTGTAAAAGAGTCAATGTATTTAAGGCGTTACTAAGAAATGCAAAAAAAAAAAAAAAAAAAAAAGAATTTGTAATAAAAAGAAAGTGGGCAAATTGAAAAAAAATATAAATAAAATTTGGTAAGTAAGTCAAATAAGATTATATCCCATTTATATGTGGTAGTTTAAGGAGAAAAGCTTCCGACCCATGCTGATTTAGGTTGGTTTTCTCTGAAAAGAGTTAATAATATAAGGGGTTACCAATCAAGGAAAATACAAGTTGGTAACTAAAAAAAAAATGGTAAATTAAAAAAAAAATCAAATGAAAGTAGGTAAGCTAAAACTAATTGCTAATATAATATGACAAAATTTAGTGAATCACTCTAATTTAAATTGATAATTTTATATAAGAATTAGTAAATTAAAAATTTAGTAAGCTACTGGAATAAAAGTTGGTTAATTGGTATAAAAATTGGTAATATGCAAACTATAAAAGAAGTTGGTAATTTCATAAAACTAATGGTACGTTACCAACAAGTTATTCGAAAAAGGGATCCCAATATATGTATATCGTGTTTGAGGGCACCCCGGTAGAATTCTGCCAATTCACCCATGTCGCAGGTCTTGCCTCAGAGACAGGGCCATTGCCTTTAAACTGATAAGAACAAAAAATGGCACAACTAAATTCTTCAATATTTAATTTGTTTTCACATCGATAAATAAGACAATAGGAAGTAAGGGTGAGCATCGGTTCAGGGTCAATCCTGGACCGACCCTAGATTGACCCAAACTTGCCGATCTTGGTTCGGTTCCTAGGAGACTTGGTCAGTCCTTGGTTCTAGAATTTCTGGACCAGCATTGTGCGGGTCGGTCTTTGGTCCTGAGAGTTCCGGATCGGCTCAACCCAGACCAACTCTGACTATATATATATTTATAATATTATTTATAATTTTTTATATAGAGAAATCCTTAAAATAATGACGTTAACAACATTAAACAATTCTTTAGTGAGGAGTTCAAGTAATTTTACATTGTTCTTTAATAACTTAGGTTTTTAATGTCTTTTACAGCGTCGATAGTCATAATTTACGAATGAGGAAAATGTTTTTGTGAGGAGTCCTCACGGCATCAAAAATGCACCTTATGGCATCCTTTTCTAGTATTTGTTTTCTTCTATTTTATTTGTCCTCTTAGTCTTCAATTTGCTAAAAAAAAAAAAAAACTTCTCCACTCGTCACTTGACACTCGCCTCGCTCGTTTTGGGTCACTTGTGTAGCTCGCTACACGATACTTGTTTGGCTTGTTGCTCCTCGCTCGACATTCGATACTCATTCTGTTCAACGCTCACCCCACTTGACCCTATCTGCTTGCATTTCTTAGCTGATTTTGCTTATCATTGAACCCATTGGATCGGTATGGTCCTTGGTTGCCCTTTCAAGGAATACAAAAAATAAAATAAAATATTATTGATTAGTTTTGGGTTGACCTTAAAACCGAACCGAACATTTTGGATCAGTCCAGTCCCCAATCGCTTTTTTTAAGGAGTACAAAAAATGAACTAAAAATTTATCAATTGGAAATCGGACCAAATCCATTGGGTTGGACCGGTCCTTGGTCTCAAGTTCAATAGGGTTGATCCTTGGTCCCAAAAATTGAGGATTAGCATTGTGCGGGTTGATCTTAGGGTTAGGGGTGGACCGGCCCAACCCGAACCATGCTTACCTCTAATAGGAAGGCTTGACTCATTATAATATCATTGATCTAACCACACCCGTATGTTGACAAAAAAAAAAAAAAAAAGCCTGCACGCATACGACATATCATCATATCTATAATAAATCCACTTGGTTTTGTGTGATGATGTCCTTGATTATTTTTTAATCCACCATCCAGTAGAATGAACCAGACATTACAGCCGGCCATCAACCACATTCTGTTGCCTCTCTTAGCAACACGCCGTTCGTCGAGGCTATTTGTGTTTCCAACGGGGATTGTCTCTGCTCAAACCCTCTCAGCTTCGGCTGGACTGTTTGACAGCACGTCTTTCGATTTCCCATCCTCTGGCTCTGAGATCCTCAATGAGAGAGAAATAGTACGTCTTTTTCTAAAAACAAAACAGTGCATTTTTCTCTCTCTCTCCTCCCTTTTATACCTCTCCCCTTCCACGGGCCCTATTCTCGTGGGTCGGGCTTTCTGGGCCCAACTTGGGCGGACGGGCTTTAAGCCCCATACTAATAAAGCCTTCATCTCCCACTCGCACATGGTGGGCCGAATATGATTCTCTTTATCTCTCTTCAACATTCATATCGGTGAATAATCCGTGCGACCAACATACTTTGAGAGCTCGTTGCTATACATCTGTTAGGAATATATAGCAGCTCATAATGTGTGTCACACTCCGAGTAGATTTAGTATGCAGTACCCTAGATCGATCGATCACATTTATATCTCTCTTGATCTCTTTTAAACAATAATATATATATATATATATGTATGTATATATATTGTATTCACAATTATGATTATCACAAAGACAGTCATAATTGGTCGACCAGTGAACACAAAACTATAATGTGATTCTCCAAAATCGATCTTTCTCTCCCCTTCAAACTCTCAATTTCAGTTCAGCTTGCTTTTCTAGAAATGCCCATTAGATCGAATTATCTCATGACCATTGGCAACACCCTAAGATAGCAAACACTAAATAGAAATCTTGAGAATAAGTAAGAGTCATGAGGAGACTAAAAAATTGAGGAACTCTTTTCCTCAAGAGTCTCACACGTCATAAAAGTTGAGATCAAACTTTTTGCCACTCTTATTGGTCGTCGCATGCATACGTAGTATGAAATACGTATTACGGTATTAACTCATTTCCCATGGAGCGTATGTCTACACCTTTAAATACCGTACAGATGATAGTTCAGACATACCCAATGTCTAACTTGAGTTCACGTATTTACTCATTTACAAAATTCATCAGTACTCACATCTGACATCTTAGACAGATAAAGTAAAATATGTGGGTTATTTTACTTTCGGACATAGTAATTATCATGTCCTCATCTTAACACCCAGTTAAGGCGACATACGTATTTTAAGCTTGAGCTCTCGATTATCACCTAGATAATAAGCTTAAAAACAGTCTCATCTCTATTTATCACATAGTAAATGGAGATGATTACCCGTGTGAGTGGACTAATCTTATATCTGTCCGACATACTTTCTCAATTTAAAATAATGCACTAAGCATTAAGATGCATAAAGATCAAACAAAGATTCATAGGCATTAATGATGAAACAACACTAGTTCATAAATGTGAACAACTCAGGGAAATTACAATCCAGTACATCAGACTCTACGCAATCCTAGAGATTTTACATGACCACAAAACACATCTCTAGGTATTGGCTTTGTCATAGGATCTGCTACCATTCTATGCGTAAGTTCACATCCTTTCGTACAACCATATCTTTGACAAAGTTATACTTGGTATCTATATGTTTGGTCTTGCCATGATATTTTGGATCTTTGGTGTACGCTATAACTGCTTGGCTATCACAGTTAACCAACAATGGATTTGCAGCTTTCTCAATAACACCTAAATGATCCAAAAATCTCTTAAGCCAAACTCTTTCTTGTACCGCTGCTGATAATGCCACGAACTCAGCTTCCATCGTGGATAAGGCTATACATGTTTGCTTCTTACTGCTCCATGATATGGCGCCATTGTTTAGTAAGAAAGTAAATCCTGAGGTAGATTTTCTTTCATGGAAATCTCCTCCCCAATCAGCATCTGAATAGTCTTCAAGTCGCAGATCCTTTCCTTGGTAATTCAACTTGAAATCAGCAGTTCCTTTCAGATACCTCGGTATTCTCTTAATGGCTTTCCAATGTGCTGGACCTGGATTGGATTGGTATCTACTCACCATTCCAACTGCAAAACATATGTCGGGTCTTGTACACATCATAGCGTACATCAAACTCCCAACTGCACTAGCATAAGGAACATGTTTCATTTGTTTCTTCTCTTGTAGAGTCCCTGGACACAGTCTATGGCTCAATCCTTCACCTTTTGCAATAGGAGTGTCTATGGGTTTACAGTCTTGCATACGAAATCGTTCAAGAACCTTATTTATATATGTTTCTTGCGAAAGAGACAACTATCTTTTCAAACGATCTCTTGAAATCTTAACTCCAATAATGTATGTAGCCTCACCCATATCCTTCATCTCAAAGTTGGAAGACAAGTTACTCTTGACAGTATTAACAAACTCCATATTGTTTCCGGCAATCAGTATATCATCAACATATAATGATATGATCACAAATTGATCATTGGATCTTTTGATATATACACAATGATCCTCATCAATCATTG